>JAWWEU010000001.1:49133716-49238219 GCA_035583155.1 Acropternis orthonyx | reverse complement strand
GGAGTCAACAGCTCCTCCCAGTTTTGTGTCATCTGCAAACTTGCTCAGTATCCCTTCCAGTCCTGCATCCAAGTCATAGATGAAAGTGTTGAAGAGCACAGGGCTGAAAATGGAGCCCTGTGGAACCTCACTAGTGACAGGTCACCAGTCTGATGTCACCCCATTCACTATTACCCTCTGTGATCGACCTGTGAGCCAACTGCTCACCCATCACATCATGTGTTTATCCAGCTGTTTGCTGAACAGTTTGCTGAGAAGGATCCTGTGAGAGACAGTATTGAAAGCTTTACTGAAATGCCAAAAGATTACAGCAACTGGCTTCACTTGATCAGCTGGGTGGGTTACCTTGTCACAGAAGGAAATCAGGTTTGATAAGCAGGACTTTCCTCTCATGAAGCCTTGCTGGCTGTGACTAATTGTGTTGTCTTCCAGGTGTTTTTCAGCACTTTCCAGAAAAGTCTTCTCAATTACTTTGCCAGGCACTGAAGTGAGACTAACAAGCCTGTAATTTCTGGGATCCTCCTTCTTGCCCTTCTTGAAAATTCACCAGCTTCCAGTCAGCTGGGATCTCTCCGGATTCCCAAGGCTGCCCGAAAATCGTGGAGAGAGGTTTTGTAATGACATCAACCAGCTCTTGGAGTATTCTGGGATGGGTCCCATCAGGCCCCATAGATTTTTAGGGATCCAGCTGGAGCTGCAGATCCCACACAATTTCAGGATTGACTGGGAGCTGATCATTGTCGCAGTCATGGTCCTCCAGCTCAGAGTACTGAGACGCCCTTGGTCCGTCATCCATGTTGAAGACAAGAGGCACAGAATGCATTAAACACCCCTGCCTTGTCTCTGTCCGTGTTTGTGAGGTGACCATTCTCATTCTGTAACGGGCCAATGGTATTTCTAATACTGCCTATTGCCATTAATATATTAGAAAAAACTCTTTTTATTGTCCCCCACGTTTCTGGCCAGCTTCAACTCCAGCTGAGCTTCGGCCACACTCATTTTCTCCCTACAGTGGCAAGCAGCATCTCTGAATTCTTCCCATGTCACTTGACCTTGCTTCCACTGGAAGTATAATCATAGGCACATGAAGGCAGACTGTTCTGAGAATCTGGAAAAGGTTAAAGTGCATGTTACAGATCACTGATAAATGCCTGGTCATCTGCTACAGAACGAAGCTGAATAATAAAAAAATTCAAGGCTTCCTCGTATAATAGCACAGTCTGAAATAAAATTGTTTAAGAAAATTGTATATTGTAAAACAAAGGACGTGGTAATGCTCTATACATTACAGAACTTTGTATTCCAACTACTGGACATAATTATTTCATTTTTTTCTTTGTGCATCTAAGAAATTCACCAAATCCAGTCAATTGTCCTGCCTCTGCCCCAGAATGAACTTTTCAACACCAAGCTGAGGCTCCAAGAGGAGCAGGAGAGCTCAGAAGAAAAACACATATTTCTAGCATTAAGCAAATAGGCCAGGCTTCTTCTGTCACAACTCCCCGATTATCACTGTAGAAAGAAATTAAAACCAGAGCAATACTGACCTAAGAATGCACAAATGGTTTTGTTAATAGGTATGGAATCAAACAGAGAATTCAAAGTGAAGAGGGTAAGCAATGTTTGCCAACACTGTTCCATAAACTCCAATCTTACCAAAAATTGCATTTGTTACAAGAATCAGATGTTGTTATGGGACATCACTGTGCATCAAACACAATGACAAGCTATATTAGCATAATGGGTTATTATTCCCAGATCCATGTGATCAGTACTCCATGGCAACACAATGATAATGAACCTCTTTGTCAGTAAGAGAGCATGTACAAAACTACACGAAGTACAAACCTCAAGTACCTTAAACGGTATATAAGGCTGTTAATATATTAAGAATTTAAACTTTGATATTTCTTTCTATATATACACAGAATTTTTTCCCATGTTCTCAGCCAACCATCACCTTTATGTGGACTTGACATTTCCAGGACACTTTCACTTAGGGCTCATCAACTGAGAAGTTGGGTGCTTAAACCCAGCCCCTCAAACAGAAACCATAAAAATGACCCAAATGATTGGGTAAATCAGGCAGCAGCTCCCAACAGGATCCACAACAGCTAGCCTGGTCCTGACACTGCCTTAGATACATCCCCACAGGGATCTCACGTTTTTGGGCCACTTCAAATGCTCAAAGCCGAGCAGAGAAGCAGCTTCTCTCCTTTTTGGCTGTAACTGCTTTTTATGTAGCAGTTTAACAGCTAAAGAACTCATCCAGAATGTGGTAGTCTTGGGTTAAATCCTTAACTAAGCCTCAAGGTTTTGAACACCCATCTTCCACCTTCTTGGAGAATACCCTTCTGGCTACTGGCCAGAATGGTAAGGTTTACCCATGTCCTACTTGTTCAAGGTTTGACAAATTAGAAGAAAGAATTCAATGTGCTTTAAAAAAAGAGATGAAATGGAACAGCGAGCACGGTTCTAGCTCAGCTGTTGCCACTTAGTTAACCAATTAATGAGAACTACTAAAAACAATGCAGTAGACTAAATTATAATAAAAAGTAACATTGAACAGCAAAGGTATCTGGGCAAGGAAATGTCTACATTGGCAAATTATCTCTTGTTCTTGCCACTGTATGTTAGATAGGCTTCACAAGTTCCTCCAAATCAGACTCTTCAGATATTTCTACCTGTTTTCTGAGTGAGTCTAAGTCATGCCAAGTAATTTATATCATATTTGTGCCCATAATAGGCTTCTTTTTGAATCCAAATTTATTGGCTCACAAAGCAGAGCAACAGGTAGGATAAGGATCTGCCTCCAAAGCAAGAATAGTTCCAGATGTCCTCACTTTCTAGTAAAAGACATCCCTGATTTGGCACGGAGTATTCTTGTGATACTAAATGCCAGTAAGTAAAAGCTGCACAAAAAACATAGAGGAATTTTTAAATGCTATAAAGTGTACCTAGTCCAGACCAACCAGGACCAAGCTATTAAACCAAAGCAAATCAGTCTTTCACACAAGATAAAAAAAATGACAGGATAATGACCAATAAAATAAACGTCCACTGAACACTGATTTTCTTCTACTACATTCTAACCAACAGTAAATGCTGCACTTGTAACAGTAGTATTTGCTGCATATAATTTTCTTAACACCTTTTAACAAGATAAATGAAAATGCAAAAGGATTACATTTAATCAGATTATGTTGGGGACTCCAGGGTATGTCAAATACGACCCTCACACACAGTAGCCACTGCACCAGAACCAGATGGATGGATGGTGTCTCCTGCAGCTAGATCCAGGCCACTGGCTCCTACTCTCTCTGTAGGTGGAGGCACAGTGAAAACACTGGGACTTCACACTTTGTACATGGGCCCACCTCAGTGGATTCTACCTTCTGGGCAGATGAGCACTTGAACATCAGATCTGACATACGACAGAAAAAGAAACCCTCCTGAGGAAGTGGAAGGATAGATGAGAAAACTCAATGTTTAAAGAAGCACGATTACCTTGTTCACATGTTTGGACAAATCTCTAGCATGTCTGTGAGCTACATACACTGCCTCATAATATTTGATTTTATATACTAAAATCTGTATGCCCTTGGCCACCTCAGCTGCTCAGTAGACACAAGCTATTTTGAATTATTTTGCCTTGACCAACAGAAGAGCACAGAGAGATCCAGCCAAATGAGCTATTCCGCAGCAGCTGTCTATCTTAAAGGTAACACAGTTAATTAATTAATTAAAAATATATCCTTAAAGGTAAAGCCAGATCAGCATCCTGAAATGCTGCAATCTGTAGGGCAATCTTTTATTCAGCATCACAGAAAAGATTACATCATAGAAATTAGTTATAACAGATGAAATTGCAAACACCAGGCACAAGGACTGATAAAAAGTGGTATTATGTGTTGTTTTAAAAAAAAACCCTTTACAATCTGTTTTGATTTTATGAGTCTGTAAAAAGAAATCAAAGATAACTTTCTTTTTTCTGAAAAAATTATAGCCTAAAATGTGGAATAACTAATACAGTAATTTTAAAATACAATTTGTAGGTTTTTAAAAACCACACATGAAATCAGTCTAACTTGAATTCCGCTGATGTAAGCAGTTCAAATACTCTCTAGTTTTCTGAAAAAGCCTTAGAACAATGCTCAGCTTTCTGAAAGTGCTGCTCAGTATATCTTCCTTAAATTATTAATGCAGATATTTATCAGATGTTCATTACACTGTGCCAGTTCTACAGTTTATGGAAAATCAGAACTATAATTTGAATCCACAATGTATATGATCATATGATTCAAAACAGAAAAAAGTGATTGAAAAAGATTGTCATTGATCACACTGATCACTTGTGTCAAAAGAAGTCTGAAGATCATTTTCTGTACTAATTAGAAAGACATAGTTTGTTATTTTTATTTACACAAACACATGTCACAATAACTTAGAGCTTTAAACCTTCAGCAAAATGTTTCAAACTCTACATAAAGTAGATAAACACATCCAACCTCGTAAATGTCAACTGTATCAACTTGAAATGTCTTTTCTGGATTCAATATCATAAAACTCAAAAACTTTGTAACAAAAAGTCACGCCCCAAGGATATCATCATAATACAAATGGAATTTTAAAAAATGCATGATTTCTCAGTCAGGCAGGCTGTAGGAGAATTTACAATGAGGTTGAAATTTGGTATGTAAATGTGGTAACTATGCAAGAGGATCTGAGAAGTATTATACCTCTTTGTACTTGAGAAAAATGCTTGATTAAAATCAGTGGCAGCAAGTTTGAAGAAACAATCTCATTACTTTGCAAGGATAGGTTCCTTTTTGTAACATGAAAATTACTACAGACTTTATGGTGATCTAAAAAGAATGGTCTTAATATTAGGCAGATGGCCCTTCTAAGTATCTATTAATAGCATAAGCACATGATAAGTTTAAACAAATATCTAACTTGCCAGTAGTGTGATGCTTCCATGTTACTCCTTGAAGGACTACTGTTTGTCCTCAAATAAATGAAAAACCCTTACTTCTAAATGCCATTCTCAGAGCTCTGTTGTAGCAGATAGACCCTCTGAATTCCCACTTTGGGTAAAACAGAGCTGAGAATTGGCCCAGCAGCAGCTATGCATGTGCATGGACCTTCTGTCACTGCAGCTGCAGTGAGAAATCCTGTTTCTCCCCTTCCAGTGAGGACCTGGCCCTTACATGACAGCTTAAGAATGTAGCCACTCTTGTTTTTTCAAGTTTCAAAAATAACTTCTATCTTGAAAGACATTTGCAGATTCCCATGGTAACCACATTTTCAGATTTTTACTCTAAATAATTCCTTATTTCGTTCAATTATTATTTTTTTCTTTTTTCCTTTCTTAATGCTTGTCTACTTCGATGTAAGGATGAACACAAATGCCACAAACATGCTATGTACCTTCTTTCAAAACCCTAATGAGGATATAAAATAAAGCCTAGAGTTCATCCCTGCAGTACACAACTGCTTAGCTCAACATATAGTGGTAACAAACCACCAGCATAGAACTTTAATGCTGACAGTGCCTCATGCTGATTTTTAACACAATGCTCATAAAACTGTTACACTTGAACATGTGCCGAGTGACACTCAAAAATTCCCTAATATCCCTACACATGATTTGTCTTCCTTGAGCTGAGAAGTCTGTCAAAAGCCCCCAGATCTGTCTGTCACCCTCCCCTGGGAGAAGCTAAGACAGACTAACTTTTATTATCTTATACACTGCCTGCTGTATTGGAGAAGTGCATTAGGAAGCTACCTGCTACTGCATTAATTAATAATTAATAGAATAATCATCTGTCAGGACTATTTCTTCGTACATCTATATGCTTTACACTGTGCTGCACTACCTCATAGGACTCAGGCTTTCAGAAGCAAGGTAATACAGAGGACATATGATTAATCTGATGCCAAAAGAATCAACTGTTGACCCAGTTACCTTAACTGCATGCACAAGTCACTTGCTGTTCTCCTCACCTGATAACATTTAACACTTTCTGTCACCTAATCCAAGCACTAAGACAAAGGAAGGCATACTCTGTGCTGGAAGGATGTGCTACAAAGCAAGGATGCAGGGTGGAAATCAGATCTTCTGCACTGCATTCTGCTCTTGGGAGGGGATTTCTCTGTCTCTCACCTCCCCCATCTCCCCAGCTGCTCTCTTCTTACTCCGTATCTACAATCTGGTATCTCCTCATGGCTGTGTCTCCCCCACTTCAGGCTCTCTATTCCAGTTCCAGTTCCCCATGCACTGATTGTTCAGCTAAACATCCCTCATCTTGTCCTTTCAATCCTCTCAACGCTGTCCCATCCCTCCTCCCTTTCCTAACCCTTCACCCACCCCTTTCCAGTCTCCCCTTGGTTCCATGTCATACCAGTGACTCTCAATCTCACTCCCTCTCTCTGGGAAGTATCAGTCCCCCTATTTCTGATTCCTTCCCCATGATGACTCCCCTGCCTCTTCTCCCTTCACTCCTGCTGGCTCTTTGCTGGGCTTTTATTGCACATTCACTCCCCTCTGCCCTGGCTTCCTTTCTGCAGTGACTGTACAGAAGGCAGTTGGCTGGCTGTAAGGTGTCTGTCCTCCACTCACTCCGAACAGTCTCTTCAGGAGAATTTTTAACATGAACAAACAGGGTTTTTCTTTTGCATTTTCTCATTCTTAGAGAAGGTAGAACCATTTCTGCAAAGAATTCCAAAATTCACCTTCACAGACATTAAGTGGGTAAAACCCACTTCTACCTGTCCTGTCCCTTACTGCTGAAATACATGACAGACAAATGAGTAAAAACAATCAACATTTTTAATTTCACATTCCCTTTGAAAATATTTTCATCTTCTCTTTTATGACATGTTTGTTAAAGATTCACTATGGACACGCTAAGACTACAAACCCTGATGACTTGTATTTCCAAAAGCAATACACTACAACTTCTGATTCGCAGAGAATCGGAAACGCTTTTGATGAAGCACTCATCCCAGGAAAGAATACATACGTTGCTCTGCCACATTTCCCTGCCTATGAGCAATAGAATAAAAATCAAAATAACCACCTAGCTTTGGCTCAGATGGCACACAGGGCGGTGTGAGGTTACTCATTTATCTGCCTTCAAAGGAAAAGAATTATAGCTAAGTAATTTTCTCCTCATTTAAGACATCAGTAGCAACAAATATGCATGCTGTGGAATTCAAAATGACTCTGTGATATTTCCATATTAAAATTACTAACTAGCCAATTAAAAATCTCATTATATATGATAACTGGTTGAGTCATGATTTACAATGTGTCTGTCACTTGGCTACCAAGAATATGAAGGAAAAGAGTTTCTTCCACTAAAGAAACAGAAGACAGGGCATCATTTCCAGATCTAACACAGATTCTGTGTAACCTTGTGTTTCTCAGTTAATTTCTCTGTTTCAGTTTGCCCAGGAATAGCAATAAAGCAATCTTTCATATTCAGGCGATAATGCTGAAAGAATTTAGGTCTGTAAAGCTTCCAGATGGGAAGCACTATATGTGTATTACTATAATGTAGACCACAGCCAGCAAGTTATTTGCAGCAGTTTCCCTGCTCCTGAACTAATGAATATCAACTTGCATCGTGTGAACGTATTTTAAAATAAGCAACAGTATGAGTTTTGCTTGCAGTCCTCTCAAAGGTGTGACTGAAGCTTGTTTCATTTCTGGGGTATTTACAAAGGTTGCCACAGCAAGGGTTTTCTTATGTCTCTTATGAGACTTATGTCTCTTCTGTTTTCTTATGAAGCTTATGAATTTTTCATCAGCTGAACCTCCCTCTTCATTACGTAACAGCCTCAATTTACAAAGTCTGTAGAAGAATTCTACCCTTCTTTGAATTGTTCTGAATTTGGTTAACCTGTTTTAAAAAAGCCAGGCAGACTGACTGAGCTTTGCTTCCATTGAAAAGCTGAGTAACACCAACTCCAGTTACAAGGGAGGGAATTTTCAAACCTGATGTCAGGTAGCTTAGATTACTTTCAACCTGTGATATCTCAGTAATATGCACAGAATAAGCCTCACTCTGAAAACATACAACAATACATTACTGTGAGTACATGCAGAAACCTACTCTGCAAACTTTGGAAGGGAGAACGTGGCAAGAACTCTATCCGGTTAACCTTCTGACTAAGAAAACTAAATTGATCCACATATTTAAAGGCATTCATAAGTAATATTCAGAAATGCAGCAAGAAATATAATTCTGTATATTCTGTTCTATAAAAGCTGTTCAAGGGAGTCAATATCAAAACAAACAAATGCATAAGTGGACATCCTTTGAGGTTTCATTTATTCCACATACAAGTTGAGACTCTTCAAAATTACTAAGACAGAAGAGAGCTAGAGATAGATAGCTAGAGATCAGGAAAAAAATTTAGTATAATGACCACCCAATTATAAGAATTCTTGTAAAACAATACCTTTGGCAGACTTCTGTGCTGAGTCATGTGTTACTTAAGAATTCAAGTCAAGCCTTTCAAAATAAAACTAAAACTCTGCAACTTCAGAATTATAAATAAAATCAAGATCCGTTGCATTCTTTTGATCAGTTCTTGTCTAATGCCAATCTGTCTAACACCTCCACATTTTGGCCGTACACAAATCATGCTTTCTCACCCCATTGCCAACTAGTGAGAACCTACAGCAGTCTCTCAACTTGTATGCATTAGCACTACATGTGCTGACAGTAAATTTCTCAAAGCCTGGAAAGTACCCAGGATTAACATTGTATAGCATGTCTCTTAAAAAGGTCCCCACTTTTTTTTTTATTATGTGTGAAATTTTTCTGCTAAGGCTACAATCACCTAATTAAGCTCTTTATCAGCAATGCATTCCCCTGGAGGCATGTGATACTGTCACTAGAGTGATCCCACAGTATTTACAAAACAACACTCAGATTTATCTTCAAATCAGTGGACTGGAGAGCATCCCAAACTCTCCCATCTGAGACATTACAGAGCTGAATCTCTCAAACGGCTCTGTAATACCAGTGATCTTATATCATGCACAAACATCAATATTGTTGGTGGTCTCTCTATATTGGTGATCTCTTTTTCATGCAGAGGAGGAGGCAAGTGGCATCCAGTAACTCAGTGAAACCACTGCTACTCAGCTGAGAGCAAACTATGAAGCCAGTGTTTCTCAGATGTTTCCTTCAGCTGCTTGTTATATCAAGCTCTGCTGTCTGCTGTGAATAGAAAAACTTTGCCATCCCTCAGTTTTGAATGTGACTATAATTAGCAAAATATAGAACATAAATATGTAAGGAATTGCCAGGCTTCTCAGTAGTTCCTGAGAAGAAGACAGTCTGTGCTCCTGAACTCTGGACTTGAACAAGTTCTATCTTTCCCCTTTATAAGAATTTCCAGACCAAGAAGCACTCCAGCACATGGCAGACAGAGGCCAGAGAGACCCTGTTAGTGAAGACAGAGGCAAAAGTGCCACTCAGTACTTCAGTCCACTGTCACTGAATCTACTGCCCCTTTTAGTGATGGGTCCACATTTCCCTTGTTCAGTCATTTACTACTAATGAAGCAAGGGTAACTCTTCTTGTTGACTTTGATATCCCTTGCAAATCCCATCTCCAGCTAAACTTTGAATTTCTAAGCACCATTGCTGCATGCCTGGGCAATGTCTATAAATTCCTCCTTTGTAGCCAACTCACACTTCTGCCTCTGATATACTGCCTTTTTTGTGCTGGAGCCCAGCCAAGAGGTCCCTGATAAGCCAAGCCAGCTTCCTCATATGTCTGTTTGTTTCCCTAAGTATTGGGGAGTCCCTTTCTTGTGCTTGGAAGATGTTGACCTCAAAGACCAGCTTTCCTGGGTTCCTTTGCCTTTCAGACTTGCTCCCTACGGGAGCCTGCCTAATAGTTTCTGAAACCTCAAAAACTGAAATCTGCTCTCCTGAAGTCCAGGGGCTGTACTCTGACACTCTCTTTCCCTACTCTTATCAGGATTTTGAGCTCCAGTCAAGTCTTCCACGTTAATGGATAACAGACACAGCTGCACTTCACCCATTTGGTCCACTGTTAATCAAGAAGTTACTTCCAACACCCTCAAGAAATCCTGACTGCTTGCATCTTACTGTTTTGCACTTCCAGCAGATGACAGGAAGTTCAAGTCCCCCATGTGAACCAACATGAACAATACAAAAACTTCCTCAAGTTGTTTGAAGAAGGCTTTCCACACTTCCTCACCCTGACTGGTGGCATGTAAGATTCCCACCATCACCTGGTAACCCTTCAAGTCCTCTCTTCTGATCCTGACCCACAAACTCCCAAGCACATTGTCACCTATCCACCCCACAGAAGGGCTCCATACCCATAAGGAGCTCTTTCACAAAAGCTGCACTTACACTCAGTATCTTCTCTGCAGGTCCTTCCTCAAGAGCTTGTATCCATTCATCCATCCATCCATCCATCCATCCATCCCAACTGTGAAGTGTTAATGGCAAGGCTGCTACTGCCATGATGTTGTAACTTGTGACTGAATGAGGCGCTTGACTCCCTCCTGCGTGTTTTCCAGAATGCATGTATTTGTATACATACACTTAAAGTATGTATACACTATATATAAGGGTGTCTCCTCATCCTGTTTTACAGTTCCTGAGGTTTCTTCTACTCCCTTTGCCCTGTATCGTTTGCTTTCCACTCCTGTTCACTGCCACCTAAATAAACTATAGGTCATAAGCCCCCTTTGTTGTCACCCCTAGTTTCCAGCTCTCAGTAGGATGAAGAGCCAGTCAGCAGACATCTTTCCCTGCTTTGTCATACTATTGAATATCTTTCTATTTACTTTCTTAAAACTATAAACTGTACAATAACTTAAAGTATCTGGTTGATAGAGCTACTGTGACGTTTGAACACTATGTTTAGCATTCCTTTTAACTAATGCAACAGACAAAGGATTGGATGATTCAGAAGGAAGGATATTAGAGGAACAGGGATTTTCTTTCCATGGACAATTGATTTAAATCTAGTTTAGGCAACTGCAGTGACTGAAGAATTACCAACTCACAAATAGTTATCTGCCTCTGTGAAATTGTTCTGCAGTCCACATTTATCATAGAAACAATAGAAACAACTTCATTGCTGATGTTCTGAAGCAGAGAAGAGAGGGATGCAAAAGCCAGACTGGCCTGGAGAAGGAACTAGTTCCAATACTTAAAAGCAGACACAGGTACAAGAGTCACTATTAAAGAAAATATGATTTACCATACAGTTCCACCAGTCTACTAGCACGAATCAGACAAAACTGCCTCCCACTCCTGACAGTGTACTCACATCTCCTTTCTCATGCTGACACTAGCATCTACACCATTTTAGAAAGTTTAACTTACAGGATATTAACTTTATGGGTAATTAGAGTGGGAGAGAAGGCATAGTAGCCTGGGGACAAGGATAAGAGGCTGATATGAGACTGTCCCTCCTAGGCACAGTTACTGCAATGCCACATGTGCCATTCATGGTTTCTACACCCACAGGAATTCAGTCTCCAGGGCTATCACCTCATAGCAAGTGTCAGAGCAGTTTTTGATTGCTTAGAAACTCAGGAATGAATACAGAAACTAAAGTTGGACAAGCACACGCAACTGTAATTCTGTAGGTGTGGAGCCTACTTCCTACTGTCCACAAGTCAATATAGAGAAAAGAGTTTAAACTAATGAAATGAGTGTATCAAAAGTGGACAAAGTACAAAAAGATTGCTAAGTAGCAATTTGGTTTATATCCTCCATTACTACATTTTAAACATTTTTTGTACATTTTATTGTCCCAAGGTAACCTGTTTACTATGACTTTCCTTGTACTTCTATATATTCCCTTTTTCATATTTATAATTTTTATATTTATATAAAAACACAAAAATAAAGATACTACAGCTTATTCAGTGGTATTTTATACGCATAGAGGAAACACAAGAACTGTTAGTTTTTCCCTTGATCCTTTTGAACAATAACTAGCTATATTGGAAAGAACCAAGCTGGTGGGATTTTGATAAAACCGAGGATATCACAAATTAATCAATCAAACTGAATACTAACAGTATAACAGAATAGGTTTGGTTTTACCACAAGTAAAATAATTAGAACCTTCATGGAATATCTACCAGCAATTATCTACGCCTAGTTTATGCCTAGTTTTCAGATCATCTTATATTTTGATATTTTGCAGTTTTACCACAAAAATTTATGTACTGTATTACAGTCAAAGTATTTGTAGACTTTTACTGCAGTAATTCAAACTTTTTACAGACAAGCAAACTCATTCCATAAATCAACTGAATTTTGCAATAGAGCATTTATGATTTTCTCACCCTTCTTGCCCCCCTCCCATTATGGTAGCAACAATTCTGGAGTGTCCTCAACAGAGCAGCAAACATAAAAATAAACAAAAAAATCCTTTTCCAAAGAGTTCTCAGGTTCCCAAAGTCATAAAACTTCCACTTTCCCTTACTTTAGGAGGAACCACGTCAAAAAGCAAGTTCTAAAATGGGTACCACCAGAACACAAACAGCCTAAACACTGGCTTACTACCTTTCCCTACAGCTCTGTGGAGAAGACGACCAGATCTGCAGGCAATTACAAAGAAAGTTCCTGGGAGACAACAGCCATGACTGTCATCAAGTCACTTTACTGCTGACAATCACAGACTGCTTAGAGCTGAAGAATGCACTAAGCACCTTCACGCAGCGTAACAGCTTGAACTGATGGCATTCTTTGTCCCAGGCAGACTCACACGCCAAGACATGAGCTAACCTGTGTGCCCAGGGCTCCCCAGAGGTGGAGGCTGTGGAAGTGGCCAGCTCTGCTGCCCGGGCTACAGCATGCCCGCCAGTGCAAGGCTGCTCAGCACAGCCACATGTCCCTGTCCCTGTCCCTGACCCAGCTGCTTCAGGCAAGGACCGATCCTCTCCCCGCTGGGTGAGCGTGCAGCACATCAGCCTAAGGAATCAGCTCTCTTCGGGTCTGCAGGAGCAGGAATGCCAGAGCAAGAGAGATGGCAGGGAAGGATAGGTTCTTCTTGTTCAGTCACTGCGTTTGTCTAAGTGGGCACTGAAAAATCAGAAGGAGCCTCTTTCCTTGATTGGTATCTTGCTACAATCACTAAGTCTGCTAGCACGCTGTGCATATCCAGCTTAAAATAGGTCTATGTTTGCCTGCAGATACAGGAACCCTGCAAAACAGCTGTAATCAACCTTCTGCACAATAAAATCTTACTAGAATATCAAACTAGGGCACCACAGAACTTAGACATAATGCAGACTTTTACCTAAGAAAGTGCTGATGGCCTTCCCTTTCTCTTGATCATCAACACAGGAACACTCTCTGTAAAAGGCTGAATTTTATTGCTTCATGTATTACACTCATTTAATGAAGGACTAAGTGTTCTTCATTAATTTCTGTTCCTCACATGGTAGAAGCGTATCTTCAAGAAAAAAACTGAATATGGCAGATCACATGGCATTCAGCAACCCCTTGGGCTTCACATTGGCCACTGAGAAGTTTCTCTGATGCCTGATGCTCTCCTGGCCACAGAACTTGTGCCATCTCAGTACGTGACCAGTAAGCCAAGGAGGAGCCAGAGATGCTCCTGGAAGTGCTGTGGGATGCTGCTGTGTTTGAGGAACGCAAGCAGTAGCTGAGGTCATGTAGGTGTCTCTGTGCTCCCAGGATCAGGCTGTCTCTGATGTTACCACCACAAGTAAACACGGAGTGGCTTCGGCCAGACGCTGCTACAGGGACTGGGCATGCAGGAGCACACAGAAAGAGTATAGTAGGAGGACTGAGAAATGGGCTTTGTATAGCACAAAGGTAAAGAGGATAGTGATATGAGGGTTTTGATGTGGACTGTGGCTATTACAGAAGAAGAAAGGAAAGTATGAGCCATGGGAAAGAGACCTGAAGTCCTGATACTAAAAAAGGCCTTATTCTGAGTGTGATTTAAATGCAAGTCCACAGAAAAAAAATCTTGCTATTCAGAGGTAGATAAACAAGCATTGCAATCCTAAAAAAATAAGGCCCCGAAGATAACTCTGTTCTATGAGAAGCAGCAAATAAAACACTCGGTATGCAAAATGTGCACTTTCACTTCGTAACACAAAAAGATGCCTCAAAAATCTGTCCCTAATAGATCTATCTGTCTGTGAGACAATGAAATGCCGTTTCTACCTGCCCACATAAGAGCTGACTTGTGAGCTACCTACCTGTGCCATTTAGATCCTTCTACAGAATCCTTACCTCCAATAAACTTAATTGATCTAATAATTGCAAAAGACAGAATTTATTATAGATTTTCCTGTAGTTTATAAGGACCTCACTGTAGCTTGATTTCAAAATTTCTACTCAAGAATTTTTTTTAAGCTGTGAATTTGAAAAAAGCATTTGGAAAATAAATTTAGAATAAATCCCCCAGATTCATTCAAAAAAAGTAAAAAAAAAAGTCTAAGGAAAGATCAGGCTTCAGATTCTTAACATTTGTATTCATGTTATGCTTTGAATGAATTACAAATACTTACTTACAAAACTGCATTTTGCAATATTTCCATAACAAAACTGAGGAGAAGACTCTTAATCCTCCTACTTTTGGTGAGCCCTCTTTTATTTAATTTATCTTATTGACCTCAGTGGGCCAAGTGAGCACCACTCACCTCGAGTAAACATAGCCAGTTTAGCAGTACTTTCAAAAAGTAATGCAAATGATTAATGCAGTTGTTGAATAATGCAACCCCAATCAAAAATATTTGAATATTTAAGAAAACATCAAAATGAACACAATAAGATTGGGAAAAAAAAATTAGATGATTATTCTTATTTTCCAACCAGAGAATGCTGGTTCTGATCCCATATCCAACAATTTATAGGAATATTTTCCATACAGCATGAGGTACATGGTGTCTTATTGACACATGCAGAGCAAAGGAGTATTTTGAGGTCTCTCAGTTTGATGGGATGATTCGAAGGCCAGAGTGTGACTTGGCTTTTTTGTCCCCTTGGGAAAAAAGCGCACATCACTGAGAACACCCGCTGACTGTACCATCCTGACTACAATAGTTACAATGAACCAATTCCATTGCCCATAAATTACCTGCCTCTGTAGCTGGGTGATGAACATAAAAATGCAAGCAGCACGCTGGGTGAACACCTCAACAAGTGCTGTGTGACACCGAACTGAAATCCTGCCTGGCGTGTCAAAAATGCTGGTTTGTTAAACACCCCAGACAGCAAAATCTGAGGAAATTGTCATCCCAAGTAGAATAACAGTATATTTCATGGTATGGGCTAATGGATATAGCTGGCACTCTGTTAGAAAATGTTAATGTTCTGTGTAAGCCAAAACAAAAATCAATGGAAAGGCCTGGTTTTGGTGGGACTATAAAGCCGGGGCAGGATAAATGCTATTTACACTGCTCTTTTACAGTGCCAGTTTGCAGAAACATACATGGACAGCACCTCTGCACTATTATCATTTGAGCAAAATACATACTGTAGGGACGAAAGTTATTTTTCTTTTAAAACTGTATGATAGACCTCTTGCTGCTATGTAAATGCCCTGGCATAATTCATAACCTACTTCTGCTCTGGGTATGGAGACACAGCACCCATTCTCTGAAAAACATGTTCCCGTGCGTGCATGTGCAGGCTTCCCAGCAGTTTCTCAAGCAAGGGAAGTGTCTTCCTCTGCTCCACCCATCACATAGCAGAGCTGAAGAAAGCCCTAGGTTTTCTGAACTCCCTACTGTCTTCTTATCGAACTGTTTGTTTTTCAGATAGAAAGGATATGTTTGGATTTATGAATATACCCTTCTGGACTGAAAGTAAAAAAACAAAACTACCCAAATTGAAGGCAACTTGGGTTAATTTACTCAATTTCCTCTTACTCTTTCTTCAAATACAGTAGAAGGTGTGTTTATCCACAAAAAGAATGTCAAAAATATCAGTTATTCATATATTATTTCCATTTCCCTAAAACAGAATTTAGGGACTTCTAATTTCAGACTAGAATTATCTTTCCTGTTTTCAAATACTTTCAGTACACTTTGACACGGGGGGGGGGAAAATTAAAATGTTACATTTAATGCCATAATGCAGTAATTTTTATATTTTTAAGTGCTAGCTTTACTTAGTCGTCAAGTTACAGTAGGCTATTACAAAAATAATGCCAGAACTATTTGATTTCTGCACCATAAACTGACTTGTTTTAATTCTGTCATAAACTGTGACTGGCTTATTATAAAATATGTGTTGTCACAATACACACTTCTGTTCTCAGTATTTGATTAACGTTAGTCCAAGAAGGTAACTAAATCAAAACCCTCTCCTAGTCCTTGTGGGATCACTGACTTGAATGAATATGCACTAAATATTTTGGAAGAAGGGCAGATAAGCAATGTTGTTTAGGTAACAGCATTATTCCCTGGTGGCTCACACTTGTGGTAGAAAAACAGTATCAGCCAAGCACTACAGTGTTACTGAGGTTACAAATGACCTGGAAAAACACAGTTTCTATGGATATAATTTAATGAAGACAAGTCTCGCGTGTCACATGTCTAACATAGTGTTATTTTTATTTCTTTGCAGATATAAAGGTACTCTCTTTGTATTAAGGAGACTTTGCAATATTTTTATACCACATAATTTTAAAATACTAGTCTTTCATGCAGCAATTATAAATTATAGATAGAAGGATGATCAGAACCTTATTACACACACAGCCAAGTTGGATTTTTCCAGAGGCATTGTGTTCTATCTTTTAAAAACAGTTAAATAGGGAGATTTAGCACTGTTAATACAAGCTTCTATAGCAAAGGAATATAGTGTTTATGTATTTTAAATTAAAAAGCAAATTTCTGCCAGTTATCTTATGGCCTTACCTAATCTGAATAAATTTGCAAGCACTAATATTTACTCAGACATCTTCATTACATAATATTGCTAAAAAATCTGAAGAGTGACTGATTTAAACAGCAATGGAAATCAGGAACAGCAATACTGAAAAGACCAAGGAAGAGCATTGTTTACATTCTGCAAAACCCAGCCTGGATCAGATAAACAGACAGATTCTTTCTGGAGGGAAATATTGCATAAGGTTCTGAAATTAAGCACAGAGGGTGGGAAGTGCAGCTACAAGCAACTGATGTTTTGCTTTTCATCATATCAAAATGACTTTCAGACCTGAAGTAAAATAATTATAATTTTGTTCTCGGTGCACAATTAACAAAAAATAACTTCTGAGCTATGCCCCACCCAGCATTTTCAAAAATATTTAGATAAAGTCTGAACAAATCAAGCAAACATGTAGACAGGAAACGCTGTTTGGAATGCACTCCCTGCAATGTACTATTACAGCCAGAAAGCAGCCTAACTTCAGAATTCAATGAAGCAAAATCTAGTATAATCTCATTACAGCCTTTGCAGTTAATGAAACCTACTTAAATCTCTGACATTTTGATTTTGAGAGCTGACAAAAGCAAAAATTATTTGGTTTATATAACACAAACACATAGAAAGGTAAGATTTTATCCTTTAGGTTATTCTAGCTATTTACCAAGCAATGCATAATATGAAAAGATTACTCTTCTGCTACTCACTATTGCTCCAGGATTTCAGTAAATATTTGATACTGATTTCAAAGAAGCCAGAATCCTGCTGGCTAGCCATGTCTGCTGCATACAAAGAGGCTTCTGTAATTCTGAGCAGCTGAAGTGGCAGGTACTATGTATGTAGATGTGCCTGTCACCAGTCAGTGATGTAAACGAGGGGTCAGAGGAGGAAATGAAGTCTCCGCAGATCCACTCCTTCCGTTCATGGTAGGTAAGCTCATTAAATAAAAAAAATAAAAAAATAAAAAAAGCTCAGCAACAAAATCACACCATGAGATTTTTGTCCTTTGCTCTTCCTTCGGGGGTCGTATTTAATTATATCTGAAGAGTATTTTATTCCCTCGCCCCCTCAGTAATGTATTTTCATTTATTCCATTCCACAGCTGGGCAGATTTCTCCTGGCTGGTTAAGGAATAAGCAGCACCACAGCACTTGTTCCATAAACACAGTTAGAGTGTCTTCCCGAAGGGTGTCTGAACTGTGCTTTTAATAACGCGCAGTCTTGCCTGTCTGAAGCTTTTTTCCCATCAGAAGCTGTCAGCCCGAGCGTCTGCACCTCCCCTTGCGAACCGAGTATCAACTTGAAGCCCCACTGACACCGACTCTTCTCCAGCTGGCTGGAGGAATCTCACACGTACTGTTTAGCTTCAGGGGGAAGAAAAGCACCCTCTAATGAATATCCTCTGCATGCTCTGGTCAGCTGCTCTCCTTCCGCCTGCTCCCGAGAAGAGCACGCTGAATAATACACAACTGCATCATGCTGCGGTAAAGCAGAGCTGCACCCATATATCTGATTGCAGTGACGTTTTGGGGGGGGGGGGGATGTGAAAAAAAGGCTCTCCCTCAGCCCCGTTGCACGAGAAGCACTTCCAGAGCACTAAACCCACGGCATTCAGACTGGCCGCTTCTGCTTTTCTTTCACTGCTACAGAAAAACGTGTTGTCGTTTTTATTCTTGGCACTTCTTTCCCCCCCCCCTCTCCCCTTAACAAAGACGAGAGACAGCAGGCTGAATTCATAACAGCAAATAAACCAGAGAGCTTGGTATTCACTTCCGAAAGAGCCACAGAAAATTCTCAGTTTGATATCATCTTTGCCTGGAATAATGGTTTCTAAAAAGGAACTGAATTCACGTAAGAAAATGAGGCAGAAGCAATTCAGTGCTTGTTAATGTCTCTGTATTTTCTACAAAATACTTAATTGCTGGGTACAATTTCCATATTCCTAAGGTTTTATTTCATATAATCACCCTACATCACTCTGCATATTTTAATGGTAATGAAGAAAAATAAGAAGAATCAGTTTCCAAAATATTTTTTGTTTCATATATTCTTTGTATCATCCTTCCAGGTATTATTTCCTGGGAATAACAGCACGCTTTTCTCACTTGGTGGAATAAATTTCCTGCAGCATTTCATAATTATAGTATCTGAGCCAAAACAGAGCTTGTCTGCTGCTGATTCTTCAAAAAACTTTGTCAGCAATTATATTCACACATTATTTTTAGTTTCAGTATGCGGAATGTTTGGTGTTTGGACTGGAAATGGAGGAACACAAGGGTCACTGAGATCAAGCTCCTGCGGTTCTCACTGAAAATATGCTAAATGTCTTCTGTAAACATACCTCATCTGGAGATAAGGTTTTGTGACCTCACTAATGGAAGGCTGGTGTAGAAACTCACTTTATAAACTTTCTTTCAGATCCTAAATGAACTTGACTCAAAATTTGTTTACACCCTTTCATGAACATGGACTACCAGAAATGTTCGGAGTATCCCAGGTTTTATCTCACCAACTGTATCAATGAGAGCTGCTCAGCTCTTCCTCCCTATACTGTTAATCATTCTAATGCTATCACTCTGGGCCCCCAATTCACATTCTGAGACCCCACTTTCCCATCTGCTCCCCACCACCACCTCACCTCCTCATCATGCCATTCTGTTATAACCAGCACATTCCAGCTTTTTATAATTAAAGTTAAATAATACCAAATAAGGCAAGTCCCAAGGTCTAGGACTGACGACTTCCTGCCATCCCGCTCATCAATTTTTCAGCAGAGATAATGCCAGATAGGTTTGGAAGTCCTTATTCACCCTCACAAATGTGGCATTCATTCCTATGTTCAAGGATTTAAGTAACAATTTCTCCTGTGGTGCTACATCAAATGCTTTTATGAAGATGACTAATACATGAATTTTTTCATATTTCTCGTTGAAAATAAAAATATAAGGTAAATTTTCAAACAGCTACATTTCCGAAATCTATATTGGACTTTATCCAATTTTCGGTTAAATCCACACCTTTAAATATAATCTCCCACCAAATTTTGTTTCAAAGTCTTAAGTGTCAAGCAGCCTCTCAGTTGCTACAGATCATTTTCCCCCCATAAATTCTTACTCCATCTCTCATCCTTATGGGATACTGGATCTTTTAAAATCATTGTTCTTGTTGCAAATGTGTAAAGGAATAAGGATGTTTAACCCTTTGCTTTTAATTTCTTCACATATTCTTACTCAGCTGAACTTTTGATAGTGCTCACTTTGAACTGACAGAATGAAAAGTTCAAGGTTTTGTTGGTTGGTTGGTTGTGGTGCTTTCAAGTTAAGAAATTTCAGACATCTCTCACAGGTGAGCACCTGTTTTCTTAATTGTCATTAACCAGTTCCTATTATTTCTCAAGTTTGTATTTTCAAAACTGCAGATCTATCCTTGCTTCTCCTGAATCAGCTTGTACGAACATGATCCAGTAATGTTCCTGTCACTTGCCCTTGTTCTGCACCAGTTATCAAGTCTAACCAGCACAACCTTTTCTTGACTTTGTGATCATTTGGTGAAGAAATAAATGGGCTGTCACATCCAAGGATATCTGGATTTGACTCCCAAAAGCTGAGTTTGTGTCTGGGATGTTGAAGTGTCACCTAATGCCTACGTGCACTTCCCAGTAAAATAACACTAAAGAGGCTACAGCTACATTCAGCCATCTGTCTAGGAGCGGCAGATTCCCTAGCACCTTTTTTACCGACTTTCTCCAAAGTGATTTGGAGCCAAAATTTCATGTATAGTAGGTCTTTTTTAAACATTGCATCACAACATTAGTAGGCAACACAGAATCTCACTGCTTTCACCTTTTAATATGCTTTCCTATTGTGTGTTTCCACTGACAATAGCTGTTGTACTAAAATACTGAAAAGTTTAATGGATGTCTTAATATAAAGCATATTAAAGAAAAATGCCACCATTCTCAGACTGTATATTTTTTGCATATGAGTGAGTTCATACAGAATACAACTTTTACATTATGCTTCCTGATCTCAGGATTGAACTGAGGGAGAGGTACAGACTAAGGTACTGCTTTCAGTCCACAAAGAATTCCAAAGAGCAACAAGAGGAAAAACTGCCCCCCTCCTTTAATAAAGGTGTTTGCAGCATAGTATCCAATGGTATTGTTAAAATTTACTTCAGGGTTAAAAGTCCTCCTCTATCAATTCTGCTTTTGAAAGCACCACTCCTAAATGCTTCAGAATTTAACTTTTGCTCTAACAGCTTCTTTAAAAGTATAACCAATTAAAATCTTACTAATTTAAATGCTATATTAAATTTAAATATTTGCAAGTCTAAATTTGCTCAAATAAAACATTATCCAGACATCATGGTTTTACTCATATTTTGGAAACACTACCAAAACAGGAATAACACACTGAAATGGCAAAAACAGCAGCATTTTAATCTACTGTTCTGAGTTTATTTTTGGGAGGCTCACAAGACTAAGAAGTTTTGAAGTTACACAGCTTCCACTTTCATTCTTGTTGACTTTATGATATTTACAATTTAATTACAAATTCCAGGCTGTGAAAGATAGACAGGCATAAACATACAAAACTTGTCAGTGAAAGTGAGATGTCTGATGATGGATATTGCAGACTGACTTATAAATACAGTGGGCCTCTTTTTTACAATATTACTACATGGGAGCTGACCAAAAAAATGTAACTTTTTTTCCCACTGCAAGAAATCATTGATCCAAAACTGAAGGCTTTTCATAGGTCTACCATGATGAAGCACCTGCTGATTACCATGATAATATAAGCATTGTTTAAATTATAAACATTTCTGTGTAACTCACACTCCACACTTTTGACATGTAGTACACCTTCTGTTCTCTGACCTGCCTTCTGAGATCAGAGGTATCCTGGTAGATATGTATCCAGGAGCCTTGGGTACCTGGTTTATGCTCTTCTGTATCTGAACAAAGCCTGGAGCTGTGGAGTTTCCATGCCCCAATTTCAGAAAAAGGAAGTTGGAATATGCTGTTCATCAGCATGGTCAGAAGAGTTTTCATGAGCAGAACACTTCACGAACAGCTAATTTCACTGCAAAACATATGAAAAATAGGCTTCCAAAACTTTCACTCAGTAAAGAAAAAAGAATAACAAAAACACATAACTGCTGGAGGTATTCAAAACATCTTCCTTGAGGCATCCAGCTCAGATGCCTACACTGGGAGGTGAGTGCCTTCAGCATGACACAATATTCCAAAGAGTTACAGTACAGACTACAATTATTTGTCCAAAGCAACCTGTTTCTACTAATTATATATATATGATACTTAGGGTAACTACTTTTGCAAATTGGGTTTTTAGATTCTTACTATTTGGTAGCATAGGCAGCAATTTTGTTTACAGTTTCAATTACTATGATTTGTAACAGTCAAACAGGCAGTTTAGTCCTCTATGTTCTGAGCAACGCTTGCAGGAATCCTTAAAAAAGCACATGGAGATTTGAATATAGCAAAGTCTTGCACAATCTTCCAGGGCTCATTTTAGCTTGGTATGAAAGGACCTATTTGGATTTTGCAATCTTAACTCTTCAGAATCTGAGGCGAAATGCAAAGAGTAGCTGAAAGCCTCTAAGGGATGACAACAGTAAAAAAGCAAGTATAAACTTTGGATTCAAATTTTGGCTCCAAGTTGTGACGTGGACACAGATCTCAAAGTCAAAAGTCCTTTGCTGAACTACTAAAGTTTAACAATTTTTTTTTAGTTATTATTTCTACTTTTTCTATGCCTTCATATAGCTTTTCCTTCTTAACCTGGGTCAAATGCTATGTTCTTTCAGCCAAATAATTCTGTATGTCAAATTACTCCTGTGTGTCTGACCTCCAAGGAATCAGCTTGGACTTACATTAGTTCAGGTTATACAAAAGTTTAGCTGTCTGGAGTTTTTCACCCCAGGAATAAGAAAGGGCTGCTTATGAGGTCTTTGTCATTTTGATACAATCTAGTCCTCCTGAGCAAAATAGAGCAACCCTACAAAGAATGATGCCCAGACGTATTTGAAACCAGTGCGGACAGAACACACCTAAGAGAGGAAAACAAAAAGTACCTACAATATTGTCATTATCCCAGGATAGACTGCATTGTGTTCATCATTTCACATTCCCTTCTCTGGGAACCTCCATCTGCCCTGCTCTTGAAAGACTGCGCTGGCTTTCAGACGGATACTGGTCATAGCTGAACAGTATTCAGGTGCCTAAATACAGGTGTCTAGTGTGATTATACATACCCTAAGGTATGGGAGTTATTCCCAGAGACTGGCAGATATGACATAAGACATACATTAGATCCACAGCCTTCTGAAGCATTTGGAGGCTTTGTTTTACACACCTATGTTTACATATCTGATTTTCTCTCTGTGGTTTCAGGAGGAAAAAACAAATCCATGTGTAAGACAGCAACAAAAAAGGAGAAATATTTTTAATTTTAAGCAGAAAAAAAAATCACAGTATTTATATGTAGTGAGTTTGTATTCTTCCACTTGACATTTGTTAAGTTTATGTGCTTCTTTCCTTATGTTAATATATTTACAAGTGGGTTTTTGCCTTTTTTTATAGCTTGCATAACACAAAACAATTCAAGTATTAACAAAGCAGTTTGTACACATGCTTTACTAATATCCTCTGTTAAAATGAAGATCAAAATTGTTATCTAAATCAATGGAATTTTATGTACTATAATGTCCCATGATTTAACAAGGTAAAATAAGCACCTTGCTAGGGTCCAAATTAAATGTACAGAGTGACAGAAAGCACTGCAGAAAATAAGATTTCATTAGGCAAACCTGATTTAATATCATAATATAAATAAAGCAACAGAAATCCTTCTTAGTTTATGTCTCACTAGTTTTGCTGCACCATTTTGCCTCCTCTTTGTAAGTGACTGTTCAGCTATTGCCACCTAGTGATGAGAAGCAAAACAGGCGGAAGCAGTAGAACAGTAAATAATGCATAGGGAATGCATATTTACATTGCAAACTGTGTCAAAATGGAAGATAGCAGCATAGAAATGAAGTGCATGTGTGTATTTCCAGAGCAAGGATATCAGGCAATTTGGGTACAGTTATATCAAATATTTAAATAGAAGCCTATTAAATGGAATTTAATAGAGTAAAATTAATGTATTTTCATAGATAGATTCATGCATTACCCAGCTCTCATCATCAGCTTGTTCAGTGAATTCACTGCAGTAATTAAATAGGTTGCAAGGGGTTTGTGCCTTATCTATAAATAACAAATGATAACTATGCATTTTGCAGAGGATTAATTGGTTAATGTTGGAATTATTCCTTCAAGACTCAAAATACTACTATCCTTCCCATGATTTTGCTTTGGAGCTGCCAAACTGGCATGGCCTCTTAGGACTCTGATGTTCACCTCCAAGTTTCTCCCTAGCTGAACAGTGTCTGGAAGTATCGGCCAGCCAGGAACAAATTTTGTTGACCCAGACCTGTCATACATGTGTTAAAAAATACACCATCCTATAAGCCAATATGAAATCTGCACCACGACCACTGGGGCACAGACTCAGGCAACACTGATGCAAGAAATATTGCTGTGCAAGTCAAAATGCAGCCTGTGTCCCACAGGCACAGCCCACAGGCACTAGCAGGCATGAAGAATAACTCAAGCAGTATTTTCTTCCTGCTCTTCACCTTAGTTTCCAGGGACCACCACTAAACAAGCTGTTTTCCATTACTGGAATCCTATAAACTTATTTCCCTCTCAGTTTTGGAACAAGCCCTTATCCATATTTCAAAGTTACATAGCATACTTACCAAACATCCCAGCATCATGTGTCAGAACTTCCTCATAGCAGGAAATTTCCAAACAGCCCCTGATGATGACTCTAATTCTGTGTGCTTTTTCAGAGACAAGATGTAGTAACTGAACCCCACCTGCTCAAAGTATAATTTGTATTTGCTAATTTATGCCTAAGATTGGTACCAGGTCACTCAGAGAGAGCACAGATGTTGTGGCTGTCCCACTTTTCCAAATTTCCAAAACAAATTTAGGGCTTTGTTTACATCATAACCCCCCTCTTCCACTTTTCTTCTGTGATGCAGTTGTAGCTCTTCTACCCTCCTGACAGGAAACTCTACAGCAGGGCAGAGAAGTGGAAGCCAGGGAGGGGAAAGGCTGGTGCATGCCCATCACTAGATAGAGTCATAGAATGGTTTGGGTTGGAAGGGACCTTTAAATATCAACTAGTCCAAACCCCTGCCAAGGGCTGGGGCACCTTTCATTACATTAGGTTGTTCAAGGGAACCTGTTTGTTTCCACAGGGTCTCCAAGGATAGCTAAAAATTACTGCATGTTACTGTAGCTGAGACTGTAAGAGTTCCCAGCTTTTCTTCTCCTTGCCCTTAGCAGGCACACCCTGAGATTCAGGCAGGTTTCCCCCTCTTCTACCACAGCCATGGAGCTGAAGCAAACTCGCCTCTCCCTTCCCTCCCCAGGCATGTGGCAGGCAGCCAGCTGGGAAACTGCCTTGGGAAAGGAAAAGCTCCTGACTCTTCAGAGAGCTGCCTGAGATGTGACAGAGCAAGACAGACAAGGATGGGGATGTACCCACTCGGAGTGGTGAGCTGATGCCAAAACCAAGGCATCCCTGACCCAAACACAAACCACATCACACACCTTAGTTTTCCTTTTTTTGTCTCCGTTGTAGGATGACATGTTCAAAATACTCATTTTCCATAGGATACCACCCTGTAACATGCTGCAAGTGTACCACTACAAGCAGTTTCATTCATTACCTAATTAGGAGGTGGAATTTTCAGTGTAACAGTTCAAATTTGCTCTCTAATAGTAGGACAACCCTCAGAGATAGACCTTATCTCAATGTAGGCATTTGCTGCAGTTTGATTTTCATGCTTTCCTGAATCTCAAATACATTTACAGATATATATTCTTTCTCTTAATTCTGCCACAGCAGTTCTTAAAGCTTTCCCTGACTTTAAATATGCTCCTGTGACAAGCTATTTGCTTACTTGTTCTTTTTTTAACTTTCTTTTCCATTCTCTAGTTTTGTCTTTAATTATTAACACTTCTTCCTTTCTGGTTAACCTATTTGCATACTCACACCTCAACATTTTCATTACTCTGTAGAAAGGTATCCTTCTGCTTATGTCCCTTTGCTCCACTAGAAACATCAACCTTAGAAGGTAAGAAGAGTTTTTACTTCTCTCATAAAATGAGAATGAACATGTTGGAAGGGTTTCAACCAACTTCCATCTCTTATAGATCAAGGTGAGACGGAGATGGAATCAGACTGTACTACATTTGCTGCCTTACACCTTCTTATCAGGTATCACAATCTGCCAGCTATCAGGAGATATCAGAGAGGCCATCAGACCAGTCAGGCACAAGGGCCCATGTAACAACTCGCAGGTTCCCTCGGGTGGGCATTATGCATACAGCATTCACCCTGAATGAGTCCAAAAACTGCTACCTCTTGCAACACCTGCGTAAGAATTATCTGGCTGAAACAGGGAAACTGAGCACCATTAGAATTAGCTGACCACAGATAACTAACAACAGTTAGTTATCTACAGTGATCTACCAGTTTTTCAAATTATGAAAGATCATATTGTATGTATCACTGCATCAGTTTTCCACCTTCCTTGACATGTACTGCCACAAACAAGACTGTACATCCTTCAGAGTAGGAGTCAGGTCCTCCCTGTGAGTGAAGTACTTGGCATAGCTGGGGCCTGGCTCATTGCAGGGTATGAGATTTTTTTCTCATCTTACTCAAAAGTGCTAACAGAAAGTTCAGGTTCAGGTAGCTCAGACCAGGGCTATATCCAGTTAGACCAGGGAGCTAATGCCTCAGGCTAGATAACATCTACAATTTTAAAACCTTTTTGTTTCGAAATGGGAAGAAGTAATGCTTCAAAAATCAGGATTATTGAAGAAGTCATGCCAGGTGGTAGACCAAAAAACATTTTTCTTTCCATCGGTACAGTTTATAAACAGGACATACACATTAAGGTACACTTCTTAGCTCATTTGATACCTTTCACAATTAGGCTGTCAATCACCATGCCTTTCATCCCTTTGAAAATCTTTCTAAATATCCAAAGTAAACATAAATAGCTGTCAGCAAAACTCTTCATGAATCAGGCCACTGGCTACTTTACAGCAACTTTATATAAATGACTGCTGTGAGGCAACGTCAGGAAAAATCAGGCCATATGATTTTACAAAGAAATTTCTGTTTCTCATGGTTGCTTTTCCCTCACATTCCTCATTAGGTGCAGATGACCCTCCA
Source organism: Acropternis orthonyx (assembly GCA_035583155.1). Taxonomy (NCBI): domain Eukaryota; kingdom Metazoa; phylum Chordata; class Aves; order Passeriformes; family Rhinocryptidae; genus Acropternis; species Acropternis orthonyx. The sequence continues at coordinate 49,210,964 of JAWWEU010000001.1, read as the reverse complement.
GTTAGACCTTCTGCATAAGTGCTCCCCTGTTAGTAACTCAAAATTATTTTCTCCATTCTTTGAAGAATTGATGTCAGTAAAGCATCTCAATCCCAATCAGTTGTTGAAGGAAATATGTTTTGTTTTATGCACTTTCTATATAATCCTCCTAGGCAAGCACTGGTGAGACACAGCATACAGAGTTTACTATGTAATACCCTTAACTTGAAGAACAGTTTGTGTTTAGATGTTGGCTAGACAGGAGACAACAATTTGGTTTAAAAAAAAAAAATCACACTGCTCTTACAAAAGAACTTTGCAACTTCTCCTCCCTTCAACATAGTACTTTTTAACTGATGAGCACTTGTTTTGAGGGCTCTCCCTTGCTCTGGGGAAATTTTTGTAACAGCAACTCTTCATTGTGGGCACAGACAATAGATAGAGCTGCAGCATCCTCCGACTTGCTGCTTTTCTACAGAAGCACAAGTGTCCTCACACAGGCCAAGTTAAATATATGTGCACTCTTTGTAACTGGGTCTTTTATATCCTTCAGAGTCTATCCCTTCCTGCTAAACAGAAAAAATATCTTGGTTCTCTGAGAGCTACAAGGTCCAATATAGCTGCCTGCTCATGCTGGAAAAAGGTAAGTGACCTTCTTCCTGTTTAAGAGGGTTATGTTACTCAACGCTTCATCTCATGCTACATTTGAATGGAAAATGATTTGGTGAAAAAATGTACAATTTACCACCTACTTTTTATTAACTAAAAGAAAAAATTATTTCAGGTTAGTACACAAGGAAAAAAGGACAAAAAGGAAAGTCACATTTAAAACAGAATCATTTCCTAGTAAAGGCAGTAATTATAGTTGCTTTAACTACACTTAAAAAGATTAATGATTTTGAGTCACCACAGTCTAGATTTTCGAAGGCATTTAGCTCCTGAAACATCTAACTGTTGCTTTGTAGATTATTAAGTGCCTAATCTGCTTAAGTATCAAACTCCCATGTACTTGTTTGTCCACTGCATCATTAAAGATCTGAAAATCTAAACTGATTTTTTTTTACAACTTATTAGAATTAGCAGAACTCATCCTCACCCATGTTTTTTCGTTCACCAGATCAGAAAAGGAAAAGTTCTTTCTTTTTTTCATCTCTGGGTTGGCATCTCAGCTGTGAAGTGAGATCTAAAACAGAGGGTATGTAACTGAAAACAATCCACTGGGACAGAACACTTATTTGATTTGGAGAAAATCCAGTTAACTTTATACAAACCTACTTCAAAAGCGATAGGTGATCATAAAAAACAACACTTGGGATTCACCTGCTTTGAAACCTTTCAGTGGAGCTGCAGGTGGTGTTGGGTGTGGAACCTGAGCTCAGGCTCAGCGGGTACTGGTGCTCAGTGACACCGTATCCTCCCAACTCACACAGGGCTCTCACGCACGAACCTCACCTGAACTCTTCCACAGATTAAGGGAGGTCATTGCTAGCTACTGACTAATTCAGTGAACTAAAAACAGCATCAGCACAGGCAGAATCCTTTATAAAATGGAAACTTCTCCTAGAATATAAAGATGCTCCTATCCCATCAGATTTGGCTGAGAGTGCGTTTTCTTGTTTGACTTAAAGCAATCTAAGATTGTGCTACTGTTGGAAAAGCTGTGAGGTTCTTTAGTCCTCTCCCATTCCTTCACAATTTCCATCAGGTCTCCTTGTGGAAGCACTGGTTCGGAGCAGAAATTTGATTTGGGTAGTGTGTGTCTCTTAGGGCTACAGTGTTACCTTCATTAGCTTCAGTTGAATGAGGAATGAGTGTCCCCACAAAGGCACCTGATGATTATGGTCAACACAAGGGAGGGAGGCTGATGGGTGTTAAGGCGGGGAAAAGATGCAAAGGAAAACAATGTTTCCAAATTGAAAAAAAGAAATTGTTTAAAAAATCAAAGACATGCTTTTCATAGGTATTACACAGTTAAATAGCTTTCCCAACTGCTCATATGCATCTACAAACATCTATAACAGGCACTGCATTTTATGTAAGAACATTCGTCAAAGCCATTTTTCTGGCTGAGCCATTATTACACTTTGGCTTTTGCAGGAACAGATACATTTTAGGTCTAATTGCAAGAACCACTGCCAGAAAATGAGCTTGAAGATTTAAAAAGCCAGTGTGTGGGTCAAGTTAGAAAATGTCTTTTTTTCTGGTCCATGTACATTAATTCAGAGTAGCCAAAAAACCACCAGGGAAACCTTTTTCCAGAGCTATTACAGGTAATGCTAGATTCCAGTTAAACTGCAAATGCCAAAACAGGTACTTACAGAGTCAGCTCTAGTCTATAAGACACAAATATAACATTTCACATATATATGCAACATTACTAATTCTCAATAATATACAACCAGATCAAAATAATTAATCTAAGATATCCATCTACATGGAAAACAGCCTGCACACTGTTATTATCAAGCAACTAATGCTACTCGTATTTGTTTCTGTGAGGTTTCATCAGCAGATTACAATATTAAGCTGGTATAGAACCTTACCTTGCCTACTTCACATATGACACAAAGAAAGCCAAATGGAAAATGACATAAAAAGAAAAATAATTTTATTCACAAAATTCATAGAGAATCAATAACACTTTGTTAAAAATAAAGTAAAATAAGTGTTCATGAATACGGACAAACATTGGACCTAAAAATTATTTAAAAAAAGACAACAGTAATTTATGACTGATAAGCACACAAGCCCCATACTTCACTATTATAAAACCTGAGGTTTCAGAAACAATCATGTCATAATTTTGAGAGTTTGGTTTTTGAATCACCAATGTGGGAGCAAGCAGCATTGTTTGCACAGAAGAAACACTTGGTGATATAAATCTGTGAAAGAATAGAAGCAATGAAGAATTCAACGCTTCATATTCTTTCTGTCTGTACATGTTCTCTTGCTTTGCTAGAAGAGAGAAGCTAAAGGTAGACTACAGAGGTGGGACTTACTCAACTTCATGCAAGTGTTCCCATTTCAGCTTTTCAGACTGGATGTCTTAAAGTCAATGTAAAACAATAAGAGCTGGTTCATCCCATTTTAATTCTGACATCAACAACAGACCACATGGCATAAACTCTTATAATACCTATTTTTCTCCAATGACTCTAAAGGGAACCTGATGTGACTAGCATAATCAGCAAAGTTTGAGTTTGGAAAGATGATGTCCCACTTATCCAGATAAGAAAACACTCTTAGTGAAAATCCCCAAAATAGTGATGCTGACTTTGTCCACAGGCTGTTTTTTCTCCATAATTCTCTTTTAAGACTAGCAAGCCTTGCAAGATGCAAAGCCACTAGGAGAACACAAAGGCTTTCTTACCACCTCCAGCTGGAAGGACAACCTATTTATTTCCACTTATGAATATAGACAATTTATTTTCCTAAAAACTGTTTGAAATACTAAATTTAGGCACATATACCTAAAATCAGAATCAAAGTGAAAATCTGAAAACACCTTATAAAAAGGATAATAAATCTGTTAAAGTTACTGCACCTGTTCCTTCTAGACATCTAGTGTGAGAAAGAGCAATGCTAATGTTCATGGAGGTTTCTTCTGCTATTTTTCCTGCAAGCATCAGGAGTGGAGGAAAGCAAGGGAGATAAGAAAAGGTATCTGCAACTCTTGCAACAATGGACACTGCTTATAGGCAAGACACAATGAAGTAGGTCTATAGGATTGCTTGACAGTTTTGCCATTCTTCTGCCACAAAAAGCAAAAAAAAAAAAAAAGTAGATTCTATTTTCTGGTAACGTTTCATGGGGAAGGTTGTCAATAAAAAGAATAATTGGGAAATGTCTAAACAATTACAATAAACTTGGAAAGTAGAGTAAGAGAATTGCTAAGATTTTCAGTAATACAGAGTGGAATATGAACCAAAGTACTTGTAAAAGTACTTGTAGCAGTAGGGGAAATATTGAACAGCACTGTGTTAAAACTGTATTAACTTGACCTTTCCTTTTATTGAGCTTCATGAGATTGCTGTTAAACAGTACTGGCCCCAGTATGAGCCCCTGGGCTACACTGTTAGTGACTGACCTCCAGTGAGCCTTCATGCTGCTAATCACAACACAGTCAGCCTGGCAGCTCAGTTTCCAACCCACCTCACTGTGCAGTAATCTCGCTTGTATTTCACCATTTTTTCTATAATGATATTGCAGGAGATATTGTCAAAAGCCTTTCCAAAGTTTAAATAAATGTAATCCTTTGATCTCCCATCATCCACCTTGTCAGCTATCTTGTTTCTGAAGGCTATCAAGTTGGTGAAGCATGATTTCCCCTCGATAAAAACCTGCTGACTACTCCCTGACATCGACTTTTCTTATGTCTGGAAATGGATTACAGGATTACTTGCCCCATCACTTTCCCAGGGATTATAATGAAGATTACTGGCCAGTAGTTCCCAGATCCTCTTTCTTACCCTTCCTGAAGAAAGGAGTCACATTTGCTCCCTTCCAGTCCTCAGGAACCTCCCTGTGTTGCCATGAGTTTTCAAAGACTATCAGGACTGGTCAGATCGTGATGCCAGCCAATCTCCTCAGCTTGTGGATACATTCTGTCAGGTTCCACGGACCCATGTATGTCCAGTTTGGTTCAAATGTTCCCTAATCTGTTATCCCTGTACCAAGGGTAAGGCCTCATTTCAGTCCTCAGTTGGTCTCGGGGGCTCAGGATTCCTGAAGGTACAGATGGAGGCAAAGGCAGCACTGACTACCTGGGGTCTTTTCCCATCTCCATCGCCATCACTCCCCTTGCTGCTGAGTGAAGTTTACACAGACCTCTTTCAGGATGGGGTTTCAAATTGGAGGAATAAATACGTAGCAGTAGATTATGCAGAAGCATTCTCAACCCTGAAACCAGATACAAACAAACTGTAACATTACTCTTACTTAAGAGTCCCACAACACTTAGTATGACAAATCTAAACTTAAATGACATTATTACTAGCTTCTAAAGAGAGAACTGCTGATTTTCTCGTTCCAGAATGGATTTAGAATTGGACTTCTACACATATGTTTTGTTTATCCTCAATTTGCTGGGCAGAAAATTACATTTCAGACCCTGAAATTCCATCTTGTGAGCTTAATTTAGTTTCTGGTATTCTATTTTTCTTGTCATCCTTCTTTCACTCTGGCATCTTTGTGTGATAGTAGCTCTGTTGCAGATTAGGTTTTTTACTTTGGAATAGAGTCTCAGCAACTAGTAGAAATTTAATGCTTGAATGATTCTCCACAGAGGAGTCAGTAACTGTCCATGATAAATCTAAACAAGTCTTACCAGCAGTACTTTAATGTGACTCATTGAACAAACCAGGACTGAGTTCTAATGACCTTTATGGTAATTAAATTTATGTCTTGCTGGACAGACTGGTGATTCAACTACACTGGACCATGAATACCATGCCTGCATTAACACCTGGGGTTGTTCTCTGGCCATGAGGCCAAATGCCATGGAACAAGCTACAAGGGTACAGTAAAACATGATAGAAAAGTTGGTGGTGACATCCAGTTCTCTCCCGATTCCTCAGCTCCTGCTAACTTCTGAACTGTGCCTGAGAATTCTTACGGGGGTTATCCAGACAAAATGAGAAAGAAATGGAGCAGCTTTGCTAGAGAGGGATTTCTCTGACTCACATATGAGGAACAGGAGAGAACAGACAGGCCAGCAAGAGACTGACTAGCCTAAAGATCCTAAACAAATTAGGAAATACAGGACAAATGAGATAACAGTCAGAAAGATGACACTTGACAACCGTCCCTCTCCTTACCAATACACAGACTAAACATTATGCTTAAAAATTATTTTGCCAACCCTTTATTGTTTGCAGCAAAAATTACCCCAGAAAAGGTTTACTCAGAAGAGCACATAATTCACAACATATTTAGAGATGCTCGATCTCCAATGTGTTCTGCAATTGAAGTGTGTTGCCATTACAGTCAACGTGAACCAGTAACTCCAAAGACACAAACAAAGCCCCACAGAAAGTCACAGCAATTCCCTCAGGCAGTTTTAAAACAAATACACAAAAAGCCCACTATACAGCGGGTCCTTGTAAGAGGAGCCACTAGATTCTATCACACAAAATATACATTGCTTAACTACAGACATTTTTTCCTGACAACATTAAAGAAAATTAATTATGAGAACTATAGTTGATTAAATTTTTTTCTTTATGAAAGCCTAAAAATATGAATTCAGTATCTGTCTGCTTGCAGCTGGTTTACCAGAACTGCCATAAGGATTTCATTCAAAAGGGCATCTTTTATCATGAAAAGCAGTAAAAAAAATCTTCCAGATAACTAGTTCTGTTCAAAGAGTTTTCATTAGGTAGTCTTTTGTAATTAAGATGAATTCTACTATCTACATCTATCTTCAGGCAAACAATCTCTGAACCTAAACAGATCAATAAAATACTGATTTTTTAAAAATTCTTCTTGAAATTAAGCAAGTATTTTCAGAAGTTCTTAAACTTGTTGTTTAACTTCAGGTACAGTAAGACAGCAAATAAATGAAAATTAAGAAAACATTGAGATTTTTTATTTCAGAGATTCCAAGACTGTCAAGTGATTTGGACACATTATGCTCCAATTAAATGTGTAAGGCTAAGTAAAGTATAAATAGCTGAAAGTTGGTTACCTAGCAAATGCACCCAGCAACTGTACAGAAGTATCAGAAAGTAAACAAACACTAAAGAAGAAATACATTTTAAGTGATTTATATGCAGTGCATAGACCCATCTGACTGCCAAGAGAATATACTTCAATGCCATTACCTACATTAGCTTATGTGAAGATTGCTCTTCAGAAGAGGAACAAAATATACATCAGAAAGAAGGTTAAATCAAAGTCATTAAGATAACCTTTAAGTGTAATTCTTTTAAAACACTTCACTTGGCTGGTAAGCTTTTGATTACAGCAGATGCACTACTGTAAGACTTTAAAAGTAATGCCTGTCCTTCATGGAATAAACGATACATATTTCACAACTCTGAAAAAAACTGTTGTCGGCAATCTGTCCAATCCATTAGCACAAAAGTATTTCTTTACAGGTCAAAGATGGGCATACTTTTACAGTGCATGTTAAATCAGATAAAAAGAATAAAAGATTCTGTTGTGTCTTGATGGCCAAAGAATGATTCACTTAAAAAACCTTCACCGACATACTGCACATGAAAAAAGTAGTTACAGTTACTACCACTTCTAAAGAGTGATTGGCTTGTTCTTAAATATTTTAAAACATTTTTGTATGTTTCCTATTTTGCTAACATTTCTTAGGACTCTGATTTTTTATTTATAAAATTTGATATATTTTATATTGATATGCTTCTTTGAAGATAAAACCAGTGTTGAATATGAATTCAATGCTTCTTCTTGAAAATTACATAAACATACAAAAAAAGAACCTGTTATGTTTCCCAGAAGATAAGCACTCAGCACAAGTTTTAAGATATCACTCTAACCTTTACTCATTATCCTCAAGAAAGGACATAGCAGAGATCCAAAGGGTCAAACTGGCGAACCATATTACTAATCCAGATTCTTTTCCCACATGCGATTTATAAGGCAGCACACACAGAAACTTGTGCTGAAATCAGGATACAAGTACTGTAATTGCTTCAGTGAAGTCCACAAACCCTTAGACATTCTAAGATTTGAGGTATATTATTGTGCGTACAATGGGTTTTGTTCACTTGAACACTGGAGTCTTTGCTTTAAAGAGGACTCTTAACATCTATAACAACTGATGGTGGCAATCTAAATCTGAGACAACTAAACAGTTTTTAAAACAAAGAAACAACAAATCAGAAAACAAAAATCCAAGCCACACTAGCAGAAGGAGCCTTCCCTATCTTAACCTCCCCTTCCTCCCTATATTCCCCCTCATATTCATGTTCAAGTCACTCTTCAAAGGACATAGAGATCTTCCTTTATTTCCCAAATACAATTTAAAGATGAGGCAGCATCATTCTTGCTTACAAGAACATTTGGCAATCATTCTCCCCAGTCCATAATATACCAGTGAACCCAAGAAGAAAACAAGTCTGACAACATGACAACAACATCAGACTTTGAAATGCAGAATCCAGAGCTTTTCTATGAATCATCAACCCATCCTTCCTGAAGAAAATGACACTTTAATGGAAACATTAAAGAACTAAAATTCTGAACAGTATATATATTAAGTAATACATGTAAAAATATGTAAGAGTGCATAAAAATACAGAAGGCCAGCATGAAGCAAGATATTATCACTTTTATAATTTCTATTAATAAAGCAGTGGTCACTCACCCAGATCAGTGAGTGAATACACACCCAATCAGCAATGTACCAATGATGAATCTTAACAGAAGGCTCAATAAAAAACAGTAACATACAGAACTAATACCACCTTGCAATATGAACAGCAAATAAAAAAATCCTACACCTTCTTCCCCCTGCATTTTCAGTCATCAGAAGGTCTTGGTCACAGGGAAGCCAAGCCAATTTTTTTCAAGTCAGGAAGGGAAAAGACGAACTTGGGACAAGCCAGTCTTGCCTTCCCTTCTGCTGGACCATATTTCTAAAATGCAAGACCAACACAGGCCAATCTCCCAAACATCACTGCACAGGGTGCCACTAGGGGTACCATAAGAGAACAGCAATTATCATATGCAGATTACAAGTATACATTATTACCATGTAGTACAATTTATTCAGAGAGGAGGTAGAATATTCAAATCTTCACCAAATTAGAATACTGAACACAGATCATTATAGCTCATTTGAATCAAGACACATACTGTACCCATGATTTTAAGCATCCATATTAAAAGTAATTAGATTTTGGCAAGTCTTTCCCAATTAAAATAGCCAGTCAAAATAAAAAAATAAGTGATACATACTGGCTGTTTTATCTTCATGACTCATGAAAAATTAAGTAATGTATTCATATAACTGCTGAACAACTTTGGACTATTTTTCTTATATATAAACCCCTTTCTTTTATTATTTTTATCATTATAATTTACATGCAAGTACAGTGTCAAATCAACTTACTTATTTTAGAAAGTGACTTTGCTAGACTGTATGCTGGTCTGAACTCCAGAAATGCTTTGAGAGAGCACCTCAAGACTTCTAACTGCGACAATATTTTCACTGGAAAAAAAAAAAGGCAGTGAATTTGTTACAGAATACCAGCTATTCTGCTGTAAAATCAGACTAGCAACCAACACTCTTACTTTGAGTAGCTGTGTAAAGTACTGTTAACCACTGACCTTCGTTACATTAACTCACAGCAAAAACACAGTGCTTTTACAAAAGCAGAAGTAACATGTTGTCTCACAGAACACGTAGAGCTTATTTTGGCTGGGAAGGCAACACCTGAGGCACAGGCATATGGTGGTGAAATGGAGGTGTGCCTAGCCCTGGGAGAGGCAGAAAAACACAAAGTATTTTTCTCATCTTCTGTTCTTAAAAACTGACACATCAGTGAACAAGCATTATTCAACAATAATACAGAGTACCTGCATAAGAAAACAATGCAGGAGAAGGAAAAAGCCTACAAGATACCATTAACAGTACTAGAAGTGGATTTTCAGTGGAACTTAAACAAAAATCCCCAACTCACAATATGAATGGCTTCCAAGAAGAACTTAAAAACACTGTATTTTTTAGCATTTTGACTTTTGCAATTTCTGTATTATTTATTCTGTTTTCTACTGAAAATTAACATTCCCAGCCAAAATGTCCTCTTTGCTTTGTATAAAGATGAAACTCAAACAACATCAGCAGTCTTCCAAAAAGAAATATGAGTAAAAACTTACCCTATGCTTCCCTAGCTTAAAATGAATAAATACAGACTAATTTTCTTCAGGCTGTTGTGTGTTTGAACATAAATCATCACAGGCATTTAATAATGATTAGTTAATCCATTTTAATTTTATGCCCCTTCAGTTAGGTCAATTTACCTTTTCTAGGCAGCTCTGTCAAGACATGGTCTTCTAAGGTGCTTTCATTGCCCACTCTGTCTTTATACAATTCTTTCTTTTCTCATTAACAAGTATGGGATTTATCATGGAGATTCTTCAGGTTAAGAAAAGACACCAGCCATTCATTTTGGCATGGTCCTACCAGGATAAAGTTCAGTCATGGCTATGATAATATGCTGAGTTGATGCCATATCAGCAGATACGTACAAACTCCACTAATTAAGGTGCTGCATTTCTCTACTGACAATAAATCCACCTATAACATTGATTCCTCCCTTGTGCCTGTGTTGATCTTTGTTTTAAAAGTTCACCATGAAATCGTAAAAACTAAGATTTAGATACTGGCAGTTGATATTAACCAAGCCCTGAAGGATGCAACAGCTCTAAACATTTCAAATTTGAAGAACAAAGAGAAATGAAATGTTTCATGAAAGAAGAAAAAGGTGTATCTGTGCAGTGTATTCCTTTGGCAATGGCATGGATTCTCCACAGTCACAGTTTTTCATAGGAGTCATAGTCCTCTCCTTGCCATGTGGGAGTGAACACAATAACCCAGCCATACCATTGTGTGGATAGTCCTGCCTAGGCATAGGTGAATTACTAACATCATGATGGCAGGACAGACAGATGTATCATGTTTCTCAGGCTTCAGCTTTCATTTTTAAGGAGTGAGCTTCTAGATACTGTAGTTAAGAAAAAATTGTAAAACAAGCCTATTGCATTCAACACACCTCCCCAAGTCTGCACCAAGTCTGAAACAAGAGTCCCAGTGTATAAACTGACATACATCCTCACACCTAGAGGCCTTGATGTGTCACTATTTAATAGTTAAGCTATTTAGGATAGAACAAAAGGAGAGAAAACAAGGGGTGCATGACTTCAGACTAAATTGCAACAATATCCTAAACACAAGTTAATGGTGATACAAAATAATTAGCAGAGATACAGGGATTACAAGAATGTGGAAGACTCAAAACGACAAAGGTTTAAAATACTTATATTAATAGATGATTAGGCTGAAACAAGCAAGTAGGAATTACCACATTCTTCAGAGAGCTTCAGCAGTGATTCTAAAGACTGCAGAGAAAGTCTATTTATATTTAATATCTATCTATCTATCTATCTCAAGTGCTCAAGATCAAGTTGCACAGGGCTTTGAGCAACCTAACAGTGGACCATGTCCTTGCCCACAGCATGGTGGTTGGACTACACGGATTTTAGAGGTCCCTTCCAACTCACACCCTGATTCTATGACACAGCTATTTCCATTCTAATGTACATTTACAGCATGAAAGACAATGGTCTACAGGACTTCAAGCTTACTTTGTTAACCTGTTTTCAAAAGCAAATCAAGTAAAGCTTCTCCAATGCTGACCTACCAAATGAAAGACTACACCCATCTTTCCATCATGCTCCATCAATTGCTTATAGGAAGCGATTTGCATTACCTTTGAGTTAAGTGCCCTTGAGTGTACAGTAACACATCTGCAGTGGGTTTCCTAAGCATAATGGCTGTGCTCCAGAAACACAAACTACATTAAAGTGCTCACACCTGACATAGCACAAACAATGGAGTATTACTGCTAATGTGGTAATTTGTGAGGGTGGAAAAAGAGTAGAAAGAACTGCTTTAAAAAAAAAAAAAGAAAAAAAAAAGAAAAAAAAGAAAAAAAGAAAAAAAAAAGAAAGATCACAGAATAAAGGAGACATCTGGGTTGACACAAAAGAGTATGGGTGTTGGAGACCAAACACAAGGCTAATATTCAATATGTTTTTCCTAACAAAAATATTGGTGTATGGGGAAAAAAAAGCAAAAAGTTACAGGAGGAAACAAAAAAAACCAAACAGAAGTGATTAAGGAGCAGAAAAGGTAGCTAAAAGATAAAAAGCAGCCACTGACATACAGGTAAGATACAGAGGGTCTATCCTGTCCAAAATAATGTGCTTTGACAATCACCAACAGATCACATCACCCTAGGAGAAACCTGTTCGGGCACTGGGAAGCCCAGGAGCCTTGGGCATGTCTGAGTCACCTGACATGAGATCTGGCCAGGCTTTTTGCATTTTGGGAAGTAGAGTAGGAAGGAGGAAAAAAGCTTTATTTCCTAAGGTGTTGAAATATTTCAGCTACCTTAACAGAGGTTCTAAATCCTACGCAAACAGTGCTGCCCTGTGTTATCTTTTAATATTGTATTCCTATTCTGCATCAGTGTTTCAACGCTTGAAAAGGCACCCATGTAAGTTTAGCTGCCATTAAGAAATATAAAATTAGTATTTAAATAATCAATAACACTTTTTAAATATAATTCACAGCTCTTCAAAGACCTGAATGATTGTACCATTTCCCCCTAGAAATGTGAAAATCTTAATTTTCATCTGGAAAGCAAGATACCTAAATTTAAAAACCTGTATATTTTTGTTTCTATAAAGGATTCCATTTCCTCTGATCACCTCACAGAAGCACATCTTCAGTTTCAGTAGGGATGACCTGGTATTGATTTTCCCCTCCTAGAACCTTTTAAGTTCTCCTAGTAAAGATGATCCGCTTGTTTTCCAACAAATCCTTTGTCCTCGTGCTAATCTGTTCCCTATTTTTAGGCATATTTCAAATAACAAAAACCCCAAGACACCAAAATATTCCAGACTTGCCATTAGCTTGACTGAAATCCACTCTCACACCTTGTTCTTACTTCTTAACAACCAGAGAGTTAAACCAAATTATTAACTCCTGACATTACAGGCTCCAGTGCAAACCAGGAATTCAAAGCATGCATTTGACTATTTAGTGATGTTAATTTCTGGCTACACAGAAAAAAAAAAAAATCAGCTACGTTGAAGAAGTCTGTGTATCCAAACCACTCTCCTCCTATACTGTTTTCAAGTGGGAGCAAAGAAAAATGCAGTTTACAGCTCTAGAGAAACAACTGGCTTTCTCTAAATGCAGAGTATTAAAGACAAAAAAACCCTCAAGCAAGCAACATGAAATCAAAAAAATGAAGTCTCTCTGTTTAGTTCTATCGCTTTAACTCTAAAGGCTGACATAATTTAACATAAATGGCACTTTATTAAATCTATCTGTAACAACTGTCTAAAGTTTTAAACCAGAGTAAGTTCTAACTGTAATCAATTACCAAAAAGGTTAAAAGATACTGCACTAATAGACTCTTAAAATAGCGTTTCCTACCTGAAAATATAGAAGGTCTTTTCTTAGGGCGCCTTGGATGTATAGGGTCTATATTCCTAATATTTCTTTGAAACTTTCCTTTCAAATCATTTTCTAGCACGATGTCTGGCGGTAGGCTTTTCCGTCTCGTTGATTTATAACGAGTCTGACAGGAGCTCAGTTTACCCTTAGTCCTGCAGTACAAGCTGCTGTCATCGACTGCCATCATAGGGCACTAACTCTTAGAGCCAGCCCAGCAAAGCAAAGGCAGCCTGGACATCCAGAGGTATTCAGACTAGTGGTTACAGAGCCGAGCAATCTCGGATGTTCTCATGCTGAACCCACTCGCTTGGGAAGTTGAGCAGGTTGATAGGCGTGTGCTGGGACAGGTGTAGAGTTACTGCATCACCCCCTCCTTGCATCACTGAAATAGCACAGGGAGGAGACAGCCTGAAATGATTCATTTGAAAGTTTTGAGGTAATTAGGAAGTTAATAAACCTGAGCTCAGCAGCACTATCTCTGCAAAGGGGAAAATACAATTTAATGTGAGGCAGTGTCTAGGGCTAGTATGGTTTATATTATACCCACAGCATTTCTCAGGTCAGTTCATTAATAGTTCATTAACTTAAAGCTACACAGGTGCTGCTAAACCTTGTGAAAACAAAGACACAAACAAACAAACAAAACCTGAAAACCCAATCCACAAACAAAAATAACACACACAAACTAAACCAAACAAACAATGACAAAACAACAACCACCCAACTAACCAACCAAACCCCAGGTGCCAGCCTAGGGACCTGTCTGGGGAAAGGTACAACCCAAACAGTATGTGTGGTTTTTCAGTCCTGTCCTTTCACAACATTACATTTTAAAGACTGACAAACAGTTCAAATCACAAATGTTTTTATGGCCACAATCATCAGTTTGGGGTTTCTTTCCTCAAGGAGCAATAATGTTATTTTCTCCTGGAGAAATCAAAGACCTGATGGTGTAATTGATTCCTCTTTCCGTCTAACTGCTGACTAACACAAATAAGACATTTAAATGTGTATATCAAAGATGGTCTGTTAATTCTCCATTTAACTAAAAGCCAAGGTACTTTTCTTGTTTTATTTCAGTTATCCCAATGAAATCTTTTGAGCCTCCCAATGATATGATCTTCTTTTCTCAAATGTTCAGAAAGAAGAAAAAACAAATCCTAACATTTTCTGTGAACCTGCTAATTTTCTTACTGAATTCTATCATAAATGAGACAAACTCTTTAAAAATTCCTCTAAACACTGGTCTTCATCACTAGAGACCAAAATACTTCACTCATGTCCTTCAAATCTATAGCATCTGTGGATTTCATCCACTGGTTTTTCCAGTTAATGAAACTCCCCCAAAAAAAAACAGGTCCAAGAAGTTTTCTTTGCTTCCCCTTCTCTTCCAACTCTACTTGCTTTTTCAGCTTTGACTGAACCAACACAAAATATTCAGCCCATTCCTGATAGCCCAACTAAACCAAAGTAAATTAATAAGGCACTTTTTAAACCAACAGAAAATGCTTAAATCTGAGAAAATAAATATATCTGAACCATTTATGAAGACTGAGAAATAAGAAATACCAAATGCAGGAATTGACATTTGAGGAGCTTTAAAGTGAAATTTGAGAGAAGTTTTACATAAAATTTCAGTATCTTCAGTAAGTGACTTAAGCACCAGGCTACAGGATATTCTGGAGACAGCTCTTAACTTTTCCTGCTGAAAGTACTCCAATACGTATAAATAATCAAATATTCATTAGAAGACTGACTTGAAAGTGACTGTCCCATATTCTAGCTGAGTGATACAATTGCTGCACTATACAATCTTACCTTCTCCAGCCCAATGAATATTCATGCCAAGTGGAACATTTCCAACAGGAGAAATGGACGCTGGGACACTCAGATGTGTGACAGTGGTCACATTTTTTCAACTGGGGAATACCTGTCAAGAGCACAAACCCCTGACCCAGCAGCAACACTACACCAGAATCTGAGAACAGTTTACCCGAGTGGCCTTCAGGTGGAGGTCCGGAAGGCAAATGAAAACCCCCATCTCATCCCTAAATGGCCTTTTATAGGATCTGCTCTAGAACACATATTTTGAAAATTCATTCAGAACTAAAAGTCAAGACAGGCAAATACTTCTTCTGAAAACTGAAAATCCTAAGCAGATAAAGCAAATTAATATGCAGCAGTAAAACAGAAACTGAGGGTGCTGGTGGTGTCTGAAAGTTGTTGGAAATGACATGCCTAAGTGTTGTTTTAGTAGACTCACTCTATTATTTATCCCAAAGGTTTACAGAAGATCCTTTAGAAGCGATTACTACAAGAAAACAATCATTGTTACATTCAAAACTGATTCATGATAGTGCTCAAATTATGAAAAACAAAGCACAGAAATCATAATTTGGCTACATTTGAAGGCTCACAAAGGTTGATAAGGCTTCAGGTTTCTCTGGTAGGTTCTGTGTAGTTCAGTACTTCCTGACAATTTTAAAAGGTGAGTATAATAATAATTTGCTTTATCCATTACAGTCAAAGGCTAAATCAGAATACCACACCCCTTGGCTCCAGAAGACTACCCAATTGTACTGTCTGCATTTTCTATTACTAATTCATTCAATAAAAGTTTGGTAAATAAATGCTAAAATGAACTGATGCTTGATAACTTATTTGTGTTTGGATTTCCGTACTGCAGAAATACAGATGTAAGGTTACAAAATCAGCCTGGTCCAGGTTGAATAAAAGCCAGTTTTCTCACAGGAGAAATTATCATCAGCTTTTTACTTAATAATACAGCAGCAAATCTTGTTATATTTCATGTGCAGTAAGCCAAGTGTTATTATGACTGCATTAGAGATGTTCTCATTTTCAGCTGAGTAAATACTTGTGCTTATCAACAGCAGAAACAAAAAAAGGTTTCCTAGAAAGTGTTCTCAATGTGTCATCTTGTGCAGGCTGGCTCAGAAAATCTGTATTATGGAAGAAAAAAAACAGCACCACAATGAGTTCCTATCTGGTCTGGTAAAGTAACTTCCATATCAGTGTACATGGATCCATGTATATTCATAGATACATTCCCACCATGATATAGGTACTAGAGTAGAATGGTATGTAAATACCATCAAGGGAGGATGAGGCCCCTCAGCCATATAAGTTGGAGAAACTGCAATGGCAGGAGAGAAAAGTTTGAGCTTTACTAACATTTTAAGCCAGCACAGTTCAATAAATCATAACCTCATCCTTCCTGCCTGTGGCCCATGGAGCTTCCCTTGTTTCATTAGCACCCGCTTTGCGGGGCTGCACAGCAAACTGTGGCACACATCTAGGCTACCTTTTGTTTATTTATTCATTTTTAGTCATGCTGCCACAAAGGACAAAAAGACAAGAGTAAGCATCCAGGACAGGGACACATGAGTTGATCCTTTCAGAGACTGTGACGGGTTATCCTTAGTTAAAATATTTGTAAACCTAAGGCTGCAAAGACAACGTTAAGGCTACTTAATTAATTCATGTGCATTTTACAGGTTTCAGATGTATTTAAAGAAATCAATCTGTTACCCATCAAGTTGAATATTCTTGGGTACCTGCTTGCCCAGGGGACTGTTGAATGGTACGTACCAACTTAGAAAACCAATTCTGTTCTTTTGTTCCCTGTAAGCACTTATTACCCAGGTCTCAGCCCCTATTCATAGCAGAACAGTCACAGATCTGCAAAGTTATTTGTGCCATGAAGTCTCTAAAATCTTTTGCTCTGCATTTCAAATACAAAAGCTAAACAACACAAGAAGAGAAAACTGTGTATCAGAAAGTGAGGAAAATATACAGCTGTTTGAATCCTCCAACTGTTACTCAAAAAATTATTTGTTTAATTTTCTGGAATAACCTGGTTGCCTTCATCCATAGGATGTGAACATCTGACACGTTCTCTGCTTGAATTAACCCATTTCTTCCAGTCTAACGCTGTTATAAGCAGAGTCTGGATTAGGCACAGCCTTAGCATCCAAAAAACCACTCTTTGGTCAAGCAACATTTTTCTAGATGTGAGGATAAGAGGAAAAGGTCAACAAATAACCAGTCATGGTCATACTCTCAAAGAGAGCAAAGAGATTCTATTAGGTTCATGTTAATTTCTACTCCTGTAGCAAACACTTGGCTCACACAATTGTGCAATTAGGGCTCAGTTTCCAGGCTACACCTGACCTTTGAGAAACTACGTAAGAGTATTAGATGTTAGTCATATCATGCACTACATTTACAGTTTTAATTTGTGATAGATAACATTGAATTACAGTCACAGAAAAGAGAAATAGGCTTTCAGCTCAGATAATTCTTCACCTCCCTCAAACAATAACAGATAAAGCATCAGAAAAAGAATGGAGCTTTTAAAAAGTTGCTTTCTGTGTAGGTATGTTGATTTTAATAGATGAATATTGACAAGAGATTTGGGCGAGTGTTTCAACTGCATTGTCCTTCAGCTGAAAGAACATAAGCACCTTTAATCTGAAATCATATTCTTCCTTGTTAACAACAAACTAAATATACGGTTAAAGTTGTAATCTGATTCTGAGATACTATTAGTCCCTGTTTGATCCATATTGCGCATTTCCCATATTAAGTGGGAAAGCTGACTTATATCACAGCGTTTCATAAACAGAACAAATTCATATGTTAATGTCCATTTGTAATAATTTTATTTCCCACTGATGTTCTCATTACATGACAGCTGTCACAGCCTTATTTTCATGAGGGCTCAAAAGCTGATCTTTCTGCCACGGAAAAGCAGCACAAACCCCAGAAACAGGCATATTCTGGCAAGGTGGAGTTTAGAGGCACAGCCCAGGAACCCGGCCAGCTGACAGGGCTCCTCACAGATGGCATCAGAGCTGTCAGCACCCCAGTGGCAGCCCAGCAGCTGGGCATCTTCCAGAGATCAAAGGCTGAGGGTGGAACTTGCCAGAATCTGCACAACGGTAACACTTGCTTGATATTATTACCCTGCAATCTGGGACATTAAGCCTACGCTCTGGGTACAGCAGTAAGAGAAAGACCTGAGGCTATGCAGGAATTTTACTTAGTAGGAGGTAGTGCTAGTCCTGAATAAACATGGCAGATATTCCTGTTTTTCCTATTGCATTGTGTTGAAAGTGAATACTATGAGCAAACTATAAACACCAAGGTTACAGATTTCAGAGACAATTTTCTATTTGAAACCACTTCCGAGTGTTCAGGATTTTACATAAACTAAATTTTGTTAGCACATATATGTGAGATAATAACAGCATTCCAGATTCTGTAAAAAAAAAAAAGTGTTACAGATATAGAAGAAAACAAATTTGACATGTTTGAAACTTGAAAGTATTCTTAGAGAGGACCATTTTAATGAACATTTGCATCAATTGCAGAGTTTATTCTGCACTTAATGTTAAGGAAGGCCATTGCCCAAAGTGGTCACACTGACATAGGAAATCCAGTCTTCTTCCTTTCCTTGCCATGAAAACTAAAGGATAATGAAAAGTCTGTTTTTAAAGGATGAGCAAATACATATGTGGCCTATTACTAACCCTGACTTTTAAAAATTCCAGCATATCAAAGTTGCATTGATTCAGTGCTGGATGAGATGCAAAACAGAGAGAACAGGCTGCCCTGTGGCAGAAACAATCCCTTGTCCAAGACTCTGAATTGACTGTTACATGAATTTTGTTAATGAAGAGGAAAGAAGAAAAGCAGACAAAACTCATCAACCCTTCAGTACACCTGTCCTTTGCAATTTAATGGGACAGACCTAAATTAGATTTCACGTCTTTCATACACTGCAAGAAAAAAACCCCAAAAGACCAAAACATGGAACAGTGTATCAGAAAACACTTTGAAACAAGTACCACACCCCAAAGAAGTGAAAAGAGAAAATTCAGATATGTAATTCTCTTGGGTCCTTGTGAAGATTTAATGTTGTATCTTTTCCCACCCTTCACATCTTCCTAAAATGTCACACTCTGGTCAATGTAGAGTCACTTCTATCACATACTCCTTGAATATCCATGCCTTTAATCTTAAGAGGCTGTGTGTTACAACCTGAGGCAAGGATGTGATCCCAAACCCCTGGGCTAGTACCTGCTGAGTGTTGTGTCATTATCCACACAAAGAGAAGGTAACAACTATCACCAGCCTTTGAAAACAGTAACAGCATTTAACTCTTTAATAGGTGTTTCCTGTTCTCAATCTAGATACTACTTCTACATCCACATAATGAAACATATTTTGTATAATCTATTGCTAATTAATGGTGAGATTCAGATCATTCAATGTTGACTTCAGTGAAATCTATGTGCTCAAATCCTAGGGACAGACTGCCTTCTCACCAGCAGCATTAAATTTCTGAATAAAGACTGTAATGATCCCATGTACCATGCAGGTCAGGACCTCTAAATTGCTTGTGGCTTTGGGATTAAAAATAACAATAATAATATTTTGAGCCTCTGAAGAATATGACCTTCCTTTCACAAGTGGGGGAGAATCCATTTTGTGCTGCCTCTAGTGGGTTTCAGAAGAGCAGAAAGCACTACTACCCATGCTTCACCTGTACCCACATGTTGGGGCAAAATGTTTCCTAAAGCCTCAACAGTGACATCCTCTCATTTCAGAAGTCCAGCAGTCTGAATAGCCAGGTATAGCTTGTATCTTAGCTTTTCATTTAAGACAAATGTAGCCTGGAGAAAAGAGTGCTCATGGGAGACCTTATCAATCTCTAAAACTACCCAAAAGGAGCTCGAAGCAAGGTGGGGGGTCAGACTCATTTCTCAGGTAACAAGTGAAAGGATGAGAGGAAATAGCCTCAAGTAACACCAGGGGAGGTTTAGATTGGGTATTAGGAAAAAATTATTCACCAAAAGGGTGGTCAGGCATGGGAACAGGCTGCCCGGGGAAGTGATTGAGTCACCATCCCTGAAGGTATTTAAAAAGACATGTAGATGTGACACTGAAGGACATGTTCCAGTGGTTGACTTGACAGTGCTGGGTTAATGGCCGGATTCAATGATCTTAAGGATCTTTTCCAACCTAAATGATTTTATGATTTTGTGTAAATTACCTATCTGTGAGATAGATGGATCTCATACAGGTACTCAGGTCACATCTAAATCATACTGTTCTCAGAAAAAAACTGTACTCATAACTACTATTAAAGGAATTGGAGCATAGAAATTTTTATTGTTTTTATTTTTCAGTATCAGCTCAGAATATGCTTGATTATATGCTGAACCCATAGCTTTCCAGCTTCTTCATAGCTCCCCAGAAGCCCATTTCATTTTCACACAGGGCATGTTGAACTGCACAGAAAAGCTACAATTAAAGATCATAATTCTGGAGTTTTAGTAACAATGCAATAAATGTAAATTGATTTCACAGTGACAGAAATAAAACTTTAGTTTTATTCAACTGATTCTCTAAATTAGTGCTCTTGGTTTCATCTAGGGATCATAACGGTATCTATTAAAGCAATAGTAGTGGCCAAAGGAGAACACAAACTGCAAGGTGTGAGTCCATCCTTCAGTTTTCTCCAGAGACAAAAGTGGTCTTTATAAAAACATCTTAAATTTTTGTCTAAGATGGGAAATTTATTCCATCTCCCTTAATCAGCAAAACATCCTCCTTCCTAGCTGTCACACTCCCAGGGCAGTCAGAACCATGTGCATATTCTTGATGTTTGGCACACAGAAATAGGTTTAAAGTGATTTTTCTGGCATGCTTGCAGCACAATCCCCTTTCATGGCAAGTGCGACATACAGACTTAGATACACTTTGACTCAAATTCATTCTCTCTCTAGTATCAGTGAAATATTTAATTTGTTCTCCATGTCATTGGCTGTGTTTCAGCTTCCTTAGAACTACCTGTAAAACTGTCCCAAGTGCAAGAGCAATCAATATGAAAATGAAGGTATTCCACCTGAGGCCAGAGCTCTAGAAACACCAAACACATCCTTACTAGCTACTTGAAATGCCTGATTGTGAAATTGTGATGCACAACCCCAATGACATGAGTCTCAGCTTCCACTACAGGAGTCAGTGGTATACAGGGACCACCGTGACATTGGTACAGCATCATAAAGCATGTATCTTTAAAACCTCCACTTACAAACAAAAACTCCACAGCTGATTTGTCCAAGTTTAACTGTCCCACACCAAACTTCTGTGCTTGTATAAAAATAGTTATTTTGCATTTGAACAAAAAGGCCCACTTACTGCATCTAACACTGCAATACAGTAGTAGGATACTTCTTTCACAGCGTAAGCATTTTTCTGTGTACAGACTTACTCCCTCTCTCTGCACCCCTCTTTTCTCCCCCTCTCCCTCTCCCATCTGCAAGTAAGGAAAGCATTGCCTGGGCAAAAAGAATGGCTCAGGGAAAGTTTCTCTACACAAGTTCATAAATG
Source organism: Acropternis orthonyx (assembly GCA_035583155.1). NCBI lineage: Eukaryota > Metazoa > Chordata > Aves > Passeriformes > Rhinocryptidae > Acropternis > Acropternis orthonyx. The sequence continues at coordinate 49,189,342 of JAWWEU010000001.1, read as the reverse complement.
TGGATTTAGAAGCTGTCTAGAGCTGCTCTCCCAGTACCATTGAAAGAAGGAGAGAGCGCAAGAAAAGAACAGCTACCTGAATATTACAGGTAAATTTCCCCTTCTCCTCCTTCTGCCATACTCAGAGATAAAAGATGACAACCAGTACGCATGTGAAAAAAATCGGGAAGCGGGAAGGATATGAGGAAAATCAGGGTCTCCAAACCACAGGAAGGGGTGGCCAACAGCAAGTACCTGACGCACGGTGCTGCCTCCAGCAACAGCGTGCACTGCTTGGCATGGACCAGCAGGAGCTGACCCCTAAAGCAAGTTTTAAGGTAAGTGAAAAATTCCAAGTGCTTAAAGACTGAAAAAGCAGGAAAATCCCACAAAACATGAAAGGAAGAGTACGAGACACTGTACAGACTTACTTGAAGTCAGAGATATTTTAAGGTACTCTTTTGTTCACCTTGTTTCCTGAGGATGCATAAGAACGTAACTAGTGAAAAGCATCACCTTTTTAAACAATGACATTAAAAGCTCCCAATTTTACTGATTATTTTCCTCCAACTTCTTAAAGCATCAGCTGCATGACAAGATGGCTTACAAATCTTGCCTGAAACACTATTCCTGGACAGGACTGGAAAACCATAATGTTCTATTATACTGTTATATATAAGACATAATTTATATAGCCTCTATAACAATGTTAGACTTAAGGGAGTGTGCCTGTACATTTTATATAGATATATAAATATGGACGCTTAATGTGTGTAATAAAACTGTACATATGTATAGTGATTATTCAATTTTCCATTAATATTCAGATAAAGACCCTCAGTGGACACAGTTACTATTAATACAAGCAGAACAAGAACAAATCAGAAAAACATATAGATCACTCGTGACTATGTATTGGTCTGAGTTAACTACAATTTAGACTAATTTGAAAATTAATCTGCAAGAATGACAGTAAATGCATTCAAAACAGTATTAGTAGAAGAGAGTCTCCTTTACAAGCCCCCTAATACAGGGAAAATTACAAAAGAGATCATGTGCTTAACAGATGCTCCCTTTAGGGGTTGTGTTGCTGAAAGTGCTGCAGTGGCCAAGGCTCTCCAGATAAACATCAAATATATATGTACACACACACACACACACATACTACTGTATGAAATGGAAATAAGAAATAAAGATCACTTGCAACAACAGAATAGAAAAGGAGAGTTACTTTGCTCCGTGTCAGTTGTGAAACTGGTAAATTTTAAACTAAGACAACACAACCTTACTCTGAGTAGTAACACGAAAACAGCTGAAAAACACAGTGTTAGTGTTAAATGAAACTGTGCAATAACCTAGTTTAAGTCAGACACTCCCCGTAGCAAGTACATATTTTGAGACAACTGTTTGCCCACTGACTGTGCACATTAATCATCACATGTTTCAGCTCTCTCAAAAAAAGGAAACACCTTTCCACTCCTTAATGTCTTCTACTGTTGTCTCTATACAGCGCTTCAGAAATGGATAATTTATTTCACACAAAGTCAATTAAGAGCTTAGTTAGAGAGAAAAAAAGCCTGCCAAGGGAGATAAATGCTGCAATGCTCCCAAAACTTAGTCAAGACTTCCACTGAACTTTTCCAGTAATTCATTCCACAGCCAAGGGAGGTACATGAAACACCATTCTCTTCATGCTTCTTCCAAGTTCAGCTCCAGGCTTAATCCCCAAAATTAAGATAAGTAGCAAAATATCAAGGAACAATAAATTTTTCAGCTGGACTGTGGGCTAATTAGGGCTTTTGGGACTCAGTATAATAATCCTGAAATTGATCCAGATTCAAAGATACTCAAACAAAGACTTGTGCAGCCCTGCTGCAGTATCCTCACATAGTTTGGATAAACTATATACTCCTGACATTTCAGATTAGTTTCAAGAGGAATTTAAAGAATTAATGCCTTTGATAGCATAGAATACTATGATCTGGCTTATCTCTGGGAAGTCGTTACCAGTCTATAAAACATTCTTGAACACTTCTACAACTATGCATATATCCAAGAGAAAGTGGTAATACTACAGAAACTAATTATTTTCAGCAAGACATGTATCAGTAAGGTAAGTCCTTCAATCAGTTTGCGTTAGGAATCATTACCCTTATGTGTTCTGTACTTAAGCACTACTGTCATGTTAGCACTATAAATTTAGCTGACAAAGTGACTCTGCATCTGAGAACAAATTACAGCTATGGAAGTGAAAAAGTACCAGAGCAAGAATCAGAGTTACTCATGGTACTGACACCGCTGTTCATAAAATTTCTGTCTTTCTTAGGTGGAAAAAACTATGTGGGGGCTATCCTTTCAAGTCTTGACTCCAAACAGGAGAGTATTAAGAAAACAGCTCTTTTGGCATAGTGTGCAAACATAAGAAATAATTCTGGGGAAGGTGAAAACTAATAAAGGATACTAAGGGGGCTTAAGTAACCTGAAATGCCCTTAGTTCCTACACAGATTGGAAGTATATGGAGAAACAGGTGAAATTGAGATCACACTTCAACAGAAATGACATTGCCAGATATCTCAAGTCTAACAAGCAGGACACACCTTGCATGGGAAAGAATACAGTACAGGCACATAAAAAACAAGAGATGAGTGTAAGGGAGGGTCATCTGATCAACTGTGCACAGAAGGCTGCAGAGCTTTTCCTGCTAGATAAGGGACAGGTTTTTGGAAAGTAGTGGGGACTCAAGAGAAATTAAATAACAAAGCCTAATTTCAGCTTGGGAGCCTAGTCTCCCATACCTCTTTTACAGCCCATGGACAAAGTCATTGATTCAGGGCTGAGAATAACTTCTGCCTCTCCACTAACCATACTGAACAGCGTCAAGGACAAAGTTAGCTTTTGGAAGTGCCTGTTCCACACTGACAGCAATATCCCTCCTTCTTTGGTAGAAGATGCTGCAATTCATCTATTTCCATGTTAGTATTTCCCTCTTATGAGAAAATTTAGGTTTGGATGGAGCTAGTTCAGCCTCAAAATTCATTTGTCTTTATTTATAAAGCTCAGAAATTCCTTGCTTTGAGATGCCTTTTTAAAATACAAGAATTTGTAGATGATTATCAACTCATCTTGCAAAATTCTGTTCTATAAATGTACACAACAGAACTCTTGAGGCCTAACAGTAGAAAATTTTTGTTCTTTTTCCCCTCCAGACCTTGAAAAATTCCACAGACTTCTTTTTTGAACTCTCTCCCTTATTCATACCTCTTTGTTAAGCAGAAATATCAAGGCACTGGATACAGTATTTTAGTACCGCAACAGGGGAAATTGTCTTTTCCCCTTAACTGCAGACTTTTATCAACACTTACAGATGCTTACACTTTGAATGCTCATACAGGTTAGATGAGAGGACCTTCTGCACTACAGTAATCGTGAGTGAAGCATGATAAACTTAAAAGGATTTTCTTTCACCAGCAGAGCTGCTCTGCTGGGGAGAGCTCAGATGTGAGCACAGAGTTGCCAAGACTGATAAATTTTTTCTGCCCTAAGCAGAGGGCAGGAGCAGAGCTTCATCTCTCATTATTTGTTCTCTCCTAATTTGTTCAATTCCCAAGCTCTATGTATCATTATTGTAATTGGGAATGGCAAACTAATGGGCTGAACTTTCTTTCATGGTCAGAGTGCTGTATAATGAGACGCAGAGAGTCAAAGTGAAAGATTCAAGGGGGTTTAATCTTCCAGTGCCTAAGACAATGTTGAAGAAACTGGAAAAATATAATAATGAGATTCTTACAGCAATTTTGGATGTTTCTGTTTAGGTATCAAATTTATTCAAAGTTGGGAACTGAAAACTTTCTATCTCATGATGTAACTCTAAATAATGGCACCACTAGACTGGAAATATCTTACTGTCAAATCCTCTAAAGGAGGGTGTCTAGCGGCAGACTTCTGCTGCTAGTACTGTTGAAATTATACCAAAATTGGCAATCTTAATTTGCTATTGTGCATCAACCTCCACATTAGCCAACATGTCTGTGTGTGTGCATATCCATATGAAAGCATGCACAAAAATACACTGAAAAATAAACCACAGTCAGCAACCTAAGCTAAAATTTTTCAGCTCGCTTTCTGCAAAGACAGAAAGTAGGTCAGCACATGTTCCAAAATAGCACATCAGCACTAAAAGAAGAAGTAGTATATCTGTACCTTTGTACTTTTTAGCTCATCTCTCTGTAGGGGGGAACTGGAGAATGAAAGCCTTTTTCTAATTCTACTAGATGGAGAAACCTGTACAAGAAAACATTGCTCATACTTAAAAAAGCCCCCAAATCAGCCACCTGCATGAGTAAAATGTTGTCTGTTTTAATCAAAGCAAAATAACATTGAGTGGAACCATTTAAGCTTTATCTAAATATAACCAAGGGAAAAACCAAGATGTTTAAAATGTGTTTAAAATGTTGTACTGGATATGTATTACATCCTGTTCCTTGCACATCTTGTTCCTTGTATCAAAAACCTATTTGGTAAAATATTTACTTTGGAAATAACTGCACACTGTCTGTGATTTTGTTGTTAATCTTGTGATTTATTTTTTAAAGTATTTGCTGTTACAACAAGAATTGTTGCCTACTTTGTCGTATCTTTCATGCTAGGCACTCTTAAAAAAATATTTTCTTTAATACCCGATGCAGGTCTCCCACTTTTTCATTTTTTTTTCTCCCCCTATTTTTAAGGAAGTAAAGAGGTAAAGCAAAAAATAAATTATTTAAGCACTCTCACATCTTACAGCTATAAAGATTCTTAAGAATTCTTCTAGAATTAAAATTGATAAACTCATTTCATGGACTATTACAGTACCTTAATATGGAAAGAAAAACAAAATCCACTCTTAGGCAATATTAAATAATGCTTACTGGCCCTAAAATGTTATTACCTGATTCAAGTCAGTATCAATACTGTTGGCTGCAACACAGTGAATGATGTTAATCTGTTTCCAAGAACAGATTTCAAGCTAGAGCACTGATATTTTTCTTTAGGAAAAAAATGATACTGCCTCCCCCAAATTCCAAGTGTCAGCTTCATTTGGATCTCTGCACTAGATTAAAATGAATGAATGCTTTTAAGGTACTGAGCAGTGGTAGGATGACCTTTCAAGTTCAGTGGTTTCCATGCAACTAGCAGAAATTCCTAAAAATAACTAAACAAGTTTATTTTTAGTCCTGCATTCTCTGGTTTGAGGTTTGTTTTTTTTTTTCTTTGAGTTTTTTTTTTAAACTACTGATACATTCGTGTTCCATCTCAATCCTTGGACACCTAGCTCTTGTTTATTTTCCTGTATCAATCAGAGCTGTTTAGATATCTCATCCAGGAGTTTGTGAAGTGCTATAATTCATGCATATATGTACATAATTTAGGCAGTTTTAGAACTGGTCTCTTCCAAGAGCTACACAATTAACCGAGTGAAGAAATGATGAAGTTTCTCAAACTCTAAAAGATCAAGTCAAAGTACTAAAATAAAATAATATGGTTGAAATTTTTATGTCCTGTGAGGTCTCCCCCTTGCAAAATTTTAAAACTGTAGCCTAGCAAATAAAGTGCACAATTAAGCATGTGTAATTGCATTCCTAGATTACTGCCAGTAGTTTATCACGTGCCTTGCTGGGTCTAAATAGACAGTTTTCATTCATTACTTCTGAAACCAAAGGCACAGAACTAATTGACTTCAATTTACAGCTGGACAAAAACACTACTAAAATATCATCAGATCAAGTAAGTAAAATAGCATAAATTTACAGTGAGGTACTCAAATAAAAAAAGGGAAAATAAGACAGTTGTGGTTATGAGTAGCAACAAGTATAATCTCCCCTCTCTCTATCATTCTCTTGCTGATGCCAGCAATGTCATCCTCCAAAACCTGAGAGACCTATGGAAAGATAATAGGTCACACATTCATCAGACTTCAGTACTGCTAATTCTTCTGACACACCACCAGTGTAATTAAAAAACAACACTGCTCTACTTAAATGGAACTAAATTATTCTCTCCATTTCCTGGGATTTTTCTAAACGGTAAAAGACAAGAGATTTCACAACAGGTCATTATGTTGCTTGGTCTGGTATTAGAAAATAAATGCCCACAAATATGTTTGGATATTCACATAGTTCCATCTCTGAGTTCAAGGACAGTTATAAAACACCTGCTAACATGCCAAATTTGTATTCACTGGAGTGAGTGGGAAGCCTGCTGTCACTGTTTTCACTCAGGAGCCATTAGCTTAACTGCAAAGAGATTGTATCTTCTTAAACAGCTTCTGAAGGAGAAACATCAGTATAATCAGTTGTTTGAAGGCAGAGTAAAACAGGTAAACTAATCCAGAAGTTGTCAGATCTAGTATGTTCTAAGCTTGCTTAACCGGGATGTAGGAGGTCCTAGAATCATAGTTGCAAGGTAGTCTAGGAAACATCTCTTGCACTTCCCAGCTTACAGGCTGTTACTATATATAGCTGTACTTTTCCAGACCAGAGTCATCAGACATTCCCTGCTGGCTCACGTGGTGCACCAATACGTGCTCAGTCCTGTGTCTAGAGCACTAGAGATCATGCTGCAGACTCCTGTGGCTGCAGGGTTCTATGAGGGGTACACGTCTCCCTTACACCCTTCAGTGACTGACACGGGAATTTCAGCATGTCCCAGCTATCTACCGGGCTGAAATTGCACATGGTGCCATGGAGATGTGTCCCAGAGTCCTACCCCACACCAAACTGAGCTTACAGACACAGCCATATGGAGATCTTTTCATGTCAGCTGTAAGGTACACATCTCTGGTGTACAGAACAGCTTAACTCTAGGCAATGAAAATCACTGTCTTCATAGTGCTCATAGAGGTCTAGAATACGTAACACACATTTACAGACCTCTGTGCTCTACAGCATAAATACACCCTTCTACTACACCCTTCTACTTGTTTTGATCTGCACTATCTTGGATAAAAAACATCGAAATAAAATAAACACTGAATAATAAATGGTATTATAGTAATTCTCCCATTGTACTGAAAACCATCATCCAAAAATCTAGAAAAGCTGAAACAGAAAAATCTGTATTTAAGCAATCAACAAAGAAAATAAAATAACTATGCAGACTGAAAAGTCTGTGACCTTGTCAAGAGCCTTTATAGTACTGCTCTCTAAAAGCAAAAGAAAATATGTCACTCCCCTGTAGAGCAGAATTGGGAGCACCATAGAAGCCAGTACTCTGGGAGAAATACTGCTAACTTTATAACTTGGTGTGACTTACAGTCAATTACACAGCAAAATTAATTGTCTCCAAGAAATCTTATTTTTATGGCAGAAGCACTAAGTACAGCATAATAATGGTAGGTTAAAACCCATCAAACCTTTTTTTTAGTAGGAAAAAAATGTTTTGTTTTGTTCAAGAGGACAGTGATATACTCACATTGTTATTTTCCCCCTGGTTCCTTGAGATATAAATGCATGGTAGCAATTGTAGCTATTTTAGATACTTAGCTTAGTACATGTGCAAAGTGCTTATTCATCTGTTTTCAAACAACGCATCAGCATTTACAAAACCAAACACAGACAACTCTTTTCTGTAAAGAATTTCAGTCCCAGGAAGGCTTAAACTAAACACTTCCATCATATCAGATTAGCTTAAAACCCTCAAGTTTCTTCAGCTTCTGGTAATGGCTTGCCAGCATTCACTGACATGAAGACAAAGAGTCCAAAAACACTCATAGTAAAGTATGTACTATCTCACGTCACATGGCCTTAATATAGCTTTGCAATTCATATTTCAAGTGAGGCCATAAGAAACCAAAACCTGTCTTTGCCAAATATTGAAGTTCATGCACACAATCCTTTTCAGTAAGGACTACTTCAACATGAGCTTCCAAATACCAATTTGCTTGCTTTGTATTTTTCACCTATGCAAAAGAGTTAACTATTTACGAAAAAAGGGTAACAGTTGCCACATTTATTCAATAAAGAAATTCATTAATACAAAAAATTCATTATCATTCTTAACAGAAAAATCTTCTGTAAATCCATAATCACTAGATAATTAATGCAAAGTCTTACCTTTCCCTGAAGCAACAGTTTCCAGTAGTGATCTCTCTAAATACTTTAATTTTGCAATGTAATTTTCATAAATAGTTTTCTAGTTCAGGCAGAGGTGAGTTAACTGCTATCTTGCTTGCTTCCTGGAGAGATCACTGTTTTGCATTGCGAGCCATCACAACTACCTAGGAAAAATAACAGCCAACCTTCAGTCACCTGGACAATGTGACATCTTACTGCTTCCAGATCAAACAAAGCATTAAACAAAATTCAAGCCTTAAAACACGATGTCAAAAACTGTATTTATCTATCAAACATTTTGTAATAGATGGTGTTAAAAGAATTACTGCATAGTTCCTTACCAGGAGTTCATGCTCTTGGAAAGAGATATAAAACAAGCGTGAAAAAATTCTATATAAATCTAAATTTTTTAAATTAAAACTTTATGAACTAGAGTATTTTTTTTCTTTTAGGTAGATTTTTGGTCAGAAGTTATAAACAACACTGAAAACTGAGTTATGCTGTAATTCCTTAAGTAGAAGTACACAGAATGGTGCCAATGGAAACATTGGTGCTGAGAGTAGGAATCGACTTTTACTACTTAGGTATAACTGCAAGGTCCCTATTAGAAAAAGAAATATATTTCTATTTGGTGCTAATACAGGCACATGGCAGACAATTTTTTAATTCAGTCTAACAGCTGTAGGCCCTGAAACAGAAGTTATTCACCCATAGCTATTCTCTGAGACAGGTTATGCACATTTGTTCTTATGTTATATGGAAGCAGCACAGAGCTAGCATTGCAGCACTTCCTCACTGAGACTGGCTGCAATCTTCTTGGTCCCCAAAAATCCCAAACACACAGATGGCTTTTGAATGGCAGGATTGTTCTTATTCTGTATCAGGTTTACGTCCTGCACTCGCATGTCATGATAGGACTGGAGCATCAAGTTGGGTCCAGTGCTTCCCCCTCTGAGCAACTTGCTCGTTTTATGATGCCATGTTACTGTCAGTGTGTCCTAAGTTTTAATGCCTTTTCAAAAGGTGGTGATGGAAAAGAGGTTGAAAATTTTGAGCAGATCCCAACCTGCACAAAGGCTCTGAAGCTGAGATTGCCATGTGTGTGTTCACAACCTGTGGCAGCAGTTGCAGGTACTACACTTTGGAGGGAGAGTGCTGCCCCAAGATGGATATGCCTAGAGGCCCATAATGCTAAATTATCAAATCCAACTTGAATTTTGTTACTACGAGGACAGTTTGAATGTTCTCTGGGAGCTCAAGGAGTGATGATGCTACATAGATCTGTGACACGAGTAAGACACCTTGCTTGCTAACTTGAATATGAGATGAAGTTGCTCAGGGCCTTGTCCAACCAAAGCACTGAACACCTCCAAGGACAGAGACAAAACCTGTTTGGACAACGACAGTGCTGTCAGAGAAGCCTCTTGAGCAGTATATCTCACTCTGAATACTCCAGATCCATGGCAGCAAACAGGGCAGTTCAACTCCAACTTGACTTATTCAGCTTCACAAAATGTTTGATAAGGCCAGTAATTAAAAGATCTGCTGAGTTGATATTAGCAGATGATAGTAGTCTTCTATCTCATAAGTGGTTGTTTTACAACTGGTCTCCTCTTCCCACCCTTCCCTCGACAACAGGAACCACCCTTGCCACTTCACCACATATTATTAAAGGGCTTATGCATTTTGATTTCTCTCTTTTCAGTGCTTCTGGATAGCCCTTTGCAGTTGATGTCCTTAAAAAAACACAATAGTACTTCTGTCCACACTTTAAGAAGCACTGTTCTAAGTCTGGATAATTCTCTTCTATCATGTTTGTGCAAAAGTTCAGGTTTTCTGAACATTAGGAGACTATCAAATGGTGGCATCTGAGTCAAGAGTCATTGAGAGAGACAGAGCAGTCTTGGCTCAGAACTGCTCCTTCAAAATTTCTGCAAACTTGGGTATCTTTTGTATCTATACACCAGCTGCCTTAAAGATAAGGCCCTACTTTTCAGATGCTTTTTGGTTTGAAAACTGAGAAGTGACAGGCAGTAGATCTGACAGGTTCCTGAAACCACTCTAGTTTTTCATCTCCCTTCTGAGAAGTCTGCTAATGTCTGTGAGATGCTGCCAGAGATTTTTGGACAAAAAATGGGTTATCAAGTTTTAAACTCATAAAAGCAAATCACAATTACATGGAATACTTCAGGTTATCATCGTCAGTACAAGAGAGTGGATTCTGCCTGTCATACATCACATCTATGTGGTATCGAGGGACTGCATCTTAGAAGTAATCACCTAGTTCTGCATATCCACGTGATAAATTGCACTTTTCAATCTCTGGTAACCTGAAGCCATTATCCTTCACTCTTGGGGAGGAGGAAGGTCAGGAGGAGAGGAAGGGAATGGTTTCCATAACAAACTCTGCGGCCACAGTGTAAACACTGACTTTCATGGACATGCTTTACTTCAAAGACAGGGGCAGGCTGAATCAAGCCGTCAGTCTCAAGCGAAATGTAACAACCTGTTGCAGACACACCACCTTTTCAGTCCAGTACACAAAGACATACACAGTCTCCTCTACAACCTGAGCAGACACCGGGCCCTGAACAAGGACACAAATGAGGAACCTGAAATAAAGTACAGTACAGATATAATCAGTTTAACTGTCAAGTGTTACACAATGATTTGTCTTATGTCATCTAACTTTTTATTCATACTCCTTGAACCACTTTGTGGTAAGTATGTTGTTCCTACACAGGTATTATTTACACCAAACTATGACTGGTTTGGTGTGTGTTTTGTTATGTCTGTGCTTTGTTACATCCGTGTTTTGTTGCATCAGTCTCATTATTATGTGCAGTAATATATATACAAGTCAGATAAATAATTGACACTGCCACTGTGCCCAACATTGTCTTCTGAAAAAGTCAGATTTTTATTTATATCCCTTTTGTCAGTAAAGAAAATTAATAAATGGCCTAAGTAGGTACATATTATTCTTTCAAACATTACTGCTTAATGTGATTTCTGAAACAATCTTCATAACACAAAATAACTTTAAAATTATGAAAATTACAATATTAAATGTACAAAAAATGCACTAACTTCACAGCTGTACAGTAAGACATCCCAAAATAAGGTTTGTCAACATGCACATTATTCACCAGAAACCAACTAGTGACAGTAAAAGCTGCATCACGCCAGCACCCTCTGTTGGCCTGCCTGCAGCACGTTCCTTTGTGTACTCACTTAAGACCATCATGTGTCGGTCCTGAAGCTGCGACAAGGATTCCATTATACAAAAACACACATGAAAGGCAAAAAGAAGCCCACCCCTCAACCTAGTCCTATGCACAGAGTCTTGAGCTATATAGCACAACACAGCTTAATATCAGAATACTCAGTACTGCTGGATCTGTCCTGCATCAGCTCATCTTTGCAGATATTCAGAACTGATCTAACTATAAGGGCAAAATGTTCTTTATAAGCACTCTCTGTGTCTGGTATTTCTAATAGACACTAACAATAAATGGCATCTCATGTGCAGCTCTCACCAATAGAAACAACAGCTTTACAGAAAGAACAATTATTTTTATGGACCGTTGTTCACTGTGGCAACTGAGAAGTAATAATGCATACATTATGTAGGACATCATCCACAAAAGAAAGTGCTCAAACCAGGTTTCATCAAGCACGCAGAAATAAAGTCCAGATGCCAGATACAGGGTGAACTAAATATAAACTCTGTATTCTGTGCACAGCCAGATGGTGTAATTTCCAGAAGTAAAGGCCCTCAGCCCAGCGAGCCCGCCAGCTGCTTCGCAAAGCCGGCTCAGAGCTTCGCAAAGGCAGATGTGAAGTTGCAGTGGGGAGCGGAGAGGAAGAGGGAGGAGAAAGCAGGGGTGCTGAGATGGAGAAGCAGGGGTGCTGAGATGGAGAAGCAGGGGTGCTGAGATGGAGAAGCAGGGGTGCTCTCACGGCACTGGGGGAGGTAAGGGTGGTAGTGACTGCTTATGAGAAAAACTGCCCAGGGTGTTATGGGGGCTGCCCTGGCCTTTCTGGCCCCTCAGTGGATGAGAACTATGGAAAGCAGCCTGTGCCTGGCTCTGCAGCAGGAGGCAAAGACCTGCTGCCTGGCCAACTCGCAGCCTTTGAACCACCACTCAAGAAAACCACTAGCAAAGGGAAGGCAGGACACAAGCAGGTCTTCCTGAGCTGTCTGGCTGCTTTCACTAGACAAATGGTTAAGTAACTGCCTACTTTATTTACCTACGGCTAAGCCAGTACTGGCCAGAACCCAAAGAACCAACAAAAGAGCTTTTCTTAGCCGATCTTGATGATGGGGGAAATTTAGTCTCAAAAGTGTCATCAGCTATTGCAAACCTGCTCCTTTCACTGCCTCTTAACTTTGCACCTTTAAGCTCCATTCAGCTTTCTATCTGCTTAGTTTGGTTTTCACAGCATCCGGTCCACTCCCTGAAATTCGTGCCCACTGTCTCACCACCCTTCCAGGCTCTGCTCTCTGCTTCTCTTCTTTCCCACATGTAGCTGCTTCACATGATTCTCTCTTAGTATTTCTATGTTTATCAGCTTTAAGAAGGTGCTTATAGAAACTGATCTGTCCAATAACGACCTCTAGAACTGAACACATAAATGCTGAAATGCATACAGACTTTTGCCAGACAAATTTGTAGTACAATTTGACACAGGGAGTTACTACCCTACTTCAAATATTTATACACATGCTTCTACTTTGGGTAACTTGTATTTTACCACTTAAGTGGGATGGAGACATCACTTTGATTTGGAATGTCACGATCTGAATTATTAGAGCCAAATATTTACTGCACAGAACAAACCAGAAACTATCTCAAAGTCTGTGAAGTTCATTTGAGGTCACTGACTAACTGGTCCAGAAGCTAGAGGTGGACCCAAACTGAATCCACATCCCCAAACCTCAAAACTGAAAAAAGGCAACAGGGCACTTGCATTTTTCATTTTCAGGAGTCACTATTTTGACAGTTGTTTTCAGGCATTTATATTCTTTATACTCATTTCTGCTGGTAGATTTCTTCTCTTTAGCTGTTTTGTTATTTTAAAACAAATCAAACACTTCATTTTTTGCGTGTTTAAAAGGTCTGGTTCCAAACAGCAAATGGCAGAAGTTATTTCCTTTAAGCCTTTGGCTGTCATTAGGTGGCTGGTTAGGGCTGCGCAGTAGCCTGTTCAGTAACAGGTTCCTTGCGCAATGAAGTTTTTCTGCCTAGCAACCCCAAGGGTGGGGTCCAAAACAGCAACTGCACCAGCCACATTTCGCAGCTGAAAGTGAGGGGAAAAAGCAAAAGAAGGCCGGTATGGGGAGTGCAAGCAGAAAAAAACCCCACTTTTTTTCATGAGAAATGTAACTTTCTAAGAAAAGCAGGTAACAAACAACATACAAGAATGAATCAAAAGGAGCTAAACTATTTCCCTCTTAAAGTGGTAATTAACTCTGAGATCATAATATGATAATGATTATTAAGAGAAATAATTAATGCGGAGAACATGTTAATCCCTGCAAAAGATTATGTAAATACTTTTCTATTCTTGCACTAATCTTCCCTTTCCACTGAATGCTGAAACAATCTTTCCACTTACAATAAAATCTTGTTAAAAAAAGTTACTGGTAAAATAGCTGGGTATTTTGAATATTTACAGAGAAAGGTCCAGTATTAGTATCATCATGTTGAGATGTTAAATTAAAAATCAAAAATAAAGTGAAGGCAAACATTCAAGTTATTGTTGACAGATTTAGGAATAAAATCAATCTCATTTACTAAGTTTATGCTGGTTAACAGCAGGAAAAATTACAAGATAAAATATATTATTTTTTAAATTTATAAATAGTCTGTGAAAGAATCAAGGAAACAAGTACTTCAAACATTAGTTGTATTAAAAAAAAAAAAAAAGAACCAAATCCACAAAACTACCCAAAACTATTTGGCCATGTATCACTTTATTGTTCATAAAAAATTCTTCTATTTAATGATTTTCCCACCCTCCACAATTTCAAAGTCTTTCTCTACTTGCCCAGAAACTGATTAAGTATCACAGGGAGACTAAGTTTGGGATGTGCACCATCTCACAGACCACTATTACTATTTTATTTATACTTCAGTGCTCATCAGCATACTGGCCTTTTCTGGTAACTGTGTTGCTTTACACGGTAAGTAAATTCTTATTTAGTATTATTTGCTCGCTTAATAAATACACTAAATACACTAAACAAAGAATCCTAGATGCATCTTTCGTGCCGTGAAACAGACTGATAAACACATCAGCACTCGGAAGGCACTACTCTGATGGGTTATTACACAGCCCTTAGAGCTCAACTCGGCAGATCATTTCTTACCAAACATACACAAGGTCACGTGTTTAACATTTACCTAATTTGTGACAAAATGTTCGCCTTACCAATTGACTATATACCCACACAACCCGATTACTATTAGCAAAGACTGTTTGCTAATAAACACTCTGTGGTCCTGAAAACATTTGCTTAATTCACTGGCAGACAAGAAGACAGAGTGATAAAAAATAAACACCTCAACTATATAGTAACTGGTAAGTTAAGGCCGGGATCAGCCTTGTTTGCCAGGCAGTACATGGATTATTATCCACCACCACGGTCAGAGACAGCTCCACATTGATGAAAACCTTGAGAATTAGTATCAATAAATAGCATCCCACTCTAGTTTTAAACTCTCATGTCTCTGGCTCTTTTATAACAGAACTTTTCAAAACACAACAGTTCTACATACATTTCAAAACTGCCTGTGAGCCCTGAATAACTCGTATTTGTCAAGGATTTCAAGAGTGAAAAGGACCAAATCAGACAGCATTTTCAAAAGTCCTATTGTCTATGAGAGAGGATTAAAAAAAATCCCAAACAAACCACAAACCGAAAACTCCAACCTTTCCTCTACTTCACATTAATGTTTTTGGGGAAGAGCTGAGCATGGCCAACACAAGAGAGCTGGTGAGGCAGAGCAGAATGTAGGATGAAGGGAACTAATTTTCCAGCATGAGATCTAATTTTCTCCTGGTCAAAGTGATCACATAAGCTTTGGCCTCGTTAGAACACAAAGTAATCCAGAGAAAACACTTAGTTGCTTAAAAGGTAAGGAATTTTCTATACATGACTAACAAGCTTCCGACTGGAAGCATCTCTGATGGTGCATCAGGTGTTTGGTGACTGCAGAGAGAGTGGAGGTCCACTTGAACGAAAATATGAAAAATAATCTTCCTGTAAAAACACTCAGATTTTTAATTGGGGCCAAAAATCTGACATTTGTTTTAGTAGCTTCTATGATGTGGCTGGCTGCAATAGTTTTCAGAGAGGAACTACTATTTTTGTCTTGCTAGTTTTAATTAAATTTGATATCTAACAGGACATTTCATTAAACAGTTTTTTCTGATCTTCCTTCCCATTCTGTTTTGATTAATCAGATATGGAAGCAACTTCAGTGGCCCAGACATTACAGTTTTCAATAAATAAACTTTGGATGAAACTCTTACGCAGTCTGTACAAAGCATCATGAACAATTTAAGACCTGAGCTTTACCAACTTTACTTGCAGGCATGAGCAGGAAGAACAATTTGAAAGGTGGGTACCAAAAAGGGTAAAACAGAAACCCATTTTCCAGAGACCCTTCCCTATCATGATTTGCAAATATTTCTTTCAGCAGCTATGTAGCTTAAGGAAAAAAATCAAACAAAACACCCACTGCAGCCAGTACCTTCCCTCCATGTCATAAAATTACCCATCTAATTTAAATTTCCTTTTTTTAATTAATAGTCAAATTCTGTAGTACAGCATTAATTTTTTCTTTTTCTATCTCAAGTAGTTCTTCATTATTTTCAATACAAAAGAGTAGAAATTGAATAATAAATCTAAATAACACCAAGCAAGGCCTTCACTTGACTTAAAGGTGACTTATCCATCTGTTATGTCTTTATATGTAAAGGCCTTCAGAGTGAATAATTAAGAAGAAACACTAACAAAAGAAGCATGTAAGTAACTTTTAGTTTAGAATATCAACCAGTTTATGGTTCCCTTATTAAAATATTTAATGCCAAAAAAAAAAAAAAGAAATATAAAACCAAACCCCAAGTGCCCAAACTTGAGAATAGCATTCTGAATAATACTTTTAGTGACTGCACTTCTTAGCTGTCACGTAGATGACAATCTCAAAAATTAAATTGGAATCAGAATCACAAAGACTTCCAAAACAAAAGATAGATTAAAGAAAGCCATTTGGTTGCAAAATTCTTTAAGAGATGACTTCATTTAGGAAAATTAAACAGAGCATCTGTAAGGATGCCTTTATACTTGCAATCAATATTGCTTTCTTTGGCTGTACAAAAAACCACTGTTAATCATGCTGCCAGCAAACTGCTTCCGAATTAGGCAGAGAACATTTAATTCAAAATTTACACAAACAAAACAAAATGAACATCTATCTTGACTAATCCTTTTCTCAAAAGTATTAATAGTGATCAGAGTCCTTGATACATTCCCCTTCTCCACTGTGCTCGAAGGAAGATCCTGGTCTGTTCATCTCTGACAGGGAAGCCTCTGCCCACACTCTTATTATAAAAAAGGTGGAAAAACCACAGGTTTTGGGAGAGAAACCTGATAATATCTGTAATTTGCAATACTCAGTACTATCTGCTTTGCTTGAAAAAAGGCCCCAAAACAAAACACCACTTACAAAGAAATTATGTAAACAAATATTAACAAATGCATGCAACTTCTGTGTTAATATTCTCCTGTATGCAAATCACAGATCATAACATATACAGAATTCTTTTACTGATGCTTAGCAACCTCTATGGGAAATAAGGCATGAGGAAAAATAATCTCAATTCCATGGAACTATCTAATAGAAAAACAAGAAATACCAGGTAGCTGAAATACAAGCTTAACCATTCACTCCTCTATTAAAAAGATGAGCTTTGTTGGAGGTGTGTGCACATAAATAGACAGACTTTGATGCTGCCATTTTTTCCAAGATGTTACTTTGAAATTTCTCAAAAGCTAAATAAGGAAAAAAATTGCATCTATGGTGTTTATGGAATAAAACAGCTTTCCTTCATTGTGTGCAATTTTATAACACAATTTTAACTGACCAGTAGACCTCAAAACCCAGCCCATCTCAGCTCCACTCAGCAGTGCTTCTCAACACAGTATGGGACTGGTCACAGAAAATGCACCTTTGCTGCCAGTGCTGTGATCCTGGCTCAGTGCACCCATGAGGAATTTCTGACTCCAACATCCAATGGGAAACCTTTGCAGCCCTCAGACTGATTTCAAAGGCAAGGACCAGACAAAAGCTGAAGAGTCTCCCATTAATGATGGGGCCATGCTAGAAGATAAATGCTTTTTTAATACTGAGGTTAATTGGAGTTATTGGCTTTTGATCTGTATCATTTTCACTTCTATTTTAATTACCCAGCTAGAACCCAACTCTCGCAAAAAATAACCTTCACAAGTGCGTTCTCAAAGGTACACCTATCAAGTTCACATTCCTCAACAAGATGTATCTCCAAGACCTCCAAAGTACTGGAAAATCCTTCCCTTTTTTGCAATTAATAAGGTTGTTTTCAAATATTGAATGTAACACTGACTAAAGTAGGCAGGAAGAAACACAACCATTCTACCAAGCAACTACATCAAGATCCTTTTGAAGAGGACACAAGAATTACTATTACATATACATGGACCATTGCTTCAGACACAAAACCTCTTTCCTTTTCAGTATGAATCCATTTAAAGCACTGTGCATGTAAGTATGCACACAAGCATGAAGAGCATACAAGTCTGGAAGACAGTTTCTTCTACACAGACCAGAGTTGGTCTATATAAAACCATCAATTTATAAAACACCAATGCATTTGATTCAGCTCTGGGACAGGCTACAAAAACAGGCAACAGCAGTCAAATTTTTTTCCATTGTGAAGAAGTTTAGTTTTAAGCTTTATCAGGACACTTGTAAGTATTGTTCCTTAATTCAAAATGGCCTAGGATATTTTACTAAACGACTTCTAAACTAAAGCTTTAAAAATTAAATTAACAACTATTTTATATGACTAAACCCGGTGGGAAATAAGCACACAGGCACAAAGTTACAACTTATCTCACTGAATTTTATGATAATCACTCTTATTTATTTCTGTTCTGTGTTAAAGAAATATAGTAATACATGCAGCCTGGCCAAACACATCCCACGCTAAAAGCTTTCCATTTTGGAACTTTTTGGCTTATGCCCAAATTCTCAGTCTTAGCACTGCAGTTACTGTGTACTTGTATGTTCTTCCACACCTAAACCATTGGTACTTTACTTAAAAGTTTATGCAAAAATCTGTCACAGTCTATGCTAATGTATTTCTTTGAGTTTTTTTGAAGTAAAAAGCATGCATGAACATCAAAGCACACACTCTAAATGTTCGTTTCCAATCTTAGACATATATCAATTATTCACTAGCTTGTTCTTCTTTTGCTTTACCATCCAGACTTCACCATGGCAACACCATTCTTCACTGCCTAGCATTAATCAGTGAATCTGTAAAATAATGTTAGATCTAGCTGTTGGATCACTTGACATTCTACTTATTACACTATGAACCATACCCAGCTTCCAAGATACCAATAAACTTACATTTGCTTAGCAATATTGAGATGGTAACTTTCTAAAGACCCAGCTAGTTCCTCTCTTACTGCTAAGTATAAATATGCAGCTTTTTGAATCACTACTAGCAGAATTCAGAGTGGAATTTAAAGTCTAGATGCAACACCTGTCCTGTGTTCCTTGTATGAACTGGGAAATGGCTGACTTTCCAAACTCCAAAAAATTTAAAATCACTGTTAAGTTTTAGAACTATTTCATTTGTTTTCAGTAAGTACCTTAAGTTAAAAATGTCTTTATATCTAACAGTTTTTCTAGTATTATATAATTCCAATGTTTTCTTTCCCCTTCTTCGTGTTTTCCAGCATTGTTAAACACATATAAACACATGTTTTTCCAGCACACTTTGGCCCAGCTATTTTGCCCCTTTCTACTTTCTCTCCTCTTTTTGTCTAACTAACTTTTTCTTCACTCCTTCCCTTCTCCAGTACTCTTGGTCCCATCAATTCTCACCTTCATTTAGCTGTTCCATCACACAATCATACTTCCTTTTCCCCCCAGACCGCGAGAATTGTTTATGTAGCTCATTAATCTGGAAGAGACATCTTTAACACCTTAATGCCACAGCATTCTTCTCTCAACTTGTAAAGCAGAACAGCCAGCGTTGCTTGTTTCCCTGCTTGTACATTTGCTTTTTCAGAAAGCAGTTCAACTTGTGATACCACTGCTGGGGTCTCTAGAGAGCGCTGATTCAAGTTGTGCTTTTGAGCATCTCATTAATGATCATCCCAGCAGCAATTTCTAAGGTTTTCATCACATATAAGAATCTTAAGGTATCTTTTAATATGCAAAAATCTCACTACAGTATTACCAGCACAGAAACTGTGATATACACAGAAAGGTCATGACCCTTCCAATAAGTCCTTAATATTGTTCCCATACTGTTCTCTTTCTTAAAATGATGAACTGTTGTGATATTTCCCTTCAACATTAATTATCTTCACCACAGCTAAAAGGAAAAAAAAAGCAGGATTCACTTTTCTGAAGAAGCCATCGTACCACATAATCTCAAAAAATAAAACAAAAATCAGACAATTCAGAGTTTTGAAGTAGGATGAATATTACTCAGAAAGAAAAATTGTTAGTGGTTTACACTTGGCTGAGACCCCACCGTTCTTTGCAGATCCACTGTCCTGTGACAGCTGCACAAGTCACACTGGTTAACTCGTGCTGCTCTTTCCTCCAAAATCTCACCTTGTGGAGTCTGATAGGGATTTACTTTCTTCCCACCCAGCTCAGTATATATGAAGCTAATAGGGCAAACTGTGAAGCAAATTGGATAAGAAGTTTATTAGTATTTTCACAGCCTTGCAGTTTCAACGTGTGGAAGAACACAAGAAAGCACAGCTGACTGAAGCTCCCTCCTCCAGGCAAGAGATGATACTCAAAAGGTCAGCCTGGGCCGTCTGCATTGCCTCTTCACCCATTCCTAGGGGGTTAGCCAGCTGTGCTTAAGGCTAGCTCTAATGTGTGGGAAAGCTATGAAAAGCCTTGTTGGGGCTTCCCTCTTTTGCTTGGGAACTACTGAAGCTCAGTCTTGGCCTTGGCCCTTGCCTGTGCCATGCTCAGATACGCCTGTGCCTGGCCACATGCCCTGACCAACAGAGTTGACCTTGGAGCTCCTTTATGACTACAGTCCTGTCTGGCAGAGAGGACTGTTCACTGCTGTCATGGGATACTGTCACGACTGTTCCACTCTTTTTGTTTGGGTAGCATGGGACTACACTCTTTGTGTCACCCTTGACTGCTGGCAGTTTCCCATTGTTCCCGTTTCAGCCGAGATAGAGTTAATTATCTTCTTAGTAGCTGGTAAGGTGCTGTGCTTTGGATTCAGTATGAGAATAATCTTGATAACACAGTGATGTTTTGGTTGTTGCTAGGCAGTGCTTACCCTAATTCAAGGACTTTTCAGTTTCCCATGCTCTGCCAGTGAGCAGGTGCACAGAAAGCTGGAAGGGAGCATGGCTGGGACAGCTGACCCAAAATGACCAAAGATATTCTACACTATAGAACATCACATTCAGTGTATAAACTGGGGGAGTTGGCTGGGGGGGGGACAGTCACTGTTTGGGGATGGGCTGGGCATCAGTCAGTGGGTCGTGAGCAACTGTACTGTGCATCACTTCTGTTTTTATTGAGTTTTATTCCTCTCCTCTCTCTTCTTGTTATCTCCCTTTTCATTACAAATATTTTTATTACTGTGTTTATTATCGTATTTTATTTTATTTCAGTCATGGCTCCTATCTCAAGCCATGGCCTTTACCTTTTTTCCTGATTCTCCTCTCCATCCTATTGATGGTGGAGGGGAGAGAGCCAGTGGCTGCATGGTAGTTGCTGACTGGGCTGAAATCACGATACCCTTGGAGAGCAACTTCGTCCTGCCACAGTAACCATAAAGCTCCAGATAAAAGAAAAGTACACTGCACATCTTTCAGACAACAGAAGTTGCTCAACCAGCAACAGAGGGCACTAGGATTACATTTACAGTTCAGCTCAGCTTGAATACACTGTAACTCCTCCTGCTTCAGCTTCTTTGCTCCTGCTCAAACATTGGCTCAGTCACTAATTTTCACTGATCTCCTCAGAGCTTGCCAAGGAACTGCATGATCCTGACCACACACAAGGCAAAACTTATGATCTTGATTCAATATCCTCATTAATACAATACAAAGCATGTACACCAAATGACCCCAGGAGTCAATTCTTACCCCTCACACATAAACCATGCAATCTGCACTATGCAGAAACACAGATTACAACTCCAGCAATGAAGTATAGTACTCTTAGACTGTAATACAATTTGCTATGACTTGAAGAGTTTGAAGAGATGGTCTCAAAGCCAGCCAAGTTCACTAGGCAAACAGATTGAACGAAGCCAATCACTGCAGTAGGGACGTTCTTGCAGTGGTACCTCTGCTCTAGAGGCTACTACATAAACCCCAATGCCTTTGTAGCCATTACTGTGCCCCTCAGAGAGACTTCACAAGTGATATCACAGGACAAAACCATCATATACTAATGTGAGAATGTATCCCATGACACTTTTGTAGAAAACATTAGTGGCAGTTTATCAATAGAACTAAACTAGCACCTGTGTGCATGTTGTCCTCTTTGCATGAGCACGAGCAGCAACCAGCATGTTCACATCTGCTCTCAATATTTGGTATCAATGTTAAACTGGATACTACACAGGAGAGACAGCTTGCTTTCTCAAGCTTCAGTCATTTTCCTAATGGTCATACAAGTTATGACCATCTCCATAAACAGGGCACAAATAAAGTGCCACTTGCATCAATTCACTTTCTATGGCACAAAATTAAGACAATAAGGTTTCAGAACTCGAACTTGCAACTGTTTAGACTCAAGTTCTAACTCTGATCCAAAAGGAGAACAGTACAAGCTTACCTACACAAACTACACTTCCTAATTAAATTATAATAGTAAAGTAAGTATTCAAATAAATATGCAGGATTTTTTAATAAAAGTCTAACCACAGGAACTGATAATACTAACACATTTCTGCTGGAAGTACTGAAAATTACCAGCATTGTGAAATGAGACCTTATTGTTAAGCTTCATATAAAACTTTAGAGTTAATTAAAGTAATAGAGAAAATACTTTAGAGAATAAAATGTTTTATTTAAAGTAACAGCAAATAAAATAAACTGCTACTTGAAAATCTTTCCTTGAACAAACTCAGCTATTTTGACATTGTTATGTAAAAAATACTATGTTTGTTATCTTTCACTTTGACCACCAGCTAAGTCTCAATAATCTCTTTAGGTGGTAAAACTTCTATGACCAATATTAAACAAGACTATGCTGGAAAGGTTTATTTTCCCATTTAATGCAGTTTTCCATCTGATCATCAACAAAATCCACAGGACTTTCTGAATCGTATGTAGCATGATGACTACTCACTATTGGCATTCTTTTGTTCAAACTGTACAGCAATATTCTACAGCTGATATTTGGAAGTGTATGGTCATATCAAGCAAGGTAGAGTGGATTTATTTTCAATCTTTACAAAAAAATATTTAGATCAACAACACACCCATCACAACCTGCACTATGCACATTAATTAAAATTTAATTGAGTTTTCAGATCTTTTAGAAAAGAAATGGCCGGACACTGGATGCAGTACCTCCTGGTTCTGACTGATAAGATTAAATGGAAGTAAAATCAAAATAAAATAGTTGAAACTGAATTAAAAATAGCAGCACTATCTATTTAAAGACAGATATGACTACACTCAAAATTTTAAGATGATTTTACTCTGAAAGATTACTTGTCATGATAACTGGACTTGGCCCAAATTGCTGTTAAAGCTTAATGCACTCAGTGATGCTCACCAGGATTGCTCCTTCCAGCAGCAGTGAGGACACAGACTAATTTAAAGGAGTTACAGTACAGCAGCCTGTCTTTTAAAAGTTCATTTAATGATGTTCCTAGTCTCATTAAAAGCATCTAATGCCATAAAACTTCTGACCTTAATATTTTTTCTCAAGTATTTCTGGGGACTTAAGTCAGAAATTAATAGGATTTTGTAGCTCTGGGATACTGTAACAGTTTTACAGCCTCTTATGTGGCAGAGGGTCTTGATTCAGTTTCACACACACAAGCATCCAGTGCTGCTTGAGATGCTGCAGCAAATCCTGGTCCACAAATGTCAGCTGGGGAGGATATAGGCCTCACATGGGTGGAACTAGACTTACCCTTTCATGGTCTTGTTTAGGACAGAAAACCTAAGAGACAGACCCTTAAATGTGTTCCCCTTCCCCCAAATACTGAAGGAATCTGAAGATGCTTCAGGAAATGCCAATGTTTTTTAAGTATCTAAGCTGCTAAATAAACAGGCAGAGAGAGAAAACAAAACAAAAAAATCCAAACAAACAAACAAAAAAAAATGAATTTGAACAGGCCTAAGCTCACTTGGCTAATTGTTGTGTAAAAATTAAGGAGACTCCCTACAGAATTACATTACACAATATTATGCCCTAGTTGGTCACCAAAATGCGCATGATTAGCAACTTTAGCTTTGGAGTTTAATTGACATCCTCACAGATAAAAGAATAAAAATAAGTATTTACACAGAGATGTCAGAGCGTTTTCAGTTATGAAATGGAGATCACACGCCAGTAACACTAAATACAGCAAGTCCACAAATCTACCTTTAACTTCCATGGACTTACGCACAGCTATGGGAGATGAGGAATGAAAAACGAATTGCAATGGCTCCTGCCCTCTTTGAAAATTATGTAAACTAAGCTGGTCACTTTACTGAAAGTAGGCACACTGAAAACGTGAAGTCACTCAAGTTAGGCCAGGACAGAAACCATGGACTGAAATAGGCTGATCTATCAGTCATGTCCTTGGTGCTTTTTTGGATTGTGCACTATACATACAACTCACTGTATTAGGGAAGTTCATTAAATACATAAAAGATAACAGGCTGACTATCAGATTGGGCAAAAAATAATCAGTTGCAAGGACTGGTTATTAACACAATGCACACGGGCATAATGCACAGACTGTACCAATATGTCCATAACAGTTTTTCATTTTATGGATCTTCTCGCAGGGGCATCACTGACAAATCATGGTTGATTTAGCAAAAATTTTTAGCCATCAGAATTGCTGCTAGCAGAGAAGCACCTATGGTGTTTAGGAACACCTGGACATGCTCACTCTACAATCTTTTATCAAGAACAACAGTTGAACAAAAGAAAAGAACTGCATGCAAAATGTCAATAATGATGAGCCAGATATTACTGCATGAAGAGAGCAAATCTACTGTGGCAAAAGATAAGAGCAAGGAGTCTTGATAGGCCAACACAGAGTCAATTCAGCTGCTCATAACACTGGTTTAGCCAGCAAAAAGGATGCTCTTCCTGCAGCTACCCTACTGTAGGAACAGAGCATCCTTTGCTTCACTGCCCTTTTGTTCTTAGAGCAGCCCATCCATGTTCAGTGACATGCTTCTACTTTGATCGTGAGTAGGTCCAGAGATTGGAAAGCCACCAGCAGTGCTGACAACTTTGATGGTAATGTGCTGGGACACCGGTCACTTCCATTCAGCTATTGTTGGTACTGGATCTTTGATGCCTAGGAGCAGCTTCTACTTCAACAGTAATCACAGGAATCACTAAACAGTGAACAAATGGTATCATTAACCTTTTTTTTCATCCTGAATAACACAAGAATCATTGAGTTACAAAGTAAAATTGGATCCCTCACATATACTCCTATAAAGCATATCTAAGAATACTTCAAAAGGGCATATGTTGGAATTAAATAAATCAATACTTTCTCTGCTAGTCTGTATACAGCTTCAAACACAACATCGGTGTCTGTCACCAAGAGAAAAAAAAGTATTTGTGTGTCCTGGGATGAATGGGTTACAAAGCGGAAGACTGGTGAGGAGGACTGTAAATCGCCCAAGTGACCTTGCAGCTGGGAATAAGCCTTGATAAAATCTGTGTGAACAGCGGGCCAGTGATTCCCCAGCACTGGACCAAAACATAATAGTGCCTGCATCTCCACTTGTTAGCCTCTGCCCAGGTACTGCTTTAGGGATCCCCAAGTTAATGATGGAAATAAATTTACTCTTTTCATTCTAGCTGCAAGTTTGTGGTTGTTCCAGCTGCCTGCCAGTGTCAGCTCATACAACGTGGCATCGTGTCCAGAGTCACAGCAGGAAGAAACTCTAAGAGGTGATGGTGGTGACTCCTCAGAGACAGAGCTCTGCAACGAAGCTGGTATTTGATCTAGCTACGCTGTAACTCCAGCACTAATGTCTGCTTTGTACTACAGAGTGATGTACGATGCATGGAATTGGGAAGATCCTCCATCCCAGAATGGTCACAACTCTGCACTCTTCTCAATTCAGTTATTACTTCCCATGGCCATTTGACAGAGGTTCTTCTGCTAAATGAAGGCTTAGAAGAAAACAGTGAAACATGCTTCAAAAACAGCGATGTGGGTTCATCACTGCTCTCTGTCAACAGCATTCTGCAGTGCAGAAGCTCATGGCAAGAACACTTTGCCCACCCCATGCCCTCAAAACTTTAACTCTAAGCTTCACTAATCACAGAGTTCCCAATGAAAGGAACATGGGAGCTATCAAAATAGCTCATAGAAGTGCTACATCTAATCCAGCATGCTGCCTGTTCATTAGCCTGTAGCAGATGGTTTGACAGAAGGTGTAAGAAATTCGTCAGCGGACAATTCTGGATTGGGAAAGAATCTTTTTAGTTGTTTCAACTAGCTTGCCTGTGCAAGGATTTACAGAAGAAAGCACTTCAAAGACACCGAAGTAATTTATATATTGTATGCATATATTACATTTAAGCATCTAATCTTTTGTTGTAGAAATAACAGCATCTTATCACTGCTTAGATATTTTTGTCAGTTACTTACATAAACTAATGACACATTATCTAAAAAGAACTTCCTGCATACTTGAAGTTTTTTGACTTTATTACACAGCCTTTAGTCTTTCAACAAGAAAGGGTAGACAGAACACACAACTGCCTTTCCTCGTAAAGGTTAGTATTCTGCACATAATTCTAAGCGGAAAAAGTTGAAAAGTGCCAATCTTCTCACTCTTGCCTTTTCCAAAGCCTATTCATCACTGTTGCCAACCTCCAACTTCAATTTCTACTCTTTCTCAACTCCAAATGGCTGCATGTCAGAGAGCATGTCTTTTCTGACAACTAATTCATATAGTTGGGTCAGGAAAAAATAATTTCAGGGCTTAGCTTATCTATCAAGCCATCAACACAGAGCAATATTTACTCTGATGTCCCAAAAGTGTATTTTATTTTATTCCCTTTACTGACAAGGTAGATCCTAATATATGTCAACACTGAATTTCACACAACACAAACTTACTTAGAATCTTCTGTAATTTTCACTAAGCAAAGTGTCCTGCAAGCATATCAATATTAACTTTTCACCCAGCTCAGCATCATGGTACTCTATCAGTAGGTAGCAGTTTAACTATTGCCTTTTGCACTGGTTTTCAAACACAGCTTTTATGATTATAATAAAATGCTAATCTACAGTTTTAATCTATTCTAACCACCACTGTAACAAAACAGCTCCACAAACAGTATACAAAGAACTACCTGCCACAGCAACTGCCACAGAATATGGCTTGCATGGCGTCTTAAGGATTTATCTATTCTTCCTCATCTCCCAGGGGAGAGAAACAACACACCACCTATGTGATTTATGTAAATCTTTGAAAACAACAGACAACCAGCTCAGCCATTTCCTCCTTTCCCTCACATTTTAATAGTAGCAGAAATGAGAAGCAGATTAATAATATTACAGATTGCTTCTGATATAATTTCAACACTGCCCCTTCTCAAGTGGATTCAGTGGCCTAAGGACCATCAGACTTTCATCAGTCACAAATTGTTCTAGAGTCCTGGAAGCAGCATTGTGGATCCTCCAAAGGGATGGGGAACATAATCAGATTGTTCAGAGAATGGAGACTCATTTGTGAATAGCTGGACTGTAGATCCTCTTACTATATACCTCAAAGCTAGGTATTAGCATGTGAATTACTAGATGAGAATTACTAAGGGGGAAAAGACTCCACAGCAACACTTACAAGGCAGAAGAAAGAAAGTAGTGATAGGAAAAAAATAACTTAGAAACCACTTTAATGACAATGAAAAATATCCAGTTACAGCAACCTTCTCTTTCTGCAGTGTGTTTCTCTCCATTGATAAGTTTGACCATAAGGAAATCTTAGTCTTTTCAATTTTTATAAAAAATAAATGCAATTAAAAAAACCCCAAACACCCACAGTCTTTGAACATGCTTATAAATTTAAATTGTAAAATCAGTCAAAAAATTCAGTGGAAAACTGGCAAAACCCAATCGTGTAATCATATTAAGTACCTATACAGAGAACTTTGTGCACTCTGCAATCTGTCAGAGATAAGAATATGCTCTTTACTATCCTTTTGGCCTCTTATTTGTGTAAATTGCATTAGCACTTGCACCTGAAACCCAGTGAAGAATTCAGATCAAAAGCCTTGCTTCCCTATTCCCTCATAAAAGAGAGAAAATAAGAAGAAACACCCCCTCCCCCAAACTATAGCTTTTGATCTCTGAGCTTGTATTTTATTAAAATACAAAAATAGGAAACTTAAGCAATATAACAGTGCACAAGAGTTCAAGCTGGTTTGTTGACAATTGATGCTATTAAAAAAGCTCAAAACCAAACCTAAACCGTAACTATGTCCCTGCAGGAAACATTTCTTCCTCTGGACCTTATTTCCAGCCCCGCAATCTTCAGCCACTTTCTCAGGACAAAAATATCCACTCAGTCTCCTCCAAGGACCAATAAATCACTTAGAACAACTTCTAAATAACATTACTAACAAGCTGGTATTTGCATAAGCCTGTACAGCTTTAGCTCCCTAAAAACCTTTTACCAGAGAACAAAAGGGGCCAGACAAGGAGTCAGCCCAAGAATCAAACCCCAGCTCTCCATACTGCTCACCACGCATCTTGCTCTTGGATCTGAATTAAGTCTCTCCACACCAGAGCAGCTCCAGACTGAGGTCAGTCAGCAACATGCCCAGACCCAGAGCTGGGGAGGCAGTGCTACGGAAGTGGCCTCTGAGGACTGACCTCTGCTGGAGGCAGACCCGCGCTTCTCCATCTCCCAACCTTTACCTGCGCTGCACCTTCTGACTCGCGGCCTCCTCTTCATTACACCTCAGAAGCTGCTCCCTTGAGGGCTGCTGAGGTTCCCTCCTCCTCTCAGAGACATTCAGTCTGACCCAAAAGACGACAGCCAGGGCTAAATATATAGGCAGCTGTTCTCTCATCCTTTTACGATGGCAGTATTTTCCAACAAAATACAGTTAAGTATACAAAGAATGGAAACAAACTAGGACATTAGTAAGCATATTATGAACTGCAAGAGCAGTATAAAAATAATTATTTTTGTTCCAAAGGGCATGTGCCTGTGTTTTCATAAGACTACTGTAAATGGCAGAGTCCTTTTGCTTGCCATGCTTAGACTGGGAAAGAAATACCACTGCAGCATTACTAATCCTATGTGGTGACAGAAATTCCTCTTTGTATAAATCTTCCGGTATTGTTCCTAAACAAGGAAAAGGATATACAAAATTCTCACGCGGTTTTGATGCTGGCTGCCCAGACTTAAAAAGATTTTGCTTTTTCTTCTCAAGAGACAAACTTTGAGAAGTAAAGATTCAGGCCTAGGTGATTTACAACTAGCAAATTAGTTACAGCTAACAAATCATGCAATGACACATAAGAAGCTATTAAAAAAAGTCAGCTTGACATGAAATAGAATAATGCAGACTCTTTGGGAGAATGTATTCAAATGAATAGATGCAGAGGTATATGCTGTACCTTGACAGGGACACTGATGATTTTCAAAAGGCTCTACCTGCCCTCACTTCTCTTTTCCCATAAATGGTAATTTCTCCCCCTTAATGTTTTATTATGCTCTTCATTCATCCCATCTCTGCCCAAATCTCACCACTTCAATGCCTTCATATCAATATATCAGTTTTCCTTGAATTACAAATTACATTTATTTTTGTAATCTTTGCTTTTCCTTTTATTTATCTCTCCAGGATTTCACTTTTCATCTCCTGTCTTTACAGTAGGACTAAACTCTTCAGAACGTGTAGCATGTACAATAACACTTCAAAATATCGCAAGATTTATTGTGATTAAACATTATTTACAGAAAAAAAAATTTCCTATTCTTCTTTATGCAATTGAAGAGACAGGATATTGATTTTTAATTTGTTATATGACAATTTCCTATTTGCATCGTATGGATTAACTTCAAGATGACTTCTGTGATTTGACTTTCGGACAAGATTGCTAAATGACACAGCAACAGGCCAGAACTGAAATAACATCATAAACCCCACCCCTACTTAAACTGAGTCAAACATCGTGTTGGAGTATGTGACTCCACAAGTATTTCTAGTATAGGAAGCAGGAGCTTTATATTTACAGTATATGTTAAAGCTATTATTCCTGACAGGTGACACAATCCTACAAGTGACTCTGCACTCCTTGTACAAACTCTTGCAGACATTCATAATATTAAGCTCTAAAATATGTACTCCTCAAAATATCCTGCCTTAGTATACTGTAGCTATTAACTGCTTTCAAATATCCAAGAAACCTAAGAATTTATGGGGGAAAAATAAATGGGTCTGATATTTACTAAAAAATAAGCCAGTATTTTTAGGAGCCTGCTATTGACACTGGGCATTACAAGAAACATTATCTACTTTCAGCACGTGTTTTAAACTTCTCATACAAAAATAGTTTTCTTTTTTGAGATATATCTCTTTAAGGAGAGCATCAGAATCCCAAGTGCTGCACAATAATTAAAATACAGATTTCAGGTCTGCTTTGCTACAGCTAAGAAGCTTATCTGATCACGAGATCTGCGAACATCTCTCTCTTCCTCTCTCAATAGTTTTCAACCACTTGGCAGATATTACTGATTTTTGACAGGATAGCAACCTCAAAGGTAGTTAAATTGCTACATGCTTTACAGAAACAGATGGCCAAGTGAAGGAACATGCTTCTGACAAACAGCACAAATAAATGCCCTGAATGAGATAAAGGCTGGAGCGTGGATTCCCATCATATTACACAATAGCAGAGCCCATATGGAGAGAAGCCTTACCGTGCTTTCAACATAATAAAACCACTGATCATAACCATCAGATGAACCATAAGATAAAAATTCAGTAGCAAATGAGCTTTACTAACTCCAGACTTCACAGGAGGACACACTTGCTGTTAATGGTGACCAATGTTAATAAGGAGACAGATGAAACTGGCAAATGTAATATGAAAAATGCAGATGACGTTATTTTATTTTTAAATCTTCCAATAAAGATTGTCTAATGAAACTATTCAGAGCCAAAAAACCTCTCTCTCAGAACATGTATTGCTAAAATATCCCAGAAGAGCAATGCATATAGCTTTTTTATGTATATAAAATGTAGAATTTTAAGGCAGTGAAAATGTTCATTTAATAGTAACAAAGTTGAAAGTGCACCTATAGACTAACCAGATCCATTAAGTAATTTCTGAACAATTCTGAGCATACAGCTTTCCTTCTTACTCTTTTCAAAGTTCATCAGGCAGGGGGGGTGGCGGGGGGGGAACCACCAGGGACTAGTTAATTCTGTGAAGTCTGTTAAAATTACTTATTAAACAGCAATGTATGGAATTACCCACTTAAGAACAGTCTATGCGGCTAAGTACAATTAAAAAACATTATTTTACTTGTCATTTCACCCTCAGTGCCAACACTAACTGTAGCATCATTTGTAGCAATTCATCACATGCAGAGAGGTTGAAGTCATGCTCTTTCCTAACAATAGTAAGGTTGTCAGTCTCAACAAGGAAGCCTGTTTCTACTGGAGGAGAAAATTAGCTTGCTTTCTCAAAGCATCAGTTTTTATTTTCTTTATCCTAAGTACAAAAGTACAGAGCACTTTCTCCAAAGAACAGCAGCATCTATTCAAATTATTTTTGCTTTCGCATGGAATTAGATTTTTAGCAAAGACATCTGAAAGAAAATATTAAGAAGGATGTAGTAGCTGATTTCATTAATTGGGAAACAAACCCCCAACCACCCAAAATCCACTGTGTTGTTGGTCGTTGTCAGGTACACACACAATAATCACAGTGAAAGTCCTACAGTTAATGAATATAGGTGTTCTGTTTCCAAATAAAGCTTTCCACAAGTTGAGATAAAGATTCTTTCTCAGGCATCTATTGTGCAAAGAGCCTATCTTTGAAGACCGGTCCCCATCTAAATAAGAACATGCCTATTATTTAATTTAGAAGACAGCAATATCCTATAGCATTGCTGAATGTCTTCCACTCCCCCACATCCACAAAAATTCCAATCCTGCTCCAGAGAAGTGCTCCAGCTTGGAATAACATGCCAAATTGTATGCCCTGTCATAGCCTGGTATGAAGGTCTTGCAATTGCTGCTCCAAGAAAACCACGTACTATGATGCAAAGAATAAAATAAATTCACATCCTAACAATCACTCATTTACAGTGATGACTGACTTATATTTGAACTCCTTTCAAAGCACGTTAATTATCTGTGCTCTTGCGTAACTGAAAGAAAACAAAAAGTTCTACCATGAAGCATGGCCTAATATTTTATAGACATTATAACACCATTTGTAGTATCATGTGCTTTGTTCCAGCTCATTTAAAAATATGATGAGAGATTTATGAGAATCTTTTTTTTTCTTAAGTAAAAATTTCCAAGAACTGAGTCTTAAGTATGGGAGTAAACACCTACTATGTTTTTATCTCTGCTTTATGACATTTGCCTAAAACATTTAAGGAGATTTCTTGGTTGACGTGGGTAATATAACAAAAAGTCAATGAAAGCTACGATTTTTACCAAGGCTATAATTGGGAAAGAAACTTCAATTATCAGGGACAGAAACTCAGATTTTCAACTTAGTTCTCACCTTCTGTGACTGTAGTCACCAGAAATTCTCCCATCGTTTCTCCAGCCTCACACTGCCATCTATAGCAGTCTCGTGCTTGCAGCAATGATGCAAGCAGTGATGAGAACAGAATGTGTGTCGTGTTGCAAATACAAAGCATTCTGTGAAAAACAGGTTTGAATCCTACATCAGTACAAATATTAGCAACCAATCACTTACACTGGTGGGATTGTCATGGGATTAACACAAGCAGCCTACTGATTTCTAGTCTAGGACAGGTAACCCTTGAACAGGAGGAACAGCACTCCTTTCAGGGCCAGTCTGGTGCATATATGTAAAGCATGGGTTTCTTTACACAAAAAAAGAAATGTAAAGCCATCCAACTCACACAGAGGCTGAAGGAACACTGATTTGGAACAGCACTATCTGCAATTTCATTCAAAGTTAAAACACCCAAATTCTCAAACATAGTGTTGGAGCCTATCTGGATCTCGTGGTAGGTTCTGAAGAATTTCACGACTTTGAAATCCTCCATGGGGCTGCAAGTGAAATCTATTAAGTTCAGAAAAGCCAGAAAAAAAATTCTAAGCAATATTATAACGAAATTTATGCTTAGACTCTCATATATTCACTGATAACACTAACTGGTGCCATTCTACCACACAATGACAAGTTCATAAATACATACACTCACACAGCACACAACTTACTCTTACCAGAAGCCATCAACATCAAGAATCTTACAGTATTTAGACACAGAATCCTGTAATAAATGGGAGATGACAAGCATCCCACATTCAAGATGATACTGATAATGGGATGGAGCAATATTCAGAAACAGACTGTAGTATAACAATGTTATTTCCCCCCCCACTTTTAAGTCAAGCCTGTAGCTCAGGAGACTCACGCATGTATCAGGCTACACTTTGTTGATGCTGTTTATATATAAAATACCTAAATACTCACTAGGACAGGTGTTGGAACAAAAAGCTTCACAACTTTTCCAAGTCCAAAATAAAAGACCTTACAAGCAAGTACAGGCATGATCTCTATGTCAAGTCCACAGGAGAAGTTCAGAAATACACATCACAGACCATCCTACAAACTGGTGATAATGAATTCTTGGAGAAGCAGTTTCTGTTCCAGACCTTGCTCCAACACAAACAGAAAAGGAAATCTGCAACTGGGCAGGTTTCACACCCAGATGAGTGTTGTCACCACTACAGTTCAAAATACAAGCATGTGGGCAGAAGCACCTCTTTTTCCAGAATGTCACATTAGCCCTAATCATTGATTCTAGCGGAAAATATCAAGTGATTTTGGCCTGAGTCTGTAAACAGTCTGGCAACAAGCAAGCAAATAAAACACCTGCATAAAGTAGCTGCCCCCAAATTAGCCACAGATCTAAACTGGTTACTCGTATCAGCAACAAGTACGTCCAAAATTATCCTAATTATGCATAATAGCATCTGAAGAGGGTGTTAAACATTATTCAGATTTTAAGCCAATTTCAAACTACAAAGCACCAGATTCACCTTGAACAAGGGATGCAAATTATCTCACATTTGTTCTTACAATTCCCTCTGAAACGTCTTTTATTACTCATTGTCATAGACCCCAGGTTTAATTTAGCACATCCATTCCAGCATTCAGTCCTCCAGGCCAGAAAACCAAAAGCGTATGAGCTGCAATAAGAAATTCTGTCCTATAACACTAAAGTTAAAGCTAATGATACTGTACGCACTCACAATAAGCAAACCGTTCCTGAGTCTAACAAGTGCATTCCTGGTTTTATGTTTTTGTCCAAATTCAAAATGAAATTTATTATATGAATCACTGCTATCTTGATCTGCTTGCATGTATAGGATGATGTTTCTTTTTCAAACCATGCAAACCATCCTCAAATACTGTGAAATCAAATAAAGCCTTTATACCCCCCAAAAACGTTTAATTTTATGAAAGTATAATCTGTCATTAATTTATTTTATCATAATGACATGCTAACAACAGGAGATTAATACAGACTGGGAAAAACAAACAGACTAAGCAGTCCACTTTTGAAATAGAAAATATCCTTTAAAAAACCCTATAATACTTGTAGTGGTAAAATTTAAAATCTGCAATATATAATCTAGAGCTCAGTGAGCCTGCAGAAGAGTTTTATAAATGTCAAGAATCTCGAAGACTCACACAGGACTAAATAACATGAAACAACACCACGCTAAAAAAACACTCCTTCTCTGCCAAAAAACCAAAACCAAAATCCAAATGCAAACAAACAAACAAAAACCCCCCAAACATACATTTGATTTCTTCCTGAATGGAAGCTCACTACAATTAGTACAGGTCAATGAGTGTAAGTACATCAGGTGTTCCCATCATTATAAAATGGCAGCTGTTGTGTGGAAAAGTAAGTTAAATTATTTATCAAACATTTCTAAGTATCACCAAATTCAGTGCAGCCAGTCATTCAAACAGCTTCTAATAAATTATTTGATATGGCTCTAATGAAAAGCATCAGAAGCATTTGCTATTAAGCAGCAACATACTAATGTTTTGAAATTTTACCCAGACACGTCCAGAAGTGACATACTATGAGTCACATTACAAATACATCCTCCGGCCTTTGAGATATTATCAGCAACATCCAAGAATTTAGTCAAATTAAGAAACAAATAATTCTGGCAGTCATATGTCACGGTGGATAACACACAGATTTTTATTCTGCACAGCCCAAAACTTGCCTGCTGGACAAAAAGAAAAAAGGTGCCCACATCATTTCCCACATCAACAGCATCATAAATATCAACCAAGGCTTCTCCAGAGCATTAAACAATGCCTACAAAGGCAACTTCTCAGTAATAACAGGTTGCACTGCATTGTTCAAGGCACATCCCTTCCCAAGGAAAATCTGTATGAAGACTAAGGTCAAAAAGCTTTCCTTCTATTAAAATGAGTAGACTGTCATTCCAAGAGACTATACGACACTGTTGATGGTAGAAAGACTCCAGCAAAAGCTGGGAGCGAACTGTCTCAAATCCAGAGATGGGTAAATTATTAAAGACTATTTGATTCCAGAATAGCAACACCAAGAAACAGTCTTCATAAGGTGTTTATGCATTTTAAATTAATATGCTAGTCTGCTATTAACCACATTCAAATAAATAGGAAATGTTAAGCTAATGCTTGGGAAGAATAAATTTTCAATTTATGAGAATAAAATTCAGCAATTATACACAGAACAATGTCAGGAAACAATCATTCTTTGTTGCGAAACACTCGCATGGTTCCTGCTAGCTTTTAGAACTACAGGTGTACATGAGTATGATCATCCATGGATGGTGCACAGTGGCAGGATGAGAGGAAACACAAACAAATTGCAACACAGGATATTGCCAACAGATTAAAAAAAAAAAAAAAAAAAACCAAAAAACCAACACAAAAGTGGTCAGACACTGGCACCACCACAATCAGAGACTGTGTAATCTCCGTTCTTGGAGAAACTCAAAACTCATCTGAACAAGTTCTGAGCAACATTATCCAACTAGACCTGCTTTGAGTGTTGGGGCAGGACTAGATGACATCCAGAGGTCCTTTCCAATCTAAAACACTCTATGACTCAGTGCTTTTTCCTTAAAGTTCCATTCCCTATTGGAGATGTACTTTTCCATTTTCATCTACACTTCATTTTACCCAAGTCTCCCATATATTTTCAGGGGCTTTAAAATAAAAACCAGAATTCTACTTTGTGAGCAACCATGATTACACACTTGGTGCAATAAGACCCATTTATTTCATGGTAGTTCCACCATCAGAGTCAGCTGAAATACACTAGCTAAAACAAAAGCAAAACATTCATCTACAAAATAATAAACAGCTCTGATCCTTGCAGCCCATTATCACTCCTTCACGCCTGCATCACCCACATGTTGCAGGTGTTCCAGGGAGAAGTGACAGGGCAGAAAATGAAGGGAACGAGAGAATAAAAAGGCTCGAGTGACCCTATAAAAAGTATTGCATGAATCAGGAGCGCAGGTACATCAGACCTCGCGTCTCACACCGAAGACACACTGCGGAGGAGAACGTCATGAGCACCTTTGTTCACATATTAACGGGGTGACCTTAATGAAAACACAGCGAAAGCATCCTGTGTGCACCTGCGGATATAAACCGTCCCACAGCTGCCTGTACCACTGAAACCACTTTTTTCCTCCAAGAAAATGGCTTTTAAAAAAGAAAAAAAAACCACAACACCAACAAACCCAAAACCACATCGCACCACGAGGCCTCCAGAACCAGTTTCTTTCCCACTCCTTGAACAAGACCCGTGCTATTTTTAAGACGCATTGTGATGGGAGGCACATCTAAAAATAAGTTGGCTGCGGCTCGGCGGGGCAGTGCGGCTCCCCACGGCGGGGTGGGGCGGGGAGCGAGCGGGGCGGGGGCCGGGGCGGCAGGTGGGGCGGCGGCTTTGTCTGACTGCCATCGGGCGCTGAGCGGCGGCGGTAGTGTCAGGGCGACCGGGCTCGGCGGAGGGGCGGAACAGGGAGCCCCCACCTCGCCGGCACCCCCGAAACTTTCCTCCGGGCCGCTGCCGCGGCCAGCCCCCGGAGCGGAGCCGGGGACCGCCCGGTGTCCCCGCCTCTCTCCTCGCCCGCCGGGGCGCGGCCGAGCTCAGCCGCCCGCCCCGCTCCGCTCCCCGCCGCCTGCCCGCCCGCTCACTCACCGCGCCCGGCCAGCGCAACCACCAACGCCGCCTGCCCTCGCTCGCTCCCTCCCTCCCTCCTGTCAAGTTGAGCCCGGCCTCCCTCCCTCCCTCCGCCCGGCCCCTCCTCCGCGGCCGGCGCCGGTCCCCGCCCCGCTCTCACCTGGGTGCCGCCGCGGGGCAGCGGGGCACGGAGGGGAAGGCGCAGGCGGCCCCGGCAGCCCCAGCCCCGGCGAGATCGCGGCGCCCCGCCCGGCGCTGCCAGGGCTCCTCCCCGCCGGGACGCCCCGGGAGCCGAGGGGGGCGGTGGGCAGGACTGTGCCGAGCCGGGGCGGGCACGGTCTGCCCCTCCGGGAGGCTCGGGGCGCCGGGGGAGTGGCGGCGGCAGAGCCGGGCAGCTCTCCCGGGAGAGGCGGCCGGAGCCCGGCGGTGGGGCTGTGGAGCCCGGAGCGGCGGCAGGCCGGGAGGGTGCCCGCTGTGTCACACGATCCCAGCGCCGCGCCCCGCAGCAAGCGCCCCGGGTCCGATAACCCTCCTCGGGAGCGGAGATGCTCCGTGTGCGAAACAGACGGGAGGGTGTAAAACGGGGGGGGTTTCAGGGAAACTGCAGTGCTGGTAGCACCTGACAAGCAAGGAGGTTTTAGCTTAAGTCCTGGTTGGAGTGTGGGTGTAAAATGAGCCGGAAAGGGTTAAGTGAAATCCGGAAAAGTGCCCTACGCTGTGATCGGGAGGGGCAGGAATGCCGTTCCGATGCCGAGGGGCGTTCCGGGGGGATAGCGCTCCATGACCTTCTCGCTGGGGGACGGGTAAAGGACGGGTTTTAATCTGCGGTGTCAGGTGACTTGCAGGGTGACAGCACGTGTGAAAGAAGTCAACGAGGAATGACTTAAACCCGCTCACGTTTTTTTAGATCATGTGTAATAATATTGATGAATAAAGGTAGGAATGCCAACAAGTTGTTCTTCTTATAAGGGTGAATGTGTTTGGGAAATAGAAAGTTTGTCAGCTGTAAGATATGAAGATATATACCAACTTCGACTGAGCTTTGGGAGAATAAGCTTGTAAAAGCAGGCTTGTGTCTTTCCTACAGGAACACACTGTTCCTTAAGCAGCATAGCCAATGACGCCTGGTTGCCTAGGGAGGGATGTTCATTTTCCCTGTTTACTTCAACTGAGTCTTCTGCATCTCCCTCTCCTCCAAAGTCACCTCTAGGTTTTTCCAACTGCGTGTATACTAGGCTGGCATCCATGTGCAGAGCCACCAGTCGAGATGTGTCATTACTCTTTCCAAATTAGTAAGAGGCTCAAGTTAAACTGTGAAATTAGTGGTGACATTAGTGGAGAGGCTAATTGGGATGTCTCTTCTACACTGAATTCTCATGAAATTTCGAAGAATATAGTATCTGAGGTTTCTATCCCAGATCTCCACTGGACTTGTCAAACTGGCAAAGGCTTCAAAATTTGTGAGAGGCATACATTGACAGACAAAAGGACAGAATAACGAAATAGTTGGATAACCCCCACAGCACTTAGGGTTGATTCCAGGCTAAAACTGGACTATGTCCGACTCGTGTTAGTTTGTCATCCATTATAAAGCATATGTTGTAGTTAGACACCTGTGTGGAAACCAAAATTAGTCCGTGAAATAAAACATGTAACTAATAGCAATTAATTTTGCCGTTAAAACACTCCAATCTCAGTAATTATGAATGGGAATTCTTTATCCAACAAGGATGTATCTAACAGGGTGTCACAATCTGATGAAAAAGTAGGTATTGTTGCCTGTACATCACGCATACACCATCTGTGCTGTGCATTTACTGCCAGGCAGCACAGAGCCATTAGGGGAGAGTGGGGTAATAGACCTCTGCCTGCCTTTTAGTGCTCTCAGCATTCTGCAGTGCAAGCTCTTAAACGTTTTGGGTCGATGTCAGAGCATTCAGAGGGAGGAGGTAACAGGCAGTGTTTGCTACACCATCAGCTACTTCACTGCTTCAGCCTTCTCTAAAATCTCATTTTTGATGTTCTGTAGGAAAACTGCATGATAGATATTTACACCTGAGAATCAGTATTCCCATTACTGTTGGTTCATGTTTTCTGTTCTCTTTTCCTGATTAACCAGCTTTATAGTGTTCCTCATTGCATCCCTCTACTCTGCACAAGGTCAATTATCTGTCTGGAGGCATCTCATCTACACAGACCTGTGTCTTGGGGGTTACCTTATGAGAAAAATGAGAATCTTCATTTTAGATTTTGACCTTTTTAACAATCCATTAATGAATATAAGTTATGATGAGCAAAAACCAAAGGGCATTCTGAGGAGAGACAGGAAAAGTGCTGTCAGTACCTCGAGCACCTGTGATGTCTTTGCAAGCTGTGCCATCTTATAGGTTGAGACTAAGCTCTTGGAAGGCATCTTGGAATTTTGTAGGGGTGTAACATTGCATTAGAACCCCAATTAAATCTCTATACACAACTTTCAAAAACCAGATATTTAAAGGTCGTATACACAATGTTCATCTCCTAAAGTGCAAGAAATTAAATCTTGCCTGATTCCCTAGAGTACACCAACCAATGCAGCTGAGCCACTACGGGATTGATGGTGGTTGTACATGCTGGGACAAAATTTCTACCATTCAAGGGGAAAAAGGGTGAAACTTGTGACTTAGAAAGGAGTGGATGAGCCCCTTTGTCTTCAGGGCAGCTGGATTTTGTAATTAATTAGGATAGCTCTTAAAGTCACAGGTTAGACAAAATCTGGTTTTCTAATGTTTGTAGAAATCAGTTTTGAGAACCTGTGACTTCCTGTAGAAGGCAATTCTCTCCTACCTGTCCTTTTGTGTGTGAAAGGAGGGAGCTATGACAACATAATGCCTTATTCATCTATTACACTTTTAAATACTTGACTTTATTAAAAAAGGCTGAAACCCATGATGTCCTGTGTGCCTGTATCCCATATTTGACAAATGCCAGAAGCAGACAGAAAGAGAGAGTTAGCAGTTTAGTTGTGATGTGTTTGACAGTGACTGGAAAAGGGCCAGCATTTAACTACATGTCACTCAATTTCCAGCCCCCAGTATTTTCACACCAATAAATGTTTTTAAATATTTTCAGCAGTATATAGCTCATTGTTCATGACTTTAACTCTTTTTCATTTATTAAAATGATTTCAGGTAGGATTAGGATGATCTTATTTCCTCTGTTGTTATTTTCATTGTTCACTTCACCAGGAAATCTCATTCCACACATAAACATGGGCATCATCCAGGGTATTGGGCTTTTTTTGCCATCCTGCCCATAAAACACGTTCAGGTTGTATGAACATAAAAAATATGTGGTAAGTAAAGAGCGAGATGTGTTTATTTTAGCATTTCAGCTATCATATAATCTGTTCAATAATTTGTTAAACTATGGATCAAAGCCTTAGTAGAACAAACTGCATGGAGATGAGCAGTCTAAGCTGAGGAGAAAAAGCTAACTAACATGATGTTGAAGTAGTATGTAGTGATGAAGGACTATAGTGTGCTGGTATATGCACATCATGAAAGATAGGAAAATTAAGGGAAAGACAACTGAAGAGCAGGAAACATCTGTTAAAAGTGAGAAAACAGGGCACCGAACCAATCTGAGGAGAAGAGGAGGCTGGTTTGAAAAGAGATTAGAGTGATAGGGAGGATGGAGACAGGTGAGCTGAGAAAAAGACTGTACAGGGAGGAAGACGAATAAAAATGTGTTGAAAGAGAAGCAGAGAAAGAAGTTAAG
Organism: Acropternis orthonyx; assembly: GCA_035583155.1. Classification (NCBI taxonomy): domain Eukaryota; kingdom Metazoa; phylum Chordata; class Aves; order Passeriformes; family Rhinocryptidae; genus Acropternis; species Acropternis orthonyx. Next base: position 49,148,580 of record JAWWEU010000001.1, on the reverse strand, counting down.
AAGAGGGTACTATGAGGGTATACTGGGGAAAACAATTGGTTTCCTGAATGTGAGGACCTGGACCAAAGGATATGAAATGGAAAGTCAAAGGGCGTTGTAAAGGAGACAAGCTGATGTGGAGGAAATACTGAATGGGAATCTGTGCAAGAAACATCACTGTATGGAAGAAGAAGGAAATGGAGTATGTCTGAACTCTTTTGGCCTTATTTTCTTTAATTTATCTAATAATAGTGGCAGCTCTTCATAATAGTAAATAACAATACTTAAGTCCCTTGCAAGCAAATTAGAACACCTGTGTTCCTACAGGGATACTGAAGGTTGAATTTCCAGCCTGAAATGATTACTCACAAGGTGTGCATGCTGGCTGCAGGGCTGAGAGCTGGGCTGTCATTTAGTGAAGTGGCCTGCACACTTGTAAAGATCACATGGTTTGTCTGGAAGATCTCTAACGCTCAGTATATTTTAGAGTACGAAGCTGGATTTTTTAATATTTCCTCTCTGCATCATTTGTCTTTAAAAATGCCTGTTATGATGACTTAACAGATATTTGGAAGCCACACATAACGGAAATTTTATAGCACAACTTTTAATGAGACAGAATTTTGTACGCTGACAGAGAGTAGTATGCAAGGGCAATTTGGATTCGTTTGGCTTCTTTGTTTCTCAGTTTCCAAGGAAACAGGTTTGAAATGAATGTCTGGAAAAATCATTCAGAGTTGCGGATGATAATTTATTAGTTTGATTATATATTAATAACAAATAGTTTTCCTAGCTTGGGCATTTTTATACACCTGAGAGCAGAATACTGTCATAGTGTCTTTTGGAAGACAGCAACACTCAGAGCAGCTAACATGATTTTGTTTACCCAACTTTTCTGTGTCTTCTCATTTTTCAGTTAATAACCTGTTAACAATGAAGGACAAGGGAAACTATCAGAAAATTCCAAACTTATCAAATTTGAATGATTTTATATCATCACAGGGAAGGGCATTAGGCAGTGCTCTTCAGCTGTTGCATTACATTTACTTACACTTTGGTCAACTCTTTTTGCTCAGTTGTGACAAGTTCTGTTAAATATGTGATTTTGCAAATTCCTTTTCCTATGTTAACAAATGCTGCAGTAGCAGAGAGATAAAAGAGGAGGTTGTTAGTGCTAAGAGCTGACACTTCCTTTGTCTTCTGATATTGAGAACTATTTTTAAGTAAAGTGTAAATATCTACAATTACATCATTTTATACTGAGCAGAACTTGTGCATTTTTTAAATTTAAATTCAAGAAAATCTTGTTTCCATTCACTGAAGGCTCGGATCACAGGAATGCACAGAAACGAGAATCTTAAATAAAGTTTCAGTTGGTCCAGTGTCTGGAACAGATCTTACCTTTTAAAAATGTGTATTTCTTTACAGAGTCTTTAGTCCAGAAGTGTCTTATTCCAACAGTGAGATTTCACGCAAGACTCTGGCAATTACTAACTCATTAGATCTGTCAGCTGAGCTCTGCTGGTTTCTGTTAGTTGGGCTACGGGTGGATAGACTGAATGGGAGGTGATGGTGCAGCTACTTTGACATCTGTCAGAAGTGAGGAGTGGAGTATGTTTGATGACTTCAAAACACCAGCTGCAAAACGTGCCACATGGAGATTCATCCTTGTGGAATAATGGAGGAAATGCATTTTGGAAACGGCTTTAATCTGTTCGTGGAGGGAGGCACTGTCTTGAGGTACTTGCATTCTCTGTCCTTCAAATGCCTACACACCCTTCAGATGCCTTCCTCAAACTGCTTGCTGTGCACTTGCATCTAATTATACAGATTTTTCTGAAAGGGAACCAAAAGGTAGAAATTAGTTGGCAAAGTCTGAACAAATAAGACTGTACTTGCTTGTCTGCTCTAAAGGACTCAGGCATTCAGTTCAATTCTTTGTGGCTGCTTGCCTTCCTTTGTCATTTTTCCTGATGCAAAGGGGAGTGTGAAAACATGATGACTTATGATACTGTGCACAAATGACTTCTCTAATAGCATTATTTGATTCAGAGCAATTGTGAATAGGGTCATAGCTGATTGGGAAATAAACCTTAATGAAGCATTTATAGTTGTTTAACAGGAACTACAATACTAGACCAAGCACTGAAATTATTTTCCCCACATTAGAACATTTGGCGAAGCATAAAGAAGATGTTACTTGCTAAATATGTACTACACCACCTTCATCTGTATGCTGTTTCCCTGCTCTGCACGGCTGAATGACAGAGCTGCACCTTGAACAAGACATATGGGAATCTAACTTTAGTCTGCTTGACGGGATTTATGTGTAGCAGTATGACCAAGATAATGACACACAAATGCAGCATGATTTCACCTGTTCAGATTTCTGAGATAACAGAGACCCTAATTTTAGAAGTAAGACTTCTCATGCTCACCTGAAAACTGCCAAGAGGGGTAATAAGCCTAGTATGTGTTAACACATGGGCTCTTTGAAACTCATAGAAACAAATGCTGTCTCTGGCTATTACTATGTCTCATATCAAATGTTCTGCTGTCTCAGTAGTGCGAGAACTATCTAGATATTACTGCATAATGAGTCAAATAGCAAATAAGAGACCTTTATCACTTACATTTCGCAACATATACTACTTGTTTTTTGTAGGTGTTACATCTGTGAAAATAAAACCTCTCCAAAGTGGGAGATGAGACCTTCTAAATGAACTGAAGATCTTAATAGAAAATACAGGACTGAGATGACATGATGAGGTGTGGGCTACTTGAGGAAGAGTGTCTGAGAAGGTAACTGTATATATGTGTGTGCTGCTCTTGTAAAACTAGTTCCCTTTGCTGCCAGAAACATCATCACATTTCTAGAAACTCTAGAAAGAGAATAGGATATAATTAGACCCTGCTTTCATGTCTGTGCTTAGAATCCAGGTGACTTAAGCAACTGTACCTTTGATTACTTTTTTTTTTTAATATATTCTGAATGATGAAACTGTTTTGAAAATGTACTAAATAGTGAAGCAAAAAGCAGGAGAGGTTTTTGCCTGAAGGCAAAATGCTTATCCCGATAGGTAAGTTGGACAAACAGGCAGAAGTTGGAAAAGTAGCATAAAATGGACAAGGTTCAGACCCAGACCTTGATGTCATTGAAATATGCTGGTTGCATATATCACAGACATGTGCATGTACACAGCCTGTGTATTTTCAGCCTTTTTCTTTAACCACGGTGTTGGTGAGCTATAACACAAAGCAGCAGATCACCAGATCCTGCTTTGCACTTGGGAGTCCTCTGGGCTTGGAAGGAAGGTGAAGGTCTAATATGGTCTGATTCAGTAGCTGCTGTAGCTTTTGTTTCTCATTTATCTGGGTGAAAATCAATTCTACAGCCCTCTGTGGTCTTCTGCCTCCTGTTCATCTACATTCCTCAGGTGTAAAGAATTTACTTCCTTACACAGAACCTTTTGGTATAAAACACATAGTAGTGAATCTCACCTTTGCCAAGTGTGGCTAGTGATTGCAGGTGCAAAGATGAAGCAGTACAGATCAACAGGGAGTGTTTTAACCTTTATGACCAGGTAAAGATGGATAGGAGTCCATATGCTTCCTTAGAAACTGTCACAAATTCCTATTTCTTCCTCAGACCCAAACATGCAGCAGAATTTTCTAGGCTGTCTTTCTGATCTCATTTAATTCTATGCTTGAAGTTACCAACTGATGCAGAGGGCTGTAATAATCTCATACTCTCTGTTGCTTGTGCTCATTTCACATAAATGCTCAGTGTGTCACCATCCTAAATTAAAACTGGTTATTATCAAAGGCTCTGTTTTCTTATGCAATGCAATCTTTGTTATAGGAGTCGTAGTTTTTAAGGCTATTGACAGAAAATACAAACCTAAAACTCGTGAGTGTGCTTAGATAGATTAAAAGTGTTCAGCTTTTAAACAAGGAGTTAAGGCATCATTGTTCATAGAGTGTTTTTATGGGATAAAATTAATATGTAACAATAGCTACGTTTTTTCATTCCAGACCCTCCTTAAAGAAGAATATTAAGTGGTTCTTAATTGCATGGTAGACACTCTGGGTGGGATTCAGCTGCTTAAGCACAAACCTCTGGTACATTTTGAGAAGTCTTGGGTAGCCAAGACATTTGTGTGGAGTTGGAAGATATAGGTGGGGACCTATGGAGATGCCTGCTCTCCCAGAGACCTGACTAAGCTTCTCAAATGCCACCAGACACCTATGTTTAGACAGCTGAATTTCCACCTTCCTGGCAGGGACTTGCTTGGCAGAATTCCCCATGTACACATTTCCAGGCTTTAGAAGTCCTAATGCTCGTTTGGGGTTTAACATTCGTGGGAGATTGCCAGAGCCAATACAAAAGAAGTGTCGCTATGTAGCTGGGCAGTGAAGAGAGGCAGAGAAAGAAGGGCAGGGAAGCAAAAAGAGCAAGGCATTCCACTTTGGTAAATTCAGGATAAAGTCAGCTGCTTGTATAGCCACAACCAGAATTCACAACTGGCATTCAGAACTGGGAATTGGGGGTATCACTGTTATCCTTAGCTCATGGCCACAATAGGTGCTGGGCCATGGATTTAGTGAGCAGTTAGTACGGATTTGTGCAGAACACATCATCTAAAGGAGCCAGTGAAGGTATGAAATTAATCAGATGGTCACTGATGGATTACAAAACCCATAAGATAGTGATTCCTGTGCCAGCCCAAATATGTGGTGTACTGCTTTCTGCCCAAGTTTGTTTGCATTTACCTGTCAGTTAACTTCCAGATATATTGCCAGGTGCCAGCCTTGTTGCATAATGTGAGTTCTTGGTGAGATTGGTTCAAATTACTGCTACCAAAAAGGCAAGACTAGCACTTTGAACAACTGAAGGGATATTTCACTGCTCGGGCTGAAAATAAGAATGTAGGTTTTCTGTACGCAAAATACTTGCTTGTTAAAACTGAAGACAGCACACAAACACGTCATGCAACAAAATAGTTCTGGGCACTAAAAACCTGTGGAATAGGTATAATGCTTTGAGTCAATCAGTAATTAAGGGATATACTGCTCTGTGTTATTCATAAGTCTTCCTAATTGCAGGATAAACTTAGGCAAGTACGTTTCATATGTGGTTTTAAGGATGGTGGCAATATAGAAATCCTACTTTGTATGTATTCTGAGAGCAAGGCCTGCATCTAAAAGGTTCAAACATAATATGGTCAGTTTAGTGCTCTCAGGAAAATCAAGGATGTGTCCATTCTAAATCACACTGATTTCAATCAGTGGTACCAGAAAGTATAGACAGTTCAAAGCTGAGCCCTAGATAGCTAGATTTACTAGAGTGCGGGTTTTTTTATACTCCAAAATACTAAAAGTGCTAGATTGTCAGCTGTTTATACTGGGAACACTAAAACTTTAAGCATATTAATACTTTAAGTACTAATGGCACAATTTTTTAAAATCCATTTTATTTCTTCTTGATTTCTGCTTTCTGAAACCATGAACAATATTTCTTTGAGGTACCAGCATGTATTTCAAAATGTGCTGACCCAGGTCTGAGTACACTTTTCTAAAGAACTCGGTCTGACCACCCACAGCAACCAAGGACATGGGTTTTGAAACAAGATTTTAAAAATTGCCTGGATTAAGAAATTAGGATGAGATTAGCTGCTTGCTCATGATGGCTTCACAAATAACTCCACAATTTCTCAAAAGCTGAATGTAATTTAAGTAAAACAAAAAACTACCATACACTTACTAAATTGGCACGTAGAAGTAATGTCATAAGATGTTGTTTTGAAAGGAAGATAATGTGTGTCCTGGTTTTGGCTGGGGTAGGGGTAATTTTCTTCCCAGTAGCTGGTATGGGACTGTGTTTTGGATTTGTGCTGGAAATGGTGTTGATAACACGGGGATGTTTTTGTTATTGCTGAGTAGTGCTTGAACATCATCAAGGACTGTTCTGCTCCTCACCCTACCCCACCAGCGAGTGGGCTGTGAGTGCACAAGGAGCTGGGAGGATACACAGTAGGACAGCTGACCGCAGCTGACCGAAGGTAGTCAGCACTAGGAGGAGATTTCTTTATTTGTCTGCTTTCATACCCAAGGTGCACAACTGATTCAAAGGGGGGAAATGGTAACAGAAATGCCAGAGATATTTGAGTTAGAATACTTCTGCCATGTGCTATCAAGAGCCATAGTTTTGGGTCTGCGTCCCTTTTGGATTTCTCATAGAGTCTCACAGGTCCTAACTCATCCTGTTCATCTAGGAAACTATATCTCATCAAGGATCACCCAACATCGACAAGCGAAGCTGAGGGACTCCTTCCCTTTGAATAAGTATCTTGTAACAAAAGTGTCAGAGAACATTTGTGTGATCTGGCAAAGAGCACTTTACTCTGACATAATCCCCTCAGTGAGTGCTAGGGTGAAAAGAGAGTTGAATTCTGAGTGGTTTTATATGGTAATTTATAAGACTTATGGCATTAATGCTTTTTGCCATCACAATAAATACTGATCAGTGCAGCATTCAATAATTCTTTTGCACTCGAATTGTGTATTGGTTCATCTATATATGCCATTTTTAAAATCACTGCCTGCATAAGTGTAGTTTCTTCTTGTCTCTTGATGGTTTTCGTAATTCAAATGCTGTCAGTGTTCAAGGTTTAAGTTTAATACTGCTTGCATTGAAAAGCAAGACAGAAAGTAATTCTTGTGTAGCTGGATCTTTTCTGGACAGTACAGTCCTCTGGGGAGGGGTCAGATGTAGCAAAGCTACCTTGAACCCTGAAGTCCATAGGGATGTCATGCTGCTGTCACAGATCCACTTCCCTTTGAATAGGTACAGTGTGAACTCCCCTTGCTGCTTGGCCAACTGCTGCTGATTGATGTGAAAACATTAAAGCTTTACAGGCTGTCTGCAGTCTTCTTATTTGCTTATGCCACTTTCTTAATGCATAAATTCCCTGCATCTCCCCTTTGCCTAGCACTCCTTGGATAACCCTTGGACATGCTCCCAAAGCATGGGAAATGCATGATCCTAAAATTGTGACTTGGTGTTATGATTCCTCGATTGTTCCATACATCTGACATTGCAGAATGACAGATGGTGCTTTGTTCGGTGCCTGGAGCTGTTTGAAGCATCCAGCTCTCCTCTTTTCCATGGGTGTGTCACATGGGGACCAATGGGTCAGTGTTGATGCTGAGAGACTGCAGCAGGAGCAGCTCGTTACCTGGAACTGTATGAAGGCATCCCAGGATGTGATAGGGGAAATATGAGCTAGGATGAAGGTCAGCAGTGCCTTGTTATGGATGTCACAAACCCTGGTGGCATGTTCTTAGTGCCAGAGGGGCTCTGAAGGAGTATATGGCAGATTTGCTCAGGTCTGTTGATGTGGAGGTGCTTGAAACAGCCTTAAAGGTGTGGGCTCTGGGAGTGTATGAGAGACATTAATTGTTAAGTGGAAATAAAATCCAAGGACTGCTGATACCTTTAATAGTACTGTCAAGAAGGGCAAAAATGTCTCTAGTAAAAGTGAACTCCTCTCTTGAGATACCTTTTCCCTTGCAGTGAAAGTCCCCCACAAGTTAAAGAAGTGATTAAAGAGCTTAAAGAGCTGCCGTGAACATCATATTAATTCCTTTGTGCTGTGCTGCTTGGTGAACCTTTACAAATGAGATTATTTACTCTCCAATTCCTCCATTGTCATTCCCTTGCCCCTTTCTATGCGTGGTAGCAGAAACAAGGCAAAAGTAACTAAGATATCAGCTCCTGAAAAGCAGCATTTCATTCAGTTACATGATGTTATTATCAGCACACACAAAATGGAGCTGAAAAATAATACAGGAATAAAATACAGATGGAGAAAAGACAGCAAACAGCAGGGAGCATAAAAAAAGAAAGGATAACAAACCTCGAAAAAGTAGAGCATCTTCCTTCTTCACATTGAACTCTTATTTTCTGGCTAGACTTGCAGTAAGGTTATGAAATAGTGCCAAGGATTACAATTACACTGTGCTTCAGGAAGTACAGGGCTAGTTGCAATCCCTAAAACTCTGGTTTCAGGTGCAGGCAAAATTCCCAGAACACTTTTGGGGGTTCATCGCTTTTTCAAGGAAGAAGTGTGTCATGTAGAGGAGACTTGCACTACTTGCACCTTTGCATTTGTCATTGAGTTTCAAATTTTAAAGAAAGACATTAGATTGAAAATTAATTTTCAATTAATGTGCACAACCAGCATTGTAGAATTTTACCTTCTATGCAATAGGTATTTCAGTGCTTGATTTTTGTACATTTTTAGACTGCAGAACAGGTAACATTGAAATGCTGCTCATACCAATGAACAAACCATATTGTTTAACCTTTCAGAAAGTGTTGATATTATTGATTTCTAATGAGTAGACTAATAGGAAATATTAGCCTAAGCCATAAATATGTTTTGGTGGAGTTTTTTTGTTTTTTGGGTTTTTTGGTGTGGTTTTTTTTTTTTTTTTTTTAGAGTTAAGAGGCTCTCTTTTGATACATAATTTATTTAAGGCATCTCTGTGCTTGAATGCAGAGAGGTAGTTCAACATTCAGTCCACTATCACCACCATCTATCATCATGAAGTACTGTTTATAGATTTATGCAGATAGGAAGGTGTCTAACTTTGCTTTCTGTTCCATTATTCATGTGTTGTCCTGAGATTACCTTTGTTGATATTACTGTGTGCCTCCTGAACAACCTTTGTTCAGAGTAGGAAAACCAAGTGTTTTTATCTTGGATAAATAATGAATAATGCAGAGTATTTTAGAACTAAGGGCACATACTTATTGTAAAACGCTAAAACACTGAAAGTGCTGAATAATATGGGTTTCTGCAAGAGTTTTAAAATCTCTCTTTTAAAATATGTTATGCTCTGGACAGTTTAGTATCACTGTAGCTAGTCCTGTCTGATCCATTTTATCTTTTCTTTCAAGTAGGAAGTTATATAAAAGATAACCTTTTAAAAGATCTGTCTTTTTGTTAGATTATCTTCTGTTAGGATTTCTAAGGCTGAAGTGTTTACTGTTCAGCTGTTCTCTGATAAAAGGTACAGGGGAATGTTCTCTGCTGCCATCAGGCTGTTAATGACCTTAAAAAACTTCCCTGCATTGCAGACAGTTGAACTGCACTTGAAATTTTCACTGTTCACCTTCAGTTCCTGCCCCTGTGTTTCATTTGTCATGGATCACGTGCTAGCTCTGAGGAACAAGAAGTAATACTATTCATAATTATGTTCTGTCAAAAAATTATGTTGTAAAGCCAAATGTTAGTTTTTTTCATATTTGCTTGTTAAACAGACCCCAATAACAACGGAGTAAAAATGCTTAGCACAGCATAAAGGCAACTCTCCTTTTAGTTCTTCATGGTGGGCAATTATCTGAACAGTATTTGTTCAGGCACAGCTGTTTGTTCTGATGTTATTTTCTTTTATTTTAATTAAAAATTAGGCAAATAGCCATAGAACTGCTTACAAAGAATTACAGCCATTAGAGACAAGAAGTACACCCCCAATATTTTATATACTAAGAAACTTTGTAACATCATGTGAGGGTACATTTCTGAGGACTGAAAGAAAGAAACTGTATTCAGGAAGGTCAAGAAAGAGGATCCAGAGGACCACAGGTCAGTCAGCTTCACTTTGGTGCTTGGCAAGGTGATGGGAAAAATAATCCTGGAAACCATTTCCAAACACGTATGAAGGACAAATAGATGACTGGGAGTAGTCAGCATTTTTTTATGGAAAAAAAATTGTATTTGACCAACTTGATAGCTTTCTACAATGACGTATTTGCCTTGGTGGATGAAGAAAGAGCGGTGGATGCCGTTTATCTCAACTTTAGTAAGTCTTTGGACACTGTCTCTCATAGTGTCCCATAGATAACCTGATGAAATATGAACTAGATAAATGGACAGTATAGACAGTAAGGTGGACTGAATACTGAACTGCCCAGAGGCCGAGAGACAAACAGGCCAGCTGGAGGTCAGTCACTAGTGAAGTACTCCAGAAGTTGATACTGGATCCAAACTGTTTAACATCTTCATTAGTGACCTAGTCAGTGGGACAGAGTTTGTAGATATAAAACAAGGAGGAGGGGTTGATGCACCAGTTGGTTGTGTTGCTATTCAGGGGGATTTTAGCAGGCTGGAGAGATGGCCTCAAAGGGATTTCACTAGGTTCAACAAAGGAAAAATCCAAGCCCTACCCCTCTGGAGGTATGATGCCATGCACCAGTACACACTGGGGACCCACCAGCTGGAAGGCAGCTCTGAAGGACTTGTGGATTCCTGATGGAGAACAAATTGGTCATGAGCCAGCAATGTGCCTTTGTAATAAAAAAGACCAAAGCCTCCTGGGCTGCATTAGGAAGAGTGTTTCCACAAGGTCAAGGGAGGTGATCATTCCTCTCTGCTGAGCCCTGGTGAGACACATCTGAAGTGCTGGGTCCACATCAGGGCTCCTCAGGAGAGGAGAGATATACATTCTGAAGTGTGACCAAGGTAGATGTCCATGAAGATCATTCCGAGACTGGAGCATCTGACATACAAGGAGAAAATTAAAGAGCTGGGACAGTTCATCCTGGAGAAGAGAAGGCTCAGTGAGGATCTTACCAACATGTTTCAATACCTATTGGGGAGGAGCAAAGACAGAGGCAGATTTTACTCTGTCATGTCTGATGCCAGAACAGGAGACTATGGGCACAAACTTAAATACAGGAAATTCTGTTTAAATGCAAGCAAAATATAAATATCCTTTACTGTACAGATATCAAACATTGGAAAAGGCCACCCAGAGATTTTGTGACATCTTCATTTTTGGGAGATGCTCAAAACCAAGATGGACATGACCCCAGAAGACCTGCTATAGTTGATCCAGCTTGATTTCAGACATTGGACTAGACGATCTTCAGAGGTGCCTTTCAACCTGAGTTTTCTGTAGTTGTGTGATTCTGTAATCTCTGATTCTGTATATAATTCCTCTTTTTCTTGCTTTCTAACAATTTGCCTTTCATTTTTTATATCTTATCAGAGGAGGGCATGGCTATCGAGGTGTACTCTTAAAGAAACAAGAGTATCAGTGTTGCAAAAAGCAAGTAACTTTTAAGAATTAACAGTGAGACTTAGATGTTTGGGACATTTTAGTCGGAAAAAGCAAAGCTTTTTTCTTCTTTCATATTCATAGGCAATTCAATTACTGCAGATGGAAAACAGACAAGACTAATTTGAATGGATTTGTTTATTTTTAAAGATTACAAACTTTAAATATTAATCTTTTGGAACACATTGCAAATTAATCTGAAAAAGTGTCCTTCTATGGAAGGACCATTTGGGTGGGCACACAAGGCTGGATAAAGATCAATTTCTACTTTATACCAAAATTCAAGTGAAGGAACGACTTTAGGTGAAGATTTGTTCAAGAAGAGTAAAACATGACAAATTTTGTCTACATTATCCTAGAGAAGTGCCCAGAGTGGTGTGTTCAAGACCAGTTTCCCATCCCATCCCCACTATTTAACCAGTGCAATGTACATGGGTTGCTACAGAGGTGCAGCAGTGAGTATGTCAGGAGAGGGTGCAAATTGCCTCTTCAGGGCAGGCAGATGAAGGCTGGATGAAAGGGAGCTGCCAGCACATCTGTTTGCAGAGGCAACACATACTTTAGGTGTTAGCGCAGCCTTGCTGTGGTGTTACCCTCTGACTTTTGCCCCAACAGTGATCACCCTTTCTGCAGTACCAGCAGTGGGATAGCTTTGCTCCTCCCCTGGCATCCCCATCCATCACGGTAGCATGGCTGTATCCAAGGTCCTACTGTGTCTGAGGAAGGACACTTCCTAGAACACCTACAACAGCCAGAACCTACTTCACCTTCACAACTACAAGCAGAGAAACCACTGATATGAACCATCAAGCTGCTGTAGCTGCTCTGCCCCTCACCTCCTGCTGAGGCACCCAGTGGGGTGGTCAATGCTGGAAAGAAGGTCAACCATGTGGCTAACTGAGAGCATCTTCTGATACCTAAATGGAAATATAGATTTCTTCAGATGGAATCCCATACTGAAGTGTGTGCTATGTGAATACTTGGGTCAAAACCTCCCAGTTGGACTCATTGCCACAGTACAATGACCTAATTATTGACTTCCTGCCTTCATGGTGGTTCAGATATATCCACCATATTTCTGAGTCTGGGTGGGCCTGAAGCATATACTCAGTCTCACCATCTCAGCTGAGAAATGTTAACTCTTCAGGCTCCTCTGCAGTTTCAGTGATTTGCCCACACACTTGGGGTTTTTTCTCCATTTCTGCATCTTCCTCGCTGTCCAAGCCCCTTTGATGACACTTCAGAATGATTTATTAACTAGAGCTTCTGAAACATTTTCTGGATCTTTTTGAAATATTAAAACAAAGTAAAAGTTTTCTGAAAGTCCTGCTTTACTCTCTTTCTAAGAGCTTGATTCTTCTGTTTATAGCAAGGCAGCAGCTCATATGTGATAAAGTCAATATATAGCTAAGGTGGTTATGAAAACATAAGTAATAACGGGGACTTGTTCCTCCTTACAAGTGCCTCAGTCCCATAAATGCTCCCCCAAGCATGTGCTTGCCTGTGCTGCCCAGATACCTATGCTTCATAAAACCTGGTGCAATGAAAACTGAATTGACTGCTTTCAAGGGTCGTTCTGAGAGCTTCATTATTTAGTTCTTATTTCAGTCTGGCCTCTGTTGCTTACACAGGAAGTTTCACTTGACTTTTAGTACCTTAAAAATATAGTAATAACACTGCTTGGGCCTTGCAGTCCTGAGTAGTGACTTTATGTGCACAAAGAGACATTCACCACTCTGCAGAGCTCACATAGTACTTAAATCTTAAAAGATTAATATAGAGTTACACATCACATAGGCTGTTCTGGCCCTCTCCCACCAAGGACTTCCAACTCTGGGACAAACACCTTGCTACAAGGGTGTATCTTGAAGTAGGTAGTACAGACCAAATGAGACCAAGGCTCTTTCCCTTAATCCATATATATTATATGAAAAGTATAGCTAGCAAGTACAGATGAACTGACTCTCTGGGGCAGAGGGATGAATCGTAGACAAGTATTGCTGTTTTTATCCCCAGTGCTTGTGCTTCAATCCACAGGACAAATCTACCCTGATAAATGCAACAGTTGTGATTTTCTTTTCTGGGAAGAGGGATACACAAATGCTAATGGCCAAAAAGGTTCTATATATGAATCTCAAATATTTAATGCAACTGTAAGGAAGTTAGGGCCTGCTTCTGTTTTCTTGCTAAGAAACAACCACCTGTAACTGTTAAGTGAAAGTTAGTGCTATCCTCAGAAGTTATTTTTTAAAACTCCAAAAATAGATGAAGAGCTGTAGGTGAAGAGATTGTCTTTCCACATGACTGAAGTGGCCAAAGTTATGTCATTTTTGAAAATTGCCCTCCTTCAAGTCCAGTGACTGTTTAAAATTCTCTTTGAAGAAGCTAGTTGTGACAGTATAGAAAACAGGGTTCAAGGCACTGTGTAGTGGCAGAACAAATATCACTATGCAGGAAGTTTCCAGGGAGAAAAGGTAAATACTTTGTAGTCTTTGCTGTAGGAATGCTAAGGAAGAAAATGGATCTTTAAGTAATTTTTACTTTATGGCCTTTATTTTACTTTATGTCACATCAGCTTATCTGATTTTTTCTGGAATTCTAACATAGTATTACTTTTACAAGAAAGGGAGATGAACTCAACTTTGCTCTCTGTGGTTTTCATTGAGTTCACCGTGAGTTTTCATGAGAAGGGGAGAAAGCTTTCCAACAGAGAGTGTTTTTATCTAGTGGAATTTAATAAAAACACTAAACACGAGCTGAAGTCAGTCTCTCATTAGGATAGTATTTAATATAAAGCCAAGTCCCATACTTATTTTTTACATGGCAATTTTCATTAGTAGGTTTCAAAATGCCTTACAAAAGCTTCATTATTATTTTACAGAGGGGAATCTGGAGTACATTTTTCAGAGAACAATAAGAGTCTCACCATCATGGACCCCACACCAGTCACAGTCACACATCTTTGGGACACCCTAATGATGGCCATGTTTTATTTTTAGCAACCAACATGTAATCACTTATCCTGTGCTTATGCAAATGAAATTCAGTGCTCTCCATGAGACTAAATAGGTTTTGTGATAAAACTGTTGACAATTTACTACATCTCTTTAATGTCTTTAATAGTATGGAGGATTATTTACCCAGTTTCTACAAATATGAGGCATCAAGTTTCTAGGGTTATGATAGGGAAGCAGGATGTCCTTATTACTGTGTTATCTGTTACCAGCTGCAAGGTTAGCAGGGCTGTGTATAACCAGTGCATTGACCGAGAACTCTGACACTGTATCTCCTCCATGGGCTGGCAGGGAAGCGGTGTGCTGCTCTATGGGAACAGGGAAGTCTTCTGGTTACCTCAGGACACCCTGGAAAACTTAGCCTGCATATATTTATGAGCTGTTCTGTTGTAGTTTTGTTTTCCTAATGATCAAACTAATGGATTTACTCATACAGATTACCATGAGATTTTGCAGCTGTAGCAAGAAGAAGCTCTTCACTGGATAGTCTGATTCTCACCTATAGACATGAATTGAATATTGTATCTATGTACTTTAAAGCTCAATTTCTGAATACAGAAAAAGACGGATAATTTGAACAATATTTACTCTTCACCAGTGGTTAACTAGAATTCCTCTGGCAGAACTGATTTGGTTTAAACTAAAGTTGTAACAGAAGAAATCACACACTGTTATGGGTTTAAGGTTGCAGAATTTTCTCTTTCCCTCACCCGCCTGGACTGGGAGTGAAGCCTGGAGCGGAGG
>JAWWEU010000001.1:49089602-49133616 GCA_035583155.1 Acropternis orthonyx | reverse complement strand
TTGGTGTGATTAATTGTGTGGAGTCCTCTGTTCTATTAGCCCCCAGATATCTTAGTTTTCTTTTTCAAACTAAGACACACACACAGAGCATTATTTGGATTTTCCACCCGGAATGAGTAGAGGATTTCAATGACAAAGACAGGATTCCAGCAGATGGCATCAGTGAATACTATTGAAATAAATATTGATTGGGAACAGCAACACCCTGTGTATGTGACTCCTGACTTCTTCTGATGCCTGAAAGGCATTTTTTTCAATGAAACAAAACATGGTGACCTATGAAAACACAGTGATGATGGAGGCTAGCGGAGTCACACCTGTGGGGAAATAAGATTCAAAACAAAGAGCACTGAAATTGTCTTTTCTCTCTTCCCTTTCTCCTGACCCCTTCTCTTTTTCATTCTTTTTTTTTTTGTTATAATTTTGGTGTATCCATAGTACATAGATATGAATTTTATGTTAGACACAGCTCCTCAGTATTGTGTACTGTCATACAACCTGCTCATATATCACGTGTTCCCATCTGTTACACAGCAAGATGTGAATAAGTTGTAAGAAGTAACTATAGAAACCCAATTATTACACAGCATGGGTGGGCACATGATTCCACACAGATCTGGTCTCCCAACTAGAAGTGCTGCAGTAAATCTGAAGCAGAAACCACCTGCAGAATTCTCACACAGTATGGAAAGAACGTCATGTCACAAGCCGATCTGAGGTGTGTGTGCATTTCAGACTGGCTTCTTCAGTTCTGTATAAATATCTGTCCTAAAGTACTGATGGAAGAACATGTGCAGCAGAAGATGTGCGATTTGGACATTGATCACATTGTGCTGTGTTGCAGAGCGAGGCTTTTAACTGTTCATCAGATGGCAACTCCATGGACTGGAGAATAAGTAGCTGAGAGCCATTGAAGGAGCCATTTATGTCAAGATCCCTGCACCTGTGTATTGGGTTTGTGTGGCAAGACTTTGGCAGTGGGGGGCTACAAGGGTGGCTTCTGTAAGAAGCTGCCAGAAGCTTCCCCCATGTCTTGCAGAGCCAATGCCAGCTGCTCCAAGAGGGACCTGCTGCTCATCAAGGCTGAGCCCATCCACATCCTGGATAACAGGATTTAAGGAGTGGGGGAAAAAACCTGTGGAAGAACAACAGCAGAGAGAGGGATTTAAAATATGTGAAACAGCTCTGCAGACCCTAAAATCAGTGAAGAATGAGAGGGAGCTGTTGCTCCAGGCACCAGAGCAGAGATTCCCATACAGCCCATGGGGCACACCATGGTGAGGCAGGCTGTCCTTCTGCAGCCCATGGAGGTCCATGGTGGAGTAGATAGCCACTACAACCCCTGGAGGACCTCATGCCACAGCAGGTGGATGCCAGAAGGAGGCTGTGACCCTGTGAGAAGCCCATAATGGAGTGGGCTCCTAGTGGGACATGTGGCCCCGTGGAGAGGGGAGCAATGGCAGTGTCTGGACACTCTTTAGGGTACAGATACTGCAGTGGCAGCATTCCAGCCAGGAACAAGCTGAAAAGATCTCAGGCAGAGATAGACCTGACAGGTCTATAGCACTGTGTGTTATATACATGGCAGTATATAATAAATACACAGGAGATCTCTCATGTCTTGCCTTGGATTCACCTCTTCATATCTAAAAGTAAGGTGAATTAATTTTACCTGTCTTTGGCCATTTGCAAAGATCTGAAGATCTGAACCAGTCTTGCTTGCTTTGTCTTTACAGTCAGTGAAGTCAACAGATGCTTTTGGGATATGACTCACTAGGCCTACTTTGGATGTCTCTTTTAGAATTAGGTAAATTGCACAACTCGTTGTCTATAAAGAGAGAGCAAAGTGACTGGTTCATAGGCACCTGCACTGTAAACCCCTGAAGCCATGCAAGATAAAATCTTCCCTTCCTGAAGTTAACAAGCCAAGCAGTCAGAGAACAGAGTTTGCAGGTTTGACTAACTTGAACAAAGAGAGGGGAAGTAATAACAGGTCTCATTTGCTTTTAAAGGGTTGATTGCCTGAAAACAGTGTTACATTCTTGCACTGTAAGCTTACAAGGAAGTAGGATTTGGCTACAACAAGTATGAATTTGGACCCACATTTCTATTGATTTAAGGGTTCTTAATTTGGGAACAACTGCTGGACAGCACAGTCATTTGGAAATACTCATATTTTGAAATAC
Organism: Acropternis orthonyx; assembly: GCA_035583155.1. Classification (NCBI taxonomy): domain Eukaryota; kingdom Metazoa; phylum Chordata; class Aves; order Passeriformes; family Rhinocryptidae; genus Acropternis; species Acropternis orthonyx. The sequence continues at coordinate 49,131,430 of JAWWEU010000001.1, read as the reverse complement.
GTAATTAAAAAATAATAGAAGCACTTATTAGTCGCTGTGCAAAAAATTGGAATGGAATGGGATAGAATAGAATAGAATAGAATAGAATAGAATAGAATAGAATAGAATAGAATAGAATAGAATAGAATAGAATAGAATATTTCAGTTGGAAGGTACCTACAACAATTGTCTATTCCAACTGCCTGATTGCTTCAGGTGATGATGACCTGATGAATCACAGAATAAGTCCAGACAGCAAGTAGTCTAACTAGCTAGCTTGTCTGCAATCTTTAATGTAAAATGAATAGTAGTAATTAATAAAATGAAATGTTTATGTTTTGTCGATTCTTTTAGCACATCTTGACTACCTAAAGGCAAGGAATTGAAGGATCTCAGTTATTTTTTGGCACACATTTTCATTTGGAATATCAAAAAATAGTGCAAAATAGATAATGCATAATATTTTTAAGTGTTTGGAACTAGTATGTGTGTGTAATGTAAACTGAGATTATTGGAACATAATGTGATGTTATGTATTTTATATAATGTAATATCATAATGTGGCATACAATAGTATGTTAATATATTAATTTTATTAATGCACTAATCAAATCAATGTTATGAATACTTTTAATACATCCTTACAAAGTTTTGATGATGTGCACCTCATTTTCAACTTTGTTAAATTATGTCATTCTGATGACAAGATTTCCAAAAGATGTAACACAAGGTGTGACCCACACAAATACTCTCAGAACATTGTTAGCTAAGATATTTCCAGATGATGAAATCCCTGTCAATGATGTGCATATTCACACAAGCAGTGTGTGAAAGCAATAAAGGAACCTTTTTGGAGTAGCTGAAAGAAACGAACATGCAATGCTGCTGGTTAAACTTAAGCCAATGTCACTGACAGTTACACCAGTAATGCAATTAGATGTGAGGACCTGGAAGAGAAGAAATTCTAACAAAATAATAGCTAGTGCATCAAAGGGTCATGTTGTGAGATATATTAACTCAAAGGAGGCTTCACTTCAGCATTTGTTTGCAGCTCGTGTCCTTTCAGTCCCCCAGTAACAATGCTGCTGGAAATGGCCACAGTCACCAGTGATTTCCTTCAGGCCACTGTAATATGCAATAGTCAGAGCTGGTATGTGTTTTTGTTTTCACAAACCTTGTAAGGATTTTGCTTTACTACTCTTCATTTGTCATCAGTGTGCAGGTGCATGTTCTTCATGTTAAGGTGCTTCAAAACCAGAGTATTTTTGCTGTCCCTGGCAGAAGTATTTTACTTGCCTTAAAAGATTGTGGAATGTCTGTGAAATGACTTAAATTTGGTAATCACATCTTAAATGTTTCAGTTCCTTGACCATTACTCAAATAAATAGTTCCCTGCTTCAGTGGCAGCACTCTCAAAAAGAAGGCTTGTGTGACAGGACATAAAGGTTCTAATACAGTAAAGCCTGCAAGAGCAGATTTGTTTTGAAATGTGTTATTGCATCGTATAAATATGTTCTGAGATATATATATATATGTATATATGTATGTATGTATGTATGTATGTATATGTATACACAACCCCCCCAAAGAAACATGAACGATAGATCTGCAAATAAAATTCTGATGTGATATTATTGTGGCTGTGAAATGTATGAACAATGACGTGTTGGATTTTGCATGTTTATGTGGTCTTATTGATTGTATCCACCATCTACTGGTAAGTAAGTTGATAGTAGCTGACTTGAGTTTTATTTTTCTGGGGACAGGAAAGTGTGGAGCAAAGACTATAATATGAGTTCTTTAGCAGTAAAGTAAGAAAGAAGATGCTTGAAAAAGTCAGTTGAAGAAGATGCTTACATTCATGACATAGAATAAGCAAATAGGAGTATTTGAGAGTGGTTCTAGACTGAAAGATCAAAATCAGAAGGAAAAAAATAAGCTTAAAGATTTCTCATCAAGAAGGACATTTTAACTATCTAGAGAGAAAAGAAATATTTGGGTATATATCCTGGCTGGCATTAACTGTGAAACTGTGACTGGCCTTTTGCCTTCAGCTCAGGGATTGTAGTTCAGAGTCCCCTGGTGTCACTGGCCTGTAGCTGTGACATACTGTGAAGGAAAAGGACATGCTTTGTGACAGCTAATTAAGATGCCTATACAGCACACATTCTATCTTCTCTGTGAACATATGCATGTCCAAAATATAATCAGTTTTCTGTTTCTTAACTCACTTCCCTGTTTTGGGTGGACATGAATGAGGTATTCTACTTCTGCTGCTAAGTTTAAGGCTACAGTAACTCCCAAGTAAGCAAATAATTTTATTTATTCCACTTCAGCCATAAAAAAATGTGATGTGATCTATAAATGAGGGAACAAAATGATGAGCATGTTTCCTTTCTCTGTTTAATATAGTGAAATATTTCATAATTTTTTTTGTTTAGAAATTAATATGGAGAGAAACACCTTGGGTTGGTTTTGGCTATTTTTATGTGGATGTCCCACCCCTTTAATTATCCTGTCTTTTATTTTGCATATATACATGTGAGGAGGTTCCTCCTATGTTGAAATGTTCTTCCACTTATATTTAGAATCTTAACCATTTCCAGGTATCTGTAAAATAAGTAAATGTTACGATTCATAAATGAAGTATAGGAAATGGGGGTTTCTGCAGTTATCAATTTTTGAATTACACAAATGAACCTTTTCTTAAAGAAAATATTTTATGGAAAAATTCCTGACTACATTCAGTAGGAATGATCCTGTGATTATTTATCACATTGAGCTTTTTACTGAAAGATTTTGTTGTAAGGAGGTGCCTGAACTACCTTTGTAGTTATGCTGTTCAACAGCCGATGCATTATCCATTAAGGGAAGCAAAAGAAGTGATTGCACAGGGTTTCATCTCTTTACCTTGGTGCTAAGCTCAGCTGCTCACAGCAGTGTGATTTCAGATCTTGTTGTTATAATCCTTGGCCAGAGGGCCTTCCGACTAACAAAGGAGTCACAGAACTGAAAGCACTAGTAAGCCCAGAAGAGGCAGAGAAAAAAAGATAGCTTCTGCTGTGAGAACCAGAGGCAGAGAGGAAGACATAGGACAAGAAGGCAAGGTTTGTATAACATTACAAGCATGCAAGCAAAACCAGTACTGGCACTGAGAGCCTTAAAAGTGTTCAACTTGATAAAAATCCTAATGGTGATGGAGTCATGAAAGGACTCTTTGTGTACTGGGTATATTCAGTAAGCATTTCCTGAAGCGTCTGAAAGCAGAGCTTCATTCTGCAGCATCCCAATAGACCTTCAGTCTGCAAATTCAGGGTCAGGAGTGCACGTGCTGGAGATTAGCAAACCCATCAGGTCCAGAAACAGTGACAGGACATCATTATTTTGCACATTTGGCTATACTGGAGAAACAAAAGGAGCCATGGAAATAGTTTATTTGGTTAGCTGTGATCCAAACAGGAAGAGAAACTCCTGGCATACTCAAAGCCTGCTGTAGCCACCTGACAGAGACAAAAATACTAACAGAAACCTGTGGTACCATGTGAGTCCATTGCAGTGGACACTCAGTGCAGATACTGGCATACCTGGACTGCAGTGGATAATTTTCACCATGTCAGCTGGGCAATAGCATTTCAAGGGATTTGATAGAGTATCTGCATAGATGGTATTTCACGGAAAAGTGAGTGAAACACTGGAAAAGTGACAGAAACTGAAATCCTGTCAATGATACTCTAGTAAGAAGAAAAACAAAGCCCATGCTATTCATATGATTTGTTTAGTATAACTAGAAATTGATTCACAGCAATGGCAAGATGCTGTACAAAAGGTATACTTTGACCATGTTTTAGAAAAGGGAAACATCACAACTGAACAAAAAAGAAAAATAACCAAGTCAGACAATCTGCTTATATAGAAGGCACTTGGATTGTGTCCCTCTGAAATTACTCAATGAAAAGGAGAAAAATATCTGATCCCAAGGAGTCCAAATATGGTTTAGGAAGAACATATTAGTCTGGTATGATGAGAAAGGAAAGCCTGAGTTTGAAAAGCCCCATAGAAGAGGGGAGTAATGCAGACATTTGTGAATATCAGAAACAGAACTGTGGGGAACCTCGATGCATGTGACATAGTTTGTGTAACATCTGTCGAGGCCTTCTGACCTCGTTATTGCTATGGCTCTATCAAGGTTGCCCAGAAAGGTTGTGAATGCCCCATTCCCTGGAAACATTCAAGGTCACATTGGATGGGGTTTTGAGCAGCCTGATCTAGTTGAAGATGTCCCTACTCATTGCAGGGGGACTGGACTAGATGAGCTTTAAAGGTCCCTTCCATCCCAAACCATTCTACAATTTTAGGAATAAAACACAAGGGTGCTCATGTCTGTTACAGCAAAAGGTTAAATCTCAAGCTGTAAACTCCAGAGCTTTGGCGTTAGGGCAAATATCCCTTCAATATCTAATCTGGGATGAGAGATTTCTGTATTTCCAAAGAACCTAGTAGATGTTCCTGCCTCAGCTATTCCCAGCTCTATTGTCTGTTTCACTTCTAGGAAGAACCAGGGGAGATTCTTTTTGCCAAGAATGTATAATTTTATTTGAGGATCTGGTTTGGCTTTTGTCCTGACCTGAGAAAAGAGACATCACACACACACACACACCCCCACACACCCACACACACCCCAGATTTTAAACTTTAAACTCTTTTTGGATTTATATACTGTCTATCTCATAAAATAAAATGCTTGTCATCTTGTCATCAGGGCTTCTGGAAGAATGAATGATTACTGAATCACTTTGTTCTGGTTAATTCTAGCCCAGTTAGATTTGGGGGGTGGGGTGACATTATGTCTGTCTTATATTCTTTGTTTCTGTGCTGCATGTTGGAAATGCAGATCAGACAATCATTTTGACAGGCAGGCAGGTGGTACATTGGCAGTACCATATCTGTCATGGTTAATGCACTCTCAGATTGAAGTAGCTACACTTTCCTTCTCTGGTCAAGATTTATATATCAGCAGAACACATCTCCACCCATGGATCAAAACAGTGTTTTGTCTTGATTACTGCCTTGTTCATGTGCTGGCTTATGCACTAGAATATTGATACTTGCTGCTTCTAATTCTGTGAATAATAATGAAACTGAGCTGTAAGGCAACTTCACAAAGAATCTGAAAGGAAATTATTTTGGCACAGCTGCTACATAATTGACTCAGTTATCCATCAAAAACCATTTCAGGTGTCCTGGAGACACCCATTTGAGATGCCCATGTAGAGCTGTCTGATAAGACACATGACCTAGAAGGGACCTGTGGCCTTATGAATTAGCAGGTGACAGTCCAGTGGGGTAGGTACCCAAGGGCATCTCCAATGGCACCAGGCTCCTGTACATGGGCAGTGGAATCAGGCAGCGGTGAACACAGTCACAGGGATTTGTAGAAAGGCTTACTCAACCTAGACTAGCTTTTTGGTTGCAGTATGGCTCTCCAGACTAATACTCCATCAAGTATTTTTTGGCATGTCCTATGAGACATCCATGTGGGCAGGCAGACCCCACACAGGACCCATGAGAGACCAGACTTTCCGGAGTGGAGATACTGTAGGGGTGTCAAATAGCACTAGACATCTGACCTGTGAGCAACTGAATCAGTTGCCTAATTCTTGCCCTTACTGTAGTGACACATGGATTAGCAGGCTACCCTTGGGCATTTAGGGGGGGGTCTACAGTAAGGAACTGAATATTACCCTGTGTGTTGACTTCCTCAGTGTTTTTACCATGTAGCACAAGAGAAAAAAACCAAACAACGAGTTGCAGGAAACCTGTTCACTCAGATTAATTCATGAAGTTTTCCTTCCGCTTAACAAAAAAATAGTGTGAATTTGAAAATAATTTGTTTCTTCTTTTGAACAGCTTTTCAAGAAAAAAACATATGGCACAGAGTGAAGTTTTTAAAAAAGGTGTTGTAGGCTTGTTTGCCAACCTTGAATCCAATGAAATTACAAGATGGACTTTTAGATTTCCAAATTAAAGAGGAAATAAAAATGAAGAATTCAAGCTTTGTGTAAAATTCTTAATTAAAACCCTAAAATTTGGCTGAATCCTCAGCCCTGAGAAGTGAATGTTTTACAAACTACCCCAAAGGTGATTTTTTTTTTTAAGTTCTAAAATACTTGTTATCATTTACTTACATCCTTATCTGCCCCTGGTGCCCTGGCTGTACTTGTTGTGTAATTTGTTCTTAATTTATGTGTTATGCTTGCTCCTAGGTTTATCATTTGTGAATAGCAGTAAAACTGAGCAAACTCTATGGCTGTAGTTTGTATATTCTGGCCTGCTACCTTAGTGTGTTTAATTAAGAGAAATTAGAAATACATTCATCCTCTTATAGAATGGCAATCAATACTTCACACATCTTTTGTAATTGATTAATATTTCTCCTGGAAAGAAAGGATTTCATTTAATGTGCTATTTTAGTAAAATGTTTCAGGTTTTACTTAGAAAAAGTGAAGCTGTTGAAGACTTTCAGTGTGATTCTCAGAGGGGTTAGAAAGTGGATTGAAAGAAAGATTGCTAAAAGAAAGAAAACCTGTTTCTTATTTTATTTCAGGAAAAAGACAAGCTAAATTAATACATTTTTAAATATAGTTTGTATTCTCATTTATAACTCACAGCTTCTGTAACTACTTCATGTCTTTAAAAAGATAACATGGTGATTCTGTAATCATTTTGTTGGAGATATTCCTTTGAGAGAACAAAAGAAGTCAGATTCATCCTTAGTATTCAACCCATCCCTTTCGAAATACCAAGTTTTAGTACTCTAAGACTGAGATTTCCTCCTTTCTATAGGTGAGGAGGCATGCTATCCTACTTCAAATTGTAATAGCAGCAAAATCAGCTTTTATTATCATTTCAGTTCATCCAATACTTCCTTTCTCTGATTTTATCCATAAGTCACTTTGAAGCCAGTTGGTACAGGCACTGATGTTTGGTAATTGCTAAACATGGATCATTTCAGCTCTGATTCATCATAACTAATTCAGCTGAGGTGTCTAATTTGGGAACCTGCTTGCCCGAGGGTCTCTCTATAATTTATGAACTTAATAATTGCTGAGAGGTGAGATGGATCAAAGTCTAATTACACAGATGTGAAGCTTTCACATTTAATATAGGTAGAACAAGGAAAAACAGAGCAAAAAAAATTTTTTTAATCCCACAGTAAATTCACCTCTGAAGATTGGTATTAGTGAATGAGTTTTATTCACACCAGCAAATCAGTGTCTTCAACAAATAACATCAGTTGCTACTCTCCTTCCACAGCCCGTAGCAGCCTGTTTCAATCACTTGTGTCACTCCAGCCACTGACACCTCCCCTTTTCCTTCAAGCTTTCCCTTCTTTTTTCCTCTTCTACGTTTTCTGCAGCTGTTTAATGTTCCTGCCTAAACATGTCATGCCAGATAATAAGGCAACCAAAGCCTAGATGCAGCGTGACTACTTTGGATGCAGATGAGCCTAATGCATACACACTTATCCCCAGGGTTAGTGGAGGTCTCAAGTCTTAAAGTAGGTGTCGGAGTTCCCCACACAGCTCCTGGGAGAGGCTGGTTCACTTCCAAAGCACAGAATGCTGCCCTAGCAATCTTTCTATAGACTTCACGGGGTTCATAGATTACCCTCAGTGTGTGAGCCAAAGCAATTGAAAAGTGCCTTGTTGGCTCCACGGGACCCGGGTGAAGCACTTGTGAAGCACCCAGTGGGCACTCCTATACCCAGAAGGGAGGGAGCCTGACAGAGGGAGACCTTGTTTTTCAGCCCATACAATTATATCTGTTGTAAACCCCAGAAAATCTTGGAATTTTCCCCTCTCCTCATGATGCTGCCTGCAGCTCCCTCTTGTCTTCTCCCTTTCTGTCCTTCTGCCTTTGATTCTGCACGACCTCCTGCCTCACCTTGGGCAGGAAAGGTGCAGTAGGCTCACAGTTTGCAGCCCTGTAAGAGCTCACACTCCATAATTTAAGAGATTTTAGAAAGCTCATAATTCCTCCCAATCTTTTAATGAGGAAAAGGTATTTGCAGGTAGCAAGTGAATTTGATTTCCAAGAAGAAACCTGTAAAATAAAATATCTATTAGAATAAGTACTTAATGATTCCATTTAATATGGTGTCCTAATTTCATGTCTCAGTCTGACTACTTGGCACTTGTTTTGCTAATTGTGTTAGAAGTCACACAGGACCCTTAATTTTCCCAAGCTGCAGCAAGGTGTGTTACTGTAGTTAGGGCAAAAGAAAACTACACAAGACTAAGTGGTTGGTTAAGTAAAAGTTTCCTTAGCTTTAATTAAAAACAAACAGATTGCAAAGTAAAATACAAACATGGAATTTTGTTTAGTTAAGGGCTCTGGGATTTCCTATTCAGGCAGAAATGTTACATGTACAAATTTAGCTTGTTTTGCTTTTTCTCTCACTGTGATTAATACAGTCCCAGTTCCTGTTCCTCACTGGTAAGATACCACATGAATAACATCAAGGAGCATTTTATATTTCTTAACTTGTAGAATAAGTATTCATGAACATGATCCTCCTTCAGATTCTGCTTTTCTTGCCCTGCGATATGAAATATAGCTGAATATAAAAAATAAAAATTAAAATGTGAGTTCTTACCTTATACCAATATATTTAACAACAACAAAAGGTTTTGTTTGGGTTTTCTGCTAAGGGAAAACCCATTCTGAAGGAGGAATGGATTCCACAATAGAAAATATCTGTATGCTGAGATACAGTCATACTATACTGTTTCTGCTTCGTGATCAAATTGTGAACTCCAGGATTTACTGGAGTTTAAAAAGCACCCTGGTGCTCATGATCTGATCATAAGGCAAAAATAATACAGTAGGCTGTTTCTTATTCAGTTTGTTGAAACAAGTGATTGCCACAATTGCCAAAATGTGCCGTGTGACTACACATACAATAATGCAATTAATCATAAAGAATACCTCCTTGACAATAGCACAGCTGTCCCTATGAGGCTTTATACATCGAGACAAGTCCTATGTTGATAACTGAGAGTCACACATTATCAAAAGGGGTTTGTTGCCTTGTTTTCATACTTCTTATCTCTTACAACACAGTGAGCACATCACAGTCCAGGAAGGTGGGATTAGTTAAGGCCTTAATATGATTGCCCTCAGATCCCTGAACAACAATAAGGGAAGTGGTTTTATTCATGTGTTGTGTAATAGTTTTGCAGGAGAGAATTTAAGCTCCAGGCTAGTCTTCATTATTCTGACCTCCCTTTATTTATTCATTTATTTTATTTTAAAAATAGCCTAGATTTATTACCTAGTTTGGAATATGAATGTAGCTATCAAATAAAACAAATTATACCCTTTTCTTTGGTGTTATTTTGTGTCTATTTATGGACTCACCAGTCATTTCAGCAATAATAGGCTAATATATTGGCAATTGTTATGTGTAATCTATGTACCACAATAAATAGAGACCTGTAGGTGGAGATTTTACATTGCAATGTATATCTAAGTTATACTTAGGATAAACACAGGTTCACAGTAACTGATTTAATTTTCACTGGGAAACTAAAGTGAAGGCAGAATTTTGCTAAACTCATGACAGTCACAAGAACAAGAAGCAGCTCTAAAGATTTATGCTGGCAAAGGACTGATATTTTTTAGACATCCAGCTGAAACACTGTGAGGTTCAACTTTGGCAAGGTTATGCTTTTTTTGAATATCACACCTTTAAAAATGGCTTGGCCTAACAGAAAAAACAAATTATGGATTTTTATCTTCACAGAAAAATAGATACTCATTTATCTATATAAAACTTTCGCATCATTGACTTATATCCAGTCAAGGAGAGGCATTTGAATACAGATCTTGGGAAGAATCTGTTTATCATTGATCTTCATAAATTAAATCATGGTTAGCAAACAAGATGTTTTATCATACTTCATAACACAATGTAAGTGTAAGGAATATATGCAAATGTAAACTTTTGAGGGAATTCAAGTTTAGATTTAGCTACATTGCTTTGAAATTTAAAAGAGGTTTTACAGAAACTACTCAAGAAAAGAGATTTTTTTAGGTTACCAGTAGCAAGACATAGCATAAATAGTATTTTTGATACTAGCTCATTAATATATTTGATGTATAGGAAATGGATTCATTGATTGACCAAGAAATATGCTATGTTGGACAACTCAAAAAAGCCCCTGTATTTATTAAATAATTCTCAGTATAATTACTGTGGGTTTTCCATACAGGCTATGACCTTCTTTTCTGTGCTCTTGTTTCCTATGGGAGCTGGTAAAAGTGTAAAGGTATTTCAGCTCCTGCTCCATCCATTGCTTCAGCATTCACTCTGTGGAGCCCAGTCCAAAGGCTACTGGTGCCAGCTCTGATGCCAGCAGCTGCCTGTTATGAGCTTGTCTGAATGAATTAATGAGTGAGTGAATCATTAAAGACACAAAGTCCTTAATTTTCTTTGCCCTGAGCCAAAGGATGAGCAGCAAAACCTTAATTTTATCCTAGCAAAATCAAATAATGTATTTCCCTGGGAACAGCTTTTATAAGGAACCAAGATTGTATTTTTCAGGTCTGGTTTGCTTGATGAGAGTGATGGAAAATGCTTATAGGACTTCACGACTCCCTCCCACATGCTGTAAGCTCTGTCATATAAGGATTTTTCTGTTGTAGTCATCACAGTGATATCTGCATGGGAAATTGTTCAAGTACCTAAATGCTATTTCAGATTTCTGAAAGGCAATGGTAGGTGTCTGCTGGTTGTATCCAAGGGTTTCTAATTTAGATCGTGAGGTCCCAGTAGGCCTTCTGAGAAGAGATAAAATTCTAACGAACTTTACAACTTCAGGAAATTGCTTTAGTTTTAACAGAAACATAGTAAAGACAGTGTTAGAATGGAAGACACCTATGAAAAACCTGGATCCCAATTTTGATCCAGACATGGTTAACATGGGGGATTGACAAGTATGATTCCTTCATGAAGATGTTTGAAAGTCTTAAAGAAAGAAAAGGTCTTAGAGGAAAAACAAAAAGATGGTTTAATGGTGAACATGGTGGTGGTGCTGGGCTGACAGTTGGACTCGGTGATCTTAAAGGTCTTACCCAACTTTAACACTTTTATGATTCTAAGAAAAGCGACTTGGATATCGAACAATACCCATATGAAAGTATGTGAGAACAATACTTGTTCCTCATCCCCCCCCCAAAAACCAAACCAAACCAAACCAACAACAACAACAACAAAACAAACCAAAACAAAAAAACACCACAAAAACCCCAGTAAATAATTGCTGTGAAATTCTCACTATGGGGTTATAATGTAGAATTCTGGAAAAAAAAGAGTAATAGTTTATTATGACACCAATCCTTATAAAGAAACAATGAAAAAATGGCTGAGATAAGAAAATCATGAGGGAATTTTTCCTCTGCAAATCCAAAATAACCAAAGCTAGATATTATCTCCAGAAACTGAACCATAACTTGTGTGATAAGGAATTGTAAGCTTCAGCAGTCATTCCAAGTTAGTTGTGCAGAATAGAATCATAGAATCATTAAGGTTGGAAAAGACCTCTAATGTCATTGAGTCCAACTATTAACCGAGAACCACCATGTTCACCAATAAACCATATCCCAAAGTGTCACATCCACGTGTTTTTTGGGCTCTTCCAGGAATGGTGATTCCACCACTTCCCTGAGAAGCCTATTCCAATGCTTGATAACTCTTTCCATGAAGAAATTTTTCCTACTGTCCAATCTAAACCTCCCCTGGTGCAACTTGAGGTCATTTCCTCTCATCCTGTCATTTGTTACCTGGGAGAAGAGACCAGTCACCACCTGGCTAGAACCTCCTTTCAGGTAGTTGTAAAGGGTAGTAAGGTCACACCCGAGCCTCCTTTTTGCCAGACTAAACAACCCAGCTTCCTCAGCTGTTCCTCATCAGACTTGTGCTCCAGACCCTTCCCCAGCTCTGTTGCCCTTCTCTTGACACACTCCAGCACCTCAATGTCTTTCATGTAGTGAGGGGGTCCCAGAACTGGACACAGGATTTGAGATGTGGCCGCACCACTGCCGAGTACAGGGGAATTGTTGTCTATAGACATAACTTTACTGCCTGTTCCTTTCTTTTTAGATCAGCGACGTAAGCACATGCACTGTCACTGGTGCAGGAGCACAGACATTGCAGGTGATGAATGGTGCTTTGACAGGCAGGGTGAAAATGGGCACACCGAGCCGTTTCAATGAGTTTCAAGCGATTGAGACATTTGTGGCTGAGACACCTGTTAAGAGAAACATGTAACACACAACTAAAATAACACTATCTAAAAACTGATAGGCTACTTTAAAAAAAGAGAAAACGGAAATCTTTCAGCCAGTTGATCAGAACAAATAGAAAGACAAAGAATGGTGACATGCAATATTTGAATTTAAAATTATGAGTGAAAGTATTTTAAGGTTTCTATCTCATAAAAGGCCATTGTTTCTACAAGGACAATAGTATTTGACTTTATATTTTTTAATATTTTATAGTTGAATGATGCTGACAAAGGTAATAAAAATGTGCTTTTATGAATAGTTTTGCACTGCCTATTGCTATGATGCAATAGACATTTTTTACCTAGATCTTACAGGTATGCTTTTTAGACCAAGACAGACATGGTAAAAATGCTTTGTGTTTATATACATTCATCTATCAAAATGTCAATAGCCGTAGCTTGTTATTAAAAATTTACAAGGAACTGGAAAGATTAGCCTGAGTTTTAAAGTCACTGATCTTGTATCATCTGTTGGAAGTGGTAGGGGTACCTAGGTGACTAATAATGACATAAATACTGACATTTGAAAAATTTGGCCAATATGGTTTGTGAACATTAAGTAATGAGGCAGTGTCAGGTACAAATAGTAGATGAAGTTTATAAGGGGTGAATAATGACACAAAAAAGAAGTTCAGCAACTTGTCTTTGCCACAGTGTGCAATTAGAGTCACAGCAGAAGTTAAAATTCATGAAGTGCTCACATCCTTCTTGTTACTGGAATATACAGAATATTAGTTGGATGATTTTGAAAGGCTGAAGTTTAGATGCTGTTTCCTGTATTGTGGAAGGTTGCTCTTTGATACCCAAGATTTAATGAGTTATTTAAAAAGGCAGAATAAGGCAGTAACGTACTCACAATTTCTGAAGTTTGCATAGTCCAAATAATGCTTCCCTTAACACAGTCTGAAGAAATCTATTGTACAAAACTGGTACAGGTAATGTAAAGCAAGAAAGCCAGTGTAATCGTGATTCATTAACTTCTTAGAAATGCAAATATTTTATAACCCCGTATTTATCCCCTTCTGCCATTTTAAGTACACTGCTAAATTAATGCCTGTTGTAACACCACTGAAGTCAGATTCAATATTTTCCACTAGAACAGAACTTTCTAATTACTTCTTTGAGGCTATTTTGTTTGTGTCTGTCTCCAGGTTGCATCATGTCCCATTTCTGGATTATGCTTCTGGCACAGAAGATCATAGGGTATTAAAAAGATGGTACAAAATAGAAAGCACTGGAGGCTGGGGCAAAAAAACAACACTGTTCCAGGGTACATGTATCTTATTTTGAATTTTTTAAAATGTGAACCATCACTATCCATTCTTGGCACACTTATGTTAACATATATTGCACCTGCTAATGCACCTTAGCTGAAAATTAGCGGCATGTAAATTTTATTTATGTAAAATTGGTTTTAGCACTCTGTCTCCTCTTCAAATGATATAATCCTTTCACATGGTGGCTGTTCTTGCAGCCTGCTAAACACTATTTGATGGAGGTTTGAGCTCTTATTAGGAACTCCTTAATAAAAGATGTACACCATCCAGTCAGAAACAAGAGCTAAACTGTGCACTGAAGAGTTTTATGAGGATTTATCTTAAGTTTGTTATGTTAATATCTACCCTTGGTGCTGTTGCTATTTTCTCATGTAGACTTCATATGTGATGTCTTTTTATGTATTCCTTAACTGTCTGTGAATTTATCTGAGGTATAGGGTTGATGACTGCCTTTTTTTTCATGAACAGCCATAATTACAAATAGCACAAGTCATTCAACCTGTCAGTGTAATATATATGAACATCTTCCTTCTTCATAACTTGATAAAGGTTAGAATTGTTCCTACAGGAACATGGAGGAAGCTGTATTAAAAGCTCTCCAATAAAAAAATCCATTCTCCTATGTAAAGAACATGGAAGACACCACACAGCTTGAAAAAGAGAGTACTAGCAGTCTGTGAGATGATCGATGACGCAGGAGAACTTGCCATGTGTACAGCTAGTTACCTAGTTTTGTAATTGGTTTCCACAGTACCTACCATAAAAAAGAAATAAAAAATGGGCTAAATTTAAAAATATGTTTAAATTAACCTTTTAAAAGAGTAAGGTGCAGTTTCATGACAAAATGATGTATTTCTTAGTAGACAGACTTATTTTGTGCATACTTAATTTTCTGTGGCAGGGAGCAAGATTAGCTCTTTGAGTATTGCATACAAAACTGCCTGTGCCTGGGCATGGCTGGTACATCTGATCAGCATGATCAAAACGTGAATTTCAAAGGCAAATGCTGTGCTATATCGTTAAAAAGGTGATCACAAAGGTGACTGTATGTTGATTTTGTTAATTCTTTGTATTCCAGGACTCATGTAATAATTTAAGAAACTGTCAAGATACCTTTTTTTTTTACCTTTTTATACTTGCTGAAAACTTTATCTGGAAGAGGATGGATCTGGACCTAAAATACTTGCTAAGTGATGTTTAAATTAGATCTTAACTGGTCAGTGTTGCGACTGTCGAAAATCAGCCCTTACAGCTGGGTGAGCTGACAGAGGGTCAGAGGCTGGAAAGGACTTGGGGCACATTCCGTTTACATTATGCCGGGTGCAGTACCTTGGATGAGTGGCCTTGCCTGTGAAGCCTGGGTAACCTCAGCTTCTTTGTCATCTGTCCTTATTGTTCAATTCCAAGATGAAGTTTGAGAGGCCTCCTGGGATTAGCTGGGAGAAGACAGGCCACCATTTTGTCTGTTTGGGAAGTAAATGTACTTGACTACTTGAACAAACTAGCTGAAGGCCAGGGAACTTCATTGCTGAGTTTTAAGACTGGCCTATTTTAATGATTTTCCTTCCATAAGCAAGACAGATATTTGAGAATTTCTTATATTAAGAAGTATCCAGCCATATATAAATTTTGACAACTGGTGGTACTGGAACCAGCAAAATTAAATAGGGAGCTGTTGGTCGCCATTAAGAACCAATACTCCTGAAATTCCTGATTTGGTAATTTCAGCAGTGTCTGGTGGGTGTTCATTACCCCAGTGCTGGCTGCACAACCAGTGATACTCAGTGGCCTGGGGCTGTCAGGCTTTAAGCAGTAGGAATGAGCATCTGGCTCACCTAATAAATAGGCTTACCTAATTACAAATACCTAGAGTGCAAAATGCACACCTTGGCTAGCACCCCAAGCTCTCTTTGGAGGAGACAGGTAAACATGTTCTGTGTGCAAACCTTATGACCTGTACTAGCTTACCGGTTTACAGTGTTGACACTATTTGGTCAGATGAATTCCACACTGAAGTGGGCCTTGTAGCAAAATGCTCACAGCACTCACTGCATACTGGTAAGTCACCTGGTAAATATCCATAGTGGCTCAACCTTTTCTGCAGTCAATTAATGCAGGGTGTGTTTAGGTATCTCTTTGCTTGTAAAACAACTTTATGCTGGAGACCAAAGGAACTCTGCTCACAGGAGGGTTTGTTACTTGAAACTAGTGGCACTGAACTGTTGTTTCCATGCAGATGGAACCTTCTGGGTATTGGTGGGGACCTAGGAAAAGGAATTCTTGAGTGAATGTCTTACATGTGACCCACCAAGTTTGTCTGATCAGATAGAGAGTCATTTTGACACCTCTTTTTAGAAAGGAATTAGATATCTAGATGCAACACCCCCAAATTAGTAAGCTTCATTCATCAGGAAGGCTATAAAACACTGATGGTGCACTTCCTAGGACTGCAGTGCTTTACATTCAATGACAGCAAATGGAATTAGCACTTAAGTTTAATATCCGACTGTCTATAAGCTACAACAAGGGTAACGAACACAATATGTATTTGATGTACATATGAATTTATATATATGCACAAATGAGAACATGTGAGAAACTGCCAGTGGAACAGCTTGAATGAGAGAATGAAGATTGTTAGTCACTACACTTTTCTGAGAAACTGGATGTAATGGATTTCTAAATCACAGAATCACAGAATCACATTTTAGTGCAGACCAGAGGGAACACAGCATCTAAACTTGTCTCTTGCTTGCCAAGACACTCTCCTTGCTTTCTGGGACTTGAGGGAAGCACTTTTGGGGGCACCAACTTGGCAGTCCATCTGAAGAGCTTTCCTAGTGCTGTAATACTTTGACTGAGCTGAGGCTTTTGGGTTTATGAATCCTCATCAGTAGGCAGGAAGAAATATGTCAGAAGGGATCAACATAAAACATTTCAGGATTTAATTTTTTTTTTAAAAAAATAATGTTCCACAGAGAATTCTTTCTTTTTTCTTTTGTTCCTGGGTGGTATGAAAACTATACTCACTTTTCAAAAGTTTCCAGAAATGTAATTAGTTTTTAAAGTTGCAGTCTGGTACTAACAACTGAATTCCACATTGCATTACTCTCCTCTGCTCTGTTCTGCACACAAAAAGCTCTGGGAAAGCAAAGGAGTTTCCTGAACACATCTATAATTCCTGATATATCTATAATTACAGTAATTATGTGTATGTAATGAAGAGCCTTAGAAGTGTAAAATAGTTTAAGGATATTAATAAGAAAATTAGGATCAAATTGGAATTCTTCTGATAAATCAAGATAATAAGGCTTTCCATGAACCATATCAAAGACACCTGCCCATCCACTTTATTTCCTATAAAAAGTAGTAATGTTTGTCAGCAGTAAATTGTCCATCAGATTTTAATGAAAACCAGCATATTAATGCCTATTTGTCTGTGGGGTGCATGTGTTTTCTTATTATGGGATGCAAACTCTTTATTGTCTTTTCTGCTAATTATGAGTAGCAATTATAAGCCCAAATTAAGTTATCTCATATAAATTGAATATCAGGAGTGTACTGAACTATAAGCGTGACAGTAAGAGAAATAGAGAGAGAAGTCTAATGTTGACACAAAATATTATTAGAAGATGTGTTTAAAAAGAACTGAATGCTAAAGTAGAATGATTCATGTAGTGGAGAGACTCACACTGTGGTACATGATATAGTATGGAGAGTTACAAATTGTTTACAGTGAAAATCTATACATGATAATTACAATGTTCTAGACAAGACTAAAAGTCAAGAAGTGATGTAAAAAACCAGAAAGTTTGCATCATTTTCAGTAAATGAATATGTTTGGTGATCTCAAATGTCAGGCAAAGTCATGGAAGATGATGAGAACAGATCATTACAGGATCATTTAAATTTACAGCCAATCATTATATTAGATTTTATAGAAAATCAGATACTTTTTTTTAGTAGATTGGAAGAAGGCAGGAATCTTTCTTACATATGATGACTACCAGTCTTTGGGGTAATCACTACTGAAACACCAGAGTGCACTTTGACACTGATCCATGGGAGAACTATAAACAGGAAAGGTGCAATGTGGAAAGTCATAAACACAAATGACCACATCCAAAGATGGTAGCTGAGGGTTGATGGTAATGAAACAGAAAAGAGGCACAGGAGGATTATTTGAAATACCTAGAAAGAAGAAAAGGAAGAGGAAAAGATGTAAGAACTTCCCTAAAAAGGAGGCAGGGAGAGAAGATACAAAGCAGGAGATGACAGTGGAGTTGACACATTATTCTCTGATCCAACATGCTTCAGAGTCACAGAAATCAAATGTGATGCAGAGGGCATCATACTCCAAAATCATTTATTAGCCATAAAGGGAGATTGATCTCATTGCTCTGATCTCCTTGTTGCTGTTTGGATTGAGAGTGGGCATGGAGATTGATACGTCAGGGAGGAAGGATAGTGTGATCACCACCAAGCACGTATGTATGTATGCACCCATACCAGCATACATGTATCTGAGACTCTTACAGCACTTGAAATCATCATAACATAAGAAGTCTTCATTTCTACTGAGCATAAGAACCTTTACTTATGTGTGGGAGTTCATGCACCCACTTTAAAGGTTTCAGCACACAGATATGAAGTGATTACCCACAGAAAGGGATAATATAATATGGATTCTACTGGACTCTCACTGTCTGAGGTTTATCTGAGGCATGCCTTTAGAGACCCCATTGGTTTTCTTTCCAAGGTGTAATTTCCTCATTCACTGAAGTAAAGAAAATATTCAATTACATTGAAAATGCCAGATTTGTCAGGCTTGTGGATCATCTGCTGACTATTAGTGATTGAGTGTGTATTAGCTGGAGAAGCACACCTTGCAACCAGATTTTGTTTCTGTGTACTTACAGATGTTGCAGTGCTCACCATGGTTCTCTTCATCTGTCCTATTCTCAGTCAGTTATGCTATAACAATGAAATGCTCACAGGAGGTATGTTTTTTTCTGTGTGGAAGAAACCCCTTTTGACAGACACTACCAACTGAAGTGTTTTCCATCAGCCAGGATTCTGAGAAAACAAAGGAAGACATTTCCTCTATAGCTGAGTAAGTTTCAAAATAGAAAGGCCCGATAACATTACAAACACCAAATGTGAATATTTAATTTTTACTTTAAAGTTCATTGTATATCATTATAATTCTGGCTTTCGCATTAGAGTGTCATCTACAAATGGCTTACTATCACTGAAACCTAGAAGAGACAGCTTAAAGTTTCTGTTTGTTTTTCGTCTTTCTTTCCTGTCATCTGCAGAACACATTGCTGGCCAGAGTATCAATGTACTTTGCTGGTAGATTGACTCCTCGAAGGTGTAAGCATTAAGCAGCATAACCCTGTAGAGCATGGCTGGGGATGGACAGGGAAGTGTTACTTGGGTCCTCATGGCTGGGAGATATGGAAGGCTCACGTGAAGAGAGAAATTCCACCTGAAGCATGTGGAAAGCCACTTCCCATGCTAAAGGCAGCTGGGCAACAAGGCAGTGTTCACTTACACGTCAGAGAGATACAACTACCTAAAACACTTACTGCACACAATTACAGTAAAATCTTTGAGCAATTGGCAGGTCAAATCATGGTACAAATATGCATTTATCAGATTCATAGCTTGTATTTTGGGATTCTTTTTTGCAATAATGAAATTACATTTATAGTCTTGTAAATCACTCATTTAGGCAAGATGATTAAAGCAAGAGAATAGTTTTTTCTTCCTCTACTGGTGCACATCACAAATGACTGCAGAACATTTGTAGAAAATCTGCTCTGTTGTTTCATTAAAGTATGAAGCATATGTCCATTTGCAAAAACACTTTTTCCCTTTCAAAAAGTTTACAGAAGCCAAGGCAGCCCAAGGAAATAATGTTAAAACTGAAAACAAACAAACAAAAACAAACAAAGAACAAAAAAGCAAACCAAACTAAACAGGAAAGTTTTTTGTATTGTACAGATTTGATGCTGTTTTTACTCATTAGCCATGTCTTTCAAAAGTGAAGTTCAAATTTGACAAAGGAAATTTGATTATATTCTTAGTCGAATAGGAAGAAATATCTATGAACTCAGCTTGCAAAGGCAGACGTGTTGACTGTAGACACATGAGATTCCTATGGTATATAGACCAGATTAAAAGGAAACATGGGTTAAATTATGAAGAGGAATGACAGAAACAAAGTGAAGTCATCCAGTTCCTATGAGGTCAATGGACAGCATCAACAAGGATAGAAAAAACAAAAATTCAGTTAAATGATAATCCTCAAAAAAGTATGTTTTGGTTTTATCTATGTCCTAATAGTACTGCTTTTGTATGAGGCAAAGAATTGCATGTGAGATACATAGCTGTTTCCAAACTCAGGCTTGAGGTCCAAATTCAATTAATTTTGGAGATCTCATCACCATAGTTCTTGTCTTATAAGTGAGATGCCTCTACCAGTTTCTTGCTACAAAACTTAAAAGACGGATAATGAGGTTTAGACTAGCTTTTTTGAAGGTTTTTGTAGGGATCCATTATGTGGAGAAAAACAGGTAGTTTGGACTGGTTAAACTATAGACCTTTGTGTATCAGTATTTTAACAATTAGACTCTGATAGTTTTCTGTTTTCATCAAAGTTCTTATGGTAGCACCACTCTTTTTAGTTCTAACTTATTTTTTCATGTATTGGATGTTGCACAGAGGTTAGACTGGAAAAAGCTTTCTTTCTGTATTCATTCAAAGACAGAAAAGGCATTTCTTCAAAGTACATGTATATGCTCAGTATGGCCTGACAGCCCCTTTTTAACAGCTGAGTGTGTCCACGACCCCTCAAGAGAAGAAAAGCTGCAACAGAATGCATGTCGTGTAGTAGAGCTGAAAATGAACCCTGAGCTTCTCTTCACTCTCAACGTTCAGTTAATTGCCCTGGCAGACAAGAAACCAGCTATTATCCAAACAGAGAGGGCTTGCTCTCTTTGTTTTTCTTTTTGAGTCTCTAAATTAATTTTCACTTGCCTTAGTTTGCTTTTCTATCAAGCATAATGCTTTCACTACTCTGAAGGCTGCAGCTGTTCCTGACACAGTTTCCAGTAATGCTGACACACGAACAACAATGCCGTCCGCTGAGCATCCACATCCATTCCCATTAATGTCTGCACTGTTATGTGAAGCAGGTCTGCAAGACTCGTGATTTACTATCCCATGGACAGCACTTTGACTGATGAATAGATACAAATAAAAGCAGAAGCTTCTCTTTCAAACCAATAATGCCATAAAGGCAGTCCCTTATACACTATGTGATAAAATTCAGTCTTCAGATTTCTGCCTGTGATGAAATTCCTCCTTCTCTACTTACTGCTAAATATCCCCTGTTTCTCACAATGAATTTTAAAGGGGCAAAGATCAACCAAACCATAGCATTACTTTCATGCAACATGTGCACAGTTCTCAAACATGTCATTGTTAGTCAATATACTTTAATGAAATAAGTCCATAAATTGATTGCACATTTGGTAGTGCAAACAAGGAATGTTGGCTCTTTCAGTGACTGTGGCTGTAAGAATGGTTTTGTTTGAAGCAGGAAGACTGAAAGGCTCTCTGCAAATGTCCGAGTTGTGCAATAAGACAGATCCAGAGGTTTCATCACTGGTTAAAATTGGTTTAGTGAAAGTCCCTAGTGGAATCAATACTGCTTTGAAGCAGTTGTAACACACGTGATTAAGGTACATTTCAGATGATAACAGAATTTATTTTTGATCCTATTATTACTGCTCCCAGGTCACTGTGAGACAATTTGCTTTACTTAGCTTCAAAATCACTAAAATATTACTGACTGGGAGCTCAGTGGGAGCACAGCTGTTGTTCACATATTACAGAAGAAGGAAGAGATGAAAAGAAAAAAAGTCAAATGAATCATAAGCGCTTAGAAGTAGTAAAAAATTTTGGAGAATGGAAAAAGAAATCTTTACATTTCTGGATCCTGTTTCAATAAAGGCACACATAAAAACATCTGCAAAGTTATTTATTTGTGAACAGGTCTAAGTTTTCATAGCTGTTCTTTTCCACCAATGTGTCTTTTCTAGCTGTGAAAATACAGACTTGGTTTTATATCAGATTTTCCACTGAAAACAACTGAATAGATTCAAACTGCAGGTCAAAGAGATGTTTGCTGTAGTACAAGAACTGTTGTAATGAAATTTTGAACATACTATGGATTCATGAGCCATCCATGGTAAGCAAGATTGAAGCAACAGTGCAAATTAGATACCATCTATTTGTGAAATTTATAAATTTACCAAAAAAATGGCACTGTCATAAGGTTTTGACCTTAATCTTAAATGTACTTTCTTTAGGGTTCCTGCATTTACTATAGTGACACTCTTCATCCATGGTGATCTACAGAAAAACAGCATCTCTGAACTCTCTTTTTCAAATGAGTGGATCCTTTACCAGGTTATTCTTTTCCCTGGTTAAAAAATTTCTCACACTGTAATTTACACTCCGTAGTTGTATGGCATTTAAATAGGATTGATTGTGTCAGTTACAATAGGTGGAGGTTTTCTCTTGTCATTGGTATTCTTATTAAGGACTGGACTGTAAATCCCTTCCTGACACTGAGAAGCAGCTACTCACTGAAGAAGTCCCGTAACTCCTGTGAACAGTAGTTAAAGTAAAAAAGAAATGGCTTAAAGGCTGGATTTAAATATTTTATCCTTAAATTTGTTACTAATAGGATATTTAGACAGTGACACAAAATGTCTGAAACTGCTGTTAAAGATACCTGTTCTCTGAGCTACATCAGAATATCCTGTGCTTATCAATTCAGACTGATGAGACTTGTTCAAATGTTGAAATTTCAGTCACTGATGTTTTAGACACAGTTTGTCTAACTACTATCAAAGTTACAGCTCTGGTTTGAAGAACCTTCTTCCCACTCAGTAGGATGCCAGTTTTATTTTTCCAGCATTCCCCGAATGCTGTATAGTTATTTCCACAGGTCTTGGTATGTGAAGATAACAATGTGAGGTGCATTCTGTCTGAAAGTCTTTGTGTCTCAAGGGCCTATTTGGGGGAATAAGAGCTTTTTGGGGAATAAATGCAAAAAAAAGGGAGCTGGTTATCGCCAGCCGTTAGAGGGCAGTAAAACACCATCTTTTTATACAGTACTAGTTTATTCTCACTAATCACTAAGGGCACTTCTTGAAGGTTAATCAGCCGTTCAGATATCAACATTTTTATAGTCAAGTGATGCTTTCCAATCTTTTGGAGTGGACTCATGTCAGTGGACTCATGTCTGCTCTGGGAATTGTATTGTACACACCTAGTGAAGCCTAAATAGCCTGTAATCAATACCCATTTTGCACTGCAGATGTTTCCCCCCAGAAACATGCCACAGATGTGGGTTTTCCACACATAACTGTGTCCTGTGACATTCCCAAAGCTGTGATACTGAACATGTACATTTGCAGTCACATTTAAGAGGAGGATGCAAGTTGTGAGCTGTTCAGGCATTCTGGTTTCTGTACTGTTTAGAACACAGTTATGTGAGGGCTGTGAGGACTTGACCACACAGGAAGAAATCTCTCTCATATATATATCTCCTTTCCCACAGTTTTTCCTTCTACCTCTGGTCATCCAAGGCTTTGGAGCTGGAACCTCTTTAGGATGGAGTCTGCACTGCTTTGGAGCGCCCAAGTGTCATCTGGAGTTCAGTCCCTCAGGGGAGCAGCCTGAACTACTCTGGTTTGGCTAAAGAGAACAGAGATTGTACTGTTAGACCAACATCATTCATGGAAATATTGGTTCAAGCCTTATAGTCTATTATTGATGGGGAGCACATGGAAAAAGCTATTTGAAAGAATGGTAAGGTGGATATATGTATTTTTTTCTAGCAGTTCAAAATAAAGATACAATTCGTGGTGTGTAAATAGGAAGCAAAGTAAGAGTTGCTTTGGTAATAAACTATTTTCAGCTTTTATTTTTTCTAATCACTGTAGCAATGAAAGCAATATATTAATTTGTGCAGTGAAAAAGTGAGTAATTTTATGTTTTTTATTAACCACATCGTCTTAAACCAAATGTTGAAAACATAATAAAATTTGTGTTAAAATAAAAACTTCATGAGTAGAATTTCCTTCAGCAATACCAAAACATAGTTAAAAATAGATATTTAAAACTAAAATTCAGTACATTAAAACTTCATATTCCACTCCTTTGCAACAGGGTGTCTACAGAACAAATAAAAACACATTCTTTAATACTTAATTTCTGTCTCTAACAGTGTGGCACTTTTTAAAATTTATTTTCCTGTTTGCAATGTAATTTCTGGGTTTTTTATTTTGATTACAATATAACCTGTCCTGTGTGCATTAATAGAAAGAAAAAAAAAGAGCTATTTTCTTAAAGAACTTTTCACAAGCTTAGAAATTATAATTCTTGAGCTAATTACAGTGAGAACAATTTATTCACTTCACTGTAATGCTTCAGGAATTACTAAGAATAAAAAAATGTTTATTATTAAAAAATAAGCTGTGCAGGAAAATTTATGTGAATTAAATACTGTAACTTCTACTTGTATATTGTTATACACAGTGTTTCTATGGGAAAGAACTTTTCTCATAGAAGCAATTTCTTAGGCAATGATTTCTGAGGTTCAAAGTGCTCTATCAAGTGTTTAACTCTAAGTTTAATATGCTGACACTGAAAGGATTTTCTTGACCAAATTACCACAATTTTTGTTGCAATAGAAAAATATTTATGAAAACTCAGTTGCTAAGTTAAATGCTTACTTTTTAACTCAATATGTAGAAAATGTGTTATGACACTGTGTGTGAAACTTGCTGTTTACAACAATGATTAATTGTGTTAAGTACTTTTTCCAAAAATAGCAGTTTATTCTGTATTTGTGCATTCAATGAATTTAATTTCCTCAAAATTTAGACTAACCTGATTGGACAATTCTGTCATTTTATGAAATCAAATTTCCTCATGTGCTAATAAACATTTTTCCCCCTAAAAATAAGTTTTTAAAAATTACATAAATAAAAATTCCTTACTATTTCCTTACTTTAGATTAAATACCTTGATAATTCCTTAATGTGAAAGAAAATTATTTACTGTGTCCCAAAAGGCAGTCAGTTTTCTAAAGAGTTAGGAAAGAAACCATCTTACATTGGATTTCTAATAGAGGAACCAAATGGAGGAGAAATAGCATTGCTGACAGTCTGAAGTCGGTAAGGCTAAGAGAAGGGCGATGGGATGTTTATGGCCTCTGAGCAGCACTTGGGCTCCGGACACCTTTGTAGCTGCTCTCATAAAAAACCTCCAGTTCAGCTTTGTGTGGCACTGAGCATGCTCACAGCCTGCTGATTCCCAGGTCTAAAGCAGAAATCTCTGTCACCCATCAGATTGTTGGCAATTCTTTAAACCATTGGAACGGGTTTTGTCTGGCTTTGCGATTAGTACTGCTCTCATCTGAGAAAGACTGTAAGGGATTTGAATTTCACTCGATTCATGAGTGATTTCTGACAAGGTAATTTTGTATTATGGGAGAGGTTTCTTTTATTAAAATAGTAAGGTACTTTATAAGGGAGATGAAAATTTTGAGTTTGCTGTTACATTGCAGCTGGCATTACAAAAATGTCAGTTTGATTTTTCAGATACAATGCCATCTAAGTATGAATATCCAAATACTTAAACATGTAATCAAACACTGTGTGGAGCTGGCCTGTGGAATTCAGTTGCTTAGTTGTCTCCCAGAGTGATTTCTGAAATGACAGTTTCTCAAAGAAAAGTCATTAGCCCTTTGCCCTAATTATTATTATTATAGAAAGTTAGTAATTTTCTGCCCCATGTCATGGCAGCCTTATATATGTTCCTCCTTTGATAAAAACCTTTTGTCCCCGAAACGAGGATAACAAAGACGTAGAAGATCTTTAACTACACCACCGTCTGCATTTAAAATTATACAGGACAGACACATTGCTCTAACATGAATATATCATTTGGTGTAATTCTTCAGTGCATCTAAGTAATTTGTGACTAGTGGCACTGTGTTCTTCATGGTATATTTTGATTCAAATGGGGAAATCAAATGCAAAAATACCACAATGCATTCGTATAAAATCTCACCGAAATTGTAGATAACTTTTGTCTAAAATACTTCAGAATACCGGACTATCAGGGCTAAGAGGATGAATGTGCAAATCCCCAGACACAGGGACTTCAAAATGCAATGTGTATGGGTGGTCCACCTTTTTTTCCCCGGCGCAGAGTGTAACAGAACTGAGCTTGTCTGCAAGAGAGAATGAGGAAAAGCCAGGCCCGTGGAGGACACTGGTGTAAAGGCAGTGAGTTGCTCAAACAAGAGTTGCTTGATGAGCACCAGGCAACAGTCTGCAGACAGTGAAGTGTGATGTGCCCCCTAAGGTAAAAGTGTGTAAGAGTGCTCAGGAGGATACGAGCAGATGTTGAGGAAGACCCTTAGTAAAATGGAGGGTAAGATGCCTGTTGTGAACGTCAAGCATTTGATACTGAATTTATGAAGCAAATGAGATTCCTTTTGAGGAAGTGAACCTCCAATACAAAATTTTTACATAATGAAAATGGAAACTTCTGACTTCTGGCCATAACATTTTGCCATCCATCTAGTGATGCTTGAATGTTGCTGGGTTGGGGCCACTGCTGTTTCTCATCAGGCTGTGAAGAACAGCTATATGTTTCTAATGATATTCTGTTTGTTGCCTAATTAAAACTGATCAGGAAAGTGACTGAACTGTCACAGGGAGAAATTGTTTCTATTCCTGTTTCAATCTTTTAAAAACAGAAAACAGATGTTCCCTTCATTCTCTACTGTCAAGGAACTCCAAATAAGAAAAGCATATGCGATACAGGCAGGACTGTAGAGCCTAGAACCATGTAGATGTGGATAGGATATTGTCTTGTGCGAGGTTTCAAGGTTACCAGAGACACTTAATTTTGGTCTCCTTTTTTCTTCTTTACTCTGTTTTCTCATTGTGTTTTCTCACATAATATTGTTTGTTGTGTTCTTGTGATATGAATAGCACTGTTTTGGGGTTTTACAGAGAAAGCAGCAAAAATGTTTCTTTGCAACTTGTGACTTTTTTTCTCAAATTTGTATCAGCTACACAATAATTCAACTTAACTCTCTCCAACATTTCCAATATGCAGGCAGACGTTCAAACAATGCTTCATTACTTTTTTTCCAAGAGAACTGAAACCTCTCAGAAGAAAATATATTTTACCTGTAGTTAAAATGCTATTTATTAACATTGTGTGAACTCCCTTCACACAATGGAATTTTCTGAGTTAATGAGTACACTATCAGGTCAGCACTCCTTGCAAAACACATTCCAGAGTGCTGTCATCAGGTACTTTTCTTGATCAGATGGTACAAGACTGGCCTGAGGTATGCTGTGACATTATGTTGTCTTCAGTGTCTTGGGGTACCATTTTAATAACTCTTTCTGCATGCAGGAAGAGTGACTTGTTTTCATGCTTCACTATAACCTGAGCAATGTCCCCTTAAAACAGCATTTGTTTGCTCCAGTCAGTTGTAGTTGCATTTACATACTATAAGTTGTTTGAAGTACAAAATATAGCAGTGTTTCAATTAAAAGGGAAAGAAGAATAAAACTGTGTTGAAAATGACACATATATGAGTGATCTCTGAGGAAGTTTAGTTTTCTTTCATTGTTTTCAGGAGTTTTGTGTGAGGAACCCTTTTTTCCCCTGAGATATCAAGAATACAGCCTAAGAACTGCTCACCAGCCACAGAAGGACACATTACCAAGTCACTATTTCCATCAAAGACAATACAATATTCTAGAGAAAGCCCTTGTAACATCAGGCGAGGAAACAAGTGAACACTCTGACTCCCCAGATGCTGAAGTATATAACTTCATTGACTGACCTGTCAATTTGAGATTATCCTTTGTTTATGTGCTGTATTTTATCTTAATACAAATTCAGCATTGCTTCACAGCCTGAGTCATTCCAGGCTGGACTGCTGCTTGACCCCTTAACTACAATTCCCATGTGCAATTGACCATGTGACTACAACTCCTCTATGCAATTCCTGCAATTTCAAACATCAGCATCAGTTCTTGAAGCTGTGTTTAAGTGTGCCACTGCTTCAGTGGTAATGCTGAAGAAGTGTTCTTCCTGTCTTCTGCACTTGCTTATTCCTTCTGTCATTTCAGTGTACAGCTGCAGTTGTTGCCTGGAGGCTGCACAGTACCAGTGAATTGACCAGCACTGCTGTTCTGTGCCACGCTGGCAGAGCCCTCTGTCAGTGAAGGTATGGGAAGTGCCACAGCTTCACACTGCATGTTTAAACCTGCTGGGTGATGTGCAGAGTGGTGCTCAGCACAAAGGGAATTCCCTAGGATTCATGTACCTGGCTGTACCAGACCAGTGCTTATAATGGCAGAGCAAATTGCAAATAACTGCTCCTCAGCAGACTGCTAATTCAGCCCATAGTTCAGCCTCTTTGGAATATAGAATATCCTGAACTGAAAGGGCCACACAAGGATCATCAAGTCCAATATCAAGTCTTTCTTATAGCTGAGTGAAAAAATAACATGTGGGGATGAGGGGTAACTTGCATAAGAAACTGGAAGGAAACACAGTCTGAGAAAGTTGTTGCTAAAAATGATGCACTCAGTTGCTGGGACATGGTGCAGGGGGGGCATGGCTGCCCACTGCCCCCTGTGTGTTGGTCCATCCTCCCTCAAGCCCTGCTAGGCTCCCTTGGCTCCACTCGCTGCCTCTCTGGATCAAGACGGACACTAAAACCAGCATTTCACACAGGAAAATATTCAGTCATCCATCTGCCTGCCCTTCCCCAGCCTCATTCAGGCTTGCTGTCTGGCTCCTCCAGAACTGTGCCTCACAGCTACCAGGAGCTCCAGGTCTGGGCTGAGGCTTTCAGGCCAGCTGGGGCTGTGGGATGTCGTGGGCAGAGCTGTTCAGCTGGGACTGGGTGACTGAGCTTTCACACCACTTCCTTCAGGGCATCTCCTTGGACGGGCCCCCAGGTGTCAAGCAGGAGGTCTGGCAGCCACCTCCTTGGTGGGTCTCAGGCATCAGCTTGGAGGAGACAGCTTGTCGTGTTGAGTGAAACTCAAGTCCCAGGTAAGCTCCTTTTAAACTAAATTTGAACACTGGCCTTTAAAAAAGCTGAGTTAACTGTATGTCTGAAAACGCACAAAATGCTGCCCCTGTCAAAAACAAGAGACTGGAGCACACAGGCTTTGTGATATACTCCCGACCTGAATTTTCAATATTGAATATAGATCTTTGCAGTAATGTTTGTGACAGTCATATGCACAAAAACTCAGCACAACTGCAAAAGAATAGAGCTTGAGGAATTAGAGCTGTCACCTAGCCTGAAAGGAGGAATGAAAGCAGTGCTCGTGCTTTTTGTGATGAATGATTCACAAGTCTGTTGTCAGCCCTCTCCTTGACCTCCCCTGTAATGTTTCAGCCTTGCACAAGTGATGCTGCTGGCAAAGGCAGTGGCAGTGGTTTCATCTGTGAGGGGCAGAAGACCCTTCCCACTGACTGTGAGAGACACTCAGATAGGAAACTGACAGAGAGAAACAGCAGCTGCCTGCCTTACCTGTAACACAAAAATGGATCCAACAGGGTCAGTCTGTCCTGTGCCAACACAGGCTCTGCATCCTGCTTAAGCTGTGCCTGGCCATGCAGTACGTGAGAGAGCTGGGCTGATGTTGCAGGGCATAGAGGCCTTTATATTCAAAATTGTGCTGTTAGCTTAGTGTGTCTACAGACTTTAAGATGGGGAGCAAAACTGTTAGTTAATTAGGAATATTCACAGCCCCCCAGTAGATGTTTTATTCTTTAATTGATTGTTGTATTGCCAGGCTGCTCCTTGAAGGAGAAGCTTCTCCTTAAGGCCAAACTGAGCTTTTAACAGGCAAACTGGTCTGGCCCCTCTTCTCCAGTTTCACAGTCACATCTGCTTTGTCATCTAGCTCTAGCATAGCATAGTCACTCTCTGCAAGAGTAGTTTTCTGCTGGTTTAGTTTCCTTCCTGAGCTCAGCGTGGGTCTGCCAAGCACAGGGGAAGCAAGAGAGGTGGTGGGAACATGAAGCCAAGAGCAGGCAGGGGTAGACAGGACAGGCTGTTCCAACCAGAAGTGACTGTAAGATCTTTCTCTGGTCTGGATATCAAGGATTATCAAACAAGAAGGGGAGAAAGACCTCTCAACACTTATTTAGCCAATCTTTTTTTGATGATGAGTTCATAAAAAAAGGGAAAAAAAAATCTGTAGTGTGAGAGACAGAATGTGACACATTCAAAAATCAGCAGAGGAATGCTGACAAAGTTGGGAGTCATCCGTTTTCTGAGTGAAATTTGGGCTTCCCCAGGTACTCCAGGGTGGAGAAGGACTCTCCCCAGCTATGCCACTGGCTTTATCCATTGCACAAATAACAAGTATGGACGATGAATGGATTTTATGGGAAGCTTACTGGTCAGGACGCAGGGAAAAAGAGGTCTGGTGGTGCTGGGCACAACCCAAATTATGTTGTACTTCTCGAACTGCAGGTTGTAAGCTCCCTCCTACTCCAGAAAGGAGTGAACTGGCAAGAGGAACTAATGTGAGAGATAACCTCTTGATAGTATTCCTATACACCATAAAATGAAAGAATAGTTTAGAGCCACAAATACTCATTTAATTCCTATCACTGTTGCTAGCGTCTAGCTTGTAGCTTGTTCTTCAGTTTGCTACACTGAATTGTGATGCCCAAACAGAGAGGTGATGTGCTGGTGGACAGCCAAAGCCCAGCCCACAGACGGAAGTGTGAGCACTGGGATGTGAACTGGGATTATTTGCAAAATAACTGAGGGATCAGAGCCTTGAAAAGTAATAGAGAAGTACAGATTCTGCTGACCACTACTTGGGAATTCCTAGCCAGGTGGTGATGTCCAGTATCCAAGACTGAATTTTGAGTTGACTTTTGTTTTTGTTTAGTTGGTTTGGTTTTAAAATTTTACATAGTGTATAGGCAAGGAAAGCTGCAGCCTGCCCTATCAAACCCATGCAGAGTGTCACATTATCTTTACTCCTTGTCGGACCCGATGAGGTAGAGTCTTGTAAAAGTGGTTTTGTAAAAGTCACTGCAAATGTCTCCTTTTCTCACTTAAGGATGTGGTGGCTGGAAACCCGCCAGGCATGCAGTGCCTCTTGCAGTGCATTACACAGCACATAGAACTCGCTGCACCCTGCTGAGCTGGAGGGGTCTGTGCGTGGTTTTCGGGGCCTGCCATAGATGGTGCTGCAGCTCCAGTTTGGGGGTGGCTGGTGCACCTGCTTTGGCGGCAGAACGTGTGAAACGCGTGAAATGCTTCAAAATACCCCAGCACAGGTTTACTGACAAGCAGAGAGCTGGCAGGTCGCAGGAACAGTTAGTTACTTGCTGGATTACACAGGAGTGCTGGATGATGTAGAAATATTCAAGACATGCTGATGCTATGATAGGTTTGTTTTAAAGTTGGTCAGTGATTGTTAAGGAAGAAAAATTCCCTCCTTAATACCTGCTGCTGAGCAAAAAGGTTCATGCCTTATTTGGTGCATTTTTCTGTGAAAATGACATGCAAGGAGCCAGAAGAAAATCACGAAGAGTGAGGAGAATAGGATGAATTCCATGCTGCAGTGCCTACAGTAAATTAAAAACTACTGGGCTAAGGTTAGGTACAGTAAATTCCAAACCAAATATAAGGAAAATGGTGTTCACAACACAGAGAAAAATGAGCTGGTACCCTCTGACTGAAATGCTTCAACAAACGTTGCTTTTTTTCCCCATATAATTGCTGTGTTCAGGTTAAAAACATGTCATATGAATCACAGTAATGCTCCTCCATATATTGTATAAGCTTTTGGTTTACTGCCAAGAAGATGTGTAATGAAAAGTAAAAATAGAGGAGTTATTAAAAAAGAAAAAGAAATCTGCATGCATTACTGCATTACTGCTGACATTTGTTGAAATAAGAAGGTAAATGAAAAATTATTTATAGATTTTGTAAGTTAGAACAGGAAATGAAATACAATCAAAATGATACATGGGGGAATATTTTCATGGAATATAGTAATAAGTGAAAACATTTGTGACGCTAACTCAAAATAAGAAACATTCAAAGAATTATTGAAGGATTTAACACATAGAACCATGTGCCTACATTTAAAATGTAACACACTTAAATAATTAAAAAATATATTCATCTGAAAACAGCCAGAATTGCTGAGAAACTGCATAGCTCACAAAGACACCAGGCACTTCAAAATTTAAATAAGGCATTAACAAAAAATATTTTATACACATGTATCTGTGGTAATAAGAGTAGTTTATTTTTAAGAAGTAGAAAGAAATTCTTGGGAACATGTATTTCTTTTGGAAACAAAACCTAGTGGGCAAGACTTTTTTAATCAGAGATTAACCTGGTCTTTAGAGTTTAGGATTCATTTTGAGACTTGATAAAAGCAGCATAAGCTTGGTTGACTTAGTTTTTCCTGAATTTTAATAACATGAGTGAGAAAATTAACAGGCTCTTGTAAAAGATAAAGATGAAACACTGGAAGGACCAAACGGAGTTTACAAGTAAAATTTAATCAATGGGCTAAATTGGTCAACAAATTAACATAAAAGGTAATCAACATAAAATTTGTGGCTGACTCAGGTGAGGTTTGTATTATTTTGCTTTTAGATTTCAACTTCTTCTACCTACATACCTATCCAGAACTCTAGCTGATATATTATGTTTCCATACCAGAAGAAGGTTTACACTGAATACAGAAACTTTACAGAACACAGGAATTGGTACTGGTCTTAGGCATTTTTCAAGGAAATTTCTCTGGTCCTTTTCAAGAAAGCATAGATTTATGAGGGCATTAAATGATGATGTTTTAACACTTAGGGCTAGAAATTGTATCATACAGGGCTTAATATGCAAGTCATGTCCTTCCAGAATTAGATAGAGACACCTATAATTAATGCTTTATATTAGTTTTGTGGAAGTTTGGACTCCCTCCGATGACAATTCCCAGCTTCTAATACATTGAGCTCACTAATTTGAACTCAAAATCAATGTGATTAGCACACAGCTTCTAAAAAGATATGCAGAGAAAAGATGATTTCAACTTCTGGGCCTTCTAGTGTGTGAGTACCTTGTTTCAGGTGCATTGAAGAGTCTCCATTTATCAACCTTCTGATGGCTTTCAGAAAGATACTTGTAAACAACTCTGCACTGCACTGCACTGCACAAGGCTTTCCCTTTCAAAAGGAGGAGGAGGAGGAGCAGTGAAATTATTTTATATTATAGCAAATTTGGTATGTGGGAAGGAGAAGGCCTCCACTGTGCCTACTTCTCAGCTCAGGGATTGACACCTGATGCTCTTGCAGCAGCATTGAATCAGGCTACTGATCTCAGCAGACCAGGTGGGAAGCAGCTCCCAGCTATGTCTTTACTAACAGGTCAAACAGCACCCAGACATGTCCTTGAACACCAAGACCAAGTAGTAGAGAGTAGCCCACATTTACGCCAGTGAAACCGTACGCAGCACACCCTGTTTAAACAGGCTGGTGGCATCCAAACTGTGCACCTGGAATGATTCCTGGACTGAATGCCTTAGCTGTGCCTGAGAATCAGGAGACTCCTAGGTCAAAGTCATGCCTGGGAAGTGTATATTGCATTTTTCCATAACAGCTTACTTTGCAAAGGGTACCCTACATGCCTGATAGTAAGTTTTGCTTCCCCACAGGTAGAAATTCAAAGTCTACTTGGTATTGAAATGAAAGGGAAGAGAGAGAAGTACCAGGGACATGTATCTGATGCTTGGGGCGATCAGTGGTGGTGTCATCATTGTCCTCAGAATTTTGTGCTACAAAAGACATTGGATAATGTACATAAACAACCCTGGGGAAAAAAAAAGGGTTTATTTGCTTTCAAATGAGCACTCAAATCATCTGTACTTCAAGATCTGTGTTCCTTCTACCCAAAAACTAGCAAAAAAATCACCACTCTAACCCAACTGGAGAATGCTCCACTCAGCAAAGTCTGCTCCTCAGGCATTAAGACGAGAAGATTCAAGAGGTGCTGTGACTTAAAGTCCTTGCAAAGAAGGAATTAAGTGAATGGATGAGATACAAAGGAGACTGGGAGGTGAGAAGGTATGTACTGTACTCACAGGGTTGGCAGTATCTCACTGGATAGATTAGATTCATTGTATGTTACATTCTTGGGATAATTTTATTTTTACGTTCCCTTTCCTCAGTATCAACTGACTCATAATGAATGTAAGGAATAGTTATTTGTTTTGACATTAAGTACCTTGAGACTATGTGTCTGACATGAAAATAGATAAATTCATAGATGAGATCTTTCATGTCTTTGAAAGGCCTGAGAGACAAATTTGTCAAGTTGGGCAGTTAATCAAGAATATTCCTTGTAGGATCTTTGGTTTGACTTTTAGAAACATAGCTAATAGAGCTCAACCCTGAACCCCTCATATGTAAATTGTCCTCTGGTCCTTCTGTTAATTTTTCCTTTACAGTAAAGGAAATTAATCCAGAAGGTCTTTCGTAGCTGTTCTGTTTTGACAGACACAAGATGTGTTCATTCCAGTGAAAAGGTTATCAGCAGGAGGTTGTTAGGTGGTTTGCAGGAAAAGCTGTCACAATTCCCTAGCTCCCAACAAGTCTTTGGCTGTTTTCAAAGTTGTTGAACTGCAGAAAAGCAGTAATTAAAAATCACTATATCTAAAATCCTCTGCTTGTCATTCCTTCCAGGAAAACATTTCCCCTGTTCATGTACCATGGTGTTTTCCTAAGTGCACAAGATTTTGACAAATATTTACCTAGCAAGCAAATCATTAAACATGACTTGTCTTGTAAAACTGGATTTGATGTCAGTCAAAAACTGTGTTCATAATACACTTTTCAAAGTTTTATATTCCTCTGTGTTCCCTTAGAAGAATGTTCTGTTTGCCGATGTGTAGGTACCATTTGTCTAACTGACCATTGACAGACATTTAAATTCCTTTGGATGGGCCTGTTTGCCAGCCTAAATTCTCTTTGTCTTTTCATGTATGCTTATGTAATACAAATATTGCATTTTCTCCTTTCATTAAAATCTCAAAAGTTTCCTGATTTTTTTCTCCTCCATTCTGAACTAGTGTAGTAATTTGATTAAATCCTAAAAGTCTGCTGGCATCTTGCAGTACTGTCCTTGTTGGCTTGAGAATGCCATGTCATACTCATTTAAATTAGCAAGGCTACTCATTTCCATTTTATATCTAAAATCATTCAGCTTGCACATTTCAACATACATTAAATTGGTAAAAAGATGGTCTGAAAAGTTTCAAAGTTACAACCCAAACAGGTAAATAAAGGCTGTCAAAGTGATGAAACACTAACAGTTTTCTCCTTCAGAAATTACTCAAAAGTAATTCCCTGTATAATGACATGCTGCACTTTTATGGGTGCTTTCTCATGGTACAGTAGGACAACATACATATGCAACACTTTTCAGAATGGATTCTGTAGGTTGTACTTTTTGCAGTAAAAAGGGTGATAGAAATAATGGCAGAGGAGAAAAAATATTGCCTGTGGCAAACAAAAGGGAAACTATGAAGTGTGTTTATTTATGACAGCAAAATCTGGAAATGAATGAGCTCTCTGCTTTTCTAGTCAAGTTCTCTATTTTACTTCTAGCCCCAGCCTTACTCCTTAAATGCCAATCTGCTTTCTGCTGTCAGAGAAAAGAACCCCACATTTTGTTTAAAAAAAAAAATTTGTTAGGCTCTTTTTTTTGTGTGTTTAACCACTTACTTGCTTTGGCCTGTGGTGGTACAGCTGTCAGCTATACTTCCTTCTGGTCTCCTGCAATTTTGTTTGATGTAAAGGTTCAGACCCACTCTGTTCAAGAGCTAGCTGGCCTATAGAAAAGAGGATACAGAACTTTAATGACACACTGAAACACATACATACATGCTGAAAACATACTGAGCTTCTAGAAGGGGAATACATTACCTTTACAAAAGGACTCAACTCCAAGATCAAATCCAGTTTCCCACACAGGACTGGGAGCCATGCATCAGAAACAGGGGACCATCTACCTTAAAATTTTTGCTGCAGTTGGTAAATGCTCACCATCTTCCTGCCATCAGTATATATTTCCTGCCAGCCTATCTGTGTGTCAGATCTCATCATACCCTGCACACTGACTGCACTGAGGTGAGGCTTGTGGGAGCAGACTGCAAGAGGCCATCCCAGCAAGCCCAGTGCTCTCCAGTGCTCCTGGAGACACTATGCTTAGCTCAAGCCTCCACCCTGAGCTCTTCTCACAGTGCCTCAGACTGGATTCCTGCCTGTATTTCTACAGCTGCTGGAAATCTGTTTCTTGAATGTGTCAATTGCACTAGAAAGATCAGTACATATGTTTTGGGTTCTTTAATTATTACAGGCACATGGCTGACTGTGTGATTCTGAGACTCCATAACCAAACCTAAGAGACTGGGAAACATGAATAGATATAAATGTAATCTTGATTAAGAAACTTTAGTTAATCTTTCTCCCCTAACATATGGTAAAGTTTACTGGAAGGAAGATTTTGAAACCTGTTAGGAGAAGATTTTTAAACCTATTGGGAGAAATTATGAAAAACACATTAGAGGAATTTAAGTGGCTTAGAGTAAAGAGATGCTTAAAGACAACAAGCAAGCTACTATTTGAGACTGTGGCATTGTTAGAGCCATTGTGAATGTGTGTGGTCACGAATTTTTCATGTTTTCCCATAAAAATACATTTTAAACTGTTACTCTCTTCCTCAGTTGGCTCATATACTTAGGGTGACTCCCAGTTCAGTTCATTGCAGTTCACCTTTAAATCCCAAAGCTGCATTGTTCAGTGAGTATTCTCATAAAAGAGAGAAGAAAAAAAAAGAGGAGCAGTCTGTGATTTATCAGGGACATCAAAATATAGCACATTTTGTAGTTATAATGTCAGACCAGGCATCCTATCAAGCTGTCCACAATGTCTTTAGCATGATCTCTGCATTCCAAGAATCCTGAAACAAAAATTGACTCATTTCCCAGAATAAAATCATCTTACATCCAAAATAGTGTTGTGTTGGAGGAATATGACATGCTCATAAAATAAGTGAAAGTAATAAGATTGTTTTCTGAAATGTGCCTAAGTTTAAAGGCAGAAGAGAAAGCTACCAAGCAGCTATCTAAATAACTTGTTATTTTGCACAACTCACAGAACTACATGTATGTACCTTGTGTATAAATCCCCATCTAGTGAAATGTGAATGTAAACCTTAATGCATAATTATCAAGTTTTAACAGACAAGATATGGTAATAATGCACCTAGCAGTTGAGGAAGCATAAATCTCTCATGGCAGAGATGAGTGACTGGGGATGGCAGGAAGGCAGGGAGAGGGAGGAGAAAAACAACAGCAATCACTGTAAAACAGTAACATGTGCTTTTAGCCTTTAGCATGAACTAGGACCTCATTCTATTAATGGCAGAGGTATTGTAAAAATGTTCCTGCTTTGGAAATTAAGGTCAGAGATGTTAAAAATGCTAATAAAAACATTATCCTTATTTAAACTGAGCTGTGTTTAAATTATGTTTGCAGAATCTAACAGCAAATTATTAGAAACAGATTCACCTTTAAAACAGGCAAAAGCACACCATGCTGAATATGCAAACTAGGTCAGCTCTCATTTAAATTCTGTATTGCTGAGAAAAGGACGCCAAAGGGAATGTGATTTATCACTAGATCCATCTAGCATATCATAGCAAAAAGCTAGTGTTTTAATTATCATTGCTTTGTCAAATCATAAAAATCACAGAAATGTGTAGTGAAAGGGACCTAAAATGAATCTTTTATATGCTCTGATAATCAAGTAAGATTACACCTCTTTTGATAGATACTTGGCTAAGCCACAATCATCCTGGGCTGGGGCTTTTTCTGTCTTTCTAAAGCCTTTTAAAGCCTTTTAGCACTTTCTTCTCTGTCAGCCTAAAAAAAGGAAGGTTTTTACCTCATATCTGCCTGATACCTCCATTTCTGAAAATTAAGGTAATTATTATTTCTTCTAGCTTTGGTAGACACAGAGAACAGCCACAATACTCTTTTGTTACTGCAACCTATATCAAAACTCCTTTATGGCTTTCTTTTCTAAGCTGCCTAGAAACAGTTATTTGGACTTTTTTTAATAGAGCATAGTCCCAACATCCTCTCCAGCTGACTAACTTTCTGTATCAGCCTGTCACACCTTTGACAGATGTCCCCATGTTTGATGAAAACGCCACATAAAAACCAGAATGGTATATTTGCAGAGCTGTTCTACCTGTGGCTATTGGTATGTTCCAGGGGCAGGAGCAGGAAGGCTGGATGCAGACAGAGGCAGTGACTCTCCGTTGCCACCTTTCCAATCTTCACCCTGCACCTCCACATCCAGCTTTGGGAGGTGATTTCAGCTGAGGGTCCCATGGATGCAGGGTGAGAACTTCTCCCTCTCTCCTCTGTCCTGAAGCAGCACAGAATCCTGAGGAAACGGAACAGAAGAACTGGGAAAAATTGTGTGGTCTTGAGAATTCCAGTGATTTCAAAGGCTGGCTGAACTGAACAGGGCAAGATTTGTTTAGTACAGCCCTTATAGTTTGGGTCAAGGTGGAAGTTTGTGACACATATGTGACAGGTCAAGTTATTGCTTTGGTGTCATTCACAGGTGACAACTTAAAAGTTTAAGTTCTGTGTCCTAGGTGCTTATTTTTATAAAGACTATTCAGAAACTGATATTTAAAGTTTCTCAAACACTTTCCTTCTGACGACATCATATTAGGTACCTTCAACTTTTCTGGTATTCATTGTTCAGGCTGGAATTTGGTATCTTTACTTTGTGAAGGTACTGCCTTGGCTGAGACAGAGTTACTCTCTTTCTAATGATAATGCAATGTAGGTAAAAAGAAAATACCTTTCCCATAATGAAAAATAAATGTGTGATTGCCATTACAGAACTCATTGCTGGCTAAACTGAAGGAATGAGATTTGCCATATTTGTTATTTTGGATTAATATTAATTCCATTTGACAACTTTGAAAGACTTATTTTTTCATTTGCACAGACTACTTAAGCATTGATTCTCTTCATGTTGTCATACCTTCTAATCTCGTCAGTATTTTGTTTTCTTTTTTTTTGAAAAAGAAACTATTTTGGATGGACAAAATATAGAAGGAAAGAGGCAGAGCGATACCCACAAGAAGATCTCATAGGGTGTTTCTGGGGGATGGAGTATGGAACTTCTCCACAACAACCCATCCTCTGCAGCTGGAAGAGGGCACAACTGGGAGAAGGTAATGTAGCCAGACCTGTCCAAAGGCTCCTGTGGTGCCTTCTGAGGTGAACCCAACTCTTCAGACTGACAAGCAACTAATCCAGAAGGGTGGAGAGATGCCTTCTAAGTAAGGGAGGAGAAATTGCAAGTTTTATTTTCCTTCTTTTTCTTTCTTGGGCAAATGTGCTGCAGAACTTTCTTTAAATACATTTTAATTCTCTGTATGTGTTTGCACTGCTTGCACAAGGAAATTAGACAGGGTCTTTTGATGTTGCTATAACATAATTATCTGGAGTGAGCTTTATGTGCAGTCTTAACACACATTTATTAGTTCAGTATTATTACAGAATTTATATTAGTTGTATCCCAGACAAGGACGTTATCTTTTATACAGCTTCTTGTTATTTTTCTTAAGACCATATACTGTCTCTGTTATAAATGGTCTTTAGTTTATCTTTTTAGTGTTTTCAAATCTTCCCATCTGAAGAAATAAATTGCATCCTTCTGCATCCTCTCATGAGAAAACAAAACACATCCCAAAGCCTCTGTAGCAATGGAGTTTCATCACTGTAGCTTACTTTAAAACCTGCCTTTCTTACATGAGTCATTCATTTCAGTGTTTACTGGAGAAGGGTAACTTTTATGGAGATGGAGAGATTTAATGGAGCAAAAGTAGATTTATTTTCTGTCACAGATTTAGAAACCTTGGGAGCCTTAGTTATGAATGGGAATGTTGTACCCACACAGGGGAATAATACAATTTTCTGTCCTATGACAGTACTTCATCTACTATTTTTAAAAACAGTCTTTATTGTGTTTTGTGAAATGCTTTGAAATCTCAGAGGAAAAAGACTTATGTAAGAACTCAGCCTTGATAGATGCCGAAAATGCTCTGGACAGAAAAGCACTGAAACAGGTATTTAACTCAGAGTGCATAGGAATACCCTGGGAAATAAATGTGCTTAAAGCTAAATACATACTTCTGTGCTTTGTTGGATCAAAACCAAAGCTCTCAAATCCTTGCAGGACTGAGCTCTCATTCTTTGTTTTTATAGAGTGTTTGTTTACTGAGTGTCATAAATCCGAGTACAGTGCTACAGGAGGTTTTCAAGTCTGTACTGCCTGGCCTTGCACCACTGGACATCAGTAGTAAGATTTATTTCAATGGGAATGAGACGAAATCTCCATGGTGTGATAGACTGATGTGGAAATCCTGTTTATCTATCAGACAGGTAATATATGCACTGAATGGTAAATGATCACAGTCTGTGTCCTAAAGTTATACACAAACAATAGTATTTTTTGCTTAGTAAAAGCAACCAGAAATGTTCTGTGCATTTTATGAAGGAAAAACAGAGTGAAACCCTCACCTCAAGGCATTTCCCACCTTTATGTAGGACAATCCAGCATGGGAGCAGCACATGTAAGAAAGGCTGGTGAGAAGGGAAGGGGAAGATGAGCTAGGAATACATGCACGCCTTAGGGGCAGAGCACGAGCCTTGCAGAAGCACTTATTGCCAACAGCCTGTCTCACTGAAAAGAGAACGAGTTAACAGTCTGCCACTTTGGAAAAAAGAAGTAAACCTTCCTTTTCCACTACTTCTCAAAGATGAGAAGGTAGAAATTATAATAAAAGTGAATAGTTACAAGAGGTAAATAAATAAAAAAAAAAAAAAGAGGAAGGCAGATTTAAGAGGCACTGCAAAGTCAGGCTGTGTGTTTCTTGCTCATCTTAGAAAAACAAAAATAAGAAAACAAGGAAGCACTCGCTGATAGGATTTCCTACTAGGCTCTGAGCTGAGTTCAAGAGTATGCCTGCACTTACCCCATAGAGAATGCCAGAGCTGTGTGTGCTATCTTGGTGAATCATATCAGCACTGCTATAACAGAGCCAGGGCGGGGATTCTTTTTAGCACAATGTTAACTATTGCAATCACCTGGGTGTACCACGACAACCTGCAAATGGACTTCTAAGTCATATTACCCAGTAGTCATATGGGATATTGTTCATGAACTCCTAATCCACCTTTTGCAAATATTCTGGGGTTTTTTTGGTTTGAGGGTTGTTTGGTTGGTGAGAGGTTTTTTTATAATCCTTTTCCCTTGTAGGTTCTATGTATAGAGAACTGCTGGTCTTTTCTCCCAGAAATGGTTGGTTTGGCCTTACAAAATAAAAGCTGCAGAACCACAGGCAAGATCAGAAAACACAAAGCTCAAATAACTGAGAAGAAGCTGAATCAAAAGAGTAGAAAAAATACAGATAGTGCATGAGATGAGTATATTTAAATAGAGAAAAATGTAGTAAGAAGGTAAGTGTTCATTTAATATTAAGAAACCCTGTTTTCACTCAAGTCTGTTAAAGGAGCAACCTTCAAATGTGCAGAAAAAGAAGCCTCACAGGAGCCATGCTTTTATTAGACCTTAAAAATGTTTACCTCACACCAATAGGTTATGACTGGACTGATCTACTGCTTGCTTTCATTTCCTGTTCTATCATTGTAGTAATGCTATAAAAGGTTAGACCTAAAAGTTATTTTTAAACATGCTTGAGGCTATGTGTTTTTTAAAACCACATCTATTCAAGCTGGGCATTTTGTCTTCCTGAGTCTTGGCTCTGTTACAGTCTGGATGCTACCAGAACTCCCATGCTTTCACCTGTGCATGTTACCATGGTTCCATGGAGCATTTTTTTTTTGCTTCATCCTATCTTCCTGTTGCCGTAAATCTAAGGGAAGAAAACTTCCATGACAGGGTGAAGGCAGAAAAAGGTCTTTTACTGAAAGTTCGGCTAAAGCTTTAGCAATCA
>JAWWEU010000001.1:49074529-49086482 GCA_035583155.1 Acropternis orthonyx | reverse complement strand
TGCCTGATGCCCCTCAGGACAGGGTTGGCCCTCCTGGCTGCCAGGGCACTGCTGACTCAGATTCAACTTGCCATTGAGCAGGATCCCCAGGTCCCTTTCCATGGCACTGCTTTCCAGCATCCCATACCTCAGTCTATACATACATCCAGCAAAGATACCACTGCCTAAGATTAAGCCTTCCAAGATTTCAATTGTGTGAGGCATGCCAATATTTTTGTATTTTATTTTCTGTCCCAAGGACAAAAGTCAAAAGACAGACATAGTTAGTGTACCAAAAGTCTATTTGCTTTCATACGTGAATTATCAAACCAGCTACATTTTAACATTTTCTGGTTTAGTAAAAATCTTTGCAGCCTCTAGGGCCAGCACATTGCCCTGTAGGAATCACAGCTCAGGAAAGCATGAGATGTCCTCCTCCTGCAGCACATCTTCCCTGGTGAGCTGTGGTCTCATCTGCAGCCTTGCCGTGGCAGTACCTCCCAAGCAGGGAGGATGGCACTGAGTACAGTGTGATGGGGACTGCACATGTCATGGACACGCAATGGAAAATTAAATCAATATAGAAATGAGATTATGAGCACAGAACTTCAAAGTACCTAAGGCAGACATGAAGATTTACACATGCAATAGGTCATTTGGACCTTCCTGACAGAAATGTCTGCAGAAAGAGTACCTTCCTAATGGAAAATTTCAATGAGATCCCACTTTTCTACAGGAAAATATCTTATGTAAAATTTCTACCAATCCCCTGACATTATTTAGTATTACAACATGACATGGTATTATAGTGATTTTTACATTCCAAGCTGCATAGCTAAATAAAGACAGACAGATACGATTGGTCTCTGCTTAGGAGTACTTGAATATATAGCAAAGCAATATTTAAATCATATTAGGACTTATTAAAATTAAATATCTCACTACAATTTAGCCAGCCCAGCTTTTTTGGGAGCAGACTCCTAGGTGATATAAATAGTCAGAGGGCCACTTAAATCCAGATAAAAGGAGATTAAGTTATAAGACATGGAAAATTTGATGCTGGGATTTTTTTAAAGCCCAAATCTAAATTAAATGAAAATGCTT
This sequence comes from Acropternis orthonyx, assembly GCA_035583155.1. Classification (NCBI taxonomy): domain Eukaryota; kingdom Metazoa; phylum Chordata; class Aves; order Passeriformes; family Rhinocryptidae; genus Acropternis; species Acropternis orthonyx. Next base: position 49,085,399 of record JAWWEU010000001.1, on the reverse strand, counting down.
ATAGCTAAACACTGATTTAGAAGCCTTTCAAACATTTCTTTTTAGGCCACTTAACATGTACTGTGACTCAAAAGGCACTTCAATCTCAAAAGCACCTCATTTTAAACACGTTTAAGATCTGTTTATATCAAATTGACTGATTTTGCAACCAATTATGTACTTTCCAAACATTAAATCACTTTACTGCTCATGTCACTTCAGTAATGTGAATTTGTTGCACTAATGTTTTGCCCACTTTCTGTTTCATGTCTTAGGAGCAAAGAAAATGGAACTCTCAGAAGCTGTCTGGTGTCTCATCATTGTGGGTGCTGGCAGCAAGAGCAGTTCAGTAAGACTGGGTCATTGTGCAGTTCTTCCGGATGAAGTGGTTGTAATCAGGGGTAGGAGACAACAGGTGCCACTGGCTGAGAAGGGAGGTAAATATTTTGTTAGCCAGAAAGATCTCCCACTCACCATGCTGGTCTCACATGTCTGCCCTGCTCAGTGCAAGTCACCCTGCACATTTTGCATGGATGACGTGCCTTCTATGCTTTGCTCTCTTTGCTATGCTGTTTCAGATAGCAATCTATTGTCCTTAACTTGTATTATTCTACAAAGTGTTTTCTATAGATATATGGTAATGCAGATAAGAGTATAGCAAGCTGCTGGGGAAATGTAAAGGAAATCTCTTTCTGGATGTTCTCCAAACAAGCTTAGCATTATTCCTCAAATAAATGGACTGTAGCAGACTTAGATGCTATCTCATAAATGATAACACACCTCACTCTTACTGCTGTGTGCTCATGGCAGTCATATAAATAAAGAACAAGAGGGACTGTGACATGTCAGGGTCCTTCTCTTTGGGAGTGACTACTGTAACATATTAAGGTCATGTCAAGGGCTGAATGTGAGAAGTAGTGGTGAAATTCACCTAATGAAATGTGCACATCTTCACTGGAGCTGGTCATTACTGATTCCCTTTATGATCAGTGAAAAGAAACAGACACATCCAGAGCACAGCTCTTGTCCTGACCGGGACATTCTAATGTACATTACAGCAAAACAATGTTTACTTTCCATTCTGACTATCCAGGATAGTGACTGAAGTATACATTTCAATAATGTAAATAACTGAAATTACACAGGTGCCACAGCTAGCCAGGGAAAAAACCCCTAACTTCTGCAGTTTACCAGCAGTTTCCAGATGTTTTTACAGTTGTATCCCAACTTGTGACTAATCCTCAGAATCTCTTCCCAAAATAATATAAAATAAATTTTTTGGAAGAGCTGAGGTGGTGCAATACCTTCTTCTGAAAATTACATGCTATAGTTCTTTTAAGACACAATTTGTTTGCAATATCTTTTGGGAGATACTAATTAATTTTCATTTCTTCATAGGTTTTAGTCATTCCTATAGAGTGGCAGTAAACAATTGAGTCAAGCTAGGATTTCCAACTATATCTTCCATGTGTGGTTTTATGGGGCTGACACTGACTAGGTGAAGAACATGAAGCTTCCAGGTGTCCAGACTAGCCAGATTTCTGGGTTGCCCAAATTTTGGCATGACCAAGAGTTTAGAAACTGTAAGGACTCTAGCCTTGAGATAGTCCACAGGACAGGATTTTCCTGGAAGGACAGGACTGATCCTCAGAAAGAAGCTTGACATTTGGGCACAAGCAGACATAGTTTTTCGTTTTTTCTTTTTGGAAATGTTCATTTTCTGAAGAGTGCTGGTTTTATTGAAGCTTGCTGTGAGAGACAGAAAACTCAGATTCAGCAGACATATCTGCATGTCTCATCAAACTAAATGATGCTGCAAAAACATAGAATCAAAAGAAAATTACTAACCAAAATGGCAATGTGCTTGGTCTGGATGTGTTATCTATGTTTGCTTTTTAAAGTAAACAGCACTTCATGCATTCCCTTCTCTGAGCGCTGGTGAAGCCTTTCAAAGCATTGGAAGATAAAGTAGAGTCAAAAAAGAAGAAGTCAACTTTTTACAAATGCCACTGCTTCCTTGAATTTTTTGTGAAACAAAAAATTTGCTAGGGTTTCCAGGAACTGCATGATTTTTAGAGTGCAATTGACAGTGGAGTGGCAGTTCAGAAATTGCATATGATGCTCCACTTATGGTTCTTTTGCTGTTCTGGGTGACAGTAGCTGGAAAAGCTGTGTGTCACTCAGGCATGATTAGGTGACAGTTGTGCATGGAATTCTTAATTGAAAATGCAGTAAACCTCTGAACTCCTTGCTTCATATGGGTTCAAACAGAGAATAATTTCATGGAAGGGTAAACTAGAGGTTTCCTAACTACACAGAAACCACATCAGCCTAAGGAGGTCTCTGGAGCTGAAAACAGTTGGAATCTTGGAGCATATTAGAAAGAAGAATGGTATATGAATGTCTTGTTCTCATTATTTGTTCAGGTACTTGCCAAAAATCCTATTTGATTACACAGTTGTTTGCAACATGTACCTGCATTTGTCATCTCTTTCATATAGCAGTTGATATCCTAACAGCAGGGGATTTTGCCATCTGTAACAAAGTCTGTGATTTCACAATTCAATTCAAAACAAGACAAAACAGTGAGTTTTCCTGGCTGCTGCCAGAGCCCTAGAGCACACTGTGCTTGTGGGAGTGGTGGAACTTATTTCTAAGCAATGAGATATTGCCTAAATGATGGCTCAGAGTAATGTCAATCAAATTAAAATCAATACAGGTCTTCAGTTTTTAATTCTAAGTCTGAAAAATATCAATATTATTCACACACACACAAAAATAAAATTACAGCAATCACACTCTTGAATGATAATTACAAACAAGAGAGAGTTATGATGCAAATAGCTGCTCCCCTCATATAGGTGAAAAGTTCAGATGATGCAGCCTGAAAGTCTTGAGAAGCTGTTGAAAGCCTTAGAAGCCAAGATAGTAAAAGGAAGGTATTAATGTCTGTCAGAAAACTGAAAGCAAGATTAATCTCAAAATGGCAAATATCCTGGCAAATAGAGATAAGAACAGTATATTATCAGGAGGGAAAACAGCAACCATTTAATAAACTTGGTGCCCTGATTTTGTGTTTAGTGTGTGTGTCTGCTGCCTCTGTGAATTCACTCAGTTTATTTAAAAAAATTGAGGACAAAAGATTAATACTTCGCACTATCTGGTCCATCAGGCAGCTGAATATGCTTTAGTTTTACAAAGACTTTCCAGGTGACCTTCAATATTACAGGAAAATCTTTTTGGTATTCCTGGGGAATGTAAAGCATTCAATTCAGAATATATAATTTTGTAGCCATTTAGTTGACTTCTGGATTTCATGTTGAAATCTACATGAAATCGTAATGAAAAATTTGTTTTACTTCTTTTGCAGACTCCAAAATGAAGTTATAAATAGACCGGCATTAAGGTGTTAAGTTCAAAAGTGTAACTATCTAATTACTTCTTAAAACTTAATCTCAGTATGCTATACTTAAATATAGTTTTAGCATAGAAAGTGCTGCAGACTAACATATCCTAGGTTTACATTAAATAAATTGCCGTTCAAGGCTGCCTTTGATTACAGGGGTTTCTGAATTTATGTTTGTTAGTTTAGTATCAAGCTGATGAAAAATTGCAATGTATGGTAAACATTCATAAATATACATGGATTCTGGCTTTTTGATTTTGTTAGAGGTTGTGGCATCTGGTGAACCTAAGGACCCAGGGGTTCTCTGTCACTGCCAGCTGACTCTGCCTGCAGCTCTGCCTCCCCAGGTCTGGCCAGGAGTCATTCTGAGCAGGTATTGAAGCAGGTGTACACACACACTCTCCCACATCCAACTCTCCACACAGGCACAGCTCCCCAGTAGATGCCCTTTGAGCCTGGTTTCATCCAGCCTCAGCAACCCCCTGCCCAGTCACCTCCTGGTTTTGGCACTGAGGGGCCCCTCAGACCAGTGACTGGTGCTTGGAGCTCTTATCGTGCTCTCCAGCTACTGCAACTTGTATTTCACTAGTGGATCATTCACACATGCAAACACACAAAATGGAGAGCACGTATATGCAAAAAATAAAAACATTGTAATAATAACACTGTCAGCATGGCTGGCCAGAGAGACACCCAAGACCAGCAATCTTGCTTATGTGTGACCAGCAAATTTTATCCCTTTTCCCCCTCAAATTTCTGGTATGTTTTTCCCTTGTCCACTTTGCTCCCTCCCTTTCCTCACCTTTGGTCCTTTGCTGTTGGAGGACAAACAGACTATGAATTGCGGAAAAAACATCTCACGCAATGGACATATGAAGAGGACACTGTTGAGCTGGCACATGATATCAAACTCACTACATTTTCTGCGTAAGTGTAGTATCTGACTTTTGATTACAGTAAGTTTTACTATGCTCCAGCATAGTAATGGACTTTCGCAGATAATTCCCTGATGTTTAAAACACTTGTTGCATTTAGATGTTACGGGTTATTGTTATTAGTTATGCCCTTTGTGTATTGCCATCATGGTGATTACCCTTGTTGTTTTTCCCCTCAAAGCCCTCCATACTGTCTTCCTCTCCCCTCATGATTTTCCTGCCACTGTCCCAGTTTTCCCGCCTGAGCCCTAAACCCAGTTCCCTGATTGGTTCTTTGCTGAGCCGTTCCCAATTGGTCAGTGAGTTGCTATGTTACAGGCTCCACCCCCAGTTTTGTCCAATCCCTTTCCAGTTGCCACCTCACTTTCTAGAACCTTCTCCCTGAACCCTATATAAACCACTCCCCGCAATAAAGTTTGCCTCTTTTGAGCCCACAGCACTTGTGTTGGTGTGGTCATTAGGGGCCTTGGTCAATGGCTCAGCACTTTGCCTAATATAATTTTCAGAAATTCTCATAATTCCCTTAAAATGTCCTATCACTTTTAAAATCTCACCAAATTCTCTTGTCCCTGCATCCAATAGTAAGTCTTATTCTCCTCTAGGCAATAACCCCCTTTATTTTGCATGGCTTTCTGTGGGAGAAATTCTTTTCTTGACTTTTTGTGATGTTGCTCAGGAAATTTGGTTATAAATTATTCTACTCACCCAATAAAGCAACAGAAAAAGCCCAAACCTACAACTGTGTTGTTTATACAATAAAGTGCACAGACCTACCTTCACATGGATCCAGTCTACTCACATTTTGGAAAAACACTGGGGCAGAACATCCAAAGGTTATCTCCACAGCTGATGACCCATACAAACACCCATGACCGATACTGGTAGCAAGTTGTACACCTTCTCACAGCATGCCCTGAATTTGCAGTCTGAGAATTATTTGGTTGTATTTAATGGAAAACCTTGATGTAACTGGAGTAGAGTGGTCCACTGGGCAGCTGCAGAGACGCTCCTGGCTGATGCAGTTCCTTTCTCTGGAGAGTGGGATCTGGCTGCTACCCAAACAGCTGAAGGAACACCCTGCTCATATCTGACTGCAGTAGCAAGTATGGGAAAGTCACTATGGGGGGAGAAGGTGGTGACTTGGGAACAGGAGCACGTACAGATGGAGGCAAAGGCAGGCTGAGCGGAGAAGCTGAGTAAGGATTAGATTGCTGGCACCAAGAAGGTTGTCCCCCAGCAGGACTTCCAAGGTGTGAATCTGGTTCTTGTTCTGTCAAGATTCAGCCACCATCAGGTATCCATTCATCACAAAGTCCTTGGAAGTCTCATTCATGGTGGGGAAAGAGGAGATAAGTTGCTCACTTCAAATACAAATCTACACACAGACAGGCACCCAAAGGCACATGGTACAGGAGAGAAAGTGGTTCTAAACAGTGCAAATACACAGTGAAGGTGGAAATATCTATTCAGAGACATTATTGTAAAAATGGTGAGGATCAGGCTCAGCATGATCAAGACTTACTCCAGTGGGAACACACAGTGTAGAATTATGGGTATGAGAAAATACCCATTCCTGATTGTTTCCGGGAGAGCCAAACCTAAGCTGCATCTCCCTGTGGCAACCAGTCCATGCATAGCTGAATCCAGTACAGATTGACCCAGATATGCTATTCACTTTTCCCTCCAGCTGAAATGGTAGTTCAGTTACCTCTCACTTCACTCCTATAATTTGAAAACAGTTTGTAGCAGTTCCAAATTATTATGGCCAATTTCCCAGCTGGCAACTTCAATAATAAACAGAATAAGCTATTTTATTTACCTCGCTCAGATTTACCATAGGTACTTAAATCTTAATTTGACAGCTGTCTCTACATATGCCCAGTTTGAAGGAACGGAAGTGACAGGTGGCAGTAGCAGTAATTCCTGCTTCCATCAGGTTCCCTGCAACTCTAAGTAGTTTTGATTAATCCTCATGCTTATCATCTTCTATTCAAGATCACTCATATATCAGAGCAACCTGATTGTTAGAATGAGTAAACAACCATTCCCTTCACCATTACAGGCCATGTGTAGACACCTCTAAATTCAGGAATAGGTAAAATAAGTCATTTTATCACAAAGACATTAGGTTCTTCATGAGTTTTATGTACACTGCTTGTCCCAGTCTTGGTGTTTAGTCTTCCTCAGGGGCAATTCCCAGAAGTGAGATCTTCAAAAGAGGATATTCTGTAATAAAAATTCCGAGAAGATACACATTTTCCTCCCCTCTCCAGGTCTCACACCCTCTTTATGGAGTGTATCACTGGCACAATTATTCTTTAATCTGCAATGGCTGCTGTAATTGGAAGCAAAGTGTATGACCCTTAAATAACGTACTGCAATAATTCAATCCAGTATTTAAAAGCATCTTATTGTATGACATGCACAGGAAGACACAGGAAAACCTACCAAAATTCAGTGGATAACTATCTGGATCTATTAATTTTAAAACAGGACTTTTTAGCAAAGGACACAGTTTTCCTCAGCTATACACTTCGTTTCCTCTGTTTCCTAGATGCAATTATTGTAAGATTTTGACAGTTTTTGAAGAATCTAATGCACTAAAAATTGTTCAATGGAAGAATTTCATAACTAGAAAGCTTTCAACTAGTCAGTAATCTCTGTTATGTTCTGAAGACTTCCCTTGGTTTGATCTAACATCTACCTCCAGAAATAAAAATCTCTTTAGCTAGAGAATTTTGAAGAGCAACAAGTTTAACAGTGGGCATAGCCAACTACTTTCATTTTAGCAAAATTTCTTATTTAGCAAGGAATATCCTAAATTACTGCATTATTGCAAAAAAAAAAAAAAAAATAGGATTCACTGTCATAACACCAACACTACAAGCTCACTGTGGTTTTACTGATGTCATCTGAACTTGGAATCACAGTTCTATATTATTCATCTTTGTTAACACTAATTTCTTTTTCTTTTAAAAAGTGAGACATTTTACCTCAAAGAAAATCCATTAGAACAGCTATCCTTGTCAAATTCTACCCATGATCCTCTGAGAAAAGTTTCTTTGTATAAACAGTTTTATGAGCTGCTCATGTAATTTTCTTCTCTTCAGAAATGTGTGTAGTTATACAGTAAAACATGCCCATTGTGTCTCGAGCCTTTATCTTCAAGAGAGCTTTGTAATATTCTGGTCCTAAAGGCTTTGTGCATGAATGAATTTGAGGTTTAATCCACTGGCTGAATTGCCCAAATGTCTGATGCAAAAATTTCTTGCACAAACTTGGTGATGAATAACAGAATAAAATCACTTGGATTCTATTAGCTCATCAGCTAGGCTTTGTACACTGTTCATCTATATTGAGTTTGTACTGTAGGAAACTGCTGTCACCAAGAGCGAAGCTGGGAGAAGACAGTGCTCAAAGGATGACGTAAGTAGCAGCTGAAATGGAAGGATCAAGGCAATTAGTGCTGCTGGGGCTGTTTGTGTGGCTGTGCTGCCTGTGGCACAACTGAGAAAGGCGGATTTTTTCAGACTCCGTCTCCTTGCAGAAGCTTGCTAGAACTAATCAGAAATCAGGTATCCACTACACATAAAATTCAGTTTACTTCCTGGTTGTTTTAGCACAAAACATGTGTTTTCTTCCACATCTGGATGCCAAACTGAAATTTCTACCTTCTGTGGAAAGAAAACTAAAACATAATTTTATTTGAGCTTAGCACTTGTTTTATCAGCACTGAAACCTTTCACCTCCAGAAAGCTGGAACAAAATTATATCATTGCACACTTGTACAACATTATTCACAATGTAATTAAAACAATATATATAGATATTACATAATATATACAGATAACACTAATGGCACAAAAATTCTTAGTGTATTTGTGAAACAAAACAAGGCAATCAAAACTTCTCCTTTTATTTACGTTAACTTGCTTCAGCAGAAATGCTTTCACTGTATCAAAACTACATTTTCCTGATGCTTATTTTTGCATCAGAACTTTTAAAATTTATGTTCACATTGTATTGGTAATAGGAGAGCAGATTGTACTGGGGTGAAGCCTACCAATTGCTGATGATTTCCCTGTGTAGGACCTCCTAACACATCTAATCTGAGCAGATGTTTGGAGGACACCTGACAACAGACTTCCACTTATTTTTATACTTTTATACTTTTTTTTTAATAATTTCTCTTATACTTCATGCATATATTTTACCTGTGATTGTGAACTCCCCTTGTTTTGTTCCTGTCAAAAGCAGATTTTGCATTCAAGAGTAAGGTTTTATCTGCATTTAATCAAGTTTCTGTGAGTATTTTGTGCTGCAAATTTGATGCTTGTTCTTGTGAAGGTATATTGATGCATTTTAATGCTCAAAGCCTCATGCATAATCCTTTCAAATATTGGGGGAAAAGGCCAAAAACCTAGTTTCAGCTTAGTGGAGCAAAAATACTGCTAAAGGTGCAATGCATGTTATTAAGAAAATAATTAGTTCATTTCATATTTTTATTTCTGTCTCCCCATTCACAGACACAGATGCACAGGAAGCAGGAATGGGCATGGCCCAAATCTGGCTGAGGTGAAGCAGGCCTGGGGAGCCTAGTGCATAGAACAAGATGCAGAAGTGCACGGACACACCAAGAAGGGCTAATGGAAAGTAAGAAAGTGTCCCAGCTGGACCTGGGCTACCACATAAACCTCATTCTTTTCACTGGCAGTTGCATCTGAACCTCTTCCCCCTGAATTAAAGGTTCCATGGGCTGCCACAGAACTCTTGCTCCTCAAAAATTATTTCTTCTGCCAACTTTTTCTTGAGCCAACATCATCAGTGGAGCACAGACAAGTCATCCAAATATTGAATTTCAGCATTCTAGTTGACATGGCAGGTGGATGAGGGACTCTGATAGACATCTCGAAGCAGAGGTCAGACTATAGCAGTCTGCAGTTCTGGCCCTTAATAAAAAGGATTAAAAGGTGTTGGCAACATCAGCACTGAGGTAGTCTGGAGGAGTGGGCAATCCTGGCAACAATGAACATAGCAGGTCTGTGAAACTAGGGAAAATATAGATGCCTGGAAAAAACAATGTCTGAAGGAAGGTACAAGTAAGATAGGATTGCACATGTGTGGATGTGGCATTTGGAGACATGATTTAGTGGTGGATTTGGCAGTGCTGGGTTAATGGTTGGACTGAATGATCTTAGAGGTCTTTTCCAACCTAATGGTTCTATGATTTGATGATTACTGATTACTTTCTTAATTTTGGTCATGTGTACTATTCTGTAAGTGTGAAGTTTGCATTAAAATGTTATAGACAGTGTGGAAAACGGTAATTTGAAACTGCTATTTGAATATAACTTATTGAAATCAAGAACAAAGTCAAAAATGGAAAATTTTGACTTTTCAAAAGTCATTGAAATGTGTGTTGGCAAGACAGTAAAACCAACTTGTATAAAAATTAATTTTTAAAGGAAAACTGTTCTAGGAATTTCTTCAGTCTCTTGTTCCAACTACAAAACACATTTTTAAAATGCTTTGAGTTACTGGGAAAAAAGCAATGTATGTGTATATACATATATATGTATATATACATACATGTAATGTGTATATATGCACGTGCATATCAGCTAGCATAAGCAACTAAATACAACTCTCCTCTGGGAATGGGATGAATGAAAACAAACTTTGTGATAGATAAAAGTGATTACCTGAAAAATAGAATCCAAATACTGCTTTCCACTAATAACTAAAGGAATCCCATCACAGGTTGCCTGGAACCTCCCTAACTTAGATTTTGGTGCCTCATTCACATGCATAGACTCAGCAGTGATCAATCTTCTACAATCCTAAAATCAATAGTTACTTGTACAAACAGCACAAAAGGTCCCGTGATAGCTGGAGCTGGGCTGCAGGCACTCTAATTGTGCATGAGAAACTGAGCAGAACAAAGACAGAGAAAGAAGATCAGGAGTGGTTTGGGTGGTCTTCATCTTTCTCTAGTAACTCATTCCTTGTGTTCAAAGAGATTGTACTGTTATTCTTATTTTCCAACATGTCATAATATTGTCAGTTAAACAAAGCATTACTAAGGTGATGTTGGTCTCTCTGTATTATGATATATGGTCATAAACTGAAAGCATAATACATGTCCATGACAATCACAAGAAGTGGGATTCTCGAATCCAGCTGAGCAGCTGAAAAGATGACATTTTAATAATGATGGTAGAACCAATTTAGAATTGAATGTGGAAATAACCACAGGGTTGCAAATAGAAAATGTAATTAGAACATGCCCTAAGTTAGGAATCAAAGTTACACGCTGTCATAAACAGAGTTTTCTTTCACCATGCCATTATAAACTCTAACCATCTGTTCCTTGATGGGGATGGGAATGCTCTGCCATTACCAAGGAGTTATTCATGAGAGCAAACAGACTGAAAGAGGGTCTGAGGAGAGGAGGAGGGTTTCTGCTTGGGTTATTGCCGAAGCCCATACGTGGGTGAGAACGGGAAAGAACGAACGCACCAATATGATGCAAATTCAATCCACTTTATTC
>JAWWEU010000001.1:49035527-49074040 GCA_035583155.1 Acropternis orthonyx | reverse complement strand
TCCCTCACTTCTTTTAACTGAAACTCTGTCACATTGGGAAGTGGTTGGCATTTTGCCAAGAGTCAAACCAAAACAATGCCTCTTGACCTCTGATGCTTTGTTACTTTGCTGTGAGGCAGCCTGGAGAGCTCACACAGTCAGATTTAATGTCTTCAGCACTGGAGGAAATGGCCTCCAGGTGACTTTAGTAGGGCTATGTGAACTTGATGGTTAACACCAGCTCGCATCTTGCAGCGTTTAATGACTTAGTAAATCAGAGGAGTAATATCAGGCTGGCACCCTGCAAAAATAGGTGGGAGGCAGTATCTTCTCTGGATATAGTGCCCACTGTTCATGGGTCTAAAAATCTAAGCAAAGAAAATTAGAACTCAAACCCAAACTACCTGGTGAATACATATGACTTGCATTTCTGAAGTGTAATGAAAACTGTAAAAAGCACAAAAATAACAGACATCTTCTGATAACAATCCTGCATTTCTGAGGCAGTGAATGCTGGAGGAAGCTGCAGCAATAACAAAGACAGAAGGACATATTCTGCTGATTTAATTAAAATTTAACAAGAGATCAATGCCTATGCAAGCACAATAACTCCTGAAGGAAAAATCCTATATTTATCATTTATGAAAAAAGAGACACAAGGGAAAAAACATGTATTCAATTAAAAAAATTAATGTATTTTAAAAAATTAAAAAACAATTTTAAGAGTGGCTAGCTGGTCTTATTACAAATTAAAAAGTGGTATTAAATAATTTCTATTTTTATTTATAAAACTCTCCGAGCAGCTGCATTATTTATATGCTGTACTCCTGCAGAATGTTACCCAGCCATTTTGGTCAGATGAAAATAAAACCCATGCTGCACTTTTGTATCCCAAATCTGAACGCTGTGACAGCTGTCTAACAGTCCTAGCAAATTTTTTGGCATGTTCATGTAATAAAGAACATCTCTGGCAACTACAGCTAGAAAAATATCTGCTCCCATAAAAAAACATTCTCTCAACCAAAAGAACTCACATCTGCATTTCTTTCCAGTGCTTCTCCAACCAAGAAGTCTTTTACATATGTGATGTTTCAGCCATATTGTTACTCGCTAGGTTGTGAGTCACCATTAATTGCTGATATTCAAGACAGAATAGGCATTTAGGAAGGACATAACAAGAAAAATAAAAGCTTTCGATTGCACAGTGGTAATAGGGGGCTTCCGGTGGTATTCTGATAAACACAGGATACTTTGGCATTCTGGTGCCTTCAGTCATCAGTTTTTACTGCATCATTTTGTATATTGAGATGTCTTTATAAGTGCCACAAATGTTGTTTTTTCTTTCTGCACAGGACCGTTTGGGGTAGTTTTACTTAACTCAGCAGTTAAACAACTGTTTCCTCCATCTCCAGCTAGAAGTCCCCCTACACAGTTTGGCCTCTCCCATGCAGGGATGGGCAGTTCCATGTATTATTCTGGGGACTTTTGATGTCACATCCTGATATGGCCTTATGGAAAGAAAATTATTCTCCATAGTTTACTTTGTGACTTTCTGGAGTTAGTAGTGGTTTTTACATGAGAAAGCTAGGTCTGTAGTTCAGAAAATGTTAAAGCCAACAAGGTTTTTGCAGGTATTTCTCCATGTTTTCATCAGGTCTGAGTTATTTCAATTTGATATTTTCTCCTTTTATGCACATATGAACAGAGCCTGAGCTCTGTCACTGAGCATTTACTGCTAATAAATATTACAGCATCCGTGGAAGTAAATCCTAAAGAGGCTGGAAGACAAAACATACCTAGTAGGCAGATGCTCAGAAAGACTTGGCATTGGTTAAAATTGTGTGCTTAGAAATTATTTTTAACAGCAGCATTTTTTGTGGCTATGAAAATGGCAAAACAAATGTGCCAAGGTCCTGAACAAGAGCCCTGCAAGACAGCACCGCAGGTGCACATCCAGCTTCAACCTGAGTGAAAGTCAAGACAGCGTTTTTACTAAAGTACCTGAGAGAGGAGATCAGAGAAGATCCTGAGCTGAGCACTAAACAGCTGGGACTGGTGCCAGAAAGGAGGACCAAAGCCCTGTTTTCAAAAAGCACCTGGAAAATGCATTTAACTATGCAACTAATCACAGAAATGGTCATTGAAGCTGTTACTAATAAGGGTCCTTAAACAGGAGTGCCAACAGAAGTGGCCACCAGCCTTCAAAGAGGATTGAATCTCCACAGGACACAGAAGGAGGCAACCAGCAGACCAACAGGATGGCATTGAAGGTGTTGGGGAAGCCACTGTTTCAAGACAAGCACAGGACTAGTTTTGCAATGTGGTTGAGAGGAGCCATTTCAGAGACACTCATAAAGAACACCATGCGGCTTTGGGGCAAATTCTGTAAACAACTATAGGTGGCACAGTCTTACAAATGAATAAGTCAGCCTGGAGATGAATGGGAGGAAATCTATGGAGTAGTCAAGTTATGCCCTGACCCACAGGCAGATGATCTTCGCAAAAGGCATTTTTACAACCAGACCAGATTTTAATCAGCCAGGCCTGAGAGCTGGGGATAGTGGGGGCAGAATAAGGCACTCATGCTTATTTTGGATGTGCATTTGAACTCAGGGGAAGGGTGTGACTCATCCTGGCTTTCTGTGAATGGCAGGTGAGAAACTTGCTCCAGTTCATTCATGAAGTCCTGGACAATTTCCCCTATAGCAGCCTCAACTATAGATCTCCCAAGTCATTGAGTTTCCAGCTGTTCTGAAAGCCCCAGTCAATTTATCATTTCTACTCTGTTACCCAGGAAAACTACTGTGTTAAGAAGTTTTGATTATCTACTTGGTCAACACAGACATGCCTTTGACACTCATTCATTCCACCATATTGCTTACATTCTGCTCTAGGTGAAATAACCTAATCCATGGAGATCAAACAGCAAAGAGACAAAGAAGAGCTTCCGTACCCCAGTTATTTCCTACCTTCTTCCTTTGTTACTCAGTCATTCAGAGGCAGACTGAGCTCTTTCATGTCCATAATTTAGTAACCTGACACATTGTAAGTGCCTCTCGTTCTTCAAGACTGGACCAGCAGACAATGTACTGGGAAATGAAAGGACCTGCTTAGTTCAGCCAAGTGTGCAGATGGGATCAAGGTCTTGAATGTGGACAGAACTTGACATTTGTTGAGGTCAAATATACACATAACATTTGGAACTTGCATCTCAAGGAAGGGATAAATGCTTGTAAGAACAGAGCTGCAACTGGTGACTGTAGATGAATTCTATGGAATCAGATGAGTATTCCTCTCAAAGAGAATAGAGTATGTAGTGAGTCTGCAAAGAACAAGAAACACCCTTTGAAATTCAGAAAGTGTGAGCATAAAGGAAAAAACATTAAAAATGGAGTTAAATCAGGCCTTTCAGTGGGGATTTAAATAAAAAGTGGGAGGGTTTTGATCATGTAAACAAAAGAAGAAATTTGTGGGCTGCTCTGTAGTGAGGCAGGGTTTATGGAAAATCCTGGACTGTCACAAAGTGAAAGGGGGTGCCCTGTCCCACCTGGGGTCCCCGGAAGCCAAAGTAGCCTGGAAAACAGACTGTGAAACTCTGTGAAACAGACTCTTTCAACTTCATAGGTGTTATTATAGAATCATGGAATGCTTTGGTATGGAAAGGAGCTTACAGATGTCCTACTTCTATGCCTTCTGCCACAGGTAGAGACACCTTCCACTAGACCAGGTTGCTAAAAGCTCCATCTAGTCTGGCCTTGACCACTTCCAGGGATGGGACATCTGCAAATTCTCTGGGCATCCTGAAACAGTGCTTCACCACCCTCACAGTAAAGAATTTCTTCTTCACATCTAATCTAAACCTACTCTCTTTCAGTTTAAAGCCACTCCCCCTTCCTATCACTACATGCACTTGTAAAAAGTTCTAGATGTCTGGTTCACAGTTGCAGTACTAAGTGTATTTAGTTTCAGGTATCTGTGTTCCAGGAAATAAATAACTGGCAGTGGTTTTTGTTTCAACCTTCCTTGGATCCATAGCCTTTCTATGCTGCTGTGAAGCAGACTTTAGGGATGACTCAACGACCCACATTCCTAAGGAGGAGTCTACTCCAGGTTAGGGAAGACAGTGTCTTTTCTTGGAGCCATCTCCCTCCTGCTCCAGGACAGAAGGCTCCAAAGACCAAAGGATAGCATGAGAGCAGACTACATCATGAAGCTGAGGATCTCTGGTTTGTGCAGAGGGGCCAAAATATGGTGCTGCAGATCAAAGACAGGCTTCCCAGGGAAAGAGGACTTGCCTAGGGACCAGAGCAGATCAGGCAGAGTGCATTGCCTTTCAGATATGGCGTTAGCTGGAAACAAGAACCTGCCCTTGAGGGAGGGCAGGGGAAAGTTACACATTATGTACATATAAGACACATGTATAGCAAAACAAAAAGGAAAAATAAGAAATATTTTTACATCAGTCTTTCAGCCCTAACCCTCTATTTTTATTTTTAAATTATTTTTTTTTAAAATTCAAATGATACTTACCTTTTTTGAGTTTAAAAGGTTTCAGTCTTTTGTAGGAACCTTACTGTGTGAGGCAGTCCAGAAAAAAACACCATGGAGTGCACTTGTAGGGTGAGGCACAAATGATTCAGTAATACTGAGTATTAATATAGACATCACAATCTGGGAACATAAGGGAGTCAAATTGTTGTAGGGAAGGATAACTGTCCTTCAGGAAACCATCTGTTAGAATTGGAAGACTAAGAAAATTTTGAGCACAGAAACCCTGTTTAGGTTCTGAAGTGGCCCTTTCTGTTTCTTCATGGTTTTGGAAACTAGTGTACTTGAAAACCTGTTTGATTTTTGCAATTTTACCTGCTGGGCTAATAGAGATGTAGTATTAACTTTACCTCACTCAAACAAGCCAAGCCTTGCTCCGGGACTCAGAATTATATCTTACACAACATGCAGAAGTGAGCTTGCATTTGAATGAAGCCATGTGGCTTTTTTACACAACAGCCACACTGGTACAAGCAGGATGCTGCCATTTTGATTAATCCTATCTTAACACAGCAATGTGGCATGTATCAAGGGGGAAAGCTGTCCTGGCCAATAGCCACACTAAGCTCTTTTTCCAGATCAAGTTTTCATCGGCTCACTGAGTCCCCAAAGCTGTTGAAAGACCCTGTGGAAACGACAGGGATTCAATTAAAGCTGTGACATATACTACCAGAAGGTGTTTTGGGGTTTTTTTTCTGAGTGCTTTGAGATAAAAGGTTTGTGTTTCTAAGGACAGATACAGAAGAGCTTTTAACAGGAGGAGTGCAGTGACTGTGTATCACCACCAATCCGTTCCATGGCTCCCCTGGGGTGGTTGCAATGGCAGCACCAAAGAAGACAAGAATTAGAAGAGAGAGGCAGGCTTAGACTACCCGGGGAAAAGATGCTTTCTAGAGAATAAGAAAAACTAATGGGAAAAAGCACTGACATAATTTCTTGAAAGTGTATTTTATTTATGATATTGCTAAACAAACACAGTATCACTTATAGAATTAATTTAATTGACTGTTTTACTTAAAAAGAGTAATGGACATTAATTACAAATGGTAAATGACAGAGAGTCTATTTGGGATCTTAATGTAATTCCTAAAAGCTGAGCACAAGTTTGTGTTTGCTTAGATTTATGTGTAGAAATGGGGAGTCAACTTGGACCCTGGAATATGTCACTGTGGGGCTGGAACAGCATTATCGTGCTCAAAGGCTGCGCAGGTGACAAAACAGAGAATAATTTAGATGCACATTAGATGCACATGACGTTAGTCAAGCAAAGGGCTTTACACACTTCAAGAGGATCAGCAGATTTAATTGGATTAGCCAAAAAATTGAGTGAACAGATTATATACAATCCCTTAGCAATGCTGTATTTCAAGTTTCACTTAGGTAATATGGGAGACTCATCAATTGTAAGAGTGTGACTCAGTTTCTCTCAGCTAAGGGACTGTGTTGGGGTGTAGAAGGGCTGTGGGGGATAATGCACTTTGTGCCCCTGTGATGTATTTTAAGATCTCTACCAGGAAATATTGCTGAGGACAAACAGAGATTTTAAAAGGAAAGAGAGAGGTGAAAATGGAGGGAACAGCAGTATGAAAAGTTTAGGAGGACAAGTTGAGAGCCTGCTTTCCTTATGTTGGCTGGGACTATTAATGGGATGGAGCCTGGGCTGAGTGGCTTCCCCAGGCTTTAGTGGATGGATGTCCACAGTTCTCTGGGACTCTTACAGAAAAGCCAGCACAAAACTGATTAATGAGATTTTAGCAAACATTGCTCTATATAAAATTTATTTTCATAGAATTTTCATTATTGTTATCTTTATGTTCGGACACATTGTATGCTTGAGCTGAGCATTTTATCAGCCAAGAGTCAGACCAAATGGAAGGGATGTTCACACCCTGCCTGGTTTTACACCCAGTATTAAAGGCAGGGACACATGACAGGACACCAGTCCAAATATACCACTGATTATGTTTTCCTGCAAGATTTTTTTTGTAATCCTGTAATAGGATTATCAGAGGCTTTTCTGGTAGCTTACAAAGGATATGCTCTTCATGACATGTTCAGTGATTTTTCCCCTTGGCTAATTAGCAGCAAGTGTTAATTCTTTTCATACTATGCAGCCAAGATACTTTGTGAAAATGAGCTGATTTCAGTCCTACTTCATATCAAACATTATTCTTTATCTGAACTCTAGTTGAAGAACCCCAGGCCATGTTCTCACTTAGAGCAGGTTAAATAAAAACTGAAGTGAAGAACCAATTAGGTAGACATGTAGGGACATTTTTGCTCTGGTATTGTTAAGGATGTGATCTTCAAAGATGCTAAGCATCTGTGTGCAGCTCTCACTCAAATCTTGAAAGCTGCAAGTGATGGCTTTGCCATGGGGCCAACACAGTCAGGGAGCTGCTCTTTCTTGCAGGAAATAGGAGGTCTTCTGCTTTGTGGAGTCTGCTGTATGTTTAAATTCTTGCTTTCAAGCATTAACTCAGGATTTCATTTATCTATGGATTTGGGGATAGAGTCTGTGTGAGACTGGGTTCCTGTAGGTCTCAGATCTCTTAGAAGAGCTCTGCAGTAAGTGATCTCATATATTTAGGGCAGGGGCAGGAGGGGGGGTTGGGAAGAAAAATGACAAAAGGTTTCCCAAATCTAGATGATCTCACCAAGTAAATCACGCAGATTGGAAACAGTGCTGCTGGATTTTGTGAAAGGCTCCAGCTTCTCCAGGGACACTGAAATTACACTGTCTTCACTTCTGGCTCCCTGCTTCCGTCCCTTCTCCACCTCAGCTGTCACTTCCACCCCACAACTAGCAGGTTGCTCTTCATCTTCACATCAGCTGCATCTGTGTCTTCACCTCTTATATCAACCTACCCCCAGTGTACCTTTTCCACTCATTATTTCTTCTGCTTTTCCTTCTCCTGTCTTGTCTCAGTACATTTCTGTATTTCTTCTTGCTGAGGAAACTCTGCCCTTTTCCTCAGACAAAGGGAAAATACCTCCAGGGTTCTTTTCCTGATGTTTCTCTCTTGTATCACTCAACCTCTTTTATTTCTCTGTGATGCTGTTTCAGGAAGAAAGGTAATAATAAGATTAAAATATGAGGGGGAAAGTGAGGAAAAACACAAAACCAGAAGGGCTTGAGCAGCTGTGTGTGTCCACCTCATTTTTCCAGTCAGGTCCTATGAAAATGGTTCCATCAGTCCCTTTGCTATCTGCTGGGCAGGGAGAGCAGCCAGCCTCCTTCCCTTCACCATGAGGCAGGAAAAGTGCTGTGAAACAGTGGCATGGTCAGACTCACCCTGTCAAAGGTTAAATCCCTGCTATATGCTGCTATCTGTACAAGAATAAGATCATGGGTTAAGACAAATAAACATATTTTCTCTCACACAGCTTTTCTGTTTTGCACCTGTCATAGGATGCTAATTTGAGTAACTGAGTACAAGGATAATTAGCAATCATGTCAGTGACAGTATGTTTAATCAAATTAAGTCAAATGTGAGTAATATGTGGTTTTTTGGTTTTTTTAGCCAACAGAGAGGAGAAGCAAATAGCTCTCTGAAAGAGAAAAACAGGTTCTAGAGGCTATTCCTGCTTTTCATGTTAAGAAGACCTTAGCTTCCATGAATAATCTTTTAACATAATTCAGTAAATTAATTTCCTCCTTTTGCTGCCTAGACATGGAAGAAAAGGCTTTGATCTAAATGTTCTCCTACTTTCTTTTTCCTCCCACTCACCCTGTGGGTGGGATGTCTGCCCTCCACAGCAGGGGTGAGGAGCCCCAGCATAGCTTGTTGCAGGCAGTGGACACTTAAGTTTACAGCCATTTGGTTTGCTGAACATGGAATCTGCTTGGGTTGATATATAACCCTTAGTGAGAATTTTTTGGGTAATGCTACAGCTTCTCACTAGTGAAATCCCTGCACATGAACTCCTCTGAGACTCTCCCAAGCAATTTTTCCCTGCATATTTTACTGCCCCTCTGGCAAAATGGTGTGGTGAACACAGGCAGAGAGTTACCGTGGCTGAATGCTGAAGGTGGGTGATGGATGAACTCCAGGTAGGGTCCTTGTCAACCAGCCTTCAGTTTGCTATGGGACCATGTGATGGTGATCTCCCTCTTCCCAGCTGAGATCTTTGTACCTGGCTTTTGTACAGACCGCCTCCATCCTGCTTGCCCTGGGTTTGCTGTGCTGTGCTGACCCACAGTGTCTGCATGGACCACCAGCCTGTACTGGGGGCTGCATGGTGTGGTTTGGAGGCCTCAACATGTGACAAGAAACCCTGGTGCCTGGGTGCACTTCCCAGGCAGGGTGCACACAGCAGTCAATGTCAACCTTGCATGAGTCCCCACTCCACTGAAGGTTTCTCTTCTGCTTTCTTAATACCCTCCTCTGTCAGATCCGTCTGCTTTGCTGAGGGCTTGGGAGAGACAGGGCTTCCCAGGGCTGTTGCTGCTGCCCAGGGTGAAGGATGTGACTCCCAACTTCTCTGTGCCTCTCAAGAGCAGCTGGAATTAAAGACACACTTTTACCTTCCCATCTGCCCCCTGACTGTGATCTGTGCCCAGAAAGCCATCCCCTGCTCCATGGGGATCCTTCCTGAGGCACTGGGAACAGGTTGGGTCTGGGATGGGCTGCCCTGAAGCTTTGCCAAGCTTTGAGGCACAAACAAGACTGGCATCTTCACTTAAAGTAACCAATTTTTTATGCATGTGCCAAGCAGGGCCCCAGGAATCAAACCAAACAATACATTAGTTAATTTGAAAGATCATATAGCAAGTAAGTTAAGAGTTTAGTGAGTCCTATCCATTTATTCCTTTATAATGTGTAATATTCCTTTATAATGTGTAGCATAATGATATAATAAAATGAAGCCAACACATTAAAACAATCCTCTTTTACACAATGTTTCCAAGCAGAGATTTCTTCAGAAAGTTCTGCCCACCCAGTCCCTGATGAAAACCCACATGTGCCAACTGTGCAGGTAATTGGACAGTGGGGACATAAGCAAGCTGAGGATGGTGTTCTGATTTGTCTGAAGGACAGATACAAATTCTGCATCAAGACTGCCTCTGCCTGTTATTCCCTCACTGGGCTCAGCTTACCTTGAGAGAACAAATACTGGCTTTGCAGATCTTGGAGAGCTTTAGGGTCTTTACCATGACTTTTCTTACAGGGTAACTGAGTCAAACTCTGTACTGCATACTCCTATTAACTGCTTTAAGAGAGATCCACATCTTCAAAAGAAACCCATAAAACATACAAAGAGACATACGTTATTTAAAGACAGCTGCTGCAGTAATGATTATGTGCAAAGCATAACAGAGCCACAAACCCTAAGCACCACATCGTCATGGAAGGCTCTGTGGATATAACCCTAAAGACCCCATTAGCCTAATGGGACTAAGTACATCCAGTGGTTTTATCATTTTGCAGTCCAAAACTCAGTTTCCCCCTTACTTCCTTCTGTTCACTCCAGCCCTGGGAATTTTGCCACTGACAACCAAATTGGCTTATAATATTTGGATCAACAAATTATTCTGAGACCTTGAGAAAACTGTTACCACAGGCACTGAGTCCCAGGCAGCTGACAATGACAGTTTTGGATAGATTTGGCTTAACAATGGAAAAAAACAGTATCAGCGATGGCTTTTACTAATTAAATCTACCTCCCTAGAATTAGGCCATATGTGATATCGATTCGTTCAGTCACAGGGTTTCACACTGCAGATGTAATGATAATGCAGATGCAGCAAGCTGAGTGGCTCTCAGCAGCGTATCAGAGCAAAATACACAGCAGACACACACCACCAAGAGACAGAAGATGACAAAAAGTGCACTAGTCAAAGCATGAGAAGTGCCAGTTACATGATTCTGATGAAAGCTCCAAAAGGGAGCTCTCTGCGTGCTGTTTTAAAAAAGCAAAAGTCTGTTCAGCTTTCCATGCCCAAGGCACTTCTGTATAGGTAATTGCTCACTGAAAACCAGTAACTATTTCTGTTGCATTTTCTGGATGAAACTGAAGACCAAGCAGTGACTCAAGTGAGCAGGAGAAGGGCTAATCCCCTGTAGGGGTCTTGGGAGATGCATTTTCTTGCATGACCATGTACAAGCTTAGGTACAGTGCCAGTGGCCCAAGGCACAGGCGTTTGTCCAGCACAAGGCATCACTTCTAACTATGAAACCACAAAAATTACATGGTCTCCGATAACTGAGCACTGAGAAAAGCTCGGTGACCTTAGAGGTTTGGATTCACTCCAGTTTGCACTGCAATGGTGAGGGAGGCTGTTGCAGGGACACTCCCCCATGCGCTGCTCTACCAAACGGAGCTGCACTGAGAGAGAAGATCTAGACTGCGTCAAATGCTGGCCTTAAACCTATGTTTGTCATCCCATTCCAGAGCAACAGTTGAGGTGTACCATTTTGAGGGATACCAGAAAGAATCACTTCAGCATTTGCAGAATCAGAGTACCTTGTTTTGGCACACTGAATTGATCTTGCCCCTAAGTTAATTTGATATTTTCCACTGCTTCATGGGAGTTTCAGTTTAGCGTTGATGATTACCTGATTGATCTCTGTGGGCAAGAGGATGGAACAAATTCAGGGTGGTGTGACCTCCAAACATGCTGTGTAACATGCCCAAAAGGTTGTTTGATGGGACATACCATTTTCTACAAACCCTGTCCCATGACAGGAAAGAAAAGGGAAAAGAAGGCAGGAATCCCTGAACCCCTCAAACTCGAGACACATGGCAGTTCACAAAACACTGTGAATTGCTTCAAATCTGTAAAAAAAGAGAAATTTTCCCCAGGAAAACACTGGGGTTATCTAATAATTATTTTTCTTTTAAATGCCTTTCTATTTGAAATTTTCTGGTCAACTCCAATTTTGAATTTAAAAAAGAAATATATTAAGACATTTAAATTTTTGAAATCTTTATAGACTTACCAACTTAGACTTTCAAATAAGGGAGGAAAACTTTTCCAACAACAAAAACATATGTAAATTTAAGACTGTTTTCAAGTTAATAATTTTATATTTAAATAAAAACATGAACTCTGTTTCTTCCTTTGATAAAACATCATCTTCCCTCTTAGGACCAGATGAATGTACAGAAGTGAATGGGAGATGTGAGATGCCAATGCATCACTAAAGTTCCAGTAGTGCCTTAAACAATAAGGATTCAGTGAAAATCAGCAAAATTCCCTTGCTTTTGTTCAGATTTATTAAAACGAGCAGGAAATCCGAGGAACTGTTGTGAGATCCACTTTCTTCCCATAAAGCATAACATAAGAGGGGCTGCACAACACTCCAGAGGTTGAACAGCATTCAGAGAAAAACAAGACTCCAAAGCTACCAGGCCATAGATGTTCTGCTCTCTGTTACTTGATAAAAGGGTAATTTCAAAATAACTTCAATAAGTTCTCTTGCAGAGACATCCACAGGCACAAAGGAGGTTTCAAGAGGGCTTCCTCAAGGGGTTCTGACCCTGAGCTTTCCCTTTATCCCTGTAAAGGTGGAAGGTGGTCATTCAAATACGACATTCACAGCAATTCCCGTTTGTAAGGGTCAAATGCACTCAGGTACCCCCAAAATACCAAGCAGTGGAAGGATTTAGGAGAATTTATTTTCAAAGTTGAGAACACTTAACTTCTTGGCACAAATTTGCACCAGACCTAGGAAAAGACACGCCTCCTATTCTTCTTAGGGCTTTTATTGTCCCTGCCCTACCCTGCTGTGGGGGCCTTCAGACATGTCTGCGAGAACTTACCTTCTCTCATATCTGGGAAGTCGGCTTCTCTGGAATGCAGGAGGAGAAAACATCTAAAACTGTCTCTGGGAAAGGTGCCCCGTTTCAGGCAGGAAAGCTTCCTTAAGTGAAAAACGCTTATCTCCTCATAGTAAAGTTTTCTGGAAGGGTCTTCTACAGTTGCACCACTTGAGCAGAAGCTTAGCTTGCATGGCTTCTAAGAGATGAACTGAACAGATAGCACCTCTCCCTTTGAACCCAAATAGGAGCCCCGGGATGGGTCTGAGTGTGGTACATTTGTGGCAGAACTCTACCCACCAGGTCCTCAAAGCAAAGCATTCTCTGAGCCTGACTTTAGTTTGCCATAGGCCAGGAGGCGGGCACAGTGCTGGCCATGGTAAACAGCCCTGCACTAGTCGTGTGAGATAAGACCTTTGGGCAGCACTGCCCTACACACACCTGAAGATGCAGCTTTCATCCGTCTTCCTTTTTTTTTTTTTTCTCTAAATGCAAAAAATTCACCTCAGATTTGAATCTTGAGTTTAAATTTGTCTTTTCTTAGCCATTTGGAATGTTTTAATCTATTCCTTTCCAACAGCCAGATACAGCTAGAATTACCACTAATGTGTTACAATACATTAATGACTTTATGACTCAATGACTGACATTATTAATATCACACAGTTTTTCATTTTACAAACATTCTGTTTGTCTCAATTTCCAAACCTCAAATTTATTAGCAAAGAAGAGCTGGCAGAGCTGATAGAAGAGCAGGATTTAAAATATATTTGTCAGCCAAAATGAATGTGTGAAGTAAAGCACCTCTCAGGGGGTTTCATAAAAAAAGCCGTATCAAAAACCTTTTTTTTCCAGGAGTTGTGCAATTACTCTGCTCATATGTATGTACACAAATTTATGTGTGTACCAACAAGTCCTGAAGACTCATCATCATGCAGAAATAAAATTTACTTTAACCAAAAGTATACAGATTACTTTAGCCAGAAGCTACAGATTATTCCATTGGCCAGAAAATTAAGGTAAAATAAAATGGAGACCCACATTTCACTAAAGGTTTTTTGATTTCAGGTGTCTAGCTTTAAGCATCCATGGCGTTACTTCCAAATGTGCTGCAGTCCAGGACTTTCCATGGACTGACCTATACTTTAACAGCCATGAAACTGTGGTACCAGCTGACCATCTACAGCTATCCCATCTCACCAGGCACAAAGTAACTTGCATGAGATCATGAAAGGTTTTACAAAAAAACCTCAAAACTTACGTGATTCATGTTCTCTCAGTCTCTGTGGAGTTTCATCACCTTTGCCAGGACTGCAGCACAGAGCAGTGCTCTGGAACAAAATGATTAAATGCCCCTGAGCAACAGGCACATGCAGGAAAAATTGCCACAGGCCTTGAAAATCAGCTGAGAAGGCATTTTATGGGATGACTCAAAATGTACAAGGAGACAGAGACTGTCTTTGTGCAGGTGGAAAGAAGAAGAAACTTTTATGGCTGACCACTATTTAGAAACCTTGACCAATGATAAACCATTACTGGGGCCTGGTTTTGAATGAAATTTTGCTTAGAGTCTAGATAACCAAGTCATCACAAAAAAGGGATTTCAGGGCATGATGAAATAAAACTGAGATGCCATCAATCTTTGAATACTTGAGTTTATGTAAATTTTTTCCAATATTCAAGCATGATTTGGAGTAAAGATACATATTTATCTATACAGTAACATTTAGGTTTATAAATGTCAAGGAAAGCCATGCACTCCAGGATATGCAGAGAATTCTTTTTACTTTTTTAAAAAATAAATAAATTGGTCCCTTCAGTGCTGTAATTTTTTTTTCTAATTATCCCTTAAGGAGATCTTACCATAGCAACAGAGCAGCTGGTCTCACACCATTTGCCTTGATCTCCTTTCCTTTTCGCTGCTCCTAGTGCACATATCCCCTCCTTTCCCTGCCTTCTGTGACCACTCAGCCCCACAAAGTTCATGTGTGCCATTCAATCCTTCCAAAGGATGCTGCCAGATCTCCTCCCACTGAGGTTCCATCTTACCCACCTCACTCTTCACCCAAATTATGCGCCCAAGCCTCCAGTAGGGCATAGGGCTCTTATTCTGCAGCACATCACACCAGACAGTAACTAAGTCCTTTCAGCCTTAAAACCTATGGCCAAATATGGTGATATCCATAGGGAGAAAACACAAGAATGTCATGTACCTTTGAGTACTCCAAGCTGCTGCTGTGGGACCACACAAAGCCAGGCTGATGCAGGCTCAAGCCATAGCAGAATGACCATGGGGCTGTCTAATCCTCTCAGCACTCTTGAATGCAGACAGGGACTTCATGCACTGAGCTAGAGACTCTTAGTCATAGCAGAAAGCAAAACAGCCTCATTTTCTGGGAAAAGGATGTTAAAAGGAATCACACTGGCTATGCAGAATTTTTCTTCCAGTTTTGCATAGAAAGGATACCACTGCAGTATTCACAGGTTCTGGGTGCAGAAGAATTAATTAAAGACAAAATAGCAACTGTATTTTGCTCTTTAACAGCCTGCATAACTCCCCCATTTTCACTGGGTTTTTATAGCACTGAGTTCTGCCTCCTCCTGTGAAGCTCTTCAGCTTTGAGTGTGTTCACCAGGCATTGATACACCAGGCATTGATAATTCTTCCTTCACAGTAACACTTGGGCCAAATCTCCTGTGTTCAGTTTCCTTAATATCAGGTAAGGGACTGGCTATCTCAAATAAAGAAAGCAGGTTTACAAAGGTGCTGCCAAGGGTCCAAGGTGGCTGAGTGATGGTAAGCAAGAAAATACCATGGGGGTTTTTTTCCAATATTCCTTGCAGCAGGCACTGGTGGAAGTGCTGGCACACAGTGGACAGGCATGCAGTTCAGCTCCCAGAGAAGTCAAAAACACTTGGTTGCTCTGTGGGAAGGGATATCTTGTTAAATAATAAAGGATGCAGGGATAATGGTAGGATTTTTCCAGGGAAGGTCTACATGCCTGTGGGCATATAGCTTGTAGCAGTATGCTGGGTTACACATGGAAGTTTTATAATGGCTTTGAACCTATTTTGAAAACAATTAGAAGTTCACAAAGTTATTTCAAGCTATTTGTCTCCTCCTTTATAAACATATAAATATACTTGGTAATTTCAGAAGGAAGAGAGCTCTTACGCAATGTTTGGAAGTGTGTGTCTTGAATAATTAATTGCACCCTGAAAGGGATGATTCGGTCAACTTGAATGTGACCTGTATTTGTCTAATGTGGGATATTTCTGTTTGTGCAATAGTCATTCAACGAGATAAAATACAAAGAGTGCATTTAAAAATAAATATTAAAAAGACAGAATTAAGAAAGTCTTGCAAAGTTCCTCACCGTACCTGCAATGTAAAAGACTAATATTCACTAATGAACACTATATTTATTTTTTTACTTCTGGCTCACAGTTACTTTGAGAGGGGATAAACAACCCTCTGCTGCAGAGAGATGCTTTATGCCCACAGTGGTACATACAGAACTTTGCTAAACATTTCTCAGTAGAAAAGATGGCTAACTGCAACCTTGCCACCTGCATGTGGACCTCGTAACTTTCTTTATCTCAACAGATACAGCAGCTACTCAGCCAGCAGGGAGGAAGACCTGGGATCTGCAAGCTGCTCCTCTGGGTCTTTATGCAAAACAGAACATCTTCAACAGCAACCTGTCCCCCACTGTAGCTCCATGAGTCCAGTGGCTCCAGGTAGCATGAAGGGTTTCTTCTTAGAGAAGGGTGCTCAGGCTCCCTCTCAGATGACTCCTCAGCCTGTAAGGTAATGCTGTCAGTCAGCACCATGTGCTTGGGTAATGGAAAGCTTTGTGTTCTGGGCAGTATGAGCATCTCCTATCACCATGAGTAGGCGCAGGATCATCTTGTATGTAAACCCCCGGGGAGGGCCGAAGCTTCATATTGCCACACCATCACGACTGAGGACGCTCTGACTGTTCTAACAGTTACCTGAGTGTCTGAATAGTTTAGACAGAAATAGTGCAGGGTGAAATCTAAAACCTTGAACTTTAATGCTTGGATCCCTTTGAGGTCCTTCAGTCCAGGTGAAGAGGGCACTTCAGAAAGGGATTTGGCCAACCAAGGCATTAGGAACACCAGAGAAAATTAAATAGGACAGTATAAAACATTATCTGTATGCTCCCCTGTATCGTACTAGTATTTCCCAGCCCAGGGAGAGTGAAATGTAAATACGGGAACTTAATGGTGGTGACTGTGTAAAATCAGTTCCTTGGAGCTACTGAGGTTTGACAGAATCATATATCTTTGAAATAGGCCATATAAATGTACATATATACTGTAGAGGCACATATATCCACAAATTCTCTTTAGGCACACCCTCCACAGAGACTGCTGCTGATTTTTTTTTTTTTTAAATTTGTGGTTTGAAGGAGAACATATCATGATTATTTGAAAATCTGCAATTAACAACTATTTTTTCACTAATCAGGAAGACTTAATGGAGGAAAGAACACTCCTTGCAAGAGGGCAGCAATTAAGTCCTCACGTGCTGGCCCTGGTATGCTCTGGACTCCGTGATGGGGCTGCTGTGCAGCAATTTGTCTGCCCCTGAAGTGCTTTGAAGTTAAAAACTGGTTCTTCAGTCCCACTGGGGCATTGCTGGAGAAGTGTGCTCATTCTTTTCTCACTATGGCAGCAATTTCGTGGGAACATTTAGGGAGTTATCTGTGTGAACCAATCCCTTAGAGGTTTTGAACCCTCTGCTCAGTCTCTGCAGCAAACACTTCGCTTCCATTCTTTGCACTGGGAGACAGGCTCTGGCATGGAGAAACCTCAATCTGTCCCCACAAATATCTGACTAGGCAAAGCATGCACTTCTGCAAGCAGGTCCCCTGTGTGCTGGCAGGAAAAGGGCACTTCTACATGGGAGTGTCAGGGAAGGCACAGAGCAAGTGAGGTTTGTAGGAAACCTCTTTCCCAGCACCTCCAGTGTGACACCTCCACTGTCCGAGCAATACAATCGCTTGGAAGGCTGCAGTAACACCTTATGCTAGATACTGGTACTGAGCCCTGCAGGGGGCAACGTTAATTGAAAACTGACTCTCCTTCATATGAAAATGATTTAAAACATGCAGATCACAGCGGTAACTGCCTATTTAGTGGGATGAGGGCAGCAGGAGAAATATGTCACACAACTCATGGCCAGTACTGGGGGACTGATGTGCAGAACTGGAGAGCTCGGTACAGTGATGGGGTGCCTGGAGGCAAAACCAAGCTGGAAAGTGAGACCATAGGAGAGACAGCCTGAGTGGTGATGTGAGGTAAGTGATGCAGACAGATGGAGCCAGCTTCCCACAGGGGCATGATCTGTGGATAACCCAGCTTGTGGAAATGTGCCATGTGCAGGATGCCAGGGCATCAAGCTTGTGAGGGTCTCCAGCTCCCAGTGCTGCTGGCACCAGCTTTGCAGGGAAGAGAAATGGGACTCTGAGTGGGGAACTCACTTTGCATAGCTGGGTGGGTGGGAAGAACTCCAGGGCACAGGGGCTCACAGAGGTTTTGTGCTTCTGCTGACAGGAACTTTAAAAAGCAGTAGCATTTTGTATAAATGTGACATTTGAATCTCTTTGACATTTTCCCCTCGGTGCTAATTATTCCCAGCAGCTTCTCACCATGCAGCTAATGCTTGGCACTGCGACACTTATTAAAAACCTGTAAACAGACTAGCGGAAAGTGCCTGGAGTCACCTTGCCGTGTTAAACTGTCAAATAAGTAAAAATGAATTGGATCCACTTAGGCAGCTTCAGAGGCTTCTAGGAGGCAGAGGCTCATCTACACCTGATGGGAGGGTGTAGATTAGATGGAGCTGAAGTCTTCTCAGCAGAACCCAGTGATGGTACAAGAGGCAGTGGGCACAAATTGAAACACAGGAAAGTCCCATTAAATATAAGAAAATCCTTTTATACTGTGAGGATGGTCAAACACTGTCACAGGTTGCCTTAAGAGGTGGTGGGGTCTCCACTCTTGGAGATACTCAAAAGCCATGTTCAAGCAGAGGGACTGGACCAGGTGACCTCCAGAAGAGCCTGCGCTATTCTTCCATTCTGATTTCTGTGCAAATATGTTGTTCTGTTGAGCAACAGCTCTGATGGGCCCTTCCCAAAGGAAGTGAAGTACAAGGGATGTGCTCACTCAGAAGCAAGTAGTACAGCATCGGCTTCATTCCTTTCAGGGTCTAAGTGTGATTAATACTGATGGGAGTAAATTAAATGCTCACCTGGAGTAGCTATTTCAGCCCGGTTAGAGCTGGGCTCCACCTTCCTTTTTTCAAGCTAGAAACAATGGCATGGCTCTGTTCACAGATACAGTGGTAAAGGGACTTTGCAGTAAGTACAGAGCACAAGAGAAAATTGTAGACAAGACTAAGAAACTTCCCTGCTTGGAGCTTCAGTTTTCAAGCATCAAATGCTCAAAAGCAAGGTTTGGACAATGGTGGCTTTGCACTGGTTCAAGGCTGTGTTTCCACACAGCTACTTCCCTTATCTCTCTGCTGTTTTGCCATGGTTTCAGTAGTAATTTACTAACTTTAGAGCCAAGTCGCAGCAGGAATTGCAGTGTATCAAAAGACATCACAAACTCTGTGGAGAATATATCATTTCTGAATTGCCAGTGTGTTTGAATTTAATATTTACATGTAAATTCAGGCCTTACGGACCCATGTGCTGTCTGGACCAGGAGCTGGTGGAAGTATTTCTCCGTGGGTTATCTGTAGGAGGTACACAAGTCTCCTGGTGCCATACTGGCCAGAGCTGTGCTGAGGTTGCTGAACATTTAGTCTCAGCCAGATGTGTAGCCTAAAATGTCCATTCCTTTCAACCTTCAAAGCCAGAAAACCATGGTATAGCAAAGCACAAGGAAGGAAAAGCAGGAGGTAGGCAAGGTTGGATGTGGAGCTCTAAGTCTTAAGAGAATGTTCACTGCTTCTTTGGTCCTCAGATGGCCATCCAAACAATGTGAGTGATGCCAGGCAGTGCTTACCAGAGAACTGGCAACCTGCAAAGGGACTCTGCAGTCCTGTAAGGAAGCTTAGAACAGCTTTGCCAAGCCCAACCCAATTCCTCAACACTTCAATGCTGCTTTGGAAGCAGTAGCTAACACTAGCTTATCCAAGGACATCTGGAATGAAGATGTGGCCTATCAGAGCTATTAAAATGACTGCTTGGAGTATGTCCCCTGCACCTGGAGCATAGCTCCCGCTCTGCTCTGTGTGAAGGGCTGCCTCAAGGAAATATCCCTGATAAAGAGAGGCAGATGTGTTTCTGCATGCAAATGAGAACAGTTTGCAAACAGAACCTTAGCAAGATAAGAAGCCTTACTTCTAAGTCTTTGTTAAAAAAGGCTAGTGAATTAGCCAACATCACCCATCAGCACTTGTGATCAACTGTGCTTAATAAGCACAGAGCTACTAATGTCTCCAGAGCTAGAATTGAGCTTGACTATACTGACTAGTATTTTATGTTTACTTACAGTTACACTCTGTATCGTTTCTGCTACCTTGCTAGCCGAGGAGCAGCTAATTTGAAGGAGGACAATCAAGGAACAGTCATACAATGTTTCCCTCCTTCCTGAGGGATAGGTGCTGTATTTCTTGCTATTTTCACAGGCTTTTGGGGAGCAGGTATCAGACACTATAATGCAGCACCCCTGTGAAGATGTAGAACTATGACTTCCTGCTATGAGGATCTTGATGGACTTCAGTATAAACTGTCTGATTAGACCTTCTTCTGGAGGATGTCCCAACTAGAATCCAATGAAATGCCCAACGCATTGTCCAAACCTCACATGGCCCATCCCTTTTGTCTTTGCCCATGATGCACATTTGCTACATCTCCAGAGGAATTTCAAGAGTGAATGACAAAGATGGCTGAGAACATGTGTTATAACATTGGGTTTTTATTTCAGTGTCTTTCTACCATTTGAGTTAGATCTGAGTGCACAGCATATGTACCAGCCCAGTTCATTAATGTTTTCACATAAAGAGAAGGCACCTTAACACTTATCCCATGGCATCAATGAGCAACAGATGTTTCTACAAAGTCACAGCTGTTGGAAATACATCCAAGAGAAGTGGGCATAAACTAGTTGATGGTGCACAATAATCTTCCCATCAGATAATTTTCTCTATTGGCTTCTTATTATGACAATTAACAAATTACTTACAGTATGATTTTTTTTTTTAAGTCTGTAAACTATTAACAACCTAGTGCTTTTAACTTTCTTGGAGTTGTTCTGTGTAAGAGTCAGGCTCTTAAGCCTTCAGGCTTACAAAAACATTGCTTTAAAATTTTATTTCTCAAGGGAATAGCTTAGCATTATTCTTTTAGCTTACAAAAGCAGCATGCCTATGTATTTTCCATAAAGAATGTTTTGCTGAAATCCACTGATATAATTTCCTATGGTTCTTCTCCAGAGCCTGTTTCCAAACCAGTTTTTCCTTTCTTTGACTGTGAATCCTTTATGCCTCTGTAGCATTTGCATAATGCCTACTTACCTTTTCATCTTAAATCATAAATTATTTCTACTGTGTCTTTTTCCCTGGTTTCAGAACGAATCAGTGCACAGATACTTCACCAAGGCTGTTTTGCTCTTGCCATGCAAATGCAGGTCCTAGCAGAAGAAATCTCATTAACTGATCTCAGTGGAGGCACTGCTGCTTCCTGACTGACAAGGGCACAAACAAACAAGTCAAGGGAATCTGCAAAGGCAGCTAGATGCAAAGAGATAGTTCACCTCTCTCTGCTGCCTCTGGTCCCACAGGTCTCTTCCTGTAAGCCACAGACTGAGATGTGAAAAGCACAAGGACTTTTCTTTCTTACATAATGACTACCACTGTGAGACTGTATTGAAAAACTACTCTTTATACATGCACATAACATGAAACAAATTAAAAAATTATTTACCTACAAATCAGTATTGAATCTTTTTTTTTTTTGTTGAATAAAGTAATTACTTAAATATATAACCCTCAGTGTGACTGAGGAGGTGGATTTGTTCTATGCTGACACAGTAGATGTGGGCACCAGGTTAGAGCCAGAGCTGCACTAGGCAGCAACAATGGAGCAGAGTCAAGTGCTCTTAGTTCCTCAGCAAATGTCTTCCTGCACACAAAGAAAGTTACTCAGCTTGCAAGCTGCCTCAAGATTCTTGCCCATTTTTCCTAATTGCAGAAGAGACAAAGGTCAGATCCTTCTGGGTCCCTCCATGCCTGGGCCATCTGCAGATGCAGGGAAATAATATAGATTCAAAGTCCTCATTCTCATTCATGATCAAATGTGGGCCTCCAATACTTCATCACTCATCTTTTATAGATATGCTGTACTGAAGGCATTCAATAGGATTTCGAGGGTTTTTTTGCTCCTGAAAGCAGATTATCTAACCAACCAAATTATCAAAAAAGAAAAGAAAGATCTTAATATGTGGCAATTTTTTATGCTATAAATATTAAAAACAAGCAGTCAATAATGACTTCCAGATTTTCTTTTTCACGCCACAATCCTGGAATGTCCCAGAAAAGGAATCTTCAACCACTTTTGCAGTCCCGTTTTAATCTGCCTGTTACAAAGTGAGTTGTGAATGCCCCTTCTATTGATTTGCTATAACATAACACTATTTATAATCCACTTGATTTTCATTAGAAACATCAGTACTGTTCAGGCTCATTAACACAACTTTGTCTTTAGGTTTCAGACATTAACAGCCATCCCGAGTCTTCTAAAAATAAAGTTAATATAGAAGGCTTCACATCTTGCTTACAGAAACTCTTTGGGATCCTCTGCTTGAAAAAAATCTAAAGTTGTTTAGTTGGTGAACTAAAAGGTCACTTTTGTCATGCTGCTGCTGCCAGGGTTGCATATCATTAACAGTGTCTCAAAATTCCAGAATCCTTGCAGTAAACCCCAGGGCTAAAAGCAAGGGAAAAGATGGATTTTAAGACAGCTACTATTACATTTGTCACACCAGAAGTAAAAGTCTGAGTAAGCAATCAATCAAGGAGTCAACGGCTCCCCAGCTCTAAATAAGACAGAAGCCTATAAAAACAAAACAGCTTGGACCCAAAGCTAATCATCTTTTCTTGATCTAGTCTGCCTCCACTGGGCCCAAGAAGAGATTAAATATCACCAGTTGGAAGTTGAAACTGACTGGACTGCGTTGCAAGACCTTTGGAGAATTTGATAATGACATATATTTTGTGATAGCATCAGGACTCCTAACCACATGAGGTGCTCATTGGAGAAGAATTTTCCATTTCCACAAAACCGGAGACTGAAAATAATCTAATCTGGGTAAATATGTCAGGACAGAACATGACAAAAAAAAAAAAACTTGCCTTTTAGTACAACTGAGAGAAAATACAATTAAAGTGATAAAATTTTTTCACTGGTCCTTAAAGAGTCCTGTACTTGGTTCGCAAAGAGGAAGAAGGCGTGAAAGGTTAAAGAATGTTTTTATTCAGCTTTCAGCTGTCACAGTTCTAAACAGTAAACATAATCAACAATTCACCCATGGTACTGGAGAACATAGTTCTGGTATCAGTAAAATGTCTACTGTTTAAGGCACTGATAGTGGGAAGAAGAAAAACCTTAGCATGGACTGCTCCTACTTAACCAGAATTTGAATCTATTATGGATATGTGCTTGCTATTCAATGCTTAAAATTCCACAAGGTACAGTTACCAACAAATGTTTGTACAACTTCGATAATTACTGAAACAGGAATCAGTGGCTCCCTTATTTTGACTCTAGAGCAAGTATTGCTTTTCTTTGGAGTGGAATCAATTTTATAACCTACTAAAAGAAACCAAAACACAAGTTACTTCATCATTATGGCTTTAAGACCCTGTATTTGGTTACAATAAAGAAAGCCAAGTTAAATAACAGCATACAAGTACCATATACTGTCATCTTAAAAAAGAAGTAGTTTTACAATATAAAAATTAGTTTAGAACATACTAAGGCCCGTTTTTGTACAAATATTTTTACAAAACTGAATTGCTAAAAAAAAAAAATAAATTCAAGATTTAAATATGAACCACACTTTACATGTTGTATGCATAAAATTACTTATCTTGATGATATAAATTAGGAATACTACAAACTTTTTAAAGCTGGCATCCATATGCTACTGAAATGCACACATCAGAAATACTGACGTGTTAGTTCTGCAAAAATCCTTAAGAGTCACATTTATACTTGCCAAACAGATGCACAGTGACTTACATTTCTAAAGGAGCCACAGTGACATCCGGTGGCTACTTAAGAAATCCCTATCCTTAACATTTTTTTCCATTTTGTACATGACATTCCACACAAACGCCAATAAATTTACAAGGTACAACAGTGGTTCGTGTCCAGTCTAACGATCCCATGAAACTACAGTATTTCTAATCTGAAATGAGCATAAAGGAGCACACAATCCAGCTCCTGGTCACAGAAAAAAAAAAAAGTCAAGTTTCCTCTATGATTTATCAAGAAATTGTTCCAGAACATTTTAGAGAATTGTTTTCTGTAGGTCAATGAGAGATGACGTTCAATAGATGTTCAACCCATATTCCATATTAGGCTCCCAAATACATAACTTAAGCTTTTGAGAGAATAAAGGAAGGAAATGTAAATTGATGCTGTCTGACCCAAGTCCAAACCAGAACACAGGTAAAGTTGTACAAGACATTTTAAGTGTGTGTCAAGTTCATTGATATAAAAAGTCCAAAAATAATTTTAAAAAGAAACCAAGAATCCCAAAGTTTAAGTGCCTTCTTCCATTGTTCTGAAGGGATGCAACCAACAGGAACCAAACACTGTCTTCTTGTGTCGTGGTCAGATGAACAACAGTATTGACTGTTTCTCATCTGCAGAACATTAATTGACACATTCTTCTACTGATTATAAATCCTCTCTGTTATATCCAACTTTTTTTCCATTCTGTGACTCTTCCGTGTTTGGTGCCAGCCATGTGAAATACACCTTCACTGGATCAATATTCCAATGCTTGTGAAATGATACTGGAATTTGGTGAGCAAGGTAGTCTTTCGGGTAGTCCATTGGCCTTGCCTATGATGGAAGAATAAAGCAAAACCACTAATACTCAGTGATGAACAATCACTTTAAAAAGAGAAAGTATCACCATTCAATGGCCTCTGTAACATAACAAAGCAAGTTAACACAAAATATGCAAGATGGCAACAAATGGGTTTTTACATCGTTCTGTTAAACCAATTGGTAGGCATTAGTTTAAATCATCAACTCATGCAGCAGTCACCATGCTCTGAATGAAGAACACTGATATTAAATATGTCCCATTTCTCAGGATTAAATGGTTACCATCTAAGAAAACAAGTGATAAAAGAGTGTAGCTTTGTATTGCATCTTTTTAAATATGCAGGTTTGGTTCAATAATGGCAAAATAATTTAAAGTAATAATTTCTCCTCCTCAGAGTTCCCAGCACTGCCAGTGTGATTGTAGGGTCCTAATAGGGCCATAAGCAGCCAAAGTACATAAAGTTTTATGATAGGTGAAGGTTTCAAACGTGGGATATGGACAAATAAGGGTGCCAGAAAACTGCATTGTTAGTCTTTATCAGGCTGTATCAAACCAGACAGAATTACAACACAGCTACATGATGCAGCTGCTGTCTTAATGCACCACACCCCTTTCATTTTCTCTGGCAGTTTAATGCCTCATAAGTGCATCATCATATAAAAAGCCCCATCTGTAGTGATCCCTGGTAAAACAACATTTTGTCATCATAAATAAAGTCAGTGTCAAGAGAAATGCATGAAAGGTAAACATTTGTGGTCTTTTTCTAGATGTAAAGCACAAGAAGAAAATTGAGTAACTTGGATACCAAATAACTGATTTGATGCCTAAGCTGATTCAATACTGCACACTTCACCTACTTACGGTAGCATTTATGAATTCTATATGCAGTGCTCTTCATGCAGTTCTGTATACACTCCAGTCACACAAAATTAGGCAACAGAATTTGGCATTAAGAAATGTGAATGTGTGTTGCTGGTAGCTTTTTAAATTTTGATATTTAAACCACAGAGTGCATATTTTTAAAAATTCCACTGGAGAAATCAAGAGGGAGCCTTTATCCCTCAAGACTTTCGAAAGACACTCTGAAGAAAATTTAGGTTTCAAAAACCTGAAGAAGTTACTTTGGATAGAGACAATTTTTAGGTATCTGGGACCAAAGATTTTTGCTGTCTGAAAATCAATCAGCTTTCTACTGAGCTATACACAAAATTTTGGTGTTCTGATAATTCTAAAAGAATGAGATCTATTCTAGTAACTAGAGTTTCTATTACATTGCTTTCTAGGAATCATATAGTCTCATAGGTGGTTGACTTTTAGATATAAATTCCCTGAATTTCTTCTTCCCTACATTTTGTGGAATCTATTATTGTAATATCTGTGCCCTTTTTTCGCCCCCTTTTTTCCTAGAATTTTTATTTGCTATTCTAGAAAAGCCAAATACATTGCTCTTGGACAGATTTTATATTTAAGACCACAATCCTGGCTGCTACTCAACATGAGAAGGTTCCTGCTCTCTTATTTAAGAGACTCATCACATCAAAAGCCTCTGGCACAAGTTACAGAATACTTGTGTATCTACCTTAGCATGTAGCCAACAGGACACCACTGAGAGTCAGCAAACACTGTTACATCGCAGACACTCTAAGGACATCTTTGCTTCTGTTTCATAATATATATCTCAGTACAATTTTGGACTCACGTACTTCAAGGAATATCACACATCATAATATTTCAGTCAAGCCTTAAGAAATTAATTTTCTGGTTGACAGAAAATCAAAAATTAGTTTTCTCATTTTTTTTTCTCATTTGCATAATAGTGGAATTTGTAGGATAACCACACTCAGTTTTCATTCAGTAGTTTTCTCCCCAGGATTAATTTTTGTTCAAGATATGTCAAATTAGAATTTGTTATAAGCAACAGTAAAGATCAATTACAAATCGAGCATAATTTCCTATGTGGAAAATAAAACTGGCAGGATTTCACTTTCAAAGTGATTCAGTATCATATGCACACCATTACAGATTACAAAGAGGTGCCTTGCTGGTTTTTTTATCTGTAAAATGAGTTCAGTTCTTTCTAACTATGCTTTAATTAGATCCATTTGGGGTTTTTTAAAAACACCTGTGTAAGCACAAATTATTCTATAACTGTTGATTTTATAAGATGTATTACTTGCTTTCTTTTTATACTGAAAGGAGTAAGCAATGATAAACAAAACACAAAAATAAACATTTTTTTTATATGGACAAGGAATTAATGTATTGAATAGTGTTCTCAGTCCTCCCATTTCTCTAAATAGCAAATGTAATCAGAATGAACATCTAAACGTAGGAAAAACTGGTAACCTAAAACTTCCCCCCTTCCACTGACAGTTGCTTTGAACTAAATGGTAATTTACTAATTCTCAAGTAGCCTACTATCTTAATCTCAGTTCATATTCAGATACACAGGTCTTCCCAGCTTTTAAACTAGATTAACATATCAAACAGTAAACTGATTTAAATGCTGATTTTTAAAAAAGTTGTGCACTGTTTGGGAAAAAAATCTTCAGTGCTTCTTGTTAATACCATGGAAGGATTTGATTTATTTGGTTTACAAGGCAGAAAAGCTCTATAGGCTTCACTGCATCATGTTTTCCACTGTGACACTATAGCTAGCTTGTTAAATATTGTGAAATCTATCTTCGCTAATGAGGTATTTCAGAATAGTAAATACTTAATCAATAGAAAAACTGGGTAAGTAGACAAGGCAGATGTGAATTTGAAAAGTTTCATGGTCAGTTCTCTACTACCTGAAGAAAAAAGTATTGTATTGTCACTTTTTTCTTTTCTTAGAGAACATATGACAACTATTCAAAGCATGTGGCTCCTAATTCTATTTGTTTTTCAAAACATCCACCTCT
This sequence comes from Acropternis orthonyx, assembly GCA_035583155.1. Classification (NCBI taxonomy): domain Eukaryota; kingdom Metazoa; phylum Chordata; class Aves; order Passeriformes; family Rhinocryptidae; genus Acropternis; species Acropternis orthonyx. The sequence continues at coordinate 49,046,744 of JAWWEU010000001.1, read as the reverse complement.
GCATTTTTTATAAAATGCAGTTGTAGGTTAACTGAATTATCATATAAACTAGTAAAGCATTGTAGTAGTGCTTTGAGAATGTTATTTGCTTGATCAATCTTGTTCTGCAGAGAAACAAGCTACAACAGCAGCACCTTCATTATTGTTATTATTATTTGAGTTTGCAATATTTATGAGTCCTGTTTTATATGTATACTTAAAAAAATTAAATATATTGTAAATACTTAAAAATAACTCTCTGACCTGGTGAAAAAGTGGACTATGTGTTATAGGGATTCCTAGGCCACTGAAGCACATCCCAAGGACCATATCATCAGGCGCGTCCGTGCTGTAACACCGGCATTTACTAGCAAGTAGTTTCTGAACAGCAGTTCTGCTGAAAACCATCCTGAATAAAAAAAGCACATGAAATGTGTAAGGCAATAACTACTAAAGAAGCCAAATAAGCGTAATTAATAAATACTGCCAAATGACACAAAACTGCAAGACCAAGTGTAGCCCTCTGAAACAACGCGTTGGAAATTTCAAAAGTTCAGAAGTCAGAACTGACAAATTGTTCAAGAGGCATCTCCTAAAGATAACTACTTTACATAAGGTAAATTAAATATAACAATTATGCTAATTGTAGTTATTACAACAATAACTTAGTTACCCACCATTTATACCACAGCTGATAATTCCTCCTGAATTTGGCCCAGGCACGAAAGAGATGTTCTCCCCCTGTCTTACTGCAATGTACTGTCTTGTTAGTTATCATGCAGCCATTAAATGAAAAGAAGTTTAACCTTGAACTGTCATTCTTTGAATCAGCTATTACAGATTTCTCTCCGCAAGTGAAAAACGTTCCTGTAAGCCATTGAAAGGTTTTTCTGGTCATCTTAACTTCGTTGCTCATCTAAATATCAACGAGAGCCTGGAGCTGTTAGATCATTATCACTAAAATAAACCCTCATTAGACCAGAAACATGCTGGTATCTTAAGTTCAACATCTGAGGAAATATAATCTTGTCTAGTATTCCACAGATGCCTTTAAGTTCCACTATCCACCCACTCCAATCAGAATACAGGGTACTCTAGCTACTACAAATTATAATAAGATTCACTCTGAAATTGCTACAGGGCTTCACAAGTTCACTCATTATATGACAGTCTTTTGCTTGAAACTGGGATATGATACAACTTCTACAAATACTGAATGCTAAGGCAAAAAGACTGACCTAAGAATATTGTCAGCTTAAAACTGTAAGAGACGCCATCAATATCATTGCAACTTTGAAGACTGCAGATATAATAAAACAATGGAGAGGAGAGTAGAGTAGGAAGTCATATCTCAGTGCTCAGAACAAACAGAGAGGCAACAATAAACTAGAGTCTGGGGGCAAGGGGGAAGAGCTGAGGACTTGTGACTAGTCTGTGTTGCTACACGGAAGGTGCGAGGTAAATTGCACACCTTTGGGTAAAACATCATGTTGAAACTGATTCATGTTGTCATTTAAAACATTTACACTCAAAAGAGAAACTAATGTAGATCTCAGTAGGATTTTAAATACATTACCCTCCTCCTCCAGTGATATAACTATATCCTCCTGTTCCCAAGCCATAACCGTAACGCTCTCCAAGAAATACTGGTTCACTTGGGTCATAGCAGCTGAGCAATTTTCGGAGCCTGAAGATACTATAATATGAAAATACATTAAAAAAAATCTTGTAAATATTCATTCTGAAACACATTGCTAGCTTGAATGGCATTCTAGTAAACAGTACATAGGTGACAGGAGAAATTCAGAAATTCTACCAAAAAAAACCCCCAGAGACACAAACTATTAAACAGACATTTATGAATAGACTATTTACTATGAGATATGATTGCTGAGTTTGGTCAAGTGACAAATCAAGTAGCTTAAAATATTTTTCTGAGATAGGTAAAGTTTGTCAGCAAGACTGCATCTCATCTCAGAAAAGCATGAAATTATTTTTTCCAAGAAATGGTAAGACCTTCACAAATTATCATGAACACTGACAAACTGAAAACCAAAAAGGCAGATTTAGTTATAAGAATACTGCTCTATCTACAGTTATATCCTGTTCCAAATTCTTGTCACATAATTGAACATGAAGCATTGTCTTGAACCGCTTATTCTCATATTCATGACCATGTGGTTCTGCTCATTGATCACTGTGCCTTTTTTTGCTTATACTGCAGTGTCAGATTTTATGTCAATGGAATACAATTTTCCAACAAAGGCAAGTCTCTGAACACCATTCTGTGTAGCTTGGACAACTGACCCTAGCTTATGGAACCTTTCCTCAGACACATTTGTGTGAGGAATGCATCCTAGAAAGTGTATTAGCAAATGACTAAAACCAATCAACTCAGACATACCTACATTGAGGAACAAATGTGCAATCATATTCAGACTATATGATTACATAAAAATACTAATATGCATAGTTTTAACCAAGTTACATGATTACATTGGTTTTAATATCCATCAAAGAATGTTGAAGTGGTAATTTTTTTCTTAAAGGAATATAAAGATATGTAACTAATAAAACAGCTGTATTTCTTAAATACAGAAGAATAGATGAATATTGCTAAAACTCCTATTGACATGAACAGCATAACTCCTGAAGTAATGCAATGTGTACCTTATCAGTGTGTCATCATCCACTATGACTAACCAAGGGGTTCTGGGAGAGATATGATTCAAAAACGTTTCCAAAATGGCAAAAGTTTTCCCACAGTGACCTAAAGAAAGAGAAATTAAGAGAATATACATTTAAATAAAATAGGATTTTGTAATAAACAATAATCATTGAATTCAATAAATATTCTACTGCACTATGTAAAACATTTTGGAAACCACTTGTAAAATATTCGAGATGTGAATTTAAACTACAACCTTTGTTATGCTGAATGGTATTTGTAAACACTGCTCCAGCACAACCACTGCTTTTTATGCAGGAACACACTTCTGAAGGATTTAATTCTTTGACTTAGAAATAATCTTTTCCCAGCTATCATGTTAACCTGTTGGACAATACTGGACAAACTGCTGCTCTTAATTTCAAAACTGGCAAAATGAGGAAACTGTGACAGAAACATGTTCTGCAAAATGCTCCAACATACTTTCACAGCATTTCATGATGCATCAGGCAGACCCATTGCTTTTATATAAAAAATTAAATCTATATTAATCTACCGCACTCATCACTGCAACTCAGGTCCTGCTAACTTCCCCAATGAAAGGTGCTGATACTTATCACAAGACTGTAATGAAGTTGGAGGGGTAAGACACCCTTTACTATGAATGAAGAAGTGAAACACCCTTGTTCAGAATGGGGAGAACAAGAGAAACAAGAAGTTTCAGACTTCTACTGAATGATTGTTAGATCTTGGAAAAACCTAACTGCAGTCAGTTTTTATTCATCACATTTGATTGTGTAAAGCAATTGTCAAAGTCAATATTACAATTAATGCACAAACATTAAAAATAAGAATAGGGTATTATATTTGAAGCCACTTCCAGCTAAAATGTTTTTGAGAAAATGCAGTAAGAAACACTTAAGAAATGAAGGATGTCCTGGCTTTGCTGATTTAGTGAAACTGTCAACTTAATGCAGACCGATAAATCTACATTTACAAAACTAAAGCCACAATTTCTGTATTATATACCATCACAAAAAGTGTAAGGTCCCTTCCCCCTGGCATAACTAGAAATACTGGGCATGGCTTCTACAGATGATCCACACATGCCCATCAGGCCTGCTGCCTCCTGGAAACACTCAGTGCTTGCACATGTCCCACTGCACCTGTGCAAGCAAAAATCGCTGCCTATTTTATCTCTGCCTCTCACAGACCCCGTGGAGGACAAAAAAGGAAAAGGGCAGAAATAACCCAGAGATCAGAAAAACTGACCTAGTGGGCCCCTGCTTGTACACTTCAAATTCAGCAGGCAGCAGCCTGTAGACTATAAACTTAAGAAAAAGAGATGAAATGAAAGAAAAAACAAATAATAAACTCACAAAAGACACACCATATTCATAGCTTTTTTTTTTTCCATTCAAATACAAAGTAAATTAATCTAAAGCCTCATTACTTGTCATAAAAACATTTCAATCTTAACATTTAGGTTTTATGCTTAAACCAAGATACATTAGGCACAAGCAAATAATATTTGAATACCACATAGAAAGCAGTTTATGTTCAGTAACCAGTAGGCACTGCCTGAGGTCTTTTGAAATAAATTTATGCCTTCTGCTGCTGTTCATGATCTTCCTCAAGATCATCAGTAACTGAAGAGTTAATATTCTTCCCCCAAGTAATAACACTAATTTTTTTTGTCTCAGAGTATATCAGTGTTCCAATGCGTTCATACTTGCAGTATTAGGTTTCTACTATAAAGGACATGTTGTCTACACAGGGGAGCTCTGAATGTACTCTCCATCCATTTCCTGTGGCAAACCCGTACTTTTACTTCAGGCTGCACAGTGGTGCTACAGGAATACAGAATTTCTGAACTAGGTACTTAACATGAAATACACATATCATCCATAAAACTTAACTTCTTTAGACAGTTATTTGTGCAAACTGACAAAAACAGTCTATAGCTCACCTCTGTCAGTATTAGGTATGCCTAAATCCACAGTAGGAATGGAGATGTCTGCATAATCACTGTAGTATTCAATAAGCGCGGCTTCTCCTTCCCAAGTCTGCTTTACAACTGGTACTGCAAAACAGTGATTGATATTGAAACACAAGTAACTTGATTAAAATAAGTTCTTGATGAAAAAATTTATGTTAACCATTTATTGTTAACCACATTCCTTCACATGGTAATAAAAATGCTGTTTCAAACACAGCATTATGGTTCTAAATGTTCATTCTGTCTTCTTTCCTATAATACTCAGAGAAAAATAATTTTACATTTTGGTAAAAGCCAGTCAGGAGAGTTTTATACACATGATAAAAATGCCTTTTAAAATATGACTATAGTTCCATATTACATTGAAAACTGTGATATTTACATTTTTTTGCTAACCAAAGTGTGGAATTCATTACTTTCACATTTGCTATGGTAAATGTATCCGTGCTGGTGTAAATACTGGTATTTTTGGTCTGTGTTTTGCCGAGCCACCTGTGGGAAATTATGCTTTCCTCACCAAGTTATGCGAAAAACACTGATAAAGGGAGAAACTTTGTCCTTGAGAGAAATTCCAATGCTGCCACACACGAGTGGTGGAAGACCACTTGCATGGCAGGGGAAGAAGCGAGGGACCTCTGCCTGGGAGGGTGATGGCCACACCCACTGAGGTAGACGCCCCCTTTGGCAAAATTATAAAGGTGGACAGCTTGCTGGGGGCTGGGGGGGGGGGGGATCGCTACATTTGAATGGACCTCGTTGTCACGGTAGGGACGCCTGCCAGTGGGCCAGCCTCTGCCTTTGGAGGACTGAGCATTCTAAAGTTGGTAAGACAAGTCCGTGTAAGTAACACCTGGAGGGGTCATTACACGGGGCATTGGGCTTTCTCTCTCTCTCTCCCTTGTTCTCCCTCTCCCTTGCTTGGGGTTTCTATCTTACTTGGCCACCTGTTGTAATAAAATACTGCTTAAGTTACACTCACAACGATGCTGAGTTTCAGTTCTAACGTGCCCTCCGAACCCTCCCTGTAACAGTAAACTTCACAGCATATATAAGCACGAACACTATCTGAGATCAATCTTTCTTCCAGTACTGAAACTGCCACATTTTAAAAACAGCACATCCAACTGTACAGTGTATAAAATACTCTGAATCAGCAATGGGCCAAATGCGCGTTTTGAAATGTTACACTTGTGTTATACACATTCTATCTGACAGCAACGTCATATTAATGCTCAAAAGCACCTCCCTCTGGGGAGACACTCACAGGGCATATTGTAACCATTGGTGTTATAAATGTATAAATATTTATTTATAAATAAATATATTTGAATAATTCATAAATATCATACAACCATTTTTGATCCCATGGAGATTCTATCCAAAGAAGGACTGCTTAATGGTTCCCTACAAAAGTAACCCTCTTCTTATTAGTTTGCCATTTCAAATCAACATTTAAAATTGATCACGCAAGATTTTAATAATGATGCTATGAATGCCTGAATTACATCCAGAAGTGAATAAATTATGGGTAACACAAAAAAGCCAACCATCTGCAGGGTGTTTGGAAGAAAACTATGAGATTAAAATAATGATCTCTTTTCCATCTTAAAAATGAAGTGGTCAGGCCTTAGATGAGCAAGTACTCTGAAACACTGTGCATTCTCTCGATGATCTCTGAGGTCTTTTCCACAACCCAATTGATTCTATGATTCTACTGTCAGTGTTTCTCTGCTCTATGTCCTCTGACACCATCCAGGTCTCACTGATAGCAGCTAGTGATCTAAATGGAACAAATACATAACTTCCCTTCGCTGCTAGACAACTCTGATGCTTGTGAACAACTCATTTTAGCCTCTTGCTAAAATCATTCATGAGCTAATTTGATGTTTGCTGCCTACATACTTGCTCACTTCCCTCTACTCTGACCACAGAAGGACTTGAAGGATTTATTATTCTTGATTGACTAATAGTCAGTTTGATGACAGTTACCTTTTATTTCATTTTAGTGTTAAGACAGAGTAACAGGATAACAATGCACTAATGAAAGGCTGTATTATGTGAAGGAAAAAAAAAAAATCACTTCTGTAGCAGCATGCAATGGCCCATTCTGCTTTTAGAAGGTTTTAAAGAATTGTAACTGTTCTCTTTTTGTTCATAAAAAAACCAAAGGGAATTATGTACAAAAAATGTATTCATACAACTTTACAGTAGAGTTTTGAATGCAAAGCCAGGAATTTCACAATGCATTAACTCTACCTTCTGTGTAATAAAAAGGCACATTACATCACCTAAAACTGCATAATCAGGCATTAATTGGCAGAGAATGCCATATAAACATTTTTTTCAACTAGATTAAGAAAACAAGTAGGCAGGAAATTTTTTTTTTTTTTTTTTTTTTGTGGAAATGTTCAATTTTTAAATAGAGGGTAACAAAACCAGAAAGCTTTCAGAAAACAAGGCCTCAAAACAGAAGCATCACAGATGATACAAAAGTGTCCAACCTTCGCCTGGCAGGAGAGATGCACCTGAAATTGTTTTACCTTTCTCCAAACAAGGACCTGAAACTCAGCAGTACTTTAACATACAAATATTTGCTGTTACAGACTGAGCCTCTCAATTTCTTTGGTGGAGTCCCTCTTCTTTGTATAAATGGATTAAGTTCACTGAAGCAAGGACTTGAGTCTCACCTCAGTTAATGGTTCAGCAAGGGGACTACTGGCTAAAGTGTCTTTCTCCTTTCTTGTCCTTGCTTGTCTTGATGGAAGTGTCACCATCCAGACTACTGTCTATTGTAAATCGAATCCCAAAATACCTAGCAATTTCTAGCAACTTGTATCTTCCAAAGAAAGAACAATTACATGAAATTTTGGATTAGATGCTGATGCAAATATTTATCAACATGTATTAATACTTGTGATCACACCGAAGTTTTACTACCACTAGAGATATTCACAGAAGATCAGCTCTAAGCTCTTAATGACATTTTATTTGTGCGATTTCTAGAACACTGATGGATGCTTACAGTCTTACAAATTTCTTTTATAGCTACATATGGTATGTGTAAGGAGAGTTGTATCTGAAGTAAATTCTGAGGTAAAACTTAGCTGCTTTTAAAAGCACACCATTTTCCAAGCATAAATGCTGCACTAATGTAGTTTTTGGCATACGATAAAGAATGACTTACCAGGTAAAAAGAGCTCTCTGAAGCTGGCATCCATTAATCTTTGAAAATCTTGAGTAAGATTATCCTCTATTGCATAACACTGGAAGCTGTGAGGAAAGTTCAAGAATTTTCCTCAGTCTTCAACAGCTGTTTCTTGAAGGATGTTTATGCTATCTTTTTGAAGCCTTTTGTTATTTTCTACCTTTCTCGGTTGGGTTTTTTTTCCTTTTTTTTCTTTTTTTAAATTTAGATGTAAGAAAATAAACATGGATCCAGAAAGCAGAACTCTTCAGTGAACTCCAGTTACAGGACAGTCAATTTTGTTTTGTAAAAAGCTACTTTAAAGATAGTCTAATGTTGGGTGATTAAAATACTACAAGTGTGCCTTCAAGTGCACTAGCATTAAAAAAAGATTTCATAAATTTTATTATGAAAAAAAGCCATATGTTTTTAACCAGATTTCGTTAACAAAAGAGCTTTTCTCTTCATCTTGTTTTCTGAGAATAGGTGTGGTAAAACCTCCCCAGAATTTGGTGCAACTACTAGCCATTACTTAATTTTCAAGTTTTTTGCCAATTACACTCACTTTAGATTATGCCTATAAACAAACTAATCCTAATGGTGACAACATTATGTACATGAAGTATTATAAAGCGTACAAAATTCAAGTAAATTCCTGGAAATAGATCTATTCCTGAATCTTCTTATTAACAAAATGTCTAGAAGTAAACTAGAATAGACTGGTAGGTGGTGTCAAGCAGGTAGAGTGTCTTCTGTTAAACCAGGAGACTTAGAATTTTTCCTGCCAAGTTTTGTTGATACTTGATCTACCTCAATTTACCTGAGCGCTATTGAAGCTGAGAGTCTCTCTGTGTCTTTATTTTCCATGCCTCTGAGAAGGCAGTTAATGCTCACTGCATGGATTTTGTTGGGCTGTGGTAGGTTTTTTTGTTTGTTGTTCTTAGCATGGATATCAAGGTCATATTTTCATAGTGACTATTATTACTTGTATAACACTACAACTTTCAGATGAAACATGCTGCAGTGTTTCACATACTTGGGAGACTCTTGATCTGGGCCACTGGTTGGATAAAGTACTGCATATGACCAAATTTCTACAAGAGACAAAATTTCCCATTGCCAGCACTGTAAAACACATGTGCACATGGAATTGCGTAGTGTGACAACAGCTAGAAGCAATATGACAGTATAGGCTGCTCAATTTTTTACTGGAGAGGAGGGCAGGACAAAAGGAAGGAGGAGATGAGGGACCTCTCAGCTTGTTCAAATTTCTAAATCAGCCACCACACCGCAGAGCTGCACAATTGTCACTGCCAGTACAAAGAACAGAAGTGAACCAATTATCTGAGGCAAATTTGCTGAAGGATATTAATAGCTGCTATATTAATTAATATTGCAACAGCTCCAATTTACAATATAAGCTAACTTTATGAATATTTTAATTTAGATATTCAATTTCAAGTTTTTCGCCAACAATCACTAATGATGAAACATCAAACCACCACAGCTCTTCATCTCAAACGTTTCACAGCACTGAGGACTCTGAACAGTAAACAAATTCTGCCTAAAGAATAAGCTGTTTACAATCCTGAAACTTTCCTGTTTCCCAGTTGATTTTGCAAACATTAGTCCCAAGAGCTACAGAGACAGCAAAGATGAGCTTGCTCTTCAAATATTCATTTTATGAACTATATCGCATAAAACTAGTCAGTTGACCAGTCAACAACTTACTTCTGTCACCATGAAATTTTCGACATGTTTTTACAGCAACAAAAACATCTTCCTTTTTCACTGGTTCTCCCTGTATGAACAGAATAAAAATTTATCTTCTAAGTGCAGGCTCTGTCTGTAACATTTTATAGGATATGTATGTCCATAGGTATAATAAAACAGATAATGCCTTTTCATTGTATAGCGTATCAAGCAGAATAGTGTACTATTAATACATCATGAAGCACATTTTTATATCCTGAGGAAAAAGTCACTGGTTGTTTAACATTCCTGAAATAACATAATTGAAATACTTTTCCCATTGATATAGAACTCTAATGTGAAGCGAAACACTTATCATTAGGAAAAGACAATGAATAGAAGAACTTGTTGAACTAAGAATGATTCACCTGAAAAAAATTTTTTTTTATTTCTTTGAAATTAACCACTATGAGAACATGTTAAGTTGTATCACACTTGAAAAAAGCAGATTAAATGCTACATACTAGAAATCTTTTAATTTCTCCAACTGTAATAAAGCATTTGACCACTTTTATTTGTTCTTTTTAGCACCTAGAATTTTCCTCTCCTGGAAGCACGAAACACTTTCTGGCCTCCAGTAACACTTAACTCATAATAACCTAAATATATTCTCTAGAGGTGGAAGAGATGGGTTGTACTTTAGGGCAACAAATACTGTATTAAGATCATCTGTACTTCAGTATCTCACAGAAGTGTAAGTGCAAATACTTTATAAATCATGTGCTGATCAAACATTGTGGTTGAAAGTTCCATTAAAAGCATATGCAGTACTAATTGCTGGGAACTATCCTGGGCCATGGAAGGTTGGAAGCATATCCAAAAATAGATAAATGCCAGAACAAACTATTTTTTAGGTTTTCTAACTAAAAAGTATTTTGTTGAATTTTGAGATTTTTGAAGCCAAGTATTACGCATTTTAGTAAGAGTTTTACATTTACCAAGTGAATGTTATTTAAAATACTGTACTTACGCAAAGTGGCAGAGAATTACTGAAGGTTGTTGCACAATAATCAACCTTGTATGAGTTCACATCATCTGTGCAGAACTCAGGCACTGGAGTAAGATCTGGTCCTTCCCCCTTCTGCCAAATGTACAGGGCAATCTAGCAAAATAGGAAACATTTACATCAGTAATGAAACTGGGTAAAAATTTTCAGGGCATATGAAGAAATCTCAGAGCATATGAAGAAATCATATTCCAGGCCAAACTTAAAGGAAAAAGTGAAGAATATGGGATGGTGTAGAAGATTTGTCCCTTAGTTGATTAACTAGTTGCATACCTTACTTGCTCTCATTTCTAGAGCCACCATGTAACATTTTTGCTATAAAAGAAACTCTATGACCTGTTTGAATATATACTTGATATTCTCAATGACTCTTGCATGGAAAACAAGTTAAGTGCTCCACTGGAATATGGGACCAGACCCGGAATACACCAAAAGCAATGAAAATGAGCCTCCTTTTCACTGTTTTATGACTATGTGACTACTCTCAGATGCTTCCACGGTTTCCAACACATCAATGATAACAATAATAACCCTTGTTTCATTGCTGCCACGTGGATTTCCATCCCCTACCTCCACTGAGAGAGCAGACTGAAGGACCTCACTAGCACACTGGCCCTCGAACACCAGTG
>JAWWEU010000001.1:49016249-49035427 GCA_035583155.1 Acropternis orthonyx | reverse complement strand
CCACCTGTTGCCAGCAGCCCTGTTGTCATGTAAACTGACCCACAATCAAAAACCCCAAACTCTGCCAGTGACACCAGACTCAGAGCCGGATATTGATCTGCTGGCTCTTCCTGTTTCTTCCCACACTTCCTGAAACTGGAAGGATAAAGGAGAATAAGCACTTGTGCTCCTGAATCCCCTTAATGAGTTATCACTGTATTAGTTCAGAATTCTGCTATTCAGAGTTGGGCTATGGCATGAACCAACAAAGAAGCAATGCTCCTGCAGCACAAAGAATATTTAACAACTGTAACTTAACATGAATTATTTATGAAAATTCACAATGTGCTAAAATTTCCCAATGGAAAACTAAATCTTCAATAGAAAACCTTGTAATGGTGTGAAGCTACTTTATTTCAGAAGTGTGGTTAGAGTGCTGTTTTTGGGTTATAATACAGGATGACACACTGTTACTAAAACAATGGAAATGGATTTATTTAAAAAAAAGACAAGAATAGTCTTAGCTCTAGTTCAAATCTAATGTTAGATGTACAAAAAAATCCATTACTCACTTCCAGCTTTGAATAAGCATCAAGAAATATGCTAGATATTGTTCAGTTACAAAAAGTCTAAACAACAACTTACAAATGAGTAGCATGATAAAAATCCTTTTCCACATCTAAGAGATAGGGAACTGATATAAATGTTATGGGGAGAAAAGACAAGAAAAGGATATAGAGCACAGTAAAACACCAAAGACTAGGGGCATATGTTATTAGGATTAAAATATTTCTTAAAATATTTCTAATCCTTCAGAAACTGATACATCATACGCAATCATTAAAGATAAGAGATTATATCCTTTGATTTGCTGTCAATCTTAATTCACACACAAAGGATGTAGAGATAAAAATTATTTAAGAGGGAGAGGATGGTGATTTATAAAATAAATGAGAGGGAATGAAACTGTCTCGAGGGAGACATGAGACTGTGCAGAAAGAATAACTACGGCGCTTAAGTAGGTTATCAGTGGCAATAAATTTGAAATGAAACATATGCAAAGACCTGCTAACAGAATAAGAAGTGGATGGAAGTAATTTTGCTGGTCGAATGATCAATTGTTTTTCATTAAGCCATCTGTGGCACATAAAAGCAATGTCTCTTAATGATGTTTTTTTTATAACACTATGTTTAGAGACTTTGTCAGTGCTGAGGTAGTCTGGAATATTGGGAAAATACAAATGATTTTGTCTTATAAAAAAAAAATTAACAGTGTGAAGCCCAAGGTCTTGCATTTAGCAAAAACTAACAGGAGGAAAGAAATAGCTTGTTGTCTTTTTTCACATAGCAAAATGGAAGTTCAGAGGGGTCCAGTTGCTTTAGAGAAATACATCAGTCAAGAAGGGGAAATATATAAAAGAATGGTGTTGCCACAAAACCAAATTCATTTAAATATGCCACAAATCCATACCCTATAAATACACTGCAGATTGATGTTGTAAATGAGGAGGTTTATAACCATTACAAGACCTGAAACAGCAGCAGTAGTTTTAGGCAAGGGGAGGTTTTTTCCTGGACCAGAACCACAAATTATAGCTCATTTTCCAGAGTTTTAAAACAGTTATAACTAATTCATTATCATCCATAATTTTAGGCCAAACTCAACAAGCCTATTCCAGATTCATTCACAAGTTCACTTTGGTGACAAAACCAAACACAGTACAAACCCCTGGCCTACACAAACATTTTGAAGGCAGAAAAAATAAAAAAACCCCAGGGAAAGTAGCACTGGTACTCATCCAGATCCACCCCTCCCTCCTTTGTTCTCATGTTCCTTTTAGTCCATTCATTTACTGCCTGAAATACTTAGTGCCCACCTTTTGAAGCTGTTGTAAACCAGAGACAAAAAGAAACATTTCCAGACTTCCATGCTGCAAGTTGCTGCACTGATTGTTCACACAACAGTTGGACTCCTCAGACTATTTGATGCAAACCCCATCACAGTGAGCGCTGAGAGTCTGATTTACAAAGTGAGTGAGGCTGGCTAGTACCTGAGATACTATTCACCTCATCTTACACACCACAAACTGGAAGTCTCTCTCCTTCCTTACAAAGCAAGCCTTGGAAGATAACATATACAACAACCATGTATGCATTCAAATATGAATGTAAATTTATTAATTCCTCTATGCATAAAATATTAAGTGTTATAATATTCTAAAGGAAGGGAAAGAAGTAATTTTAAAAATGAAATCTCTTATTTCTGTTATGATTTAACACCATTCAAACACATAACTTTGAGACAATATTTTCTTTCATCACACCACTGCTTACCTCATGCTTTAAATCTATTGTAAAGTCTGATTTAAGTGGTTCGCTCTTCAAGTTCTTTGTAAGCCTATACAATTAAAGATGAAGAAATTTACTCAAACATATTAGAAAAAAGAATCACTAGCGTATGCAAGAAAGTATGGCTGGTATTACTGACTGTTTTATAAGGGGAAAAATAAAAAATTGCATTGCTGTATTTATTGCCTCAAAACATTTCTTTAGCATATAAATATTTTCTTTTCATCTGAGCACAGTTGTTAATATTAATTTTCAGCACACACACTTTGATATATTCTTCCTGCACAAGAAGAAAGTTCTCGCCCGGAGCAGATGTACATTTTCAACAGATAAAAAGCAGCAGTGTATTTGAAGCTTGATATTGATCAGCATCTCAAACTTCAGACAATATTCTCTTTTTGTGTATTCCAAAAAATAGTGTTCAGGCACTTTCAATTTACGAAAACGTCAATCCTTGCTACAGTAAGATGCATTCTACTTCTGAAACTTACAAACTTCAAATCTCCTTTGAAAGTGTGTAACATGAAATAAATATCCAGTTTGTTTCTACAGCATGGGAAACCCTTCTAGAGGGCAGTGCAGTTACTCTAAGATCCCAGAACAAAGCCACTCTCTGGGGGAGAATACATTTCTTAAACTACAAAATATGGTATTGAAGTAGTTGAATGACTAGCACTGGACAACTATTAACTAGCTGACATAGGCAGAGAGAAGCAAAATAAATCACACACACAGCAAATCTATTTCTGTACCCTTGTCTACTAATGAATTCTTGAATGTTTATCTATAATTATGCTTGGAATATGCTGAATAATGAAGAAATGGAATTTTATCAAAGGAGCATTTACTGGGTAAGTTTATAGTGGGAGCACAAGTCTATGTAGGCATGCCCAGAGCAAGCTGTACCTACTGTGCCTGGCTAAATGGCTTCCTACGCACCTTAGATCCTTACATGTGTCAGTGTGGATGCTCTTAATAAAGGAGGCAGCAGCAAAAGTTCAGTGTAGGCTCTGAAGTCGAAGCCATGGGGAAACCAGCCTGCACTGGCTGAGTATATCCCAAGCTGTCTGTCACAGCTAAGCTGCAATCAGAAGCTTCAATTGAAAGACGGCTGCAAATTAAATTTGGCTCTGCATATCTCCACAATCTGCAACAGATCTTCAACTGTCCTGCAGGAACACCTTCATCTTTTATGGAAAATATCAATCCACACGAAATCATAACGCATCAAAATAATATTGATTAGCATCTAGAAAAACTGTGTAAATTAAATGTTCTTAATTACTATCAATAAACAGGAAGCAATTAAAAATTCAATTCTTACTTGTTAACAAGTGGAATGCTAAGTGCCCAACCAGCAGCAAAATCTGGAAATTTAAAGACTGTAGGATTTTCAGCAAAGGCATAATGGTGAATTATTGTAGATTCTTCATCGTATAATGCTTTACCTAGAAACCACTCCTGTAAAGGAATATAGGAAACAATTTTGTTCATCTACAGCATCCTTTTAGTGAAGATGACTGCATTCATGCTGAATAAAGCAAACCTGAAAAAAACAAGGGAAGCATATTGTTCACCATAAATATTCTGGACAAAAAGTGTACTTGGTAAGAAATGAAACTCAAGTTAGTTCTCTGAATTCAAATACAAGCTGTATTTTCAAACACCAGTATATGCCCTTGATTCCACTTTTTCAAAGAACACTGAATCCCAGAATCATAGAATGGTTAAGGTTGGAAGGTGCCTCTTGAGATTGTCTAGTCCAATTTGCCTGCTAAGGAAGGGTCAGCCAAAGTGGGTTTGGGCAACTGTTTTTTCACAAAGCTCCTTCAAGGCATCAGCCCAGTTCACACACATCACATGAAATAAATAATTAACACAAAATTCAAGACAAAAGGAAGAATATTCAAGCAGAAGTGCTATAGAACAGCAGGATCTTGTGCCTCAGTAGCCATCTAACCCCAAGCAGATGTAGCTGCATAGACTGAGCTAAATTTGACAGCTCCCCAGAGTCAGTAAGAAGTGACAAACAAGATTTAGCCAGGGCACAGCAGCCAGCAAAGAGAAGAGAGGTCTGCATGCACCAGAAGACACCTCCAGGCAAACCCTACTTTGATCAGCTACTCTCAATAAAAGTAAAATATATCTTGTACTTAACTAGTGACTTCTTCAGGTAACACAAATGAGGAAACAGCAAAGGTTACACTGACACTACACATATATATTGATACAGAGATGATAAAGGTGGGCACTTTTTCCAACTATTTTCTGCACCACCTCCATGCTGGTTAAAAGAAACCTTGCTGTCTGGTACCTACACACTCTGTCTTTAATTTATACCTTCAATAACAACAGGCTCTGTTTTCTCCTTCCTTTTCTGAAGGACTCAAGTGATAAGGATTAAAACAAACAAAATGCTGTTAGGTAAACAAAATGGGCAAACATACTAATCTTTATGCACAAAGATGACTGTCTTGAAAGTATTAAAAAATTCCTTAGAAGCATCTTTGAACACCATTTTTTAATTCTTCTAGGGTCTCCAAGACTTCAAAATGTTCATAACACAATCATACTGTTCTGTTTCAGAAATAGTTAATATATAGTAATATTTTAATATGTCAGTACCATCTGCACAGAATTTTTTTTGGACTTTTCCAATCTACTTTGTTATGCTACAGAGTGAAAAAAGAAATTTTAGTTATCCTAATTCTGGGTGCTAATTTTTACACGAAAATAATCTGTGGATTAAAAGAAAAAGGACAACTCTACTTTCCTTTCTCTATAAAACACAAAATTAAATCCATACATACACCCTCCACAGGCTTACACATAGTATTATTTCTGACAATATTAAGCCACATATCACAGTGATGACATTCCAAGTTACAGCCAACACTCTCCAAGCTTATTTGGTCATAACACTATTTACTACCTAGACATGTAGGACAAGTCAATCTGTGCAGGCTGGCTTAGCAAGATTAGATTAGTTACATGCAAACGAACTTACAAAATAACTTAAGGAATTATGGTAATCAAATTGCATATAAGCAAAAATGTGAATAAAAAAAAGTGATTTACATTGTGGATAACTACCATCCACAGGATCAGTTAATACACTGTGCTTCAAAAATGGCAAAAGTCACCAGCCTTGAATAAGAGCACTCCAAAATCTTTACAATACTTTAATAGCTGAAGGAATGTGGTACAACACAACTCAGTATCACAGAGGGGCTGAGACTGGAAGGGACCTCTGGGGTTCACCTGGTCTAACGCTGTAGCTCCACCTACAAAGCAGGATGCTCAGGACTGTGTCCAAAGGCCTTGTGAGTTACCTCCAACGATAGAGACTCCACAACCTCTTTGGTCAAGCTGGGTCAAGGCTCAGTCAATGTGCACAATAAAAAAGTGTTTCCTGATGTTCAGGTGTAATTCAACATCTGAATGCTTGCCTTGAGCTCTTTATGTAAATAAGATACTCCTCACTGTTTTTCAGTTTTATGGCAGTCACTCGTGCTTCAAAATGTGCTTCTTGGTTATCAATACAGATCATTCTCTTTAACATTCCTCCATGGTCTCTTATGAGGCTTTGATAGAACAATAGAACATCCAATATTACACTTGTATCAGTCTCAGCAGTTCTGTTACTAATCTCTACGTATCCAGATTGAAGAGCTGCAGATTCATCAACTATTCACATGGCCATTGTACACCTTTTACTGAGAGTAATATGTACCAACTTTTTACTATGCAGACTGCTGATATTTTAAAACAAATAATGAATGAGCTTTTTTTGGTATAACTCACCTTAAATTTTCTGACTGATGAACTACTACTGTAAATAAGGAATCAGGTATGGACTGTTACACTAAGATGCCAATTACTCTGTACAAAAGCAAACATTTTATCATCCTTTGAATTCAGGTTGGAACATAAATTTGCTGTTTTAATAGAATCTGCATGCAATGAAAAGGAGAGACTAAAACTGGCAAAAGGGCAGCATCTAGAACAAATATGTTCATTTTTCTGTTCTGAGAATGTCAATTAGAAGCAGGTGTTTCTGAAACAGGAAAAAAAAATGGATATTCCAAAGGTCTGAACATATTCAGTCAGCCATTTTGAAGACCAAGTGTTGAAAAAGGTAAGATCTCTGAATTATTATTACAATTTTAGAAAAGAATTGCAAGAAAGCATCGCAAGGCCATGTGCATGCAAAGGAAGTAAATATGCTAAAGTGAGCCCCGAAGCAGTTACAATAAAGACACAAAATGTATTTCACATAGGAGATTTTGGCTTCTTTTATTACAGGCTGACACCAAGGTGAAGTTTTTTCTGAACACTGAAAATTCTAAATATTAACACCTTTCATGTCAGTTGCATTGCCAGATTTACTTTGTTGCTTGGTGGTTATGCTTTTTTGTTCTGCAAGTTTTTGGTTTCTGTTCTTTTTCCAGCAGGCACAGAAAACTTATCACTAAGACAGTTCAGAAACACAATGCATATAAAATACTCTCCTATATTAGATCAGAGAGAAACTAACATCAGTCATTCTGTATGATGATAAACAGAACTGCTGACAGACAGGAGAATGGGGAGAGGGGACAACACAGCAGACTATATTCATCTTTTTACTGATGGTACATCATTTTAAGCTTATCCACAGAAAGAATGGTTTCTCTGCTCGATTTTAACAGTTCTTTTAACAGCCAGACAAGCATTTGTACTGCTTCATGTTAAATACCTTGCTCTCAGCCTCAGCAACAGAAATCTAACCCCCTGTTTTAAGGTGTTGGGATACATCTTTTCTGTCTGGAAAAACTCACCTAAAAACATTCAAAAGAAAGGTAAATATCTAAATTTTTATTTTACCTTAGACGAGTCAAATCTTCCAAGTATTTCTAGAAGCTTTATGACTTGTATTCTTGTATCTTCTTCACAGAAGAAAATCCACGAGGAGTTCCTACCATAGGTAACAGAGAAGCTAAAAAAAGAAATTAACTTTTACTGATGAAGTGGCTTAGGAACAAAATGACAAATTCCAGGCACATTCCCCAAATATGAGTACTTTGCAATCAATTGTTCATTTATACAGAAACAGAAACTTTTACTACTAATTTAGAATTGCATATTAAAGGACGACAGTGAATAGATAAAGATATATTGACTCTGCTGCTACATATTTATAAAGCATCACTTGTTCCAGAAACTAGGGAACAGAGTTACATAAAGAATGCCCACTCAGAAATGCACAGGTAAGAGATCTAATAGCCCCCTATGAATTCAGAAGTTCACAGACAGCAGTTGAAGTTACCTTCCCCCCTGTACCTTAACTTCCTTCTAAAAGGCACCACGGCTGGGCATCCAACACCACTGCAGCAATCGTGAAAATGCCCAATGACAGGTTTTCTGACAGCTGTTGGACACTGATCATTCCCAACCTAAAAACTCCATTAGCTTTCCCAGTACAGTGAACCCATACAGACTGAAGGGACTCCTCTACCTTCCTCAAAGCTAGCCATAATCTCAATGCAGATTCCTGATTCCTTCAGAAAAGTGCCATACCTTGTTTCCCTGCTCCTCCCACTACTTATCAAAACAAAGCCTTATTAATTAACGAAAACCTAATGGAAAAAAACACAATCTTTATTTGTCCAGTTTCCTTCGCATGGCTTTTACATTGATTCAATTAAACAAATCCTGTGAGGAGAGGGATAAGAAAACTAGTACCTATAATTACCACAGTTTGCTTTCTGTACAGCATTTTCTACTGTTAAAATCAGCAATGAAAAGAAACAGAAGAAATGTTAAGTCAGAAAGAGTAAGTAAAAAAGGGCAATTAGGATCATTTATGTTTCAGGGAATGGTATTTGCCTTAAAAAAAACCCAAAACAAACACACTCAAAAAGCCAGACTCACTATCTGAGAAATACTTATCTAGAAAACATGATACTTGTTCCCGCAGATATTTTAATTACATGCTAGAAGTACAAGATGTTTGCCAGGTGGTAAACTAGTTCAATCTTTTTTCATCTGGAAAAGAGGCCTGAGTAACTAACATATATGTTCTTGTTTAGAAAGATTTCTGAAAATAACTGGCATTCATTACACTTACTCTTTCATTAATGGCAATATTGTCCATGCACCTTCATGCCTGTCCATCTGATGAATAAGAAGAACTGTAGGCAATTCCTTCAACAAAAATAAAATATTCCCATTAAACTTGAATTATATGTACTTTTTTCCTAAACATCAACTAATCTTAAAAGAATTACTCTGGAATCCCTACTTAGTTTTCACTGTTTTTGACTGGCAAGTAGCCCTGAAGAAGAGATGACTTATGATAGTATCACACAAGGTGACCTGCAATTTAGAGAAAGTGCTTCTGCCAACTCACAATTTCTTAATTCTCTAATAGCTATAAAGTTAAAAGACTTCAAATTAAATGCTTTGTATAGGTCTCATGTGATCAATATATCATAACAATTTCTTTACTGTAGCATAAAATCCCACACTGTAAAGAAATACTTATAAATAATGTAGGGTATTCTACAAAGGCTTCCACTGGACAGTCATGTTACACACAGCTTAGGTGACAGTTCTAACACTCTACTTTGAGTTGAGCTTTGACCTGTCGCACCAACATCATGACAAAAACCAGGGGTTTACACAGAAATCAAAATAAAGAGGTAGCATTTTTATTTCTTGAAAGATCAAAGACGCTTCCTACAAAGGAAAATCTTTTTCATAAATTTCATTGCTCTTTTGTTACTTGAAACCTCTTTGATGTGGCAGACCCAAATGTCTAGCAGATAAGCTATTATTCTGGGGTAGTTTCCAAGAAAACACCATTTAAACATGGGCTTCTGATATACCAAACTGCATGATTTATAATACACATAAAAAGTTGCAGATACATATACATCCCATAATATATCCCCTATATAGGCAGTATCTTATTCCATTGACGAGTACGATCCTCTCCTGCAGCATCATTCCATCCAGGTGTTGACACTCACCAGCTGAAGAGAAGGGAGAGGTTCCCTGCTCACCTTACAGTCTGATGGGGGTTAGTGCCCACACGGGCACAGGACTCACCACAGGATTCAGGGGAGGAGCGCTTTGGGATGGCACAAAACTTTATTATGAGATGTTTAGGGAACACAGGGTCCCAGCTTCAGGACATCCTCTGAGGAGCAAGGGTCAGCTGCTGGTAGGGTTTTAAGTCTGTACCAGGTAGCAGAAAGGCCCATTTGCATGTGTGTGTCTGTGTGTGAGGAGGCCAGGGGTCAACTACTGTATGCACTGAATATAAAAGGCACTGGGAGGATCCATACTCTGTGTGTGCATGTGGGCACACAGGAGCAGGGCTGAGCAGCAGCAACTGCAATATGGAGCAGACTTTCATCTTCATCAGCCAGAGAGGTGAAATAAGGTCAGGCCTCTGCTTCAGCCTATGTTTGTAAGGGTGCTGTGGTTTCCCTGCTGACCTAAATGGACGGCCACGTGCGTAAGTGTACACGTAGCGTGTGTGTGTCCGTGCAGTTGTGCCCAAGTGGAACAGGAGCTCAGCCTCACCACTGCCTGGGGACACGGAGCCGCAGAAGCCTCTCGCCTCCATCAGGCCCGTGGGTTCAGCAGCTCCAAAGACAAACCACCTTGATCTCTCTAATTCCTTTCCATTTATACCATGCCTATGACAAATACTGTTGTTTGATTAATGCTTTTTGTGAACAATTCCATTAATACAAAATTATCATGTAAACGCAAAAATAATTTGTTTTCTAAGAAAAGCTGTAAGATAAAGTTCACGCTACCTGCTCAGTGACACATATCAGCATTTTATGTATGACACAAGTATCTAATAATCTTAATAAAATAATTTAATCACTTTTGAAGACTGAGAGACTACCCTTCCCACTTTCACAACTTAGCTGACTTTAAAGGACAAAACCAAAAAATGGAATCTCTTGTGGTCTGAAATACAGTATAAGAAATTTTTACTCCATTTTTTACCTACCGTATCAGCAGAATCAGATCAGCAATACCTGCACAGATTACAACTGCAAACTCCACACATACATAAAATTAAGTGTGAATAAAGGGGTTAGATCCACATTTTGAAAGCCTATTCAAAAGATGTTGGCACAGTCTCATTTGTACCTTTAAAATCATTTAGTATTATTTATACAAGCTGAAGTATGAAGATGCTAGCAACACACTCAATTTCACAGTATATCATCAACAGAACTGAAATAAAACTGGCCCTTGAATTTAAGCATTGTCTGCTTCATTAAAATGAAAACCCTTGGGGGAATAGCATATCCAGTGAAGAAAAAGACAATCCAGAATAAAAGAATTTTTAGGAACTAATTAAGAGACTCGCTAACCTGAAACAAGAATCTGTATTATTCCTGCACTACTTGCAATTTCATATTAATCTACCAAACCCTATAGGACAAATGCACAATTTACAGAGAACAAAACAGTACAGTGTAAAAAAGGTTTCACAGCCCAAATGGGCCTCTGTAAGCACCCAGGATGGCAGAGATCATCCCCATCTGAAATGGGATTCCCAGAGCCACAGCTAGGTTACATCCTCTATGACCCACTAGCACACACCTGTTCTTGCTTTGTCTCCCTGCAGAACAGAGTCCACTGAATTGCATCTAAGCATAACTAAACCTTGCAATAAGTGCATTGTTTTGTTACAACATGCATTATTAGAACATAATTCAAACTAGATCTTGCTCAGCACTATTAATTATATGTCCTAAGTGACGTGATATTGTAAGAACAACATATAAACAGAAATGGAACTGCAGTAAATGCAAAACATTACAGTAGTATGTTCATTGCTATATTACTGAGTCACCTGATCAGAGCAATCGGCAATCTTGTACCACCTTATAGAAAAACACAGTGGTGTATAGGAAGCTGTACATAATGAGTCCCATATGCTGATATCTGCAGGTGTCTTGCACGTATCTCTGTGCTTTGCAAGTTTATTAATATATGCCTAATGAAACCCAGAGCTGGGGGGGCAGGGAGGGAATCTTAAACCCTGGACACTGCTGTTGAATTGCACAGTTCCAGTGATGCCTTAAGATTCTTAAGATTTGGAGCATAGAGATTTTTAATACAGCTGTATAGTTTCTAACACTTTAAAACAACAGTTAACAGTTATTGAATCCCTTTCTCATGCTTGACATCAAGTTCTTGAAATTTTTTTAGTTTTGTTTAATACTCTTTTCAAGGATAAAGATTTTAGCTAGGACAGCTTGTTTGGGACATGTACTTAGAAGGACATAATAAGATATCACTGTAGTCCAAGCAGAAGGCCTAACCTTGGAGAAGCTCCAAAGAAGGCATGTGATGCTGAAGATGATGAGGGTGAAGAAGGAAGGGGTCTTGAGGCCTCTGACTCAATTCTGGGAAGGTGTGCCAAAGGGCAGGCCTGAGGGAAGTTCTGGGGATGGACAATTCTCAGGCTGGATGTATCCATTAGATATGATAATTAATTAGTGTTATAAATTTGTAGGAACCTTATACTGTATCGTGCACTTATGTATTCAGTGTACCTTAAAGCACTTTAATTAAAGACCTGCTCTCTATTCTACCTATACTAGTATTGTCTGGAAAGTTCTTTTGTTCCATTTTAGGCATCACCAGAGTTAGAAATGTTTTCCTAGTCTCTACATGCTCTACAAGCACTTAACAACATCTTTCCCAGTCTCTTATCTTCTTTTCAGCAATCAATCCTAAGGCATATTCAGAGATAGCCTACCTACCCCTCTTCTCAGCCTTCCCTTGGGAGGTTAAATAAGCCAAGCTCTTATAGTCATCTGTTACAGCTACTTTGACAAAGTAGAGATGTGGAACACATACTGAAGTCTCCCTACAGCTTTATTTTCACAAACATGCCAATTCTGTAGACATCCTGAAGGACTTCTAAAATTAGATAAAGTAAGAGCAAATCTCCTACCTCCAAACCCACTGGGGCAGACAATTTGCTGGAATTGCCAACTTCAAATATTACACTGTACAAGACATCTTCTCTATGTACTAACAATTTGCTCAGACATTGAAAATTACAACACATTTCAAATATTTTTCATGTTTTAAAGACGTAAGTATCAAGTTTATCAGAGCCTCATATCCAAGAATCCAGGACAAAATGTTATTTCAATATATCCTTTCAAATAAAACCCACATATGATCTGAAGTACTATTTTACAATACAACTGTCACAAAAGAACTTTGATACTGTTTAACAAGCCAGTTACTTGGAAACTTCTTCAAAGTTTCCCCATCCATTTTAATCCTTGTTTTATTTCTCCCTTTAAGCTGCATCCATAGAATACCTTGGGCTGGAAATGACCTTTAAAGTTCATCTAGTCCAACCCCTGGCAATGAGCAGGGACATCTTCAGCTAGATAAGGTTGCTCAGAGCCCTGTCCAGCCTGACCTTGAATGTTTCTGGTGATGGGATATCACCACCGTTCTGGGAAAAATGCCAGTCTTTCACCACCTTCATTGTAAAAAGTTTCTTCCTTATGTCTAGTCTGAATCTACACCCTTTAGTTGAAAACCACTGCCCTTTTCTTATTGCTACAGGACCTACTAAAACATCTGTTCCCATCTTTCTTATAAGCCCCCTTTAAGTACTGAAAGTCTGCAATAAGGGTTTTAAAAAAACCCCACAACAACAAAACCCATGTTGCTAATAAAGCACAATATCCAATAATCTTCTGCTCCTCAGAAAGCCTAAAGTAATAAAGTATAATCTACTGTCTTCCATTAGAGAGAATCTCTATTTCTATTCTACTCTCAGATTCCTGGTTATCATTTTTAAGAACTGAGTTTTCATAATATATTATGTGTAATTTCAAAGAGTTCATGGAAAGGCCATAGCAGTACCCTGCTTTCATAAATTAAGAGCAAGTACTGTGTGCATGTCTGTCATCAAATGATCTTACATTAAAGAGAAGACAGCATTTACCTAATTGTAGGGAAGTAATAACTGGAGCTTAAAGTAATCTGAACTGTTCTGACTCTCACTTCAGATTAGAAGAGGAAAAAAAAGGCATGTAATCGAAAAAGTAATTTTAATCCTTTTTCCTACTACATATTATGTCCAAAATATACCTGAATACAAAACCAAAGCACTGATTCGAGTGCTTGCATGCTAGAACAAACAACTCATTGCCTGGGAAAACAGTTACAATAAAGATGGGACTTCTGAGGCAGCCAGCTGGAATATTACTCCTTATGTAATAACTTATTCCATCATCGAAAAGAAAGCTTTTTACTACAACATATTTCTGTCTTAAATTAGTGATAATTATAGATTTTTAAGTTTTTCATATAGGAAAGATCCTGGCAGCCACTGATTTATAATTTTACTGGATTGTTCTTAAACAATCCAGTGGGAGTAAATTTCAGCAACATTGCCGCTTCCTAACATGATGCCTAGACTTCCCACAACTGGAAAATCAGTAGAAGGTCCAGTAAGGTTTTAGTCATCCAGAAATAACTCACATGTGCTTAGCAGTAATCAGAGTTAATTTGAATTGCATTATGTTGATGTAACATCACCAGATTTTCCTCAACTACTGGAACAAACAAGTGTCCTGTACAAACTGCCATACAAAGAATTCATAAATGCACCTATGTTTTCCATTATCAGGAGGAAAAAATGTGTCAACATCAACAAAATTGTTTCCTACCTTGGAGATGAAAACCTGAATAGATTATAATTCAGGTGACATGGGCATGAGAAAACTGAAGAAACTACTAATTGAAAATAAATAGATATTTTTCACCCAAAAATATATGTTCATCAATAAATTAATAATGTGCCCGATCCCCCAATTAGTCAAAAAACATAGAATACTTTTAATTATCTGTTTTAATCTACACTGGGCTGCATATTTCGAAGACCAAAAGGAAGTCTGAAGTATTCAATTAGTGCTTGCTGATAGAGATGTCATCTCCTGACCTTTCAAACTGAACAATACAAAAAACTAACCAATTTAATTCTTCTGATTACTGAAACGTGAACAACATTCAGAGGTATGGACACATTTCAAATTGATTATCATTATAAATCTTAACACCTAGTAAAAAATATTCATTTACTAACTAAAATTCAAACCTATCAGTAAGATTGAGACCTCGACCAAAAGCAGCTCCTACTTCTTCCTAACACTGCCTCATAAATTGAGTATAGGTTAGTCCCCTTTTGAGCAATTTTTCCTTCATCACTGCACTATCTTGTGCATCATAAAGTGCACAAGTTGTATTCCTTTGGGATGAAACTAAACCAAAGGATGTGCTGCAACTGCCAATGGACCTCCAATTCATAAAGCTAACTCAGAACTAGTCCTTGGAAATGTCATGTAATACGAGTGCTGGCTCCTCAGCAACAACTGCACTGCTCTACAGGTTTGCTCCTACTGCACCACAATACTTGCTAGTGTAGATATAGTCCAAATAAGCAGTATGGCACATCTGCTATACTTTCAGTTAATTGGTATTTAATAGAATAATAATATAATTACTTGTATTTTAAGCCAGTCTAATATTCAATTTGAGCAGCAGTCTGAATTTTGAAAACTAAGACTATGAACTTGCGAAATAAAAAGCGTAGCTTTGGAGAAAGAAACTTCAGCGGTAGGAAAGTTATCACCAATTTAGTCTGCACTTAATTTTATTTTTCCTCCTTTAGCATCCCTCATCTTTTCCCTAGATATCCCACAGCTTTCCTGTTCTGTTCTCCTGAGACCTAGTGATCACCAATATCACAAATTAAATCTTATTTTGCAACAAGACAAATAAAAAGATGTGGGAAAAAATCTGGAAATGTTTTGAGTGCTTATTATAATAAAAGCTACCACAGATGTGTATATTAGACAGTAGTCTAGAATGACAGCAATATCTTGCAGTGAAGTGCCATTTATTTGCTTTTCACTTGTGTGAATAAAAAGCACTGAGGAATGTTATCTTCACAGCTCACAGTTTAAAAGAACTCTAAATAAACACAATCATACAACACACAGACGTGGTATACTGTACATTTCCATTACTCATGAAAGTAAGCATTAATGGTGAACCACTATAATTATGTTGCCAACTGATCTGAGTGAGATTCTTCATTTAGAATGTGTTTAAGATCGGATTTTAGTATTTTGAGTTTTCACTTACTAGCAAAATTCTTCTTAATCAGAACTAACACATAAAAACATTTCAGGTTGGGTATTAGGAAAGATTTCTTCACTGAAAGAGTGGTTAAACATTGGAACAGGCTCCCCAGGGAAGTGGTGGAGTAATTACTCCTGAAAATGTTCAAGAAATTGAGTAGACATGGCACTGTGTGATATGGTTTAGTGGGCATGGTGGTACTCAGTCAAAGGTTGGATTTGATGATGAGGTCTTTTCCAACCTTAACAATTCTATGATTCAAACAATGAAATTAAGCAATTTATGGGGCTCAGTTGATTCTTTTAATGTCAGCAATATTAGCAATATAAGTAGATTTTCATATTCATGGACAAATAAGCCTGAAGTATCTTTCACTGACAGTAAGTTTGAGGCAGTTGTCTCTATAGCTAACTTAGTGTGATACAGGGGGGCAGCAGGTCCCTTCTCCCAAGTCTCTTACCAAGACCTAAAACACAGTTTTAAACTAGGGAACGAGGGAAGGAACAGCAGAGCAGAAAGAAGCTTCCACAAGGCAAGAAATGTGGTAAATGTACTTTAAGTTCTCATACAGATGCTCAGGAGGACTTACACCTGCCAACAGATACTGACTTTAAGGGTTTAAATCTGATGATTTAGTAATTCTACTCTCATGTGTACTTGAACACTCTATTCAAAGATGACTGAGCAATTTTAATATAGCAGACAGCAGCTGTAGTGGAGGAAGAGGCTTTATAGCAATTTCTTACTCTACACTAATAAAGACATACCTGAGCAAAATGGTTTTATTCAAATCCTATCATGTATGCAGACTGGTGCAGAAGAGGCTGAGAGAGGCACACAGCCTAAAGCACTTTAAACTTCCAAGTTTCTTGTATTTTGCCATGACATGACAAATCATCTCTGTGAGGTGACAGGTCCTATTTTCTGCATAAAAAATCCAAGGCAGTTACCACATATTTGTGGTATACGATGTGTAAGGCAGGGCTAAAAAGAGTCCATTTATCACTATTAAAACATTCAAAAGATCTCATTAGTACAGAATTATCCCACTTCTACCAATTCCTTCAAATCTGCTGGGTATCATTCACCTTCCAGCACTACAGTGGAAGTAACTTTTACAGTTTCAATAGTTAATGAGCTAGACATCAATTTTCCTGATAATAAAGCCCAGCAATTGTCAAAAGAGTGCTGGCACCTTTGCAGAATGAGGAGCAAGAGCATATCAGAAAGACAGAGATCAAACAAAACAAAAAGCTGAGAGAACAGCTGAAGGAAAGAAAAGTCAGTCAAATCTGTAAAGTCCTGCAAGATGACCTTGAAGATGTTCAAGTCAACTCTGAAATAAGTTTTCGAAACTGAACAGTAGCTTTGTGCACTTTTCCTGGAACACTTTCAAGAGGTTTTATTTTTGAACGCACCTCAACCTTCAAGAGAACAGAGTTCAGATGCATTTCAGAACTTGAGCACACCAATAATGAGGCCCCAGAATGAGTGCCTGCATTAAGCATTTTGAAGACAAACTACAGGCTCAACTGGAAAGAAAATTACTAGAACATATTGATATTAGACAAAAACTGTCCACTGCCTGGCAAGATAAACCCTTACATCTTAAGGAATAAGCACTTAATAACTAAAACGATAAGCATGTTCCATGAGGCTACAGAACTTTTTTGACGTGAATAAATATTTGCAGAAGAAAACTGTTGCTAGGAAGGAAACAGATGGCACGCTAACATTTTACCAAAAATCAAACAACACTGAAAAATCAAATAATTTAAAGGTTTTGAAGTTAAAACATACCTGTTTTAATAAAAAAAGTTTAACCTTGATATTGTGGAAAACCTTGCCATAAAGACAAACTATTGCAGACATGGAAATGGAGGGGCAGGTCAGAATGAAGCCCAGTGCTTCACTAAATATAATCTCTTAAGCCTTGCTAAACTGCAGTATCCAAAATGAATCATTTGATCAATCCCAGCTGGAAAGCAGCTTCCATGCAATGGGAAGCCAATAAAGGAGGGAGAGGAGGAAACAGGGTTTTCATAACTAGAATCTAGATAATCTGAAAGTTGAAGCAACAGGCATATTATTGATTACATTGCACTTATGGCATTAATTTTGAAAGGTCTCAAGCAAATTATGTCTATGGATGTTTTATCTAAATATACAGATCAGTTTAAAAACAACTTGGTTGCCACGAAAAAGCAATTCTTCCACTAGATTTTGTAACCACAACATAATTAACTTGTATATGAACTTTACAACGAGGTAATGGTTCAGACCTACTCAGAGAACCATCAGGAAATTTTAGCTATAGAGCTTCTTGTAGGTCAAGAAAAGGAATGTATGCCCATCCATTTGTGGAATACATCTATCACAGAATGAAATGAGAACACAGCCTGAGCAAAACCTAGGCACAATTTCAGAGCTGTTTTCATTTTAGCTTGATAGTATTGAAAAACTAAAATTTCAGGTGAGATACAGATGTCAGAGTATAGTGAATTCTGAACTCATTGTATTCTGAATAGAGGGAACACTACTAAACAATAATAGAGGAACATCTAAAGAGGCTTTTGGACAACAGAACTTCAGCTAGCTCCACTCCAGCATCTGAAATCAGATGTGGAAACAGAGCTACGCAGAACTTCAGAAAATCTTAACTACCCAGAGGGTCCCACTAGCAAATCAGGGAAGAAAAAATATAATACTCTAAAAATTCCCTGAAAGTAGTCTCTCAGAGATGGCCAAAACATCAGCAGGAACAATCTGGAGACAGATCATTTCATTTCAGAGAGGAATATGGTGATAGCTTAACATATATTACATTAAAATTAAAGCAAACTAATTTTACTTTTTTCCCCTCTCCAATCCTTCAACAAAGAAATCTCCCGTATTATTGACATAGTGTGATGCTGCCATCAGTACAACCCAGGCAATTAAAAGCAATAGATTTTTAAAGCACATATGCCATGCTGAATGGCAACTGGCACTTCTGGCAACAGATGCTGTGGCCATGAAACTAATGACACAATAACATAAAGCTGAGATAGGCATCAAGAGACTTTTCAACCTCAGAGATGCAGCAGCTAGGACACTGAGCTACAGCTGATTTGTGCTGAAAGCAGAAAACCAGAACCTTCTGGCATGATCCTGTAGGAAAACAAAGAAACTGAACTTGAGGCACAGACCATAAGCCAGCTGGGTTTCTGACCATCTTTGTTCCTGCTGTGCTTCACGAAACAGGATTTTGCAAAACTGTTTTAAATAACAAGAACAGAACCATAGGATGCTCCTACCATCTGCCACCTTTTTTCATGTTAGCCAAACTGGAAGTTGGGAGGTTGACGAAGAAATGGTATTATGAAAGTTTTATGACAATATTAACTAAAGCAAGTATTTACTCATGCAACATAATAGGGAAGTTTCCTATGTACAGTTCCATACTTTTGACTGTACTTGTTTCTTTTAAACTGCTGTTAACAATCACTATAGTAACAATCTTCAGACTCACAAATGAGCAATAGTCCCCTTTATTTTCAGAGATATTTTAAATGGGTGAAACTTCCTTTCTATGTGATCATAGAATCATAGAATCGATTGGGTTGGAAAAGACCTCAGAGATCATCGAGTCCAACCCTTCGTCCAACTCCTGT
>JAWWEU010000001.1:48998575-49016149 GCA_035583155.1 Acropternis orthonyx | reverse complement strand
CATGGGAGACAGTGTCAAAGGCTTTGCTGAAATCTAGATAGACCACATCCACAGCCTTCCCCTCATCCACCAGGTGGTACAACATATAGGACTTTGCCCAAAACAAAGTAAGCTTACCAGTAAAAACACTGTAAACTATAGTTACAGTGCTTCTATAAAACAGAACTCATACTTCACATCATCTGTTACTCATATGAAAGTATGTGATACTCATTTTCATTTTCCAATACTCCATGGTATCGGTCTTAAAATCTTATTCTTACATTCGTGGTTAGTTGGGCTTTTTTGGGGTGTTTCTTTGTTTTTTACTCCATAATGAACAGTTCTCATTTGCTATAGTTCTTCTGGTTAATACACACAGGACTCCATTTAATCCCTAGACTTTCCAGGAAAAATTATAATTTTTTTTAACACAATTAATTGGATGAGGGTGCTCAATATAAGAACCCTTAAAGACACAAAGCAAAAAAAAAACCCCTCTACTCTACTACATCAGTTTTCATAGGGAAATACACAGACTTTTGTCTTCTCAACAGTGTTACAATAACAGACAATTAAACAGCACTAACTGCATCTAAGGAGTTCTGGTTAATATTCAATAAAACACTCTGAAAAATGCTTTTAAGCATGAAAAAAATACAACTATTGTGACCAGTTTCACATTAAAAAAAGGTTTGAAAGTACACAGTAAAAGAAAATAAATAGACAAATCACTTGTAAAGGTTAATGTACAGTAAATATGACTGTCAGTGACAATCCATTTTGAAGCAAGGCACATATTCTAGTTTAATTAAATAACACAAATCTAGCAGTTGGCTTCTGCTTCTCATTTTAAAACAGCAGAAAACAAGAACTAATGAAACCTTATGGACTAAACATCTTGATTCTGAGGCAACAGGTTAGTGAACTTGATGATTCCATTAATTCAGTCCTTTGGTTCTATACAGCAGTTGTCCTTGAAAACACAAAGATTTTACTGTCTTTGCCTGAAACTAATAATTTCATATGTATTTTTTGCTATGAAAAATGTGAAATTAAAATGTTGATATGCAGGATTAGAGATCACCTGTCCCTTCTCCATAATTAGTATTATTGTGTCATGCCTCACAGTGGCACTGAGAGCTGCCCAAAACAGGCACGACATACCAAGTACTTCCTGGCTATGCTCTTTGGCGTTTTTTTTTCCTATACGCTGATGGCTTTCCCCTTTCCCCAAATTTCAGATATGAGAGTTTTGGTGGGATATATTTTCATCACTGCTTCTCTTAAGACACCATGACTGTTGTTTAACAGTTACCTACTAATACTGGAAAAACATCACCACTTCAGAATTCCCATAAAAAAAATCTCCTTAATTAGGCAATGAATTTTTTTAAAAGCCAGGTCAGTTTCAGGCACACCTCTGATTATAAGAAGATTTTACCTCTCTCCCATAAAACATACCTATATTTCTGCCTCGCCTCTCAAACTATCTGTACTTCCACTTACACATCTTTTCATTACTCATATTCTGCAACACAAATTACAGAACTCAGCTAAAATCCTTGGTTTCAACAACTGACACCATAATCCCCTCAGCACACATTGTATCTGAACACTTGTCTCAATTCCGAGGAGGACTCCAAAACAGCAGAACTCTGCAGAACAAAAGCTGTTCACATGACTGATTTCATTAAGGGATTAAAAACTGCATTTAGAATGGATTTAATTACAATAGGTTTGATAAGCTTGGATAAATGAAGCCTAAAACATCCAGCAATCTGATTCAGGCACTCCAAGACTAAGATACATAAGACAATTTAAATCACATTCCTTTTACAGCAAAGAACATGAAAATGAAAAATAGGTCAAATAACCTCCCAGCAAGCTATTTCACATCAGGGGATGCACGCCACTCTTAAATTTTTCTTAATTTTATTAAAGACAATAAAAAAAGCATTGTTCAAACACACTGAACTTTCAATGTAAGTTTCTTAAAAACCTCTTCTCTCTAGGCTAAAGCTTTAAAAAAAAAATTAAGTGTTAATTATCACATGCAGCTCCTAGGCCAGCATGACCAAGGAGGTCACACAGCAGGTGAAGGGCCAAGTGCTCAGTCTGCAGTGGAGTGGCAGGTGAACAAGGAAGAGCTAGGGAAGGTACTAAATCATGGATTAGAACAGGCAAGAGAGGTGTGCAAGACTATTGCTGTAGGTAGCAGGGAATCCAGTGTTAGGATTTTAATGTCCACACACATTTCTCCTCTACTACCACAATGTCACAGTTGCGCAATGAAATACTGACAAAATCTACATTACAGCACACTTAAATTATGTTTTTCGCTCATGAAGAATTCATCCTTTTTTCAGTAATGTTTTTTAAACACTCTATAGTCGTATTGGAAAACTTCAAAGTCTTTCTTATCACTTTTCCATCAAATGCCATCCAGACAAAAACAGCTGTTACACAAAAAGGATGATAGTTGAAATTAAAAATATTTAGGGATAAATCACATCATACAATCAGTACATACCCACTGAAATAGTTTTAAGTACACAGAAGACTATTAGCAAAAGGAATAAAATGAATTTCAAAAAAGGCACAACAAACCCTAGTACTTTTAGTAAAATGCAGTAATAGCATATACAACAACACATACTTTATATTAACGCAACGTACCTTTGCAAGATCTGCAGCCTGTTTTAAAATATCTCTTTTTAGATCTTCTGCTCTCTTGGCATGAAAAGAATTACTTTGACTCTGGATGACAAATACAATTTCTTTTAATTCTGTAAACCAGAAAATAAGATTTAAAGAAAAAGGAAGTTATTTACTGTTTTGCTCCACAGCTACTGAGAACCCAAATGTGCGGGGGAATCTATGACACAGAAAGCTATCTCTTCAATTATAAAAGCATTTAATGAAATAGTAAAAAGGCATAATTTAACACAGAGACATCCAAAACTGTCCTTTTCAGGATTAACTTATAAAAAGCATGGCATGACTAGAAGATATGCAGCACATATTACATGCCCACAGGAAACAGTAGCCACATTCATGAAGTTGATTTTTCTCCAATACACCAGCACTCTTTATTACCAGAGTTAAAAGGTGTTAGTCATAGACCAGCATCTCCCCCCACTAGGCAAGGCATGAACATGGAACAGAAAAGATGTTTCCCCAAAAAAGAACTTAAGACTCTACCCAGAAACAAACATCAGATGGAGAGAAACACACATGAGAATAACAAGGTAAGACTCTTATCTAACAGGACAGCACTAACGTGTCTTCACAGTGTTTAAAGGCGTAGTAGTTAAGAACTATAAATGCAACAGAAGTGCGATAAATTTATTGATAAATTTAAAAGAAAATATTAAGTAGCTTTGCAAACATTTATGGATTTAAAAAAAGTGCTTTTTAAAAAATAAAAGCAGGTGATAAAAGTAGGTAGCCAAATTTTCTTAATGACAGTAGATAGTCTCTCAACACTCAGAAAGCTTACAAAAGCAGGTAGATAATGACCTCATTCAGAAGCAGAAGACAGCAGGGGACAACAAAGGATGAGAAGATGAAGGGAAGTGGAAAAAGGCCCTTTCCAGAATTCTTAACAAGTTTGATCTATGCTGTATAACTCACCCAGGATCATAACTAAGTATCAATCAGTGTGTAAGATGAGAACCACACGATATTGCAGCTTCTGTTTGTTTGGCCAGAAAAGGTTGAACTTTATGTAGAAAGTGTACAGATGAGGTAACTCAGAATATAAAAACTTGAGACAGTATCAAAAGGAAAGAAATTAATATCCAATGGAATCTGTACAGAAAGTAAAAAAATGTGGAGAAAACAGAAAGTTCACACAAAAAAAATAATATGCTAACTTGGTATATAGAGTATCATGAGTGAAGAGCAGTGGAATAAAGGTGGAGAAAACATGTCAAAAAAGGGAAAGAAGTAGTCACAAGGAAAAAGAATAAAACTGAGCAATGAAGAAGGACCACAAGAAAAACTGGGGAAATAAAAAGAGCATTAACCACAAATATCTTCACTAAGATTATGAGAAGCCTGCTGTGTTCCAAGATCTGAGGAACAATTACATTGCTTTGCTCTTCTGAACAGTTACTTGTTAGTTTAGACCTATGACAGCTCAAACCTGCAGTTAAATGTTTTTGTACTTCTCCCCTGATATTATTTTCCCTTAATTTATTTGCTCTGAAATTGTCAAATTGTTTGAGGTTTCTTGTGATATATTGTAGAGATGGCATAAGCATAGGTTTAGAAATCAGTTTTAGTATCTCCCACGATGTAGGAATCAACAGTGTTCATGCTCTGAACCACATAACTGTTAAAAAACCCACACATAATGAAAACTTCTGAATAGCAACTATTTTCTGTCTAGCAAGATCTTTGCTAGATTTCCTGTGCAAAAATTAAAATCACTCCAAAAACTGAAACTACACTTCATTGATGCTAATGAGAGTAGAAGGGCTAAATCTACACGCACAACAGCAAAAGCATGCCCAGAGATAAAAAGCAAACACTACATTGCTTTATATTATTACTGTTTTAGTATCAGTATACTTACAGATATGGAAATATCTGAATTACACTCCGTTGCATTTACAATACATTTAACAACAGCTGTGATATTCCACAATAGAATACTTTCCAGGAGTAAGCTAACACCTACATTGATGTTACTGCTTTAATCCAATGGAAATAGTTTCCTGTGCTATAGGGAGTTTAAACAGTTAATAAAAAGACATATTCAGTGTCTTAAAATGTCAAGAGAAAACAGGTCTAATTTTACACACCTAAATTGTTTATCAAGCTATCAATCAAGACAAAGACTGAAGTCTTTTGAAAGATTAATATCTATCTCAAAAGAGGTACTGATCTGTATGTAACAGTTCAAAAGAGAAGAATGAAAAACCAGAGAAATCAGGCTTGCTAATTTTTTGCCAGAAGGACATTAGACTTCAGAAAAGGCAGAACTTTGCAGAAGTTTTATTCTCATTATTTATGACACATGTCCAGCAGCGAAAAATTTTTTACCTATTGTTTGACATGCTTCTGAAATACTTGCTTCTAGATATTACAAAGTTACTATAATTTGTTGCAAGTAATTTATGATACCTCTAGTTATTACAAGTACCATGAGAGCCTAGTAGAATGGTAAAAATTCAGCTTCATGCTAAATTATTACAAGAACAGTTACTAGGTATCAAAAAATTTTATTTTAAAATACAGTGTACTACAAAAAGCAATTCATCAGTTTCATAGCGGAATTGCACAGGTTCAGAAAAGACTTAACTATAAGAACTGCATGAGACTACGTGAGCCAAGGGGAAAAAAAGGTATTTGTGAATCAGCAATTAACTAATAATGCTGATGGAGCATTTAGGCACTGTTGACACAGTCACTTTACAAAGCGTAACTGTATTTTATTTATACTAAAAAGGCAGCCACAAGTGAAAACAAACACAGACTATACAGTACTTACCTCTGCTTATTTTACTAATTTTTCTACTTTCTTCAGACTTCTGGAAGAAAGGAGGAAAAAAAACCCAAGTAAGAATACATGCAAAACCTCAACTATTTCTATAGAAAAACACTGGGAGTCAAAGCATTCATCAGATTAGTAATGTAAACATAGAGGTTTTAACTCAAAAACTACTAAGAAAAATAAAGTTAAAAGATTTTCCTAATCGAGAACTGCAGCAGATATCTTACATGCTTGCACACTATTACTCGGAAAATACAGTAAGAGAATTAAAAAAAAAAAAAAAAAAGACAATGCTTTTCCATAACTCAATTTATACCAGACCTCTTTAATAGTAGTAATGTGTCTTTTTTTAATTTACTATATATCTCCTGAGCACTAAGTTTAGAATATGAAATTCTACAAAGCAAACCTACCTGTTCAGTGTTTAAAAAAAACCTCAACATCCTCTTACTCATTTCACCCATTATCAAGCTTCTATGGAAACACAATTCTTAAAGGAAGACTCAAAAGCAATTTACATCAAGAAAAATATGGAAAGGTTGTTGTACATAACATGACTTCGCTGAAATTTACTCATGTATCACACAACTTTGTCATGGAATTTTACCAGAGTGCTGAGGAAGAGACAAGAGAGACACTGCATTCACATCATTAACCAGGAACCAACACACACACATAAAAATATCTTAGAAGCATATTCAATCGCTTCTAAATAACAGAGGTTGGGTGGAATGATGTTTTAGAGAGATAGGACTGAAGAAAGAGCTCTGCACGTCCTACAAAAATCATAGGAAGGAAAACAGAGCCTTCATTTATTGCACAATTTCTCTCTGATGAGAGCACCCCAGTGTGTTGGTTTCTCCCCATGTAAAATTAACTGCATAAGAATGTTGTAGGATTTATCTTGGTGCAAGTGTTTTAAGACCTTCAGATAGAAATGCCATACAAGGCACTCCTCAGTACTAAGCTTGTACATAGTTTTCCTACCCTTGAGACAATTTCTATTTATAGATCCTTAGCCCCCCTCTTTTTTTTTTTTTTTTTTTCTTTTTTTTTTAATGAGATCTATGTAACTCTTTTAGCCCTGCTTGCATCAGATGATCTCTCTTCTGCACAGGTCTGACTTTTGCACTGAAATGCATAAGCTCCAACTTCCTTAGCAGTCATCTGTAAAACCTTTTCAAGAATCACTGCATTGTATCCATTCTTATGACCTTTTTTTTGGTGAATGGGTCAATAAAGTTTAAAAAAATTTCTTATAAGACTATGTTATTTTGATGACTATACACAGACTCTTACTATATCACACAGTAATTTTACATTCTAAGCTAATCCTTATCAGAAACAACTTCAGATTAATTTTCTGTGCAAATGAAAAACTGTTTTGTGGCACACAGTGAGAAGCCAAGCCAAGCCAAGCCAAGCCATATTTTACAATTACTTTTATTAAAACACAAACCAAAACAATTATTGCCTGTTACCTTCCTCTTAATGTTATTGAAAATAAAAAGGAGGAAATAAAAAAGATATTTTGGCCTGAAGAGGTCTAGGAGGCATCTCTCACTTCATTTGAGGGAAGGTTGTGAAACTCTAAAATAGTAGGAAAGCCTTCATAAATTATATCCTATATAAGAATGATAACATAAATAGTTGGATTGAGATAGTAATGGAATTTAACAAACAGTAACTCATAAGTAATGACAACAGAATGAGATGACTTGAGTCTCCCAGATACACTGCAGCAGATCAGCAGTTTGCAAGAGGGATCTTTTTCATTTAGGAAAATTACTGTAGATACAGCAACCATCATCAAAACCACAAATTATTTAGAAATGCATA
Source organism: Acropternis orthonyx (assembly GCA_035583155.1). Lineage (NCBI taxonomy): Eukaryota > Metazoa > Chordata > Aves > Passeriformes > Rhinocryptidae > Acropternis > Acropternis orthonyx. The sequence continues at coordinate 49,008,828 of JAWWEU010000001.1, read as the reverse complement.
CCTCTGACTGTACTCTGACTATTGCATTTGATGTGAGATCACTAGATACAAATGGCAGTTATAGATTCTAACTCAATTCATTCCAGTACTTTTACTTTACTCCCTTAAATTTCTTATATACATACACAAATATCTGTTACAAATACATACAATAACAGAGTGGTAGACAGAGGTCTGTTAAAGGACACACACGTGTACATGTTTAACACCCGTTATGATATTTAAAGCTTGGGCTAGCTCTGACCATCAGCTCTTCTAATCTGTTAATTTGAAATTTCATATGCAAGCTTTACTTCAGTCGTGACTGGAGTAATAATATGTAATAATGCTAATTTAGCAGAGAGGCAGCCATTTCCCTCTCAATGTATTATATATATATAACAAAATCAAGAGGAACTGCCTCTGAAATAGTAAAGGTTATATGCAATAAAAATTTTCTCAACAGCAATAATACCAACATTTTACCTCTTATATACCACACTGAACAAAAAGACACGATGAGAGTAGCACTGATGTCAATGATCAACATAATCAGTGTCACAGGTATTAGGCTTTCTGCTCTGGTCTCTTCTAGCTTATTTTATAATGTCTGTAAAATGTTCCTGCTATAGCAATTAAAATGTATTACCTGCAGCACCGGTAATTCAGTCTTATCTTCTGCACCTTCAGGAACTACACTTGATGCAAAAGCTGAAAGAAAAAGGAGAGGTTTTTCATATTATAGGAGCTCACTTTCACAACTGAAAAAGTTCTGCAGCAAAAAAACCCCACATCAACATTTAGGTACATTTTTCACATTCAATAATACTTTACTAGTAATAACCTTCCTGAACATGAGACAGTCTGTTCTTAAAGGAATTTATACATTTGTTGTCTGACAATTCCCATGCCATTGCTGAAAAAAATCATTTTTGGATGTAAAGCCAATTCATCTTGGCTTCAAGGCAAATAAATCCCTTTAAAAAGAAAATCTGTTCAATCCAGTAGTTCAGTTGGTAACAGCACAATGTTCTACCACATGGAAGGCCTGCAATTCACTCTGTCCTTAGGTTAAAATTTGGGTTACAGAAGCTTCAGGTGAAGCCACAGAAACTGACAGCAACTGACAGAAATTTCTATCAAGCATGAACATGGCTATCATAGACCTTGAATGCCATCTTTGAACAACAGTCAAACTTGTTAATGCATGAGGTCCAAATACATGTTCACAAAAACAACAGGGACCCCAGAGAGGTAATCTGCACAGACACAGCACTGTTAAACCCTTTACAGTGACGACACCCTACGCATACGAATCTAGTTTGTCTTAGAAAAATAATCGTAAAAAGGGTTCTGGTGGTGTTCGGGTTTTTTTCTTGTTGATGTAGTCATTTAATCAATTTGTCTCAGTTTGCTCATTTGTAAAAGCAGTTCCATTTAATAAAAAGAAAGCCTTGCTAAGATTCTCGGTAAGAAATTTTTTTCTTAAACATACTAAAGAGATGCAAATGAAAGAAAATTGTTAAAACTTGGAAGGAATTCAAGGTACTATTCATCATGGTCAAATGGATGGTTTTCTTGAAAACTTGTGTGGAAAATAGATTCAAGAGGATTGTTTAAAGCAAGTATAAATTAGTTATTGCTTGAAATTCATTTCAAAGTGAATTGCTTAGCCACTGTCATTCCTTTGACACACTAGAAACACAGAATATAGGAAAGCAAGACAAGATTGTTCAAAGTCTGGGGCACTCCATCTCTGATTACCTACATCTCTATACTCTTTTAACAGAGACTTAATTTCCTCAAGTGTCTAGGAGTTGAGGTTCACAATGACATCTCTGGTCCACATTAACCTGAACCTCAAATCACACCACCACTACATCCAGACAACCCAAAAATCAGTCTAACACGGTAGACTCATGCTGACCATAGACACATTTCCACATGGCCTTTAGCCAGGAGGAAGAAAACAGAACAAGCAAGAGTGTACCCCAAAGTTGGCCTCAAGTAAATGTTTTACACTTCCAATGTGAAAGTGCACAGAGAATGCCTCAATCCACCTATTATATCCCTTGCCGACAGCATATTCTGATCATTTTCCTCCTTCTCTACCAACATAACAGTTATTAACCTGAAGAAGTATCACCTCATAAATTCACAATAAGTGAAAACAACCTTACTCACAAAACTGACTACAAGCATAATTTTCATGACTTTCAGTTTTTAATTTGCACCTGAGGAACGACACATGAAACCTGAAACAACCGTGATTGCCAAGAGATGGTGCGTGTCTTATCACAGTGCATTTGATAACCCATGCCACGCTGCTTCTAAGCTTTATAAAATATTAATGCACGTGATCTTTGAAACAAATCAAACAATAATCAGATTACCTGGGGGGGGGGGGGTGGTGAACAAACTATTTCCACCCTAATGGTCATCTAGTTCAAACTCCCAAAGCTGGATCCTCAGGACCTTGTCAATTCTGATTTTTGAGTGTTTCCTAGGACAGAGACTCCATAAACTGTCTGAGCAACCTCTCCCAGTGTTCTATCATTCTTAAGAGTAAAAATAAAAACAAAAAACCCAAACTAAACACCGAAGTTTTTATGTTCAAATTAAATTTCCTATATTTCAGTTTGTGCAAACTACCTCATGTCCTCTTAAGCACCAGAGTCTGGCTCTGTCTTCTTTACTGCTTCCCATCACGCTTTTACAAGTATTGGTTAAGATCCTCTCTGAAATTTCTTTTCTCCAGGCTAAACAGCCCCAGCACCTCCAGCCTCTCCTCATCTGTCAGGTGTTCCAATCTATTAATAATCTTCATGGTCCTTCGCTGGACTCACTCCGATGCATCCATCTCTTTCTCTCTCATACCGAAGAGCCCAGACCCAGACACAGCGCCCCAGGTGTCTCACCAGTGCTGAGCTGACAGGAAGGACCACCTTCCCTGTCCTGCTGCCAACACTCTTCCCAGTGTAGCTCATGGGGGCTGCTGGCCATCTTTGTCACAATGGCACACTGCTAGTTCATGATCAGTTTCAAACTAGGACTCTCAGGTCTTTCTCTGCAAAGCTGTTTTCCAGACAACATGCCCCCAGCGTGCAATGGCACATGGGGTGCCTCCCTATCAGGGGCAGGGCTTGGTATTTCCCTTCACTGAGCTGTTTCCCTAAGTTTCCTGTTTGCTCACTTCTCCAACCTGCTGAGATCCCTCTGAATAGCAGCACAAGCAGCTGGTGCATCAGTCCATCCAGCCCATTTAGTATCCTCTGCAAATTTGCTGAGGGTGCACTTTATCACACTGAAGAGGTTAAACACTAGTGGAGCCACCACACCACTGATCAGAGCCCACAAGCCCAGCAAGTCTGAGAGCTTTGTATCCACCTCACTGTCCCCATATATAGCCCACACTTCATCAGTTTGTGTATGACATTATAAGAACCAGCACTAAACTCAAACTCCTTGCTAAAGTTGGGATAAACAACATCCACTGCTTTCCCCACATTCACAAAGGCAGTCATCTCATCATGTAAGTCTTTTGGGTTGGTTAAGCATGACTGCCCAGTCATAAAAACACGGTGACTTCTCCCAGTCACCCTCATGTCCTTCATACGTTTGTCTTGTCCGTTTTTGTTTGGCAACGGTATCCAGGATTATTTGCTCCATCACCTTCCAAGGGATGAGGCAACACTGGCCACTCTATAGTTTCTCCAGACTATCTTCCTTGCCCTCCTTGAAGACAGCAGTGATATTTGCTTTGAGCAATGTCACTCAGTCACCATGACCTTTCAAAGATTATCAAAAGTAACCTTGCATTGACATCATCAAACTCCAGCAGCACTTGTGTGTGCCTCCCGTCAGGTCCTGTGAACTCCTGCATGTCCTGCTTGTTTAACCATTCCCTAAACTGGTCCTCCTCCAGTGAGAGTAACTCTTCCTTGTTCCAAACTTTCCCATGACTTTCAGGGGCCTGGGTTTGCTGAAGGTGGGTCTTAATAGCACAGATTAAGAAAAAGAAAGTTCCAAGTTCCTCACCCACTTCCATGTCCTTCTTTTAATATAGACCCTCTCCCAATTAAGAAGCGGGGCCATATTTTCCCTAGTCTCCCTTCTGCTGATAGTCCTCCAGAAGCCCTTCTCCTTGCCTTTCACAAGTCAAATCCCTCACCAGATTCAACTCCAAGTGAACCCTGGCTTTCATAATGGCATATCTGCACTCTGTGACAGCATCTCCAAATTTCCATCTCTAGCGTGCTTCCTTTTTATGTTTGAGTTTTGCCAGGAGCTTCTTGTTCACCCACGTGGGCCTCCTGCTATCTTGACTTACCTTCCTGCATGTTGGGATGGATCATTCTTGAGCTTGCAGATGAACCTTGAAACATCAACCAGCTCTCTCTGACCACCTCCCATAACAATCCACCTTTATTGTTGAAGACAATGGCTAGAAATTACTTTTGTTGCAGCTGCCCAAACACACAGTGCAACTTCAACACTCACACATATGATTTATTCAACAAACTAATACCTGTAATGAATGCTAAAGTCTCTCTCTATATCATTATTCTTAATCCCTGAAATTTCAGAAATGCAGCATCCACTTCTTTTCCAACAAATAAACACATTAAAATTACTTGATATCTTTTACATTAAATGTATCATGAAGACTTTTTCCAGCTAATACATTTTATTAAGACAAGAAGTGTTCAGACTATTTTTAAAGTACTGAAGAACCATTCACAAAACTGACCAGCAGACCCCTGAAGACACCACAAAAAAAGCCACAGGAGTCTTCACCAAACAGTAACTTTTCACACCCAAACATCATTATTAATTCAGACAACTGCAATATACTTCTTTCAGCATAATTCCCTAAAACCCAGATCAATCTCTGGAGCTAGAGGTATCTTTACTAAATCCAGAATGTCCTCTAGTCCCTTTGTGTTTTCTGACACAATGCAAGCATGCCTCAGGTGGACCACTGACTTGCCACAGAGCAACGAAAAAATTCATTGTCAGATGAAACTTAATAGCTGGTAAAATTTCAAGCTGTGCAGGCATCACATAACAAAAAGGCCTGGGTGATTAATTTTATGATTTCTCACAAACAAAGCTACCTAAAGCAGAAATCTGAAGATTGTTAACACACTTCGGCACAAGCAGACAGAAACTGATTGTGTCAATTGCTAGCCCTCCCCTCCTTTTGCTAGATGTCCAAGAACTGAGGATAAGAAAAGGAAAGATATTTTTTAAAGACTTTAAAGATCTTTATTATCATCAATTTTTTTTTTTTTTTGAGAACAGGACTAAAATTCACTGGAACAGCTAGAAAACATTTTTTGGATCCATTCAAAACCTGGAAATGTAATCTGAGAATATAATGTAAGCACCTTCAATTTCTAGTTATTTTTGTCAAGTGTTCCATTATTTCTACTAAAATTTTGATGAGAAGGCTTGCTTATAACACTGGAGAGTAAAACTCAATCACTTATTTTCACGGTTCAGCAAGAACTGCAGGAATATGTTCCAACAAACTATTAGAAAACGGATGTAAACACTGCAGTATTAAAATACAAAAACTGTATGAATATACACAGTGATATAATACACATTTTACATATAGAAGAAATCCTTTCTTCAGTACTACCCTTTCAAGCACAAACAATTTCCAAACATTTACAATTATATGCCCTTGAAGTGCAAGGGCTATTAAAAACTGAGGAGTTAACTCTTTCATTTTCACAGGAAAATTCATCTGAGACAGAAAGGCTATATTTCTTATCTTCCTCTTAAAGTCTGATTCAAGGCTGACTGACCCAGAGTCATTCCAGCCATCTCACTGGGCTCTGGGTCAGTTTAAATGAGCTACAAAAGTTACAAATCTATGACTTAATGTACGGCAAAACTATGACTAAAAATAACCACTTCAAATAATGAAGCCTGTGACTGTGTTGTACACCACAGATAAAACATTTGAAATAGAATTTCTTCATACTTCTAATAATAATTTAATGAAAGGCCTATTTTTGTTTTGGTTGGGAGTTGGCTGGGTCTTTTCCACCTCCCAAGTTTTCAAAGAGCATAAGACTCTATGGATTGACATGATTCCAGAGAAAATCTGCACTGATGCTGTCAAAGAGATGGGATGTTCCATGATGATACAGCCTGTGAGCACTAGCAAGCAATCTAAATTAGTTTCATGTATTTACATGCAAGCTATTACAATATTTTTTCATTGTTGCTACCCTATCAGCATCAAAGACTCTGGTCAAGCCAAATAAGAATGAAGACTTACAGATTTATCAACACAAAATGGGGACAGAGCAGGAGAAAGGAGTGGGTGATGCAAAGCAAATTTACAGCATCTGAAGCTTTTCATAAAATAAAAGCAACTAATTATATTTCTTTACACACATGGGAAGAACGCAGCTGAACTACTGAAATGTTTAAATGAGTGCTGTGTACACCAATATCTTTATAAAAGGCAAGCAAAGAAAAACAGTAGAAGAAAAAACATCATCATTATTCCTTCTGATTGTCTAGAAATTAGACCATACAAAATCAGCTGAATACACTTCCCCATTCTCTAAGATGCCACCTGCAAGTTGAAATTTATGAAATTACTTAACTACCGACAGACAAGCTGTTTGCTTCAGTGAAAGGCAATCCAAATTATTTCTGTTTTCCAAGAACAAAGCTGATTGATTTGCAAACTTACTATCCAGGCCATCTCAAAAGCATATCTTATTCAGGAAAGTATGGACTCTTTAACATAAAGGGATAGTTTAAAAAAACTAAAAAACAAACCCTATGATACTGCAATAAGCTTCTGGTGAACAAATTCCACACATGCATTAATCGAGCCCTACTAAACAAGAACACAAGTGTTTCCATTTCTGCCTTCTAGTTGCATGTATGTATGTACAATAAATACATGTACACACAGAGGGGAAAAAATGAAGCTGCTATTATCTGACTGGGATCACAGTCTGTTTGAGGTTACAAGTGCTATAGTACCTTGTTGAAGCACTGGAGCAAAACTATTCATCCTGGAAAGAATCAAATGCAGCTTTAGGAAGAGCTGCTGAGTATTAGGATTCCTCCAAAAACCAAGTTGTGTCAGTGAAAGGAAAAGCGTTTTGCAAAAAAAAAAACCACCAAACTATCAGTTTTACTTGGCTGAAAATGGGATTTTTTAGTACCAAGTTTCCCCTGCGTGATTTTGGTCCACAAGCCATAGCAGCGGAGGAGAAATAAATCCAAAGGCTCACGACAAACTGACAAACCTACGCTGGCAGAGATGGAAACATTCAGGAACAGAAATAACGAGCAACAGAGCAGATATAAACACTTATTTCCGTCTCTTATACTCACTGCAACAGCTCCCAACTCCAGGAGCCTGCAGCAACTCAGCCGCAGCCCATGCTACTAATCCTTCTCCTTTAACCTGCTCCCACTTCACCAGACACATTAAAACCCTCTCCAGAGCACTGTAGCACTGTGGTCTCCCCTTGGCTGGCGCCCTAACGGGGCGGTTTTCCCTCCCCACCTGCCCCCGGCAAAGCACTCCCCGTCAGTGAGGCGCCGCTCCGACAGGAGCGCCGCGGCTCCGCCAGCATGCTCCCGAGCCGGCGGGCTGCTTCCCGCGGCGCGGGGGGCCACCCCGCACACACCACACACCCCCGATGCCCCGCACACTCCCCAGTGCCCTGAGCCTCCCCCGCTATGCCCCGCACGCCGCCTCGAGGGCGGGAGGCGCTCCGGGGGCTGCCCCCGCAGCTGGGGCCGCGCAGGGACCCCGCGCTGCCCGGCCGCGCTCCCGCCGGGCTTCCCAAAAAACTTCGGGGGAAGGGACGCTCCGCTCTCCCGCCCGCCTCCCGGCAGCGCGGGGCGGCACGGTGCGGGGCGGGTCAGTGCGGGGCGGCACCGCAGGCTCTCCAGCCCCCCCGCCCCCCCCCCCGCCCCGCACCCCCGCAGCCGAGCCGCGCGTCCCGTGCCCCCTTCCCTCCCCTCCCCGCGCCATGGCGGCCCGGCCCGGCCCCGCGCTCACCCCGGGAGCGGAGCGGCGGCGGCAGGAGGCAGAGGTGGGCGCAGGCGGCCAGAAGCAGCCAGCGGCAGCGGCCGGGCTCCCGAGGCATCCTGGCAGGGGGCACGGACCGCCCGGCTGCCGCCTCTGCCGCAGGAGCGCGGGCGAGCGGCCTCCGACTGCTGCCGCTGCCGCCACACAGCCCGCGCCCGCCTCCCGCTTCTCCCTGCCCTTCCCTCCTCCCGCCTCTCCCGTCCCTCCTCCCCGGCAGGACCGGCCACCGGCAGCGGGGGGCGGGGCGGGGCCCGCGGCGCCCTCTGGCGGGCGGTACCGGGACAGGCGGTCCCCGCAGCCCCGGCGTGGGCTCGACGGGACAGCGAGGGACTGCGTGTCCAGCACAGAGTAACCCCTGGAATATCAGCTCTCCTTAGTCATTAACTCTCCTTAACCGCCCACGGGAACGCGCTGCCCAGGGCGGTGATGGCAGTACCGTCCCTGGAGGCAGCACTCTGTGCCGTGGTGTGGTTGACATGGCAGTGTTAGGTCACGGGTTGGGCTCGGTGATCTCAGAGGTCTTTCCCAACCTCATTGATTCTGCCATTCCGTGAAATGTTACCCAGCACTCTGGCAGGAGCCTGGTCTGCCACAGCAAGCCGCCTAGCTGATGTCTAAAACGACCCGTGCAAACCCTTACCCAAGAAAGCACGTGGCGCCTCCAGAGAGCCTTTCCCAACTACCTGTGTGACCAGGAGCGGGGACATGGGGTGCGACACGCAGTATAGTCATGCGACCCAGTGCGACCCTCGTCACTGGAGACTCCACAGCTGTGAATGCGTCACCCATGTTTGGTTAAAGAAATGCAGACCTGGAGCTGCAAAAAACTGTTTTGGGGTAATGCAGAGGACAAAGTATCTTAACATGCACAAATGTCACAATATGGACAGTAAATTTGGCTGTAGCAGAACTGCAGACCAATGAAGAAAGATCAAGAATGCAAATCCTTGTTAGCAAGCAAAAAATGACCCCATGTGAATCCCGGAGCAAGGAAGAAGAAACCATCCATAGGAATGCCAGATTTGTCCCAGTGAAGCACTCCACATGCTGACAACTTGCTCTAATGCCCCCCATATATCCCAGAATGAAACTGCCGTCAGAGCCCGGGAAGCCACAGAAAAGCAAGCAGTAATACGAGTAGAAACCCAGCAGTGTGTATAAAATTTTCACTGCACTTTTATTCTTTCCTTTTCTGTAGCAGTTAGATGTGTATTAACTAGTATTAGAATTTTCACGTTTCAACTATAGTAACAAGAAATGAAGCACAAGTGTGAGCAACCACAGCCTGTTATTTCCCTTACAGAACAACTGCTTGTTGTTGACATCCTATGATAAATTACTGGCTTCAAGACTAATAATTCTGATGCAAATTAAGTAGAAGCTTTCATACTGTATTTCTCTCCCTGATTTTATGTGCATGCTCGTTACCAGCAAAAAAAAAGTGTAAAGTTATCCTTCCACTTCTAGAACTATAACAATATAAAAGATGTGAAACCTTCTGCTTAACATGTATATCTGCATTTGTTTGGTTTTCCTCATAAGTTTCAGCAGTGTTTCCTGCCCTTTCTTACATGTTTGTGTTCCATGCTGGTTTCCATAAGTATTCAGGTCACAGAGATCATGCCCACAACAGCTGGGATAAACATAAGACTTTTCACTTTCAAAATGGTTAAGATATACCCATGTTCAAACGTTTCCCCACACAGCAGGTCTGTAAGAAAAAAAAAAACAAACAACCTTTTGCTGAGATTGAATAAATGTTTTGGCTTCTCGCAAATATAAGAAAAGTGTCATTGTAACAGTCCCCAAGAAATATGGAACTCTACCATGAAACCTAATGTTCTCCAACTGTTAAGAAAAATAGCACTTTGGAGATTTAAATCTTATATTCAGGGCTGGAAGGAAGAAATGGGTAATAAAGCTTTTTCTTGAATTCTACTCTACGTACAAACTCAGGTTGCATTTGTTTGTTGTTCTAACTACCCCATTGAGAATTTCCATCTCAGAAAGAATGAAAATAATTAACTTTCTGGTAAGGAACGCAGAGGTTTAGAACACCATCGAGCCTCCTTTCCTTATAGTATTATATGTCTCTTAGATTCATAAATAATAGAAATGTAACACTGTTGCTGTCCCACCTCTCAGATTAAAAAGAGGGCTGCAAATACAAAACAAATCCTGTCTCATATATATA
>JAWWEU010000001.1:48952003-48993451 GCA_035583155.1 Acropternis orthonyx | reverse complement strand
AATAAATACCTCGGCTGCATAGAGACCCAAATTGTCTTTGTGCAGTTTTCTACGCCTTTTTGGGGGCACGAATTCTCAGCATCATTCATATGGGCTAGACACTGCTCTGAGAGGAGGTGTACCATTGCCTTGGCATCACTTGGGTCTTTTCCCTCTCTTTCCTTCATTTATTAAAGTGTCTTTATCTTAACCCACAAGTTTTGCTCTCCTTTTATGAACTTTCAAGCTGGCGGAGGAGGAAGAGTGAGCAAGCAGCTGTGGGGGTGCTTAGCTGTTGACCAGGGTCAACCCACAGCAGCCAGCAACAATCTTCTCTAAATCAGTGACAGTCTGGTCTTTTCATCACTTTTATTTGGCATTGAATTTACTGTAACAGATCTTCGTCTGAATAGTAAGTTTGAAACACAAATTATTTTTTCCAGCAGATTTTTCTACTACAGAATATACAATGTTAAAATCATGGCGTGAGAGAGAGAGAGCTGGTCAGATTAGGCAATACAAACAGGTAATCCAAGAAATTTATTTTAATAATATGTTCCTTAATTCTGCAATTGGCTCAGATTCTAGTGAACACATTCCCTAGAAGGCTTAGAAGTGGAAACTTTGGCAGGTAGCAGGTTCATAAGCAGTTTATAGCAGATATTAATGATACATGATTTGATAACTGTTTCTGAAAACTCAACTGGATGGCAGTATTTTCAAAGACTAAGAAATGCTTTTATGCAGATTTCTATTTATGCTAAACTTATATCTTTAGAGTGAACAGGGAACAAAGTCGATACATGGAAATAGAGTTGAGGGGAGGGTTAATTTAAAAAAAATAAAGTCACTATTATTCTTCCAGCTTTCATCAGCATGCCTTCCCTCAGCTAAGTCAGTACTGACACTGATCTATATAACTCTGACACTGTGTCATGAGACTATCTGAAACAACCACAGCACTTAATTCTGCACTTTCACCTCAAATACAGCCGTTAAGTAAAAATTAATTGAAACACCATATTTCTGTTTACTGGCTTGTTCACTTCCACAGTAGTAACCACGGTGTATCTGGTGAGTCAATTTTCAAAATGCAGTCTCTGACAGTTTAATTAATATGATGGCAAAATGCAATTAGTTATCTACTAGTTGAGTACTTTGCTCTCTACAATACATTTAATGAACCCTAGAAAAAAATTTATGCCAGTAACTAAAAGATGTAATTTTTGTAAGTTTTTATACCAGTCTTCTGATCTGGAGCAGATTTTGTATCTGCCAGCAAGGAGATCAAGGTCCAAGTAAAAAGACCTAAATACCCAATTAAAAAGACCTAAATACATCTTAAACTTAGAGGAGATCTCACACTTACAAAAACATATAATGGTATCTGATATGTCAGTCCTGTCACTGACACAAATCAGCTCTTAAAGAGAAAAATCATTTTAAACTGAAGTTTTATAAAAACAATAGAACACACAGGTGCTATTCCTGCTTTTTACATTAGTGCACCATTTCATCACAGGCTGGGGTACTTGCACACAAAAGCAGCTTGGCTGTACAGAATGTCTTTCCATTTCAGCACTTCAAATCAAAACACCAGTTCCTTAAGCTGAGCAACATCAGTCCCTGGTCAAAAATCCATTACTATTTAAAGCAAGATGACTACTTAAAGTAAAACTGAGAAAAAAAAATATGAAAGAAGGCTACTAGTTCTGCTTTCTGACTTGCCTTATATAGTTATGCTAAAGGGGAAAAGAGAGCTGAGCTAACACTGAAACTTAAGCTATGAGGCATCTATATAGGGGCTAATGTGAGGCAATGGTGCCACCCAATGTCCAGAAGTTATACATAAACTTGTTTTTCTTTATTGATCCAAGAGCAAAAAAACCCCCAAACCCCAAACCCAACAAACCGTATGCAATGCTTATTAGTAATCATAACTGTATGCCGAGGCTTGGCTCAGGCTTAAGACTAACAGATGTGTAAATTTCCAAACAGGCAAATATTTAATGTTTCTTTACTTTCAGCTTGAATTCTCTGTAAAATGTGTATTAGCACAGTCCAGGTAAATCCAGTCAAGCTGTCAAAACACTTTTGCCAATATTTTCTTAAGGTCCTCATTATTTTAGTTTCTCACTTTTTGGGCCCACCCAGCTGAGGCTTCTCACAGGGATCAATCTCCAGCATGTTCCAAGCAGTGCGTGGACTTTACTATTACACTACTAAAATGAAATCTCTTGCACAACAATCCATTTTTGATACATGGATGAATTTAGCCTGTGTTCAAAGGACTTTTGACAAAGGCAACCACCCATAAATAAGTTTATCATATTGAAAAGTTTACCAGGAGATCATTAGTGACAGTCACTGTTAAAAGCGTACATCTCACTTTTGTTTTGAATTTGTTTTTGGTTTTGTTTTGTTTTGCCTTTATCCTAGAGGAACATTGCATGACTAAGACTAAATTTAAAAAAAAAAAAGCTCTAATAATCATATACTTCTTCCTTGTGCAAGTAATTCTATGCCTATAAGCAAATGTAAATGTTTATTTATATCATTTTGCAGATCAAGCGTTCTCTAAAGCATTCTGCCAGCTCTTTGAGCTGTCTTCAACTCTTCCAAATCATCTATAAATGTAAATACAGAAAACTACATGCAGCCAGTCATGAATATTTATACAAGCACCCAAACCACAAAAAGTATTACTGTTTTAAGATCTATATGCCTGTATTAGAATCCTCTGATAATTTTTCAAATATTACTTCTTTCTTCACACTTGCTAGTCCTTTATACAACTATGGGTTTGTGCTGCCTTATTTTAGCCATACTCATAAATAAATCTTACATCACCTGACCAGTAAACAAGCAGAACCCTTAATTTCCAGAATACACATGGCATTTCCTAGTCAAGCATATTGAAATTTTTTTCTTAAAAAAAATAAAAAATTCTGTAGTTTTGGATGCACTACCTTGGAGACATTTCTTGAAAAGGGAGCAGTTTGACCTATTAATTTCACCCCCTGTCTGTTGATTTTTAAGTCTCAGTATCTGATGTTCTGTACAACAAATTTTTATAGCTTTCATATGAAGACAGTTTGAAATTTTAAATGCTCTGAATACATTTTATTAACAGATTTATATGGCAGCATGTTTAAGATAGATATATACTTATAATAGTTATTTTTTCAAAGCATGGCTTTAGAGATGATATAAACACTCAAAGGAAAATTTTACAGTCCTCTATTTGTGGCAGTTGTTGACTTTATGATGATGCAAGTGGGTAGATAACATACCTACATTTCTTCTAGAAAAAAACACAAGTGTTGGATTTGTGTATGCATAGGCACAGTGTCCAATGCACACACACTTTTACAAGACACTTTATTACACGCTCTTTCAAAGCATGTTTACTATAACCTGTCATGTGTATATATCTATGTGGCTGGTTATCTTTCCGTGCTGTCCAGGGCTAACTGCTCAGTCAGTAGATTTTCAGAAAGTTAATGAAAAAGAGAAAGAAATTAAATTCATGGAATCACAGAATATTCTGAGTTGGAAGGGACCCACAAGGATCATCAAATCCAACTCTTAAGTGAACGGCCTCTACAGGGATCAAACCCATGACCCTGGCATTATTAGCATCATGCTCTAAGCAGCTGAGCTAATTCTTAGTGCCTGTAGTGGGTTTTTTGTTTAGTTTCTTTTTTTTAATAAGCCAAAATTTGAAGTCTTTGAAGTGCTTGGGATACTTTCTAGTGAAAAAATGACTTGGATTACTGTCAGAAATGCATAACAAGTACATGTCATATTAATATTGCAAGTGATATTTTTAAAACATTCTACCAGTGTTGAAAGCACAGGGAGTCCACATAATCCTTGCACATCTAATTATCACTGAGTCATATAAATGATACCTAATGATTTGGCAGCATATTGCCAGATGGTTTGCTATCAGATCAAGTAGTAATAATTTAGCTTATTTATCTCCATTCCTCCCTCCCTAATTTTAATTTTTATCCATTTTCATTTGTCTATTTAAAAATAGCATTCTGGTCCTTTCCATTTGTATACAAAACCCAGTCAAAACCCTACTGTGATTTATTTTTTTCAAATCCAGTGTGCCTAAGGAGGCTTTGTAATCTTTCTGCTTTTACAAGTACATTTATTTTATTAATTGCACTTAGGCATCAGAGAGTTTATACAATCTAGTTCCATATTTACTTAAAAACCATCCAAGTCTTCACTTCTTCCAGTTAGTGATGTGCAGCTCGTCACCTGTACTAAATTTGTTTTGCACCATAATCGTATTGTCTGATTTTTTTATTTAAAACACGTCTTGTGTCTAAGCAACAGGAAAAAAGGCTATGAGGGAACTGTAAACATATAATTGCTCAAGGTAAAGTATTTGAGATTCATGAACACTTCAGGTTTAGTATTATCTGAATGTTCCTAAACTCTGTAATTTTAAATCTTAAAGCATTTATGGTATATTTGACTTGCTGCCTTAAGTTTGTTATATACAAAGCAAATAAAGTGTAATTGTTCTTTTCCCTAAAATCTTAACATTTTCAAGTAGGACAATCCATTATTTTAAGTGAAAGGGTGAAAACATCTGTACATCCAAGGGAATAGAACTATGAAGTTCACAATAACCTTGGCACTATAACTTTTAAATTATCTTCTCCACCTTTGCATTAGTTTCAGTTTTAATCCAAATAAGGCTTAATCAACGTCAGACAACAACGGTAGTTTCCCAGCCATCAAAGCAAACATCCACAGCTGCAGTTTTTGAGGAATTCATGTTAACCTCAAAACCAAAGTCTGCTTCATTTTAACTCATGTTTTATAAGCACACAGATCTATTAATAGGCATGAAAACGAAAAAAAAGTCACAGGAAAAGGACATCCTTGAATTCAGATTAAAAAGTTACTTTTGGCTTAAGAGTCTTATCCAGAGTGTCAGGAAGATAAAGCACCACACTGTTGGTTACTCTGGGATTTGGGATTTATGTAAAGTATGCTGATACATGGCCAGAGCCGTGAAAAGTCACATTAGAATTTGCCAAGTGTGAGGCTTTTATCAGGGAACATGCAAAAATCTATCAAGTGAAGTTTATCTGCTCTACCCGGGAGGCTGTGCATTTTGTTTAAAGTGGATATTCCCCACAGTAGGGATGCTCTGAACAGCACAGCTCAGATTTCAAACCTTCAGATAGGAGTTCCCATTGGTTGCTATGCTTCAGGCTGCTTACACTACTGCATTGGTGACTTATCCTCTTCAATTCTCCTCTCTTTCTCCAGAGCAAATATGTGGATGGAGGTATTAAAAAAGATAATACTGTATAACATTATCATTAACACTTACTATACAGAAGAGACCCAAAAAAAAGTTAAATGAAAATACAAGCATGCTTCATATAGTTGGACAGACATTTAGCAGTTCATACTATTTTCTGTATCACTATCCTCTTTTTCACTTGATTTATAAGATGTTTATATACATGAAAATAAATATCATAGAGTGGTAATACATTGGTATGAAAATCAGTATAAAACAAGACCTGCAATACAGGACTGCACAGCAAGGGTGAGAC
This sequence comes from Acropternis orthonyx, assembly GCA_035583155.1. NCBI lineage: Eukaryota > Metazoa > Chordata > Aves > Passeriformes > Rhinocryptidae > Acropternis > Acropternis orthonyx. The sequence continues at coordinate 48,987,878 of JAWWEU010000001.1, read as the reverse complement.
CACTGAAGCTGTATAGTGAACTAATTCATATTTCCAGAGTACCATGGCTTGATAGGAATGTCAGTCTTCCTTCCTTTGGAATAAGCAATGACCTCAAAAGCTCTTTACCCTTTAAAACTTAGCTGGGAACCCAAGAACAAATGAACCCTAATCTCATTAGGTTGCATTAAAGACCTTCTCAAATGATGAGAGACAGAAATGGTGCAGAAGCTTAGATTGACCAGCATACCCATCGTGTACAATCCTAAGAGCCAACTTCTCACAGTTACAGAACAGCAGCTGCAGTAGAGCTGGCACAGGCATCTTCCAAACAATTAGAACAATAGCATGGGCTGGAATGCAGCTTGACCCCCAAATGGAAAGTGAGAACATATATAAAATTCTCAGATAAATGATAGAGACCTTCTTACTTGTAATGCAAGATGGGCTTTCCCGTTTTCTGTTTTAAATAAAATATGAAAATTATGTACAAAGAACGTGGTCTCTACTGTCCCAGCAGAGCTCCTGTACATCTGTTTGGGCCTCTGGCAACACAGCAGAAATGTCAAGTACTCAATAGATTCCTGTGTTATGTTCTGTGATGCTTGGCCTTTCACAGGGACATTACCCCATCCTCTTTAGTTCACTGAGGTCATGTTTTATAACGGTAACATTCCCTGTATAGACACTAATGTCATTCTACCTCCACACCCCATGGCAGTTTACCAGCACTAGGACTTGTTTAACAGACGACATAACTCCTGTTCCCATGTCAAATTCAGTTTCTCAACACCATTATTAATGCTTTGGTAGAGACTGCAGTACCAAATACGAGAATATTTTTTTTAAGGCCTGACCAGCTACCATTTTAAAGCATTGCTTGCACTGAAAAAGGTCAGATTGCTCTTTTCTCCAGGTCAGAATGTGGCCATGTTTACAGAAGGCCTTAATGTCACAGGCAGTGAGAGCACTTACAGAGCTAAACTCCCTGCCCATGCTGAGGAGTAAAGGAAAATCCACAACAGATACTTTTTTGTCACCAAACTCAGTCTTTATTTATCATAAGCTAAACAGTGACGTAGAGAGAATATTTGGGCAGACTGAGCAACACTCATCCTAACTGTGAAAGGCAACCTTAAAAATTTGAAAAACGTGGGTCAATCACTATATTCTGGTAACAAGCTGCAATAGCTGGTGCATTGCAAAAACACAGTGGTAAAAACAGAGAACCCATGTGAAAGAATCCAATATCCCACTGAACAACGAGAAAGCAGGAGTAGCAGAACCTTATTCTTCCCTTCCCAGCAGCATTAAAATCCCAGACTACTTGATCAAGGAGAGCATTAACAGAAATTTCACATCAGGCCAGCATATCTGTCCATAGGGTCATCCACTAAAGGCTGATGTGACAACCAGCAAGAAGGGCAGCACACCAATTAGTCTCAGTTCTTAAATTCACAAACTCTCCAACACTAGTAAACACCAGCAGAAGTTACAGTGTTTCCCCACCAGTCTGTACAGGTATGGTTCGTATGTAACCCTTCCTATCTCTAATTCAGAAAGGAGAGACACACAGTCTCCACATCACTGGAAGAAAGAACCAAGAGTTTTCAAAACTGTTTCCCAGACTTTTAAAATAAAGTTTAACCATTTCTACAGCCCTTGGTAAATCATGATTTTAATGATTCCAATCCTTCTGGCTTTATCCAGAGCGTCAGTCTAGGCAGACATATGCCAGTCTCCTCACTACCCAGGCCTCACCAATGTGTTAACCTTAGCCAATCAATGCTGTATCATTTCTTGATGGCTCTTTGATCTTCTATTTGTTGGCTCTCATGATGACAAACAGGGGGTTCTTATTCACATCATAACATTCAAACTTGTTACTTTACAGAGCACTTTCTGGTGGTACACAGGCTGTGCTCACAGCCACAGGGTTTCCAGCCTGGCAGATTGCTGGCATTGTACAGCACCAGCTTCTCCTTTCAGAGTGGCCCTCGTTGCTGTGTCAGCTTCCCCAGGCCCAGATGTAAGAACCATCTCTTGCAATATTACCTCCCTCAGCAGTTCTTATTTCCCCTCCCTGACACCATTTACAGTTCCACAGTGGGAATTCACCCCACAGATAGCAAGTCACTACCAATATGTGCCTCTGCTCTAGACTAAGATGTACTGGGTTTCCCGTTCATTTAAGCCATAGCTCAACCACTGCACTGCACCATCAGACAGATGATGCCAGCAGAGTAACTTCCAAATTTGCTTCTGAGCTTTTTCTCCCTTTAGAGAGCAACTGCAAAACTGGGCAAACAGTCAAGCTTTCCTTTTTTATATTCAAGGATAAACAATTTACAATGAAAAGAGAAAAAGCAAAAAGAATGTTTGGTATCTACTTTTATCATTTATGGTGACACTTAAACTGCTGGGTATGCTGTATGACCATAATTTGCTACAACAGGATTTTCTAAACAACCTCTGAAAATATTAGGCACCCAACTTCTTGTCAGATAGAGTGACAGCTGACATACAGGTGAACTGGTAATAAAGAGAGTGGATTTTCACCTTCAGGTTATAAAACTGTTATCCAGGATGCAAGGGCTTTGGATGCTCACAAAGGCAGCTTAAGTATTTTAGGTATTTCTGTATCAGAATATTTGTACGTATATATGGCCAGACTTTGCAAATGAAGACCTTGGGAAGGGCTCTCCCCACGTGGGTGTGCCCTTCCAGCCTGTGCAGTGGATTTTTTAGGTGAGGCACAGCGTGCGCAGAACTGGCCCCACCGTTTAAGTCCTAAGGTCCATTTGCCATGGCCGAGCGAGCTTGGACAGTGACAGTGAAATCCTCGGGACTGTCTACAGCACCCAGTACTAACCGGGGCTGACCCATCAGAATATTTAAACACCTAAGTATTTGAAGAAGTCTACCTCCTAATTTAAAATTGGAAATGCACTATCAGGAATATTTACCATGTCAAGCAGGGACAGGAAACCTCATCAACTTACGCACACACCCGTTAGTGTTCAGGTAACCTATCGGCTTATTCTGAAGTTAAAAGCTGCATCCTCAGCTAGTCACACTGGTCTCAATGGACTTTTAAGCGCTGTGGTTCCTCTGAAAGAGGCAAGCGGGATTTCAGGGGACCAAATCCTTCCCACACATGCTCAGAAGGGGTCAAGATCCAACATAGCTGAATGTTACTCAACTGTGAAGCAAAGCTTTACCAGAAATTGCTGCACCACTGTACCGAGAAAGGGAGTAGGGGCAAAATACTCATATTTTGCCTCTTGCACCCAGGGACACCCAGGACTCTGAATGCTTTCACCTCTCCCTGCCCTTTGTAACTGTGAGGACCCAAAAGGCAGCATCTCGCATATAGAAAGAACATAGTCGTAGGTTGTCTTAAGACGTAGTCTTAAACCAGAGGAGGTTTAGGCTGGACACTAGGAAGAATTTCTTCATAGAAAGGGTAATTAGACATTGAACTGGACAGCTGAGGGAGGTGGTGGAGTCACTGTTCCTGGAGGTGTTTAAGGAATGACTGGATGTGGCACTTGGTGCCATGGTCTAGTTGAGATGGCGGTGTTAAGTCATAGGTTGGCCTCGATGATCCCAGAGCTCTTTTCCAACCTAATTGATTCTGTCACTCCATAACAGATGTACCACTGGCAACCGAAATCAAGGTCTGTGTACCTGCCAGTCCTCCCTGTGAAATGCAGGAGGTTAAGGCCTACTTATTGCAGGGAATGGGGTCATGAACAAACAGCTAGAGCTAGACAGCTAGGAAGCAACAGGGCATTTGTGTTATAGTGGATTGTGGCACTGGACACAGAGATAAAAGCCCTTGGAAGAGAGCAAGTCACCCGTAGCATTAATATATTTAGCATGTGCTGTTACCCTGCAGCACAGCGGGGAGTTTCCAACCACAACGTGACAGCTGGCTCTACAGAGGCTTCCCAGCGCATTAAAGCACGGGCACTGCCGCTGCTGGATGCTTATCCCCTCTCTCCCGCACACCCTCCCTTGTCCCTTAGTCCCTCCTCTCCCGCACACCCTCCCTTGTCCCTTATCCCTCTCTCCCACACACCCTCCCTTGTCACTTATCCCTCTCTCCCGCACACCCTCCCTTGTCCCTTATCCTTCTCTCCCGCACATCCAGCCTTGCCGCGGCCCTCCCCCCCGCCCCTTCCCGCCTGGCCCCGCCCCCGGGGCGGGCGGCGTCCGCCGTCGCCATGGCAACGTGTCGCGTCACGGCGCGCGGCGCCTCCGATTGGCGGGAATTGTTCGAGAAGGCGGAAGCGGAAGCCGCACGTGGAGCCGGTGAGTGGCTGCCGCAGTTTCTGGAAACTTCGCCTCATTGTCATATTTAAAGCGGCGGCGCTGCTGCTTTCCCTCCCTCCTTCCCTGCGCGCCCGCCTGCGCACGGTGCCGCGCCGGGAGCCAGCCGGGCAGAGCGGGGGCCCCCCCCTGGCGCCGGGGCTATGGCCGTGGTGGGCTTTGACCTGGGCTTCCAGAGCTGCTACATCGCCGTGGCGCGGGCCGGCGGCATCGAGACCGTCGCCAACGAGTTCAGCGACCGCTGCACGCCGTGAGTGAGGGGCCGGGGGGCAGCGGGGACGGGGGGGGCACCCCTCCGTGCCCGGGGGAGCGCCCGCGGCGGGGGCAAGGGCTGGAAGTCTCCCGGCGGGTTGTGGGGGCTTGCCCGCTGTGCGGGGCCGGCGCGGTCCCCCTGCGCTGGCCGCCTCCCCGGGGGGCTGCCGGGGGTGTGGCGGGACAGGGGGGCGACCCCTTGTGCCCATTTTTCCCCCCGAGCCCCCGTGCCCCGGCCCGGCAGCCGCTCCGGAGCTGCTCTCCCGCAGCCGGAGGGCAGGCGTGGGAAGCCTCTGGCTCCGGAACGGGAGTTAGCTGTAAAGTTAGGATTGCGAGCTGTGCGCCGATGGGGAGGGTGCAGTCTGAATGCGAGCTCTGAATTGTGATCATCCTGCTTTTAGCGTTTGGATAAGCCATTGTGAAAAGTCCTGGATTGGAGCCAAGGCTTTAAGATGGATAAAAAAAGTCTCGCTGTAGTTTTGATTTTTTTACGGCAAGCTGGGAGAATGGCACTTCAGCGGAAAGACTTCGGTGTTTTATTTGCAGTAGTAGAAAATGTATTTGTGACAGTTGTGTCGTGTTTGTTGTCAGTACTGAGTTAATTAGCCTGTTGTTCTTTACAGATCGGTGGTTTCATTTGGATCCAAAAACAGAGCTATTGGTGTTGCGGCTAAAAATCAGGTAGGTAATTTCCTGGTGAAGTATCAGTGTAAAAAGAGTTGGCTGGGTATAGTTAAAACCAAACAGCCTCGTTTTCCTGTCAAGCCTTTTATTTTAGAAATGCTGCACTATGGTGCCATGCTTTCTTCAGAGAAATGTAGGATGTTTTTGCTAGAATGTTACTGCTCTCTTTCATTAATGTAATATTTTCTGGTTGAAGATGTTGCCTTCCTAACAGCTTAGAGTCATTTGCTTCCTTTTCCTAATGGCTGTATGTAGGATTTTCCTTGCATTTGAAGGAAAACATTTTAAATGTTGTACGTAGTCTCTTAGAACTAAATGTAAGGGGAGAGGTTTGGTTCTAATTCTTAAAGCTATTTAGGTACCTTATTACCTTTAGATTCACTGTACAGTAAATATCTCTGGTTTTGAAGGTGTAAGTCCCTATTTTGGGGGGGGTTGGAGGTTTCTTGTTTGGGTTTTTTTTTTGATTGCGGTCCTCTGAAAGACTGAATGTATTCTTCATTAAAGTAGTATTTTCAATTTAGAAGAAGAACTTAATTCCAACAAGTCCCAGAATAATGAAATGTAATGGTTAAATAAATCCTTAGGTATTGTATGTTGTTACATAACTGCTGCCGGTGGAGATCAAGTGTGCAGCCTCCGCTGGCCTGTGCATATCTCTCATGTAGTAAAAGGACTGCAGTGGGTTTCCATGGAGAGAGCACTAAAGGAGGCTTTTTTCCACTGTGATACCTCCCCTCTTAATTTTGAATAGCTGAGGTAATACAAATAATTTACATGCTCACAAACACAGGTATGCTCTCAGTTACAGATTAACATTTGCAGAAATAAAATAAATACATAAAGTTTCTGGTTTCTTTCATTAAGTTTCATTTTAGCATTGCTTTTGTTTAGTTGACTGCTTTAACTGTCACAAGTCAGAAACTAGTATGATTCATCAGTGTGCAAAAATGAGTTGCTATTCAAAATGGCAAGTGATCTGAATCTATGTATTCTCAACCATGTTTCAGTATTGTTAGATTATTCCAGTAAATGCTGTGGAAAGCATGAAGCAAGCTGGAAGTGAGGCAGATTCCATCTCTGATTGTGTTTACAAGTGTGTATTTGTGGTGATGAACACCTGTGATTTCAGTTACCTTCAAACTAAACCTGTATGATGTTACTATATTGAGTCTTTCCTGTTTGGTCATCCTAGCAGTTGAAGCTGAATATTTTTGCCAGAAGAAAAGAAAGTGATACTTAAAATGATAAAAGATAATGGATCAATTGTTACTCTTGCTGTAAGTGGTCCAGTTTGACTGATGACCTGGGATGTAAATTGTGTTGCTTTTGTAAGGGTAGAAGTTGATGCAGACTACTGAGAGATACATTTTTGGTGTTGTATAGTCACTGCTTAAAATCAAGGAGTATAATGATTCTTTTCATTTGAATGAGTTTTCTAGTTTAAAAAAAAAGGCAATTAAAACAAAGCAAACCAACAAAAAAAATCCCACGGAAAAAAACCCAAAAAACAGGTTTTTGACTGATGACTTTTACAGTGTGATTATGTGTGAGAGAGCCTGAAGGTTCTCTCTTTAACATTTGAGAAGCTACTGCTGGAGCAAATTTTCAGAGAATTTGTTACCTTTAGATAGGTCTGGTAGCATTGCAAATGAGAACAATGTGTTAGCTAACAGACCATAATTCTCAGCTTTCTTAATTGTGACTAAGTGGGAAGATATTAAAACATGCTGCTACAGACCTAATGGCATACAATTACACTAAAAATATCTTAAGATTGTTCTCTTAGAAAAGACTTGGATGTTAATTCTAAATTAGGCTACAAAAGTTACCAGAGTGTTTGTGCTTCTCTGTCCACTACACGGCAATAATTCTTGTTTCTACATTCTTTAGCAATACAGCTGTGAGTTATAGCATTCAAATACTCTGAAGTTGTGGCTATACAAATAAATGAAACTATCCTGGGAAACAATCTTGGAAATCTTGGACATAGGAACCTAAATACTTGATCACATTGAAATACTGGAACAGTTCCTGGCATGATTTTTGGTCTGTGCCAACTCATGCTCTTACTATTAATTGCTGAGCACTGTTTGGTGATCAGAATAAACCAAGGATGATTCTCAGTAGGGAGTTTGAGTGTGACATCTTTCCACACACACAGAGCTGTCTGAAAGTTACTGTTGTTAATAGGAGTACGGCCTCCTTTTTTGTCAGGGAGCTTTTCTGTGGGAGAACTGTCCTAGTTGCATAGTTTTCTAATACAAGATGTAGCTCAAATTCTTCCATTTCATGATGGAAAATTTTACATGCAACAAGGAACTGATGCTTTCCTTTGATGGTAGTGAATGCTAGAAATCTTCCTCAGCATTTGAGTTGTTATGCAGTCTGTGCCTACCTAAATCTAGCCTGCAGAGAACAATACACTTTTATAATTTCTCTCCAGTAGAATAGGATTAATTTTACACTGAGATACTTGCAGCGTCTCTTTTAGGCCAGTTTCTGTTGTGCTTTGTGTTCCTGATAATGAATGCTTCTTTAGGTCACTTGTCTCTGTGGGAAGCTTGCATTGAAGTTTAGCATATACTTCAAGCTGATGTCGTGACCAAAAAAAAGAGTTTCAAGTTTTTTGGTGTTGTCTATGCACCGTATTCTTCTTCAGTCTAGTGCAAGAATCTGAGTTGCTGCTAGGTGAATATGGACAAGGAAATGTGATTTAAAAGTAGCTCAAGGGTAAGAAAAATTAAGTATTGAAATGTATGGAGACACTTAAGCTTGACACTTTGTAACTACAAAAGCAATTGTTTGTGCCGAATATAATGAGGTTTAAAGTGGAGGTGGGGTGGCTGGGGTTGAAGTGCCAATTTATGAACATTACGCTACTTGTGAAGCTGGTTTCTATCTTTAGTTATTTGAATTTCGTCTAAATTCTGTCACTGTGTTGCCAAGGTGAGTGGTTCTGGTTGCTGGCATGATCAGCAGCAGAGTGGTCCAGTGCTATGCACAGGGTGGGTTTCCTGACCTGGAGGAAACTCACAGGGAGCCAAGAGCTGCCAGGAGCCAGCAGCTCGAGTGGCAGTGACTGATGGGACCCAAGTGGGGCCAGGAGCAACAACAGTCTCTCCCAAATATAAATTAAGGCCCATTAGGGAGCAGTTGTGACCAGGGTGTGGTGCAGCAGCCTGTACAGAAGGGTGCTGAAGCAGTGCCAGCTCAGCCAGGGAGCAGCGGTATCCACCTGGCAGAAAGCCCTGGCTTCGCTAAGCTCCACACCCAGCATGACTGACACAGCTGCCCAGACAGCTCTGGCAGGAACATGCTGCCACCCAGGTGCCACCTGCAGGGTGGGCCCTGCTCTTGTGCCAGTACCAGGTGGCAGCTGTGAGCACAGCTGTGGGACTGTGCCCAGGCGGAGGATCTCTTCCACCTGGTGACAGAGCTCCATGAGGAGGTGAGCAGGCTGAGGGGTGTCGGAGTGCAAGAGAGATGAAATGCTGGAATTGCACCCTACCTTCCCTGGGATGGGTCTGGGAGGCAGACAGGACACATGATACGGAGGATACCTTACCCTTCTCTCCACCTGTATGAACACAGTGACTTAAAGGGATGGAGGCAATGGTGACAAGTTCCTGGCCAGGACAGCAGGCACATCTCTTTGACTGCCCAACTTTCCCAGGTGCCCTGGCTTAGTAGGTGTGAGGCTCTGCAAGAGGAACTGAACAATAATGAAGAGAGTGGTTCATCCTCCATGGAGCTGTCACCCAGGCTAAGTCAGCCTATGTCAAAACTGCTTCCATAAAGAAAACAAGAGGAGTCATTGCCTTAGGAGACTGCCTTCTGAAGGGAACAAAAGGTACAATATGCTGGCTGGAACCACTTCTTAGAGAAGTCTGCTGCATCCCTAGGGTCCAAGTTCCTACCCTGGTATGGCCTTCAGATTATTATCCATTATTGTTTGTTCAGGGTGACAGCAATGAGGTTGCATCAGAAAGTCCAGGAGCAATCAGGAGAGACTTCAGGGCCTTGGGATGACTGGTTAAGAGATCCGGAGTGCAACTAGTGATGTGTTCTCCTCTATCCTTCCAGTTTCAGGAAATGTGGGAAGAAACAGGAAGAGCCAGCAAACCAATAGCTGACTCTGAGCCTGGTGTCACTGGCAGAGTTTGGGGTTTTTGATTGTGGGTCAGTTTACATGACAACAGGGCTGCTGGCAACAGGTGGGGTACACCTGTCTCAGAGGGGGAGAAGGATCTTTGCCCAGGACTTAGCAGGGGTCATTGAGAGAGCTTTAAACCAGATCTGGAAGGGGAAAGGGATAAAAGCAGGTTGGCTAGAGATAGGTTTGGGGGCACTGGTGTTCGAGGGCCAGTGTGCTAGTGAGGTCCTTCAGTCTGCTCTCTCAGTGGAGGTAGGGGATGGAAATCCATGTGGCAGCAATGAAACAAGGGTTACCATTGATATGTTGGAAATTGCAGAAGCTCCTGAGAATGGTCATGCAGGAACTGGGGCTTTTCCCCACAGAAAGTGGCAGAATCAATAGCCCGACTGAGGAGCATCTACATCAATGCCTGTAGCACAGGCAACAAAGAGGAGGGGGCTGGATGCTGTTGCACAGCAGTGAAACTATGACAGTTGCCATCATGGAAACATGATGAAACGTGACTTGCACAACTGGAATGTACTCTTAGTTGGGTAAAAATCTGTCTGGACAGCTAGACCCAGAGAGTGGTGGTGAATGGAGTTAATTCCAGCTGGTGGCTGGTCACTAATGGTGTTCCCCCCAAGGGCTCAGTATTGGGGCCAGTCCAATTTAATATCTTAATCAATGACCTGGATGAGGGGATCGAGTGCATGCTCAGTCAGTCTGGAGGTGAGGCCAGGTTGGGTGGGAGTGTTAACCTGCTGGAGGGATGGCTCTGCAGAGGTACCTGGACAGACTGGACTGAAAGGCTGAGACCAGCTGCATGAGATCTAATAAGGCCAAGTGGTGGGTCCTGCACTTGGGTCACAACATCCCCTGCAGCACTACAGACTGGGAGAAGAGTGATGGGAAGGCTGCGTGGTGGAAAAGGTCCTGAGGGTGCTAATTGACGGTGGCTGAACATGAGTCAGTGTGTGCCCAGATGGCAAAGAAGGCCAATGGCATCCTGGCCTGTATCAGCAATAGTGTGGCCAGCAGGACCAGGGCAGTGACTGCCACCCTGTACTTGGCACTGGTGAGGCTGCACCTCAAGTACTGTGTTCAGTTTTGGGGCCCTCAGTTCAGGAAGGACAGTGAAGTTCTGAAGTGTGTCCAGAGAAGGGCAGTGGAGCTGGTGAAGGGTCTGGAGCACAAGCCTTATGAGGTGTGGCTGGGGAAACTGGGGTTGTTTAGCCTGGAGAAAAGGAGTCTCTGGGGAGACCTTGCTGCTGTCTGTAACTACCTGAAAGGAGGTTGTAGCTGAGTGGGGGCCAGTCTCTTCTCCCGAGTGACAAGCAATAGGACAAGAGGAAATGGCCTCAAATTGCACTGCGGGGGGTTTAGGTTGGATATTAGGAAACATTTTCTCACTGAAAGGGTTGTCAGTTGTTTGAACAGACTGCCCAGGAAAGTGGTGGAGTCACCATACCTGGATGTGTTTAAAAGGTGTGTGGATGTGGCATTTGGGGACATTGGTGGACTTTGCTGTATTAGGTAAATGGTTGGACTCTGATCTGAAAGGCCTTTTCCAACCTAAATGATTCTCTAATTCTAAATTACTTGATTAAAGTAGTGTAGGCCCTGTAGATCATGTTGTTGCTCACCTGATTGCATCGAAGTTTCAGACATACTTTTATAATCCTTAATAAATACTGGTCTGCAAGTCTCTAATACAGCCTTTTGTAGAATGAGCTGATAAAAAGTAGCAATTACTGGTGTTAAAAGAAACAGCTGTGACAAGGGAGAGAGTGGTTGTCTGAAAACTTGATTTGTGATTGAGGGCATAGAGAACAGCACTGAATATTGCAGGTTGATTAAAAGTGGATTTCTAAATATCCTGTATTTCTTTACAGCAAATTACTCATGCCCACAACACTGTTTCCAACTTCAAGAGATTCCATGGCCGTGCATATAATGATCCTTTTGTGCAGAAGGAAAAAGAAAAGTTGAGCTATGATTTGGTTCCCATGAAGAATGGTGGAGTTGGAGTAAAGGTAAATTTGCAATGTATTTTTCTGGGTGTCATGGCTAAATCTGAAGTCTTGTATTTCAGCACGTAGTCATGAAAGTACCAATTTCTTTTAATTACCCTGAAGGTTTTTTTAGTCTTTCTGTTAAAGAAGAACTCTTGTATGAATAGACAGCTTAATTTTTAAATAGTGGATGTTAACTATAAAATGAAGGCTCATTTATGAGTAATTGCTGAAATGCAAGCTTCTCTGTTAGTAAATTGCACATCCAGCTCAAACATACCAGCAGAAAAACTGCTAAGATAATTACAAGGTTATATGGTTTTATTTCAAAGTATTAACCTTTGTCACTCTTGTGTGAAATGTGTTGCAGCAGTCCAATTATGTGGCTACAAATTCCTTATAAAGTAGTCAGAACTTTTCTTCAGAGTAATTGCTGTAAATGAGTGACATGTGTCTTTAGTGGACTGCCTGGCCTAAGTTACTTGCAAACAGGTGTTGAAAACCAGTTTGTACCACATTGCAGGTTGGGCTCTTGCTTACACTTCAAGGAGTTTGCTGATATGATGTCGTCTTTTCCTGCAGTTAATAACATTGTGCCCATTTACAGACATATAAAACTATTGATAATGAAGCCCTGCTGGCATAACAGATGATGTTACTTCATTAATGAAGACCCTAGTTTGAACTAGTGCCTTAAAACTTTAAGATAGATCAGTCCTAGGTAATGAATACATCAGAGGAGATTATGCATTAGAAAGAATTCTGTCTAGAAAAGTAGCCACGCTTTACAAAAAATACTTTCTCCTCTGCTGTTTTTGACCTGTGAGGGTAACAGAGAAATTCAAACATAAATTAATGGTTTCCTTTAATTAGTTGGTGTAGTCTTTTACTATATGAGAAAGTCTAGTATTGGGAGAACACTGCTACTTGATATTTCTCCTATTTTTCTCAGGTTGTTTGGAGAACAAAGTAGTGCTTTTTTCTATTTAACTATGGTTAAAAAGTTTTAATAATTGATTCAGTAACATTCAGTTTAAATATAGGATATTTAGAGAAGAATTTTTCTATTAAAACCAAAATCTGTAATTTTCCCCCAAATTGTACTGACAGGAATAAAAGGCAAGTGCTACTTTCAAGAATCAATTTTAACATGTTCCTTCACTTCATCATTGCCATGTATTCTATTGCACAGAAAAGAGATGGTTCAATAACAATTTTTTTTGGTAAGAGAGCAATAAATAAGCTTTTTGCTGAGCTTCATCTTAACCTTTCAATTGTTTTATGTGCAGAGGTGAGCTGTGTTGCACAGTTTTCCTTTCAGAGGCTCTTCACATATTTGAGCAGAAGGATAAAAATGCTGAGGGGAAACAGCCAGCAAGTAGTTCTGGGCTTTCCTGTGCGTTTGGCAGTAGTTTGAAAATTGATGGCTATTTTTAGTTTTTGACTTAATGATGTGAGACCATGTCTAGCTTTAGTCACATTTGAAACTTGTGTTACTTTTGACCATTTCCTTCATCTGTGGAGTTGATACATTTCTTGGTCTTTTAAGACTGTGAGAATGGAATTTTTGCTTCTGTAAACACTCAGCTGGGAAATTACATTGTAAAGTGAAGTTCTATAATGAAATAATTGAGCATGTCATGATTAGCCAGCAGTGTATCAAAAAACATTAAGTAATTTTTCCTTCAGTTGAAAAAACGGAATTATTTTACCTATTCTATCCAGGTCATGTACATGGATGAGGAGCACATCTTCAGTGTGGAACAGATTTCAGCTATGCTATTGACTAAATTAAAGGAGACTGCAGAGAGTAACCTGAAAAAGCCAGTAACAGACTGTGTTATTTCTGTAAGTAATTGTAGTGCACAGGAACATTATGTCTTTTAACTTTAGCTATCGAGGGCATTTTGTTTCTATTCATGTAGAGTGAAAAAGAACTCTGCTAAGCACTTACAAAGGGATTAATCCTAACTGGCTTTAGAGCTTCTGACTTAAAGAAATCCCAGGGCCACTTCCATGTTTCGGACCCTGACTAGCTTTGTGAACTCATTCTCTTGGAAATGCCTGAATCTTTGGACCCAGAACATTTATGGGATCCAGGTGTATACCCTTCTACTACTATTGTTTGTTTCCATGGCTAAGCATCCTAATTACTTATTGAAGTAAATACAAATGTTTGTGTTTTTTCCTTAAATTTAAAACAATTTGATAACTTGGATAAACAATTTTGCTTGTTTACTGAAGGTTGCCTTCTGGCAGCTGAACCTTAGTTTCTGTCCTGTTTATGTTCATTCTTTCAGCAAGTTTTGGTTTTTGTTTGATTTTTTTTTTTTTTTTAAATTTTGACTGCACAGAAAATGGTCTCAGATCAGTAACAGTCATTCCATTGCAAAGCCCTGAGTGTAAAGTAACACCTGACTCTCTGTTCTCAATGGCTCTTGGAACAAGTCTGTCTCATGTTGCATCTAGGAATATTTAGCTCTGTTATTATTAGAAATGTTTATTCTCCCAGTCAGTACCTGAGAAGTTAGTTCTTCATGTGTCCCTGAGGACATCAGAAGTCGCTGTCCAATGCCAATGCTAGAGAACTGTAGAAAACTTTTAACAATGTATTCCTTCAGAATTTCTTACCATTTCTTGCCCAAAGTAATTTCAGCCAAAAAACCCTCTCTTTATTATCCCTTATTTCTTTGCATCTCTCACATCTGTAATATTGCTGTACTTTTTTAGTTTCCTCTTTACCTTTTTGGACAGGAGTACAACTGCTAATTCTGATTAAGGTGTTCATGTCTGTCTCCATAATACCCAATTTCACATATTGGACCAGTATTTACAGTTCTTATCATTGGTATATAAATAACTCACTTGTTTCTTGCTCGTGTGGGGTCACCTGAACTAGCTGATGCTCATTTAATTTCGTGTTTGATGGAATAGAGTATTCAAAGTCTCAATAAGTATGGTAGTTGCATTTTAGAGGCTTACAGTGAGCAAGTGCCTATCTCGAAGAGAAAGAACAGATAAAATTTTTAAATTAATGTTTTCAAATAAACAAATGTCTCATTTTCTGGAAGCAACTTCCTATTCTCACCTGCTCTTTTCAGGTTCCATCATTTTTCACAGATGCTGAAAGGAGGTCCCTTCTAGATGCAGCTCAGATTGTTGGCTTAAATTGTCTTAGATTAATGAATGACATGACAGCAGGTAAGTAGGGTAAAAGAGCAGTTTCTGTAATTCTGTAAATTACAGGTGGGATAGAGGGTGCTTTTAGTTACTCTGAGAAAAAGGGCTGACTTAAAACATCAAACATAAGACAAAAACATTTGAAAAACATTTTGCAGTTTTCTTGGTTTAATGTCTCCTGTGTGAAGGGGTAAACAAGATCAAGCTTCAGTGATAGTTATCCCCCTGAGCACTTGTTTAGGAGTCACTGCACATGCCTGGAGTACCTGTTCATTTTGTTTACTGCCCAGACACATAGTGGTGGTGGAATTTAGGCACTCTAAAAGGAAGTTCTCTGAGCATCAACACTTCCTAAGTTCCAAGGCTTTTTTCACTATAATTGTGGTTTTAAAACACAAGCACACATGTGGCTATTTTTGCAGCTCTGCCTGGGAGATACTCATTGTAAATACAAAACTTTGGTTTGGGTCTTGTTGAAATGCTCTATGCTTTTGATTACTATGCAAAGCAAAAAACCCAACCAAACACTTAGCATATACATGGCTTATGTTCTGTGTCTCAGATCCTGCATCTTAATGGAGTAAAGCTTCCATGAAGGTGTAAGATGACCTTGTGTAGGTGTATGGCTGGATTTGTCTTGATGCTTTTGATCCTATAGCTAAATATCCATAGGGATGTTATGGTATGCTATTGGAAACTCATTAGAGATTTCATGGATAATATCTGACACTTCTTTTGCAGTGGCTCTGAATTATGGAATTTATAAACAAGACCTTCCAGCTCCTGAGGAAAAGCCACGGATAGTTGTATTTGTTGATATGGGACATTCTGCATTTCAAGTATCAGCCTGTGCATTCAACAAGAGTAAACTGAAGGTAGTAAGATTAAATTAAAATAAAACCATTTATGAGATACTAGAATTAAACAGCTTGCAAACCTGCCTTGTTCTTTAAATTCTGAAATAAATTAGTGCATGGAAACTGTCAATGAGTAAAAAGATGAAGGTTTTCATCTGTGTCCTTCATTTCACTAGGATGGTTTCAAACAGAGGCTGTAAATTCCTTGCAATACACAAATGTAAAATGTGTAATACAACTGCTATCATTTAGTTTGTTTTATCTAAATGAATGTGTGTATGGATTAAAATTTCAAATAGTTAGCGTGGTCACCTAGTTACTTAGTCTTACTCCCACTGTAAAAGTGAAGAGCAATTTTTGGCTGCTGTGGTTGAATGAAGTACTTAAAGCCTGTGCCTTGGAAGATAGGCTGACCTGTCCCCAACTGTTTTTTGAAGCAAAGGCTTACTCATATTGGAAGATTGCTATTCCTTTGGATTTTACTGAGTGTAAGACTAAATGATTGTGTTCTTTCAAACCAGGTACTTGGCACAGCATTTGACCCTTTCCTAGGTGGGAGAAACTTTGATGGAAAGCTAGTAGATTACTTCTGTGCAGAAATAAAATCGAAGTACAAACTAGATCCAAAATCCAAAGTTCGAGCTCTGCTTCGTCTGTATCAGGAATGTGAGAAACTGAAGAAACTAATGAGTTCAAATAGCACAGACATTCCCCTAAATATTGAGTGTTTCATGAATGATACTGATGTATCTGGAAAAATGAACAGGTGAGTTCTGTACAAGTATTTCTTTCCATGTTGGAAAAAAATTTACTGTGCTAAAATTAAGTGTAAGTGCTGAATACCTGTGGTATTTTTGTAATGCTAGAATAGCTAAGGCTGTGAAATGGAATATTCAGCTACTTGAGTAATGTTTTAGTGCAATAATGCGTGCATAAAAAGCTTGAATTCTTTTTGTAGAATGACATGTTCTTAAAACCATGGATTGATGCATGCAAACCAGGGGATTTGGCTGCATATTTAGACCTTCTGCATATTTTAGGTAACATGAATCTCATCCTGCTCTTAAGGTAGCAATAATTAAAGCTTTGTTCCTTTTTTCTGTTCTTACTGTACTGTGGATATTGGTAGAGATATAGAGGACAGAAACAGTGCTTATGAGACATGCCTTGATTATGGCCCAAGTGTAAATGAAGTCTGTCTTTGTCTCTTGCACATGGTCACAAGGCATGACTTCATTTGTTAGTTCTGTGACTACTGCCAAGAGTGGTGGGGCTTGTTTTTTTTGTTAGTTCCCTCTGGTATTTAGGCAATAGTTTTATTGTAAAGGAAGTATCAGTGTTTTCTGATTTCTTATCTGTAATCTCTGCTGAGAGGCAAATATATAGCAGCTGCCCAAATGATACCTTTATTTTGAATAACTACATTGATTGTGGCTTAGGAAAATCTGTAAGCAGCTGTTTGTGTACTCCCTTGTCTACAGTTGCCACCTCAGCCTACTCACAGGGGTTCAGCTTTAAGTCTCTTTGCAGTGTAGCCAACAAACCTAGTCAGCATCAGTTTGGAAACAAGAATACCAGGAAATGTTAGTGGTGGGATGAGCACTATTTGATGAAACCCATGTTTTTATCTTAGGTCACAATTTGAAGAATTGTGTGCTGACCTGCTGCAAAGGATAGAGATGCCCCTGCTTTCCTTAATGGAACAAGCACAGCTGAAAGTGGAAGATGTAACTGCTGTTGAGATTGTGGGAGGAGCAACACGCATTCCTGCTGTCAAAGAGAGGATTGCTAAATTCTTTGGCAAGGATGTCAGTACAACACTGAATGCAGATGAAGCCATAGCTAGGGGCTGTGCTCTGCAGGTATAGTACTGGCAACACTTGATGAACTGAAGTTATATTTCTTGAGAACACTTCTGTGAAGAATTAGCCAAGCAGTTATGAAAAATGGTGAAAGTAGTCCATTTTACAGTATGCAAGGAAACATACATGTTCACTAGGTCTTTTTATGGGACTGTGCCATTTAAAAACTCCAGCGTACTCCTCTGATGCAGTACTTTATTGAAAGTGCTGATGCTGGGTGTATTCTGTAAGCTGTCCACTTAGCTCTTCAAAAGAATGGTTTCTAGGGATCTTTAATGGAATAAAAATTAAGTTGTTGTCAAGCTTAAAGATAAGTTTAATCAACAAGGTATGAGAAGTATCTATGGAGATCCCAAACTACTGCAAGTTTGAATTTTCTGATATCCAACTTTTCCTCAATGTGAAACAGACTTTTATTTGGTCTCCCTCTCATTTTTACAATTTCCAACCAGTGAACTACATTTTACAGGCAAACCACCCATTGTGCTCTTTCCTTTCTCCTTTAACTTATTGTCTTATTTCATCTCTTTTTTCTTTTACTTGTTTCATTACCCCATCTCACTAATTGCTTTCCATTACTAGCAATCAGTTGTGTTCAGGGAAAGAAGGAGGATCCTTAAGAAACATACTACTTCTTTTAGGACTAAGCAGTGCAGCATTTCCATTCTTTACAGTCCTGATATTTGCTTAGACTGTTAGCTTTGTTCACAAGCTACAGTAAGAATGAGGCCAAAAGGTCTGCTAATGCAGAGTATAAACCCTTTCGCAGGAGATTCCTGTTCTCTTATTGTACTGCATTGAAATCAAACAGTTTTCCCAGTTCTGCTTTAATAAAGTCAACATAGTTCTATTGTTTGTCTTGGCTAGTGGAGTAGAACAGCTAACCAACTTTATTGCATGTCTTTTTTTAGTGTGCCATTCTTTCTCCAGCTTTTAAAGTGAGAGAATTCTCTGTGACAGATGCAACACCTTTTCCAATATCTCTGTTGTGGAACACTGAAGCAGAGGACACTGAAGGGTAGGTAACTCAGACTACAGTTCTGTGAGGCTTTTGACCTTCATAACTCAGGGATAATGTTCCTGCTTGCATTTAAATTAGAATCTTGACATTCTGATGCAGAAAACCCGCAGACCATGTACCAGACATGGTTGACAGTGGAGATTATATAAAGGCATGGGTGGAAATTTCAACCATAGTTCCTCATGTGTTAAACTACAAAGATTTTTAAAAAAAAATCTGAGTAAATGAGCTACCAATTAATATGTTATCTTGCATTGCCTTTATGTGGTTGTTAGGTTTTAGACTACAAAATTAACTAGAACAATGGCTGGATCCTGATTCCACTTTGCTTTCTGATTTTGTTTTTTTTTTTTTCTTTTTTTACACAAGATGTTCTCAATACCTGTCTGAGATTCTCATCTTAGTAGTAATATTATGCACTATATAGGTATTGTGAGCTTATGTGGATACTATTTATCTGACTGAAGCAAGAATTTAACTCCTAGCAAGAATTAAATTTTTTGTAAGAGAAATTACTTGCAGTTGCAGTGCCTTAAGACTGAGACTTATAGTCTCTGCTATAAACTGTGCCATGCCTGTGGGAAATGCAGTTGCTGTCTAGGATGTAAAGAACTCCAAGTTCAACTTTTGGAAAAATTATAGTTGTAGAGGGACCTGTTCTTACTTTTCTCATGTTCTTTGTAATTCAGCCTTTTCTTTTTATGTCTGTTTTCTATGGAGGTGCAGAACCTAATTGTTCTGTCATGTACTTCTGAGAGCAGCCTGTGGGATTGCATTCTAGATAAAGCTCACCTTCTCACACTTAGGTTATTAGATGAGACCTTCCACAGTTAAGACACAAAATTCAGTTGGGAATTAGAATCAGACTGGTATAATAGTGGACAGACCTTAGAGAAAGAACATGAAGTAACACTGGTTGCCTTTCCGTAATATCAAGGAATGAATAATAATAATCTGGTGTCAGGGTTCTCAACTGAACTACAGAAAGTAAATGAGTAAGGAATTAGCAGGGTTATAATTAGCTCTTTGAGACTGAGGAAGGGTGCAAATTATGATTCAAATGGGGCTATTCCAAGCTCAAAATAATGTCTTTGCATAAAACAAATTTTGGAGGTCTGCTGTTAGTCTGTCACTGTGTTTCTACCTACATGTAAATTTACTTGCTTCTGAGGCTGAAAGTCAGTGGAATAGGGTAATTTCCCATCACAGTTGAGAACAGCAGTCTTTGTCCCTTGCAGTACAGTAGTGAAGTATCTTTATTGGAATTGTTCAGCAGGCTAAATGTGTCAAAACATGGTGATGTTCCTCTGAAGAGTTCTGACCTTATGTCAAAGCCTTTCAGCTTAAATACTCTGCTAAAAATGGTATTTTTTCCTTAACTGTAGAGTTCACGAAGTCTTCAGCAGAAATCATGCAGCACCTTTCTCTAAGGTTCTTACATTCTATAGGAAAGGTCCATTTGAGTTAGAAGCTTTTTATTCTGATCCTAAAGGAGTACCATATCCTGAGGCAAAAATTGGTAAGTAATTGTCCTAGAAATGGTGGTGTCTCTCATTCTTTTGATCTTAAATCAGTTCTGTGACTGTGGTGTGTACAGTATGATTATATGATATCTATTCAGGTTTTTGTCTGAAGGACTCAATTTTCAATTCTCCTGTTCCATAGGTAACTGAATTGGTGTTTTTTTATTTTTCTACCTTCTAAAGTTGCTTTGGCCTAATGAAGAAATTAGAGGAAACGAATGAATGCCTAGGATTAGAATGGGGTTATTACTGCAAGAGATAACTTTATAACTTTTTTAATCTTTTCTGCTTATCATTAAAGCAAGCTAGGAATAACCACAAAATATCTCCTGCATATAATAAAGTGCATCTTGAATAACTAGTTGCTTTTTCTTATGCGTTCTGGGCTTGACATAATGCTGGATAGTTTTTAATCAAGGTTGTCTGAAATAGCTGCAGCTACGAGGCTACAGTATTGATTTGTGTATGTAACATTTCTAAGCAGCTCTTTCATGCTTTTTGACAAATTGCAGCACTTGACAGTGTTGACACTTATAGAGAGAATACAATGTGGTTAGAAACTAAGATTATGATGGTAAAGACAGGCCAATTAAATAATTGCTCTTGAGTTCCAAACATGCAATTAAATGTTGTATGTTTGCATACCATATATTTTGGAAACCAGCACAATGGAGAGGGACTTTTTGCAAGGGCAAGCCATTACAGAACAAGGAGGAGTGGCTTTAAACTGCAAGAGAGCAGCTTTAGATTGAGTATTAGGAAAAAATGCCTCACTGTGAAGTTGGTGAAGCGCTGGAACAGGTTTGGTTTCCCAGGGAAGTTGTGGATGTCCCATCCCTGAAGGTGTTCAGGGCCACATTGAATCGGGGCCCTGAGCAAGCTGGTCTGGTGCAGGATGTCCCTGCCAATGGCAGGGGCATTGGAACTAGGTCATCGTCAAGGTCCCTTCCAACCCAGGTTATACCATGATTCTATGATAATATTTTGAAGTTACAGAAACTGCAGACTTCCTGTTGTGTTAATTCTTACCAAAAAGGCTGATGGTGGGATTTGTGAGTGTTCAATTTATGTGGCTTTAACAATCAAGAAGCTGTTCAACTGCTGTTCGGAAAACTGATAAGAACAGATTGGTTTCAGCTCACTTGCTGATTAATTCTTCGCTCAGAAGAGAATTACAGGTAGTACTTAATGGATGAGTTAATAGTTCTAATGAGACTACAAAAAGAGAGGATGGCTCATACAACTCCAGTATTATTGAATTTACAAGACAGAGGGTTATGTTCCTTAGCCTGTAAAATAAGCAGGTAAAAGCTTGCATGCTGTAGTTTAGATCTGTTGCTGAAGGAATGGTGTGTGCAAGCCCGTGTATATATGGCCTATGATGAAATCAGGGAACTTGTACTTTGCAGCTCAACAAACATTGTAGTCTTCAGGTCACTCTTTCAGTAATACATGTATAACCATGTAGGAGGCAGGATAAGTGTCTAGGATGTCTTATTTTTCATTTACTGTTGAACTAGTTGTCTGTCTATTAGTTTCACAATGCTTATTTCAAATATTACAGTAGTTACAGAACAATTACATTCTGCCTCGAAATAAAAGTTAATGGCAGGCTTGCATGGATATTAGCAGCTGAAAAGAATGCTTCCAGAAATACTGTTTCTATGTTAGGCTGTAACTTGTATTAAAAAGACACCACTTAACATTGGCATTAGACTAAGTCTTTGTGTAGTTTTCCTTCAGCCCACTAGTAAAGCAGATACCATGGGGGTTTGTATTTATCCTGTATTAGTACTGTCAGGAGAACCTATGCTGGCTTATGAAAATAACTGTAATCCCTTTTGATTTGCAAACTGAAGTTGGCTGAAAAGCAGTGTGCTTTGGTGTTGGTTGTTTGGTTTTTTTTTTTTTCTTATAGTATTCATTTCAGTTTGGGGACCATGAGATTAGCACAGAAGCTTCATCGAATATTTAGAAAACGTGTTATCTATGAAAAAGGAAGGTGTTTTCCTGGCTCTGTAATATTACCTATTTAATTTCACTGTGTGAGTATTGATTCTTTTGGTTTTAGGTAGGTATGTTATCCAGAATGTGGCAGCCCAGAAAGATGGAGAGAAGTCCAAAGTCAAAGTGAAAGTCCGTGTCAATACCCATGGCATTTTCAGTGTGTCCACGGCATCTATGGTAGAACCGGTTAAAAGTGAAGAGTGTGAAGATGTCAGTGTTGAGACTGAAGTGGAATCTCAGGACCAGAGGCCTGTTGACAACTTAAGTGATGTAAGTTGACTTTTCTTGTGTGTGAATGTCGTTACTGAACAAAGTGTGTTCTGCTGTTACTCTAGAAGAAAAATACTTCTAAGGAAGCAAAACAAGATTAGTTTTAAGACGTGTACAGCTGTCAGGAAATGTCTTTATAAGAACAGGATACAACTTGTGCTATATGGCAAGTGTGTGGATTTCAAAGTCAGTTATCAGGCAAAATGCCAAATAGCAGCAGGTGGGTTGCTTGAGGGTGGGTTTGCTTAGAGCTGCCATAGTTATCCAACTGTTCCATAGAAAAACTTGATTTATATTGTTAATCATCTGTGCTCTGTGTTAAAAGGATTTGTATGTAATCCTTCGTATTAGTAAAGTTTTTTGAAACTTTTTGTGAAAAGGGAAGCTAAATTGTTTTCTACAGCATTGAAGGAGAAGGGAACAGTGGGGAATAGTGCACATTGTTATAATTTACTTGATGTTTTAATAGTTTTCTGAAAACTATTAAAAAAACTTAAAATTACTCAATAAATTAAAAGCCACTTTTTGCAAGAGGAAGTGGTAGCACGTGCACACACGCACACAATACCATGCTGCAAGGCTGGCACTGGTAACATTTTCATCAAGTCCTTCTGAACTTGGACCTAGTCTGTATCTCCGTTAGTTAAAGCGTGTGTGTTTCTAAGTGTGCACAGAATGCTTTGTAGGGCACTTTGTACAGTACGTGTGTCAAAAGCGAAGTGCCCTATAGTTAAATGCAAGTGCACATGCCTTCTACATCCTTTGTGCCTGGGCTTTCATTTCAGAAAAATATCCAGCAAGAGAACAGTGAGGCTGGAACACAGTCCCAGGTACAAACTGATGGTCAGCAAACGTCACAGTCTCCCCCTTCATCAGAACCTCCCTCTGAAGAAAACAAAATCCCAGATGTCAAGAAAGTGAGTGACCCTTTAACTCTGTTGAAAATGTTATGCTCTATAATGGTGGCTTTTAAAATGGTAAAATATTCCAGGAAAAAGTAAGGAACTTGGTGCTCAGAACCTTTTCCATTTTTCTATCTTTATTATTGTGAAAAATAATGTCTATATCTTGTGATGATTTTTGTAGAGTTTGCAAAAGGATTCCTGTAAGAAGTCTCCCTACCACTTCCCTGTCTTCATGCAGTGTTGTACAACTAGGTTGTTTGAGTTGCAGACTTTCAATTTATTTAACAGCTGTTAGAGGCCAAGCTTATTAGGCCTGCTGAGAAAGGTTTGAATCAGGAATTCATAAACCTAAAAGGAAATAATTGATGTGAAAAACATATGCGTGCATGTTATTGCTAATGGCTTGTGGTTTTCATCTGTACAAGATGAGAAACACTTTGGGTTAAAATCTTAATAAGTGTCAGCATCATCAGTGAAGTGCTAAGCTACAGATGGACAGCTGTGGAAAACCTGCGAACACATGATATATCTGAGAAACATCCTTCCTGTAGCTCAGTACTTCCTGTGAAACAGACTGTAAGGAGAGTAGCATAGGAGGTGGAATCCCCAAAAGTGCCTCAGGAGTATATTTTGAGGATTCTGAAAGAGCACAGACAAACCTCTGTGTGTTCTTCCTCTGAATGTTTGTTTCATCACAGTGCTACTTCAGCAGAAGGAAGTCAGGAAAATTATCTTATTTTTCTTCTTTCTAACTCAGACAAATGAGAAGAAAGGTGATCAGCCCCCAGAAGCCAAAAAACCCAAGATAAAAGTGAAGAATGTGGAACTACCCATTGAAGCTAACTTGGTTTGGCAGTTAGGAAAAGATCTCCTCAATATGTATATCGAAACAGAGGTGAGTTAGAGTGTGGTTTGGACTGCTTTCTTGTGTGCAGTTATTAATCATTCATCTGCTTTTCAAGGCAACCTCTGGTTTTTTACTATAACCCTGGAGTGTGAACTCGGTTTACAGTGAGCTAATACACAGTCTGACTTGTAACACACAGTTGACAAATGTTTATCAGAAAGATTGAAGTGTTGTTTATAACAGTTAGTATCAGAACAGTGATCCATGAATGACATCACAGATTGATACAAACTGTTGTAATCCAGAGAAGTGCAATTCATTTCTTCAGATGAGTCTACTGCATAGCAATGAGAATTCCAACAGTTAGGTGAGCCAAAGCCTCTGGGAGATTTTACTGGAGTTGTGTTTTGTTGAATGCTGTTTGAACACTGGGGTTTTTTTAATTAAAATATTTTCTGTGGTTATACAGGGAAAGATGATTATGCAAGATAAACTGGAGAAAGAAAGAAATGATGCAAAGAATGCAGTGGAGGAATATGTATATGAGTTCAGAGACAAGTTGTCTGGACCATATGAAAAGTTTGTTTGTGAAAAGGTAGGTTATGGTTTCAGGAACTTCTTTGAAAACACACTAATACCAAATACCTGTTTTGTATACTTGGTTAAACTTTCTCAAGGTTCCCCTGGAAATAGCTGCAAAACTACAACTTGTTTGAAGGAGGCAGCAACTGATCCACAATTAGATTTAGGCTTAGCAAATACCTTTTGCCACAAATGGAGTAATGTTTTGTTTCCAAACAAAGTTGGTGGCTAGAAGGGGAAGCTGTGTTGCTCTATGCATAACCAAAACTGTGAACTGGAGCTGCACCCCAAGCATTGGGACAAAAGGCTATAAATGCTACCTGTGTTGTAGATTGTGTGTTTCTCAGTTAAGAAGCTGATGTGGCTTAAGTGACTTAATTAGGCAAAAGCTGCAGTAGAAATGTAATTTTTATATCATAGGCTAAGAATTAATGTGTATATTTGCCAGTGTCCTGTTACTGCAAGACCAACAGTTGACTGGTGTGTATTTTGATGTTTGATGTGTTGAATTCTATTGACACATAGGATCTGCAGGGATTCTCTGCGCTCCTAACAGAGACAGAAGGCTGGCTGTATGAAGAGGGTGAGGACGAAGCAAAGCAGGTGTACATAGAAAAATTAGAGGATTTAAAGGTAGGTCTGTTAATATGCCCAAAATGCAAAATTCCCAAAATACTGCAGAAAGCAACATTAATGAATGTTAATGAATCACATAAACACATAGGAACTGCTTTTTCTAGAAATTAGGTACTCCAATTGAAATGCGCTATCAAGAAGCAGAGGAACGACCAAAGCTGTTAGAAGAACTGGGACACAGGCTCCAGTATTATGCTACAATAGCTGGGGAATTCAGGAATAAAGTAAGTGGCCTTGGAGTACTTTTTTTTTTTTTCTTTTACCACAGTGTTTCAGTGAGGCTCATTGGCTGGAAGGGCTTCAAATTCGCTCTCAGATAAGCTGCAATCTGCTGTTATATAGGTCACAAATTTAACATCACAAATGTTTCCCAGGACTCAAAAAATCTCACACAGTGTGTCATGTTCAGTTGCTTGATACTTCTGGATTGTTTAAGGCTAAAGATGACATTTTAAAGAGCAAGGGTTCGATTCGTGGTCTGATTCTTGACCTTTTCAAAAGCTAATCTGACTCATTTTGGAAATGTGCTCCTCTTCCAGTTCTTTCAGGAATGAGAATTATTGTATGGTGAGAAGCATTAGTGTAAAAACTACTAGTGGGTAAAGTAAAAGATCCAATTTTATTGATGTTTGGGATTGGTTTTTTGGTGGTTTGTTTGGTTTGGGGTTTTGGGTTTTTGGTTTGGTTTTTTTTATAATTGGTGTCTGTAAATTACTTTTTTAAGCATTCCTGCCCGAAAATTTGCTCCTTGGGTTTCAACCTAAAGATTTTAATAGGGCATCTCACAACACTCAAACTAATTGAGAGTTGCATCAGAACCAATTATGTCCTCACAGCTAGAGATTACAAAATTGTCATTAAGTGAAATAATTGGTAGTGTAGCACAGTCTTTAAATAACTAGCATCATTGAAAAGAGTATATTTGCAACTTGGTTTTATTTAAGAATTCTAAATGCGGATTCATAGATGTGTTGCTGGGTAGGTCCTTCTCCTGGTGTCAGTTAATTGTGTAACTGTGGCATTGTAGGGAATGCTGAAGTTAAACTCTGATCCTTTCTGCCTACATCAGAATCCAAACTACCTTGGGCCCAGGTGTTCCCTCCAGGAGGGGAGGGAATTTTTGTTTTTTTTCTCATCCTTGCTAAGAATGTTAAATTTCATTGCATGACCTGTTCATGAAGCTTCTTTGCCCTCTGTGAACTGGAATTCTTGTTTGCTGGGCAAAATAAGCTTTATATTGACATGTGTATTTCTTGTCATCTCTTGCTGTAACTAACTTGCTGTGGCTAACTTCTAGTTATTTTGACCATCAGTAAAGATTTATAAGTTGTACATAATTGATAGCCTTGTTGGCATAACTTGGTGACAGTAAACTTGGTATTATTAACTAATATAAAATGTTTGTATTTGGACAGGATGAGAAATACATTCATATTGATGAAATGGAAATGATGAAAGTCGAGAAGTGTGTCAGTGAAGTGGTAGAGTGGATGAATAATGCTATGAGTGCACAGGCTAAGAAGAGCTTAGATCAGGATCCAGCTGTGCATTCAAGTGAAATTAAGGCAAAGCTACAGGTAAGTACTGTAAGAAACTATCAGTAGAGGTTGGTGCTAAAGCTAGACTGGTATCTGTCCCCTTTGTCTCCCCTAGTTTCATCTTACTGCTCTACAGTTCTTAAAACGTAGAAGATATGGAGAGAAGCAGATTTGAGTAGAAAGCAGAGGAGCTCCAGTATACTGTATACAATTCTATGCAATTAATTGATATTTTGTGTTTCTCAGGCACCTTAAAAACTCATGTTGTTTTTCAGTGTTTTACTGGTAGGCAAAAACAGAATTGAAAAAACCTCACGTGAAATCCAAAATATGAAGCCAAACTTTGCCCACAGAACATCAGAAAGTATACCAGTTAATTTATTTCAGGGTACAGAGAGTACTTGTCAGTTTGGACTCAGGGGAAACAAAAACAGGATCAAGTTTGAAACAGTCTTTTGGGCACAGGACTTTTCACACTGGTGTAGTTGGTGGCTTCTTAATGCCTATTCTGACCACATCTTTTTCATTTCTTTTAGGAGTTAAACAATGTCTGTGAGCCTGTTGTGACACAACCAAAACCAAAAGTTGACTCTCCTAAGGAAGAAAACCCATTAAATGAACAGAGTGATTATAAAACTGAAGACATTGGAGATGATGACAAAAATTCTGAAATGCCTCAGCAAAATGGTGAATGTCATCCAAGTGATCAAAACACCATTAACATGGACTTGGATTAAACCACTGCACTTGCAGCAAGTTATTTCATCCCATGACAGAAAATGTTTTGGCTGTCCTATGTGATGGGGGTGGGAATGCATTGTTTTGGAAACTATTTATATTTTTTTCTTAAGACTTGTCTGGGATATGTTGTGTTATGGGAGGAAGAATAGTAATAGTGTTGGTCATGACTATCCTAAAAGGAAAATTGCCTTGGTAACTTTCAGATTCCTGTGGAATTGTGAGTTCATACTAAGCTTCTGTGCAGTATTTAACCATTTGCATCACTAAAGATGAAAAGAAGCCCTTGCTCTGAAAAGTACTGCTCCTTCAAAAGGTTGTAATCGAAACACTCGTAGGCATTTGTAGATGCCAAGGTAGTTTTCTTTTGTCTGGACATCTAATTGGGTATGTCAGAAAAAGCCAGTGTCTGTCCCATTCATAAGGACTTTCCAGAAGAAATCCTTCTGTTGTAAGGTTTTTGATTGTTGCAGTCCAAAGTACTTATCAGGTAATAAGATGGTGAAATGTGTTAGTAGCATGCAGAAACGCTTACGTTTCATCTCTTGCTAAACAATAAATTTTTCATGTGGAGTACATAAAATGAAGGAAATGCTAATTCTGTTAGTGTTATTGTGAAGCTTTTTAATGAGCTTTGAAATAAAGTTCATTTTACTGGTACCTCCTTGAGTTTAACTGTTTTCAGTATTTCTGCTGTAACCTTGTCATGGTTTGAAAGGCCATTGCTTTGTTCCTGTGCATGAGTCATAAAAAGGCTTAAAACTCTCACACTGCATGGATCAGTTGTGCAATGAGTCTCTGCCCCAAGGGCTGTACCCACCTGAAAGAACCTGGAACACAGATGTTAAGCCAGAGAACAGCATTTGGAACACAGAACCCTATAGCTCAGAAACTGTAATATGCAGTTTGGAGTAAGATGTTAAAACCTGGTTGAATACTTTGGCCAGGCTCTACACTCCTTTTTTTCACAGACTAAACTGAAATGGTAAAATGAGATTTCCAGCCCGTTCTGCTGAGCAAGTGGCTCTGATTAGACCTTGGTAAAGGTTTTAAAAACTAAGAATTCCTTTCAAGGGAATCTCTGTAGTCTATGGAAGATTATTTTTTTATTTTTTAGGTACTTGGAGCAGGGGCGAATGCTCTGCTTTAGACATCAAATTACCCTAGAAAACGAGGCATGTGAAATACTGAGGGAAGGATTTTTCTTGGAAGTGTATTCCAAAGGGTGTTAGCTCTACTGATGCATGGGAGCATAGATCCCATATATAAGCATGTAGCACCAGCTTAAAGCTCAGTGTCACTACATGCAAAAGATGTTTTGTTTTGTTTGTTTTGGATTTTTTTAATAAGAGTTTAGTGTGGCTACAGCAGTATTTTGTCTGGAACAACAAAACCAAAAGGAGAAAGATAAATTGGTGCCACTGGAGCTATTGAAGAGGGAGAACAGGTGAGAGGACTGGTGCTTTCTAGGGCCAGCTAATCCTACTCAGGACAAGTGTTCTTTTTCTGGTTGATGCTTTTAGCATCACCCTAGGTCTTCTCACAGCCAGGGGCAGGAGCAATACTATGGTGTGTGCAGCTTCCCACAGTAGCCCAATTTTCTGTGTTGACTATAAGCAACTGGATTATCAAAATGCAGATCCCTGTTACTGGCTGCTTTGAGCTGCCTGTTCTTCACTTCTGCTGATCCATTAGCTAATTGTGAACAGCTGGCAACAATACTTTGGTTGTTCTCTTTCTTAGAGCTAAGGGATAAAAGACCAAACTTCAAAACCGAGTTTTAAGTGTGGAAGAGTACTTCTGTGTTGGAACCAGTAGAGTGGTATCATCAAGGGTTAAGTTTTATTAACAGACTACTGTTTGCTTAGATTATTGCTGAAATGAAAATTACAGTTCTAGCACCATAAAAGATACGGACTTACATTGCAAAATCAGCAGGAAGCTTAGTTTAATCAGAGGAAAATTTTGTAGAGACATTTGAAGCAGAATTCTGTCAGAACAACTAGCCCTGAAACTACAAAAAGAAGCTTTTCTGGCCCTGATGGATTGGCATGTATTCAGTTACCTCTGTAGAAGGTACTGCTCTAACTTTCCTCTAATGAACCTTAATAAAAAGTCTGCAGTGAGAACAGACAAATCCAGAGTGGGTTTTTTGTTTTTCAGATTTCTGCAACATTAACTATTTCATAGCAGTTAATGGTGTGGTAAGTGATTAATCCCTTATGATTAAGTGTCTTATTTAAATTTTTACAGTGGTTATGCTGTAACATATGAGGAGAAGACTTGACACTGCAAGGCAGAGATTACTGACCAGTTTAATTTCATGGGCACTGGGCCCTAATGTGTTGCTGACTAAATACTGCATGAGGATTTGACTCTTCTTTAGGAAGAAAAAACAGAACTTGGTTCCTTTAAAGAATTTTTGATGGGGTGTGTTGTTACATTTACATATAATGTGATTCTTGAAGTTCACCATTTTATCCTGGCCTTTACAACTGTTTTGCTACAGTAAAATTACCAATTGGGAGAATTTACATCAGTATTCACAGTATTTTAATTTTTGAGGCATGGCTTTTTTCAAGCTGTGTTCTGAGTTTCTTGGGACTTCTTTCAAATATCATAGAAAAGTGTCTGATAAAAGACAAGCATTTATTTATTATTCAGAAATCTATGTGAAGTATACAAGAAAGTCAAATACTCACTTAAAACATTTAAGGTGAAGTGAGTGGAAAACACTCAAAACAGATTTAATCAGATTGCCTTATTGGGTCATTATTAACCTTAGTTACATATATTCCTTGACTTGATAAAAGTACTGCTTGCCTGCCTTTATCTT
The DNA here is from genome assembly GCA_035583155.1 of Acropternis orthonyx. NCBI lineage: Eukaryota > Metazoa > Chordata > Aves > Passeriformes > Rhinocryptidae > Acropternis > Acropternis orthonyx. Next base: position 48,957,673 of record JAWWEU010000001.1, on the reverse strand, counting down.
CCCAACATAAGACTTGTGAGTTAACCCTGTCTTTAAAATAAAGTTTATAAGCTCACAACATACATCAAATTGCCTGAAATTCAATCTTTCTGTAATTCTGAATCTTAGATTACTCAAATTTACTTAAAATACATGAGACTTGTCAGAACTGTTGTATTTTCTTTTGCCATCAAGTTTTTTTTTCCAAAAGCTTTAGTGGAACTAAGAATTGTGAGATTATGCACAGTCTGAGAAATTAAATTTTAAAGTATTTTAAGCCACAAAGACCTTAGAACCACAAAAGAATAAGGACAAAATACACAGTAAAAAGGGTAAAATCTTAACATTTATCTACTGTATGACCTCTTTCATACAGGTTTGATCTAGAATGTTTGATGAACTAAGAGCACCTAGACTGACTACTACTCAAGTCCAAATGATGCATTTCAGCATTTAGTCAGGTATTTTGCCCCTCACTGAAATGTTCCTTGTATTATTTACTGCTCCCATTTTGTAAAAGATTTCACTTTCTTCATGGATGTATGTGATGGAAATGATGGAGCCAAATAAGCTAATCTCTCTGGAATACCAAATACACTTGCCTTGTGAGTAATGAAATTCTCATTTACCAGATTTTGGTCTAGTGCCTCTCATGCTGAACTTCACTTTGGAAGTGCAAAGACCTGCCCTCTGCACCATCTCGCTTCCATCCCTTGTTTCACTGTGTGCACGAGCCTCAGGCCTAGGCTAACCCTGGTCTTTGGGTTGCTGGTCTCACCTGAGGACTGGCAGGACAGGAGATCCTCTAACACTGGGTGAATGGGTGGGCTGTGAGGATCTGTCCATGTTCCATAGGGAATCCTGGGGTGTTTCCAGAAGGGAACTGGTGGAAACTTCCCAAGGCTCAGCCTGGCCAAAGGTCCTGAGGCAGGAGTGAAGCAGGGAGGGAAGTAACCAGAGGACTCGCCTCAAAATTCAGGATAATCCCAGCAGTAGAGCTGGTCTTCAGTTAACTTCTGGGGAGAGGAGAAGCAGAAAGCTCAAACAGAATCAAGCCACTGTTTTAAACAAGCTGTAAAGGAAGAAGGGACTTGTGAAGCATGTCTGCAACCAATCATTAACTCCTGGCCCTTTAATTTGTGTTTAGGGCTACTGGTTAACTCTGCAGACAAGAACACTATACTGACGAGTTACTAAATTTGAGTGGAGGTTTTAACTTTCCTGTTACAGCTGAGCATCTGATTGCCAGGGTGTCTATTGCTCTGCTACAGCTAATGTTTGTGTTCTATGCGTATATTTATGTTTTGTGTCTCCCTGTGATTAAGTCACAGCACAGCTCTTTGAAAAATATTCCAAAAATAGATACATGTTTGTTTATTCCATGAATGAACCTTAATCAATTCCCCCGAAATGGTGTTGCCTAAAATGGAGGAAAAAGGTTTCTGAGACAAGGTTTATCAGAGTGAAGGCAGAGAAGTTCCTTTACTGAAAGCTTTTAGCAAACAAAATACATGACACGTGTGCGCCAGCTGGCATACAGAATTTTACCAATTTATGACCTTACTTAATTATCCTATCTAGGAAATACATCCAATCTTTAATTTGCCCATCCTACAAACCACCCCCCTGACACATCTCTTCTAGAATTGAGTGGAAGGTCTTAAGACCACCCTTTCCTCATGTACCTTCATCTTCTTCACATTATGTCTTGAATTTGGAATTTTTCCAGCACCTCTAACCCTTGTTTATGCTATGACTAATAATAGCCAGACTTCATGAACAAAGATGTGGGGAAGGGCTCTCCCCACGTGACTAAACAATATCCTATTTTGACAATAAAACATGTTCTGGTATCTATCTGGATACAAGGATCCCTATACAGAATGTTCTAACTTAATATCTCTCCCTTAGCACAGAAGCAAGTTTCAAAATATGACACAGAGATTCAATCCAACCTAAGTATGTGGCACAGGGTTTACAAGCTATTTCTTCAAATGCAAAAGATTATAAAACTATGTTAAAATCCACAACTATATTAAGGCTTGCGGCAACACTGGTGTTGATTTCAATGAATGTTAACTCAGAGAGCTTTCAGGTGACTTTCAAAAGTGGTGGAGACAAAACTGCGTGGAAGAAAACAGGATTTAAGCATAAAATTTCCAATTTTTCTTTGGAGTGGGTTTTTTCTTTTGTTTGGGGTTTTTTGGGGGATTTTTTTTTTAATTTGTTTTGGCTTTTTTTGTTGTTTGGGGTTTTTTGTTTGTTTGGGTTGGTTTTTTTTTTTTTTTTTGGGGTGGGGCGGTTGTGGGTGGTTTGTTAAAAAAGCCTAACAGGCATAATAAAACCTCTTAACATCTGCATTTTTAGATTTTGACATGTCTTATAAACTGGTCTGTAGTTCTTCCGGCTGAAGGAAGTAAAATATTTTTTGACCATGTTCTTCCTCCTCAGAATGTAAGTTGCATAAGAAAAATAGAAAAAGCTCAAAGGCATCCCCTGATGAACGAGGAAACGTCATTCTCTCACGCGTAGGCGCCAGTGGTTTAAAATACAGATGAAGACTAAAGCAGAAGAGGCAAGAGAGAAAAGTATAGCTCTAAACACCAAATGCAGTCCATGAATCTAAGTCATAGGTGCTCACCTATTCCATGGATCCAGCAGCAGGGTGATTAGGAAAGGCTGCACTGGATTCCTGCAGGTATTCCTTCCCTGTCCATCTGCTGTACCCCACCTGCGTGCTTGGCTGGTAGCATTACTTACCCACGTGCTCTCCAGACAGACTGCAGGGATGAGCTGTGCCATCTCTGAATGAGGACAGCAGGACTCTGCCTTTGCACGTCACCTCTGATCTGTCAAAGCAGAGGCAGAACAGAAGGAAGATGCACAGGCACCTCTCAGGAAGCCTGTGAGTGACAGCATCACTCACTCACAGTGCCTGCTGTCAGATCAGAGCTGAGGTTTCCTGTGCTGCCAGGGGGGATGGTAATTAAGTAACCTAATCATATTGCCATTGAAAAGCAGCTGGCTGTAGGTCTGTGTGCTTTGTGGATATTTCCACAGATCAAACTTAGCCGTGGCAGACCACGCTTACGATATAACTGTGTTCATGTGTGCTTGTCAGTGATACAGCAAAATAAAGAATAAATCTGTAATATCCCATGCAATTGCTAGTCATACACAGTGTGAGGTCAACAGAGAAGAAAGTGTTGCTGAATGACATTGCAAAGAGGCCCCACTTTGTGCAGGGCCAAGTGCAAAGCCTGACAAATGAAAGCCAAGTAAGTGCCTCAGCAATGCTGTTTCAATGCAACAAAAATTCAATGCAAAAAAAGTTTTCATGCAGAGCATGGAACAGCCCCACATGGGTAAACAGCTCCCACTAATAAACTGCAAGGATGTGAGTGTCACAGGATGCTGTGCCAAAATCCTTGCTGAGCTTTTGCTCAGTCCTTACCTCCCACTGAATTCAAAGTAGGTTAGTCAGCATTTAGCCAATGGGCCATTAAATTGTTTTACTTGAAATGCTACACAGGGGCAAACTTTGCCATGCTGAAAACAGGCCTCTGCAATACCAAGGACAGATCTGTGAGAATGAGCAAGAGGAGAAAAGAGATTAATGTGGGGAAGGAGAGGGGATTTTGTTTTGTTTGGTTTGTTGCTATATAGGGCAGGACAGTGCTCATTTAAATCCTTATTTTCTCTTATCCTATTTGCTCAGACATACACACATACATGCAACCCCTCAAACAGTGTATCTAGGTTGTGACAAGTAGCATCACATGCATCTGTTGGGAGGGGAACACATGGGATGAAATTAGAGTTAGAAGCAGCAATCCCAAATCTTCCTCCACTGATCATCAGGCTTACGAGATGTTTATTTACTGGAGATCCATAACACACTGCTTTTGTCAGTTTTACCACTCACCTCAAGTATTCTCTTGGTATTTGTCTTCTAAACAAATTACTACTTTTTCAAAACTTTAATATAAAAAAAAAAAGGAAGGGATCAATAAAATAGTCACTTTTAATGAAAACCCCCTCAACATTAAAATAGTTTAAAAGTCCTGTTATCAGGGAAAAATCAGAGCTCTCCCTCAGGATGGATCACTGTCATGCCAGGGCCAGAGGTCCTGCATATTTTACCCCAAGGGAGAGCTGTGTTGTCCTGTCACCAATTTAAGGGATTTGTTTTAAGATGCTGAAAAATCATCCAAGCAGCTACATGCTCACGGATTAAAAGCAGAGCAAGAGGGTAGATTAGTTATTGCTGCAAACTGAGAAACAACTCATTCAGTTTTCAAAAAACACATAAGCATAGTATTTTTTTTAAAAAAAACCCAATATTATAATTTAAAAAAAACCCTTCCCACAGAGCACCCAGCTGGGACATGGGTGACATCCCAGTGTTAACTCCTGCCTTGAGGTGCACTGGAAATGAGATTCATTGCTCCAGACCCCAACCCAGCCATGCAAACCTGTAGAAATATCACTTGCGTACTGCTTGTGACTGTAGCTCAGAAAGTAAAAGGAAGGAAAAAACCTGCTGCATGCCCACTGCAAACCTGCTTAAATGTGGGGGGAAAAAATACTTAACTTACAGAATTTAGAATTGCTTTTCTTTAAAAAATGATGTTAAATGAGTAAAACACATCATGTTGACACAGCAAGATGCCTCCGTTGCTGTGTTGAAGTTATAGTAATAAATCTTTTCCTGAAGCAGTGGTAATGCATTGATAAGCATTTCTTAGAGCTCCCCTTCACAGCTGCATAAGGCCACTGTTGGAATCACCACCAACAGCTTTCAGTAGAACTGGTCAAAGAAAGATGAGAACATTTTATGATGGAAAACCTGAGTCTACTGGAATGCAAAGCACTCTGCTGAATGATGCCTTTTGCGAAGATTTGGGGCAAAATCTTTGTAAAGTCCAGCAAGCCCTTAGAAAAGCCTGTCTTAGCATTTTCAGAACAAAACTAATTTTGTTTCCCTTTAGAAATAAACTTCAAGTTATGTTTATAATCCATAAGATAATTTTGTGGCAGAAGTTAAAGCCTATCCTTTCATTTTACCTTAAATACTTTCCCGATGTTTCTTTTGCAGAGATTTTTGAAAGCTGAGTGATATTCATTGTTTTCTCACGCAGCACCTGCTTTTTCCACTAGTGCAATCAGTGGGAAGCAGCGTGTGAAATTTGTGGCAGTTGCAGCTGGAGGTCATGATCCAAACCAGGGTGTTACCTCTGACCAGCTGAGGCAAGGAGAGTCAGTGGACAGTAACTATCACACAGGATATCTCCATTGTAGCCATGGGGCTGGATGGAAGCAGAATAAAAACACAAAAGAGAGAGTGTTCATGCTCCCCTTTCACTCTCTCGCGGATTCTTTGACTTGATCAGACCATACATATAAGCCTGGCTCTGACACAAGCCTGCAGCACCTGATTTCCCCCTACCATCTCAGTTTATAACCATGCAATTTTAACTGCCTGGCGCTTCCCAAGTTATTATTTCTGTCTGACTTTTCCTCCCAGACCTTATGAAAGCCAGTGACTGAGAATCATGCAATGCTAAGATTAAATTAACAGCTTAACACAGAGATCTCCTTTGCTTTAATTAAATGTTATGGGTTTAAGGTTGGAGAATTTTCTCTTTCCCTCACCCACCTGGACTGGGAGTGAAGCCTGGAGCGGAGGGG
>JAWWEU010000001.1:48911186-48951903 GCA_035583155.1 Acropternis orthonyx | reverse complement strand
AAAATGGGTAATCCACTTCACAGATTATAAAGGTTTTTCTTACTTCCCCCCCGCCCCCCCCCCCCATTCTGTCCCATTTTCAGTATTGACAAATTTGTTGATGCAGGTGACAAAATAGTCAAAGCCTCTTTTGTAGTTGATGGCTACTGATGGTCTCCCTGGGAGTTCTGAAAGGAATCCTGGACCTCAGTTGCAAAGAGAAAGCCCTTCAGATCAGCACAAGTAACAAATATGTTTCCTCTCTGCATCTTAAATCTGTTGCCACCACAGGTTGGCTACCCAACAAAAGGCAGCTGGATGCTTCTTTGTCGCTGGCAAATGCAACTTTTCACAGAACTTTTTTCCCAGTGAATGGTCCAAGATTCTGCATTCAGAGGTAAATAAAACCTCATGGTGTTTCTGCAAAGATATACAGACACAGCCGGCTCTCTGAGTTGATAAGTCAAAAATTGCTTCCAGCTCCCAAAGTCTGCCCATAAACAAGCAACTGAGTGGTTTTCCAGTGGGGCAGAGAGGGCAGGTGGCCAGTGTAACATCACTTCCCTTGTGGAAATATCCCTGAGGATCTGTATATCTTGGGCACAGTTTTGGTATCAAGGCAGAATAGCAGGTTCTAGTGGTGGCAAAGCAATTTTTGCTCAATCTTATTTTTTACCAAGCTCTAACTACAGAATTTGGATTTTCATTTAAAACAGTTTCACATTATTTTATGCTAACATATAATATCTTTCAGATGCAATCCTACTACTTAGAAAGCACACATTTATCCTTCTGTCCCACCTAACAGCCCACAATACATCCAGAAGAACATTCAGGACACAGCTCTGGGTGATATGATTTATCAATGTACTTTTCCAAAATTAGAAAGAGATGTGGTATTTGCACATTGTTAGTTCAAATACTCAAACATGAGCAATTTAACCACTGGTCTCCAAAGGGATGGAGTAGTCATGTTTTTTGACTCTGGGATTATTATTCCTCTTGGAAACCACAGAATCTTTTCTTAATGTGCTTGGTCCTCTGCTTAGTGCAAAAGGTTCTTACTTGCATGCGATGCAAGACTACAAATAGCACCAGTTCAGCTGTCTTTAAAGGAAAACAAAAGAAGAGACAAAGTTTGAATCTTGAAAAGTAGCTCAAACTTTCCACTCAAATTCATAGAATCATAGAAATATTAAGGTTGGAAAAGACCTCCTAGGTCATTGAGTCTAACTGTTAACTCAGCAACACCGTGTTCACCACTAAACTATGTCCCCAAATGCCACATCTACCCATTTTTTGAATGCTTCCAGGGATGCTGATTCCACCACTTCCCTGGACAGCCTGTTCTAGTGCTTGACCACCCTTTCAACGAGGAAAGTTTTCCTAATATCCAATACAGGCCTCTCCTGGGACAACTTGAGGCCATTTCCCCTTGTCCTGTCACTTGTTGACTGGAAGAAGAGACTGACCTCCACCTGGCTATACCCTCCTTTCAGGTAGTTGTTAAGAGTGATATGGTTGCCCCTGAGACTCCTCTTCTCAGGGATAAACAGCTCCCTCAGCCACTCCTTATCAGATTTGTGCTCCGGCTCTGCTGCTCTTCTCTAGACGTGCTCCAGCATCTCAATTGTCCATCTTGTAGTGAGGGGCCCAGAACTGAATGCAGGATTTGAGGTGTCACCTCACCAGTGCTGAGTACAGGGGGGATGGTCACTGTGCTGGTCCTGCTGGCCACACTATTTCTGACAGAAGCCAGATGCCACTGGCCTTCTTGGCCACCTGGACACACAGCTGGTTTGTGTTCAGCTGCTGTCAACCAGCACCTCCAGGTCCTTTTCTGCTGAGTAGCTTTCTAGTAACTCTTCTGCAAACCTGCAGAGCTGCATGGGATGGTTGTGACCCAAGTGCTGGATTCAGCACTTGGTCTTATTAAACCTCACCCAACTGGCCTCAGTCCTTCAATACAGCCTGTCCAGATCCCTCTGTAGAGCCTTCCTAACCTCCATCAGATCAACTCTCACTCAATTTGGTGCTGTCTGCCAGCTTGCTTCCCACCCCTCATTCCCATCATCAAGCGCCAGTTTTGTTTTCTCTTGAACAGCACAGGTATTGTATTTTCTGAGAGCTCCATCTGACTTGCACACACTCTGCCGGTGGGCAGAGCCAACCCTGGACAGCCTGAACCTGTTCGCCCAGGCTGGGCAGCTCCATCTGCTTGCACTACCACTCTGCTTGGGTTTATTTTTACTCTTTTCTTTCCAGAAGCTATAGTACACATTTTTTCAGAGGCATCTAAATCTGACTAATCCCTCAGGAACGTCTCAGAGGAGGAACTTCCCACAGAAAAGCACAGTTACTTGCAGTAAAACTCCCACCAGATGCATCTGCCCCTGGGACAAGATTTACACTATGTCAGGGAAAACTTTCACCTCTGCATAGGTGCACACTTTCCTTCTGCAAGAAAAAGAAAAAACAATCCACTCTTACTTATGCCCTTCAAAAGTTTTTGCATTTTCCATAAATTTGCAGACCTCTTACACCTTTTCAGAGCACTCAGACAGCACCTGTTTCCCTAACTCCCTTTCTTCAGGCATCCATCTCTACTTCCCACAGCCAGCCTAGCACAGGACTCAAATGCAGCCCTCTCTGCTGCAGGCACCAGCAATAGTGCCTACAGAGATGCAACCAATATAAAAAGAAATGTAGCTCCTTCCACTGCTATCAAAAGTCAAACAGGTGACTATTGCCTCTCCATGAGCATCGGTGAGCTCAAATAACTGCTTTCTTATTTCAAAATCCCACACTTCAAATGTCTTTAAAGAAAATTTTTAAAAAAAAGAAAAAGAAAAAAACACCACGTTTGGACTTTGAAAAGTAGCTCAAAGGTTCTGCTTAAAGGTCCACCCCTTGTTCCCACTTTTATGCCACAGCTTTCTTTTCTGTTGAACATACGGTAAAAGGCATATCCTTACCTCACCTTTACTGAGATCTCTGATTCCTGACCAATACCACAATGTGGCCAGAGAAGTTTGGACAGGCTTTAGTACTTAAAGTCCCTTTGGATGAGCTCTGTGTCTAGAGGCTGCATTTAAGCAGCCACTCCTAGGTGGGCAGCTGCCCAGTCCAGGCTGCATTGCCTTAAACACAGGTGGGAGTCACAGGAGAGGACAATCACCACATAATTTGCAGGATCTGCCTGTGCTCAGAGCACATCCCACTCTCATCAAATGAGGGATGGAAACGGTGGTGTTGCTAGACACGTTTTAAGTCAATGTCCAGTCATTACCTACAGTCCCTCCTACAGAAACTGTTCCCATTTCTGTGGGAGCTGCTCAGGTGTTTCAGAAGAAGGCTGGAAGTCAAGTGGCCTGAGGGCGAGGGACTAAAGCCACCTTGCAGGGACATGAGAGCCCAGTGAGCAGCATGCCAAACCCTCCCTATACCTTACTGGCAGTCTTCCAGGGTTAATCTACTGGAAATTTCTGTGGTAGTATCCAGCACAGCTGCTGGGTCTTATTGCCACCTGAGTCATTTACCCAAGGGAAAACCCACTGCAGGCTCTGGACCCACATACTGCGATGAGAGTGGGAGCAGGAGAGAGAGCAGCATAAATAGCAAAGTCATGTTCCTGGGGGCAGCTGCTGAAAAGATGACTGGGATGTGCAGCTACGTGCCATGTAGAGAGTGGGGTGTTAAACATGCACAGCTCGCATCCCTCATGCTCCCGAGGGAAGGAGGAGGGAGGGACCAGCCTCAGGACATGCTGTACATGCCCCGGGGAAGACGGGAACATGTGTAGCTGCTCTGCATCTGTTTCCTGATACATTAGCCAAACAGGAGAAAGAAAGACACAGTGCTTCTGTGGCTCTGAAAACTGAGATAAAGGGAATGAGGCTTATAGTCCTTGCAAGCAATGTCCTCCTTATCTGCTCCCAGGGGGGCACTCCTGCTGTCCATACTGACCTGTGCTCTCACAGGTTTCGCGCTCACCTGACCACAGGCTTGGGGGAAACCCACAATGCAAAACACCTTCTCTCACCCCTTCTCCCCAGCTGCCCCCTCCCTCAATTTTAGGTAGGAGCAATTGTATCCACAGTAACATAAATGGGTTGTGTTCTGGCTATGCAGAAGGGAGCACAGAGCTCACCCCTGATTGTCCTTGCTCAGGCTGAAAATCAGCAGCTCTGGTCCTCAGCAACCCAAGGCCACAGGGAAAAGAGAAGAAAAGAAAAGCTCAGCCTGCCTGGGGAAGGAGGTGGGAAGTGGAGCAAGAAATGCTCTGTTCTTTGGAGCATTTTCAAGATACTCCTGCAGAGATAGCTTCAACTCTGGTGTTTCCCAGTTTCTGAGTATTTGACTTCTGATTTTGTAAATGTTCCATTAACAGCAATGGGCATGTGTTTATTTTTCACAGATTATATATTAGTTATGCATTCAGATATAAGATAATTTCAGGAAATCTGAAAGAGAAATAGGGTATTGTATCAGTAGCTTCTACAGACCTCAACAGTGGACATATAAAATATTTTATGTAATCATTCTGATTTTACCATCTTCACATGTGTGAAGGTAAAAGACTGGTGCTATATGGCTTCTGAGCATGCCTGTACATAGTCTGAAATTTAGGTAAGAACAGCTTCATGTTAAGCAGTTCTTATATAAACCTGGGAGTTTCTTATTATGCCAAGTCAAATGTAATGGGCCCACATCTGTTAACAGTTGTATTTTGGGGGATGAAGTTGTGAGTTTTCTCGGGAAGGTTTAGCCAGCTGCAGCAACCCTTCATTGAAGGAAGGCCAAGGTACTGCAAGTGTTTGCCTGAAGAAAGTAGCACTTCCTGATAGTTAGTATTGCTCCATGGCTTCCTTGTGCCCTGCCTCTGCCTGCTGCCATCTCCCCTGCAGAGCCTAAATTATCTGGACTCCTGTCATCTCCTCTCTAACTAGTACCTGGCAGATTTGTAACCAGGTTTGCAAGAGCCTTGGTCACAAACAGTGATGTTGCAGGACCCTGCACAGAGCTGAAAGCCTCGTGCATCTGGGGGGCATCTGTGTGGGGAAAAAAAACACTGTGGAATTAAAAGATTAGAGTTGAAGAACCACTCCAGCCTAGTTCCTATTGAAAAGGGTTTGAGTTTCTGCAAAGCATTTCATTGTAGAAGTGGTTGTATGCTGAGGTTTGTTTGAGCAAAGGGGTTGCAGTATTAAAAGCAATGAGCTGCAGTGCTGTGCTCTGGAGTGTCTGGCCATATCTGAAGCAACCCAACAGAGCCATGGTCCTGAGCTCATGGTTGGCAAAGACATCAGTGACTCCCTCCTCCTCCAACAGCCGGGACACCATTAGCTCTGTGCCCAGTTCTATGCCGGCACACCATGTCCCCTGTCCAGGCAAGTCAGGGACTGCCTGGTCCCCTCCTCCTGTCACAAGCAGGTGATGCTTCTTACTCAACAAAAATACTTTTACTTCTTTGGGATTTCTGAATACAGTCTGGTCACATCCAACTCTCCTTGGAGGAGCTCTCATAGCCAGCCTCAAGGCTTCCTGCTGCCCCTTTCTCTCCTTCACCTACAGCTCAATGTGAGGACCATCAATGGTGCACCCTGGAAAAACATGGAAATCTCCCTGAGCACAGCTGGGCAGCTGGGGGGGGCGGGGGGGGGGCGGGTCAAGCCCCTGCAGTACCAACCACCTTTTGTGAACTTAGCATTGTGATCCTGAGTCACTGCATATTCCTCTTTTTTAATTTTAGAAGTAGATAACTCCTCTCCTTTTTATCATCTCGATGTATTCCTCCTCTCATATTCATAATCTTTCAGTTACTGAATTTCCCATCAAGTAACACAAAACTCTTTTGCTCTTTCCCAATATGTGACCACAACCACAGACTCCTGGCTCTTTTTTCACCTTTCCTCAAACTTACTGAAGTTTGTTAGTAACTCTTTTCCTGAGGAGCAAGGTGGAGTGACTGCAGTTTTGCGAGCGTTGCTGGCACATGCTGCTCATCCCATCACACAGGTATAAAACTCGCGTTGTGCCAGCACCCTGGCATCTTTGGGCAAGGGGGAGCAGATGGAAACATTGTAGGGACCAAACATTTCTAAGGAAAGTTAGAAATTAAGAGAAAAGTGAACAATTCTCTCAACTTGCTCCAAAACCAAAATTGTTTTCCTACTGCAGAGAAAGAAGAGTAAGAAAAACCCAGTACAGCTAGGAACCCCCACTGCAGATGGAGTTGAGGACCTCTCTTGCCATTCTACTTTTCCATGTAACCTAGAAGTTGCACAGAGGTAGATCTGGTATGTCTGCAACTTGCTGCTACCAAGAGGATCCCAGAAAATGCTGCCACAGAGTTTCAGAGCAGAACAATTTTCTATTAATAACTTTATATCCTTGAATCAGGCACGTTCTTGTGGATAGTGAGCAACTGTGTAGTGCATTCCTTGTTTTGTGTATTATTATCCCTTCCTTTTTTGTTCTATTAGACTGTCTTTATCTCATCCCACAAAGTTTACCCCTTTTCCTCTCAATTCTCACCCCTATCTCACTAGGAAGGTCGGGAGAGCGGTGAGCAAGTGGCTGTACGGTGCTTATCTGCCTGCCAAGTTAAACAGTGTGTGTCTAAAGTCAGATCATGAAGTAAAGGTGTCGTTGTGATTGTGCCAGCTCTATAGACAACTTTATGTCTGCCTGCTGTCTGGTGAAAGGAAACCATGGACAATGTGGTATCAGCCTTGTCTGCAGTTACCGCATCTTTGTACACAGCCTTCTTGACATTTATCAGGTTTGCAGTGTGCACTGTGTTTATAGTACACCTATAATAGTGTTTGAGTAACTCACAGTGTTCTCTTAAGTAACAACTGTACTTTGCTTTGAGGTTGCTGGAGGGAAGGTGTTCTTGCATATTATTACAAGAAGTGATTTGGAGTATCAAAACAACACCAGTTTTTCTGCTGAGTGCCTGGGGATGGAAGGACATAGAGGCCTGAACTAGGAAGGGGAAGAATGAACCCTAGAGGTTTTGGATTTTCAATGTTCTTATGAAAACAATGGTTTTTAAGAGGCATTGCACATGTGGTTAGGCAGATAAAAGGGTTTCTAAACAAAAGGACAGTAGCTTCATCGTAACTGCTGTTGTTCTGATGTTGATGATGGTAAAGGATAGTTTAAGGGAAAAAATATAACAAATATTGCACTGGCAGTTAACTTGCACTATTTTCAACAATTCAATTAAGACTAGAGAAAATAAATATATAGGTTTAAAGATGGTTGCTATAGAAACCAGAGGAGATTTTATAGATGCTTATGAGAGTGAAGGAGGTTCTGATTGATAAGACAATTGCATTCAAATAGTCACTATGGAAACCCAAGGTGACCTGGAGGAGACGTGACTCCTCTCACTCTGTTCCTGTGGGCAGATGAAGACAGCCTAAGTGGGGGAAGGTCTGGGCTGGGTGATAAAGCACACGTTAGCAAGGCAGCACAGTGCTCACCTCAATGCTAGAGATAGTCAATGCTTCAAGTTGCAAAGCTGTGTGAGCACTGACCTCTGTACTTGTGAAACAAATTTATTTACTTACCCTTAAAATAGTGGTGGTTATTTCTCATTCAAATCAATAGGAGCTCTGTAATTGACTTCTCTGCAGGCAAAGCGCTTTTGAGAGATCTCGCTATGTCTTCAGTCCATCAGAGGAAGGAAGCATATTTGCAGATCTCCCATTGAGCTCAGGATTTGGCAGCTGCCTGTGCTTTGCTGAAAAGGAGCCATGGAGTTGCTGAGCACCTTTTGCCTTCACTAACAAGACCTTGTCCCAGAAATAGGACAGAAAGAAAACTGAATATGCAGGTCTCTTTCTTGTAGATTGATTATTTAAGGACAAAAGCTGGTCAGCCTGCACATGACATAAACCAAAACTGAGTAGCTTGATAACACCTCAGTTACCACTTATCATTTGTTTCTGGTATCCACTTTTTAAGACACTGATAGAATGTTAGATTAAAGGACAGGTGCTCAGCACTCCTGAACACAGCTGAAAATTAAAAAGTTATTCCATATGTTTACTTTTATCTTATTATCTTGCTTAAGGCAATGTGTTAATGTCATGGATATCAGCTCCAGGTATTTGAAGTACACCTGTTCCTTAGTAAGGATTCACAGTGAGCCAGACCCTGTCTGGTTCCTCTGCCCAAGCCTAGACACACTCTTCTCCTATATTATTTAGAAAATTTTTGATTCACACTACCCAAATAAGGTCAAATCATACAGATATTAATCATCAGAGATTTTTATCTTGCATTATTTCCAGTGAGGTAAAAAGAACTAGCTGATGGTCTCAGGAAAACACCAATACTTCTGTAATTTCACCAAGTTTCTGGTGTAAACATGCAGATAGGAGGAAACTATGTCATTTGGAGAAAGCCTGAGGATGCAGGTCCAGAGTGCAGGAGTAGAGCATTGAGCAGCACAGCTACCCTGCAGCTCTTGCTCCTCTGGGTTGGCTGTCAAAGCTGGTAAAATTAGTCCAGCCCAGCTGCCAGGCTGCTGCCTTTTCTAACCAGCCTTATGGATTTAGAAATTGCTGTCCCATGTAGAGAACCTAGCTGTGCTTGTACAACAGGTAATCCACAGAGAAAAAAAAAATTCAAAGAGAGAATACTGCTTCTGCTTCCATCATCAAAGGAAAAGTTTAAACCTGAGGCTGCTCCTAGGAATGCAGGTAGCACTGACAGCACTGACTGTGCTGGGACTGGAAGTAGGGAGAGTTTGTTGGACACACATTATCTTGAAAGAAATTCGTACTGGTTTTAAAGATAAGCAAAATTTTTACCTATTAATAAAGCTGTTGACTTCTATGGCTGGAGGTAGAAATTGCTGCTTTAATGGAGACAAAATGATTCAGCTACAAAGAGGAAGAGAAAGAGATTAATATTGAATAAAAGATGCTCTCAGGAAGGTGCAGGCTGCTGGGCAAGTTTCTGTTCTGATTTTGTGTCTGTAGAAAGGAAGTACATGGGTAAATAGAAAAGAATATGTTAAGCTCTTTGCACAGGAGAAAGGGGTGTAAATGTGTAGCTGAGCCTTTTATCCTCAGCACTGCTGCTCACACTCTCCATCACTAAATGGCAGAGCAGCTCTGAGTTATTACTTTTAAGTCTTTTTAATTCATGTAACTCAATCTCTGTGCACCTTCCAGCAGATGTAAGTCACCCTGGAAGAAAGAACAGCTGTAGTTGTTCTGGGAAAATATTCAGGGTGTAAAGTCTCCCAAAGCAAACATGGGAACCCATCAGCTTTCTCCACTCATCAGAGAGGATGGATAGTGTTCCTTTAACAGTGCTGGGAATGGATTGGGAAGATGCTTTTCTGAGAGCTTATCACCCTTTTACTTCAGGCTGAAGAGGTCTCAGAGCACCCCTCTTGGAAGCACACACTGCTCAGTATTCCCTGCAAATCATCCCAGCTCGAACCAGCTCCCCTGGGCCTCAGAAACCCCATATCAGAGGCACAACCTGCCTCTTACAGCCCACTTCGGTAGGCTTCACTTTGAAACCCATCCAAGGAGATGGTACAACCTGCTCTCTTCCTCCTACCTTCCAATTTTTAAGAAAACAAAACCCAACAAAAACATCACCAATTATTGTGATAGTAGCAAAGCAACATTTTGAGAAAACAATTCACAAAAACATCCAAACTCTAGGGGTTTGAAATCCTAAAGCTCTCAGTATTGTGGGCTGTGTTTTGCTTTCAGAGCCCAATCCTTCAGCTCTCTCAAAAGTGACAAGCAGCTGTGAGCCTTATAGCTGTTCCCTCGTAAATACTGTAAACTAACTGCCAGATAATGTAGGCTTTCTCCAAGAAGTGTGTGAAGGCAGTAAGCACCATCTGCTGGCTTCAGCATGAAAGAGGAAGACAGGAATTTTTCATCAGGTTAAGTGTCTCTTCAGATCTGCCTCCAGTTTTAGGGCAAACTCAAAGAAACTGGTCCAACAACAGCAAAACAAAGCAACCAGGGTATGCCTAACCAGAGCAAAACTGTCTAGGAAACATCAGTCATTCTGCTGACAGATCAAGGTAAGATAGGACAAAGAGAAAAAAGTTAAATGCACTGAAAGTTCACAATAATGTTTTCAGCATTCAAACTGAGCATTGTTAAATACCTTAATTTTTCACCTGGCTTTGCATTATATTTGAAACACAAATGCTTACCTCTGCAGAGAACATGAGCCAAATATTGCCACAGACTTTTAAAAAAGAAACAGCCAGGAAGTGTTTTGAATGAAAATTGTATATGTAGACTTGCTTTGCCCACTCAGACCCTGATCTCAAACAAGGATGTGGTGATTTGGCACAAACAGAGTGAGGCAGTGTTTCACAGATGGCTAATTCATGCAGTAGACATTGGTTACCAAAGGACCAGTGATTAAGCCAGTGAGAGCTGAAGGCACACATCAGCTTGGCAAAGCTGCACAGCAATTTGCAAAAGTTGAACCCAGAGCACCGATAAAAGTAACAAATATGCAAGAATTGCCAGTTTCCAAATAACCAGAAGAGCCAGCCCCAGTCTTTTGCATTCAGAGTAAGACACAAAATGCCACGTTCTGATTAATTCCTAGGAAGGCCTAGTCCTGCAGTGCTGGGGCCCAAGACTATGGCACATCCCTGGTGGTGAGCATGCAGAGCCCCCAGCTCTTCCCTGGCTTGACCCACATGGCAGTGGTGCCTCCCTGGTGTGAGGTGCCTTGTGCCCCTGTCACAAGGACTGCATGGACTGGTCAAGCTGCCAAGAAACTGCCTGGGAGAGACAAAGAGCATCTGCATGCACCAGAGGGGATTTCCCCACCTTGTCCCTCCCCAGGGAGTGCAGGGGTTTATGCCAGGAAGCACTGATGGAGGAAGGCTTGCTCAGGTGCCCCAGACCAGGCTTCCTCTCCCCTTGCTCAGCCTGAGCGCTGTACACCCTGACTTGTTCTGCCAGGCAGAGATTGCATTAGAATGAA
Source organism: Acropternis orthonyx (assembly GCA_035583155.1). Classification (NCBI taxonomy): domain Eukaryota; kingdom Metazoa; phylum Chordata; class Aves; order Passeriformes; family Rhinocryptidae; genus Acropternis; species Acropternis orthonyx. The sequence continues at coordinate 48,940,926 of JAWWEU010000001.1, read as the reverse complement.
TTAGAGTTCCTTATACACACAACCTCTCACTTACTCAGGACAAGGTGAATGGCAGGTTCAAGGTTTCACTTCAGCACAAACCCCTCAAATGTATTATTTTAGTCTATAATCTGCAAATCAGACAATTTAATGGCAAACATTGAATATGTTCATGTGACCATGGTCCACTGAGAATGCCTTACTCAAATCATAAACTGTTATTTCAATGTTAATGCCAGCATTCAGCTCATCTAGTGCTGTAAGTACATCTTCACCATACCAGTACCTTTAAACAATATTTGTCAGCAAAATTAAAGTCTCTGCTAAAACACCCTCATTGCTCCATGACTGTAGCGCCACAATAACCTATTCATGCACTGCAAGGTTTACTGCCTTATCATCCCACTAACCCGATCTTTTGTTTGGCAAAGGTCTTCCCTTTATACTTGTTTACAAACAAATAATACTAAGCTTCCCAGGAGCTTAATTGCTTTTGTTTGCAATACTGCATCTTAATGTGGGCAGTTATTTGTAGGTACTTATGTATCCTCATAGTACCTGGTAATAAACTGTGAAGCATCATGTGCAAAATTAACTGGAACATGGCCTGTTAATTATAAAAGGTGCCATAAAGTACATGTTTCATTTAACAAAATGATTAGTTATAAATATTTTATTGCAACAGCAGGCTGTTTGGTACACCACACAGTAGTTAACAGGGACAGTTTTTTGCATTGGGTCCAACTCTGCTTTATGTCACTTGAAAGGCAACAGCATTTAACCCACTTAGCCAGTGCTCTCCTCAGGCAAATGGCCCTATACTCCTTCAGCAGAAGGCCAAATACCTTCCTCTGGCAGATGTAATATATTTTCCCCACTCCCCAGTGTAAAGCAGGGAATGGCTAGACATGAGGAAATGTTGGGGTCACTGGCTAGGCTGGTAACTGCACAGCATTGTCAATCAGTGTCACCCCTCATTTGGACTGAACATTTCCTAGTGCCAAATTATTCGGAGGCAGGTCTTCAAAAGCCATTAGCTACATTTAACATTCACTCACCATCAAGTGCAGGGTGCGCCCATACATTGCCATTTATGTCTGACTTCAAACCCAATAAACACCCAAGCACCTAATGTGGATAGAGTGATAAAATTAAGATTATAATGAAGAGAGACAAAGTGACCTATTTAGCGATACGTCTTCATATATCCATCTAATTGATGTCAAGGCCGGAGGGATCCAATAGGTCAAGCAGGAACCATTCATGCTCTTCCCAGAAGGAATTTGTTGTGCTGTGAAGCAGTGAAATTCAACAACCACTTAAGATTCTCCTTGATGGACTTCTAAAAAGCACGTGAGGACACTACCACCCCCAGGCTCCATGACAAGACAAGGTTCTGCTGTCAGGTCTGCTCTCTGTGCATGGCTGCCCTCTCATGCCTCCAAGGGGTCACCTCAGACACCTGGCAGAGATTGAAGGCAAATAATATGTGACCCCCACCAGACCGAGAGCAGTGTAGGTAGCATCCTATCAAATATAACAGAGAACGAAGAGCCATCAAATCCCACCTGGGACGAGTGCCTTGTTTGTCACTTATGGCACTGACAAACCTGTTATTCCACAACTCCCTTTTCTGATGGTGGGGCTGGCCCTTGCCTCCTGTCTTCACAATGCACAGCTGCATTTGGGAGCGCCATGGTGAGACTCATGTGGTTTTTGAGAAACTGTCCAGCATGTGCTTATTGCTGCACAGGGAGAGAAAGAGAGACAGTAATGTGGATCCTGCCTTTGGGTCAGTTTGAGCAGGATTAGGATATTAGGATAATTTTCTTATTATCTTGCTCAATTTGTGCAAAACCCAAGAATGAAGCTTGGATCCTGTTCCAAGCAAACTCTCATCTAAAATAGAATGAAAAATTGCATTTTACAGAAGAATTTTAATATGAAAATTTGAATCTCATTTAATACTTCCTCTCTAATGTACCGTAAACCTTGACTAAAATCCTATTTATGAAGTTCTGAGGCTGCAGTTCTTATTCCTGTTTTTGTCTGAAAGACTTGTCTTCCAAGTGAGAAAAATCATATTAAAAGATCCCAAGGCTATCCCCTATGCACACCCACCCACTAAATTCTTCCTATTGCAATTCAGACTTTTTCCTGAAAAGTTTTTCAGCTTATGACTCTGAAAAGTGTGTATGACACAGCTCTGAGACAAACATGTCATGTGAAGAGTAATTCAATTAGAATGCTTTATTTTCATAGTGGATTTTTACTCAGCTGGAAATGATAGGGTTTTGCAACCTTTGTTTTCATGTTGGTTTCCAGAAAACTATCAGAATTTTAGGAAAAAATGTTTTTTTCCAAGTATGGATCAGATATATAAGTTCCAGTAAAAACAAATATGATTATGGAGAAATAAAATATTTTCTGGACTTTTGCAGTCATTCAAGGAAAGTGCTTTTGTCTATTTTCCCCTTCCTTTCTTCGGGAGACATGGTGTTTTTCTGCAAGTGCTCCATGTACTGTGAGTCATTCAGCAAAATGAGACACAACAGTTTCAATTTTTCACAGAGCTGCTTTCATCAATAATTTACTGCATAAATGAGCTCCTTGAGCAGCACCAATTAACAAGATCCTGAAATGGTAAGAGATGAGACAGAGCAGCACTTTGCTTCATTACCAGTACACATACTGCTGATGGCATCAGCCAGGGATCGATCTAGAGCCACACTGTCATACTATTAACACTGCACAAACAGCCCAGAGCCAGGATCTAACTGCTGATCCCAACACTGGGTAGATCCTAAGGGAGAGGCAGCAGGATGAGAGCAGCAAACAGACTGATCACAGGAGACATTTTTGTATTAAACACAGGAAACCTTTGGGAAGGAAGTTGAGGAAAGCAGGAGGTAAGAGGAGCAATACTGGAAGCGATGCAAGTCTGCGATGCTCTCCACCTTCAAGAGGCAGTCCCAGCAGACTTGTACTGGCACCTCCAAGTGACTGCAAAGCCCAGCCCTGGTAGCTCCAGCTACTGCTCCTGTTAGGGGAATCTCTGTCTGGCTTCCCCAGAAGCTTGTCCTTTTTGTCCCTACCACTGCATGGGAGGAGAGTGGAAAGGGATGAACCCCAAGTTCATATTTCCCAGAGTGTGGTGAAGAAGAGAAATCTCCCCTGCAGTGAGATCTCAGCCAGACTTGATTTTAACTCAGTTTTAACCCCGTGTTATAACCATCTCAGTCTTGGCTCATTCTCTTGCTGATGTCCTCAGGTAGAGTTGCTGGCTGGCTTCCTTACCTCTCTTTCTTGTGCACCCTGACTGTGTCAAAGCCGAAGGTTGACAATGCAGGCTCCTGACACCAGCAACAGCTACGCATATTCATGCAACCATCATAATAATACTCAGCATTTATATTGAGAATTTTTCCTCCTGAGCAGCAGACACAGAATAAAATTCTAATTCTGCCCTTCAATAAAATATCTGCTGCTAGTCTCTCACTCCCTTGCCCCATCCTGTTTTCTTGAAAGTGAATAAATAATTGGCTAATGAAAGAGAGGGTGTGTCTTCATGCAGGGATTGGACTGGTGGAAATCTGCTATTTACACCATGCACACTCAGGTCCTGCACACAACATCGGCATTATCCTTCCCCAAGAAGCAGGTCATGTCATTGTGTCCTCTCAGAAACCCAGCCTGACTCAGAAGATGCAGCAGCCAACATTTAGGGATAGAAATTTCCTCCAGTTAAGTTTATGCTATGCCTGTCTAGCTGCATCTGCTGCCAGATGTGTTGCATCCCACTAGCTTTTCTTTTCTTCGGATGATCCTGTAGGCTCCAGCATCCCAGCTTCTCTTTCTCAGTGTTACCTCCTAACCATCCACACATTCTTGTATTTTCTCCTCCATAATTTTGAGGCTGAGCTCAGTAAGGAAAAACAAAGTTCTATCTCGGCTCCACACTTGGTGAGTTCATCATTGGCTTGTGGCCTAGCTGACACACGCGAGTGTCTGGGAATGGCTTGCCTGAGCAGCAAACATCAGTTTGGGAAGCTCATGCCATGAAGATGGGAGGTTCAATTTCTCTGCCAGATCAGAACTGCTCATTGCAGAGCCAATAGCTAGGACTGTTTGAAGGTTGAATTGCATAGCCACTTGGATATGTTTTTGGTTTATATTCTACCTTCCACCTGAACAGCCAGCCATGTAGTTTCAGCATGCCCCAGCCATGTTTTTTTCCCCACATTACTAGGTAATTAGGTTCTCCCAAACTTTTGGTGACAATTCTTTGGCTTTCTGGCTCCTCTTTGCCAAGTTCTATTCACAGAAGGGATGTTAAGAAGTTGAGGGATGCACACTGCAGTGCTCATCACACATTTTCTTTGCAGAAGCTCTTTGCAGGCTTGAAGTGATGCTGAGCCCTTATACTCTCCGATGCATTTACAGTGAGAGACTACTTATGAGGGCATGCAGTGACAGGACAAGGGACAAGCATTTCAAACTGAAAGAGTAGGTTTGGATTAGATATTAGAAATAAATTATTTATGGTGAGCAGTGAAACAGGTTTCCCAGAGAAGTTGCAGATGCCCCATCTTTAGAAGTGTTCCAGGCCAGGTTGGATGGAGTTCTGAGCAACCTGGTCATGGGAAAGGTGTCCTTGCTGATGGCAGGGGGTTGGAACTAGGTGACCTTTAAGGTCCCTGCCAACCCAAGCCATTCTATGATTCTGTGTCCACTGAGGTTGCCTTATTTGCATTCCCTCCTTTGCTGTATCACATAGACTTTCTTGTACTCATGTACTTGATATATACCTATTATATACCCCTCAGCTGTAAATTCCCATGGTGTAACTCATCATTTCCTGTGTTTGTGGAGTCACTTGCCCAGTTGGAACCTGCTCCAGAGTCAGGGCTCCCGCCTCTCACAGCAGCTGCTATCAACAGGAATATGTTAATACTGAAAGCAACAGAAGGATGCCCTGGTTGGTGCTTTCCAGCACATACTCTAGCTGCATGTATGAAAAATGCAGGTGAAAACTAAATTAATGGAAGAAGAGACTGGCGGTATAAAACACAATCCTGAAAAACTCATTTTCAGGTAACAATAGTGCTCATGCTGTGAGATTGCAGAAAAGAATCAGTTTTGCCAGAAGAAGAGTTGGTGATTTCCAAAATGTTAGTAATCAAACACACTGTGTAAATGAGAACAATATGTACCTATCTCAAATCCCTATAATCAGAAAACAGTTTGTTTCTTTCAGGCTCCAGCATGCCAAAAATAAAAAATTAAAAAAAAAATCCAAACACTGCTGATGTCTCCACTTGAGCAGAGATTACAACTGGCAGAGCACTAAGGATCCCTGCCTCCTGTATATCGTGCCTGTGAGCATCCTTACAAAATTGTTCAATGGAGCTGTGGTCCATATGCAGGTGATGTTCCAGGTCCTATGTGAGACCATCCCGTAGCACAGTGCTCGTCAGCACAGCTGAGCTTGAATTGGTGAGGGGGTGCCAGGTTCATGCAGGGATTTTCTCATTATCATTTGCTGCCAGAGAGTGAGAATTATTTCTCCTAATACACCAGCAATGGGGGAGGAGGCGGAGGGAGGCTGTACGTGACTGCCACATTGAGTTGTTAGCATTAAATGCATATATAAAGCTACAAGCAGGCCAAAAATTCCTCAGCTCTAAGCTCTGTTCACACAGGCTGGAATTTGTGTCATGTCCCCACAGAAACCAGTTACCAGAAACATCTGTAACCACAACAGGTGGTATCAGGTATTTTACTTTGTCTTTGACAGTCTTTATCACTCTACTGCCTTAGGTCTTACAAAGGGCTTACAAAATTAAAACAAGGCAAGACAGTAGGGACAAAGCAGGAAAGAAGAAAGCTGGTCCAATATTAAACTTCTTAGTGTTATGAAATTAACCAAGGAGCACAAAACCCCAGGAGCATCTGCTATGAACTCTATTTGTCTGTTGCTACAACACACCAGCAAAAATAATGGCATGGCAGGGTGAGGAGAATGCTCCCTATCAAGTAAAGCACTTGAGAGCAATTTCATATCCAGCAAACATCAGAAGTCCTCACAGATTTGGGATTTTGAGGAACAGAAAAGGCTACTTACAAAGTCTCTTCTACACACTTTCCTTCAGTCCCTGTGCACCACTCTTCATTTCACAGCTCTTCAGTGTGATCATAATGCAGTGTAATGTTTCCATCTGAAAAATTTACAAGCTAAAAAAGCACTTAAGAAGGGTATGACAACATTTACAGACATACAGATGTAAAGATGGTTTTGTCTTGGCCATTGCAAAGTACTTTTTTGTTGAAGCTTATTGCCATAGGAAGGTACATCTTTCAGTGAGTAACTACTTTGAATGCAAATCAGTTGAGTTTCCTTAAATCTTAAGAACATGGGAAAAATAGGTGGCAAAACATGTAAAATAACTTCAGATAAAGCAGTCAGTATTCATGACAGCTACCAGAAAATGGCCATAGCTTTAGATGGGGATGCATTACAGCAGCCCAATCGATCAACAAATGCACTTTTTTTTTTTGACTGGGACAAGTAGCATCAGGTGAACTCCTTATTTTTGATTGAAACAGTTTTAAATGCAAGGAGAAAAAAGACAGAATAGAAAATACATAGTGTTCTAGGATACTTTTCTTTTTTTAAATTTGGACATTTGTAAAGAATAATAATAGTTTGCTTATGATGGTTTTCTCTGTATGTGGAATTATACTCACCATAGTGGTAAGTATTAGAGCTCAGTTAAGCAAAACATCATTAGTACTTCTATCACTTTGGAACAGAACATTTTCTCTGGGTTTGAGTGTGGTTTTTTTAAACAAGGGGTGAATATGTTATGAAAAGGGAAACAACATATGATAGTTTCTGTTACCTAAACCATCCCTCAGCTAAAGTCATGCAGAAATGGAGAGGCTTGAGAAATCATTTAAGGTTGCAGAACGATTCTCCAATTATCATTACAGGAGCTAAGTAGATGACTAAAATAACTTGATCCAGCTTTATGCACTGGCCTTTGAAAATCTTGACAATACTGTTAATTTGTGTTCATGGCTCTCAGGATGTTATTGAGATGTAATATATTTATTATTTATCCTTTTGACTCAAAGGAAAATGGAAAAAAACCCCACTTCTTCCATTAGAAATTAAGTTTCTTGTCCTTGTATTTACAAGGAAAAGCCTGAGAGCAGATAACTTAAAAAAGAAATAGATTTTCAGATGGAATGATTTAGAAGAATTTTTTGATCCAATATTATTACTTTTGTTACCTAATTTATGTTGTGGAGCAGCAGCCACTGTCAATACAAAACTTATTTTTAGCAAATCCAGTAATACTTTACAAGAAAGAAAATTAGCTGAAATGAGTAAAGAACAAGAAGAGTTTCCCTTTTCCCCCCCCAACAAACAAATACAAAAATTAATCAAGTAAGCAATGCTGTAAATGTAAAAGATAACAGGCAGAAGAAAATGCTTGATGACTGAGGCAATTTAATATAATCCTAGCTGTTACATTTTACTTGTAGCGTATAGTTCACTCCAAAAACATGTTGTAACAATTTCTATCACTTCTTTATAGACTGCTATTAAAGCCAAACAGAACAAAAATCCAGAGAAAACTAAAAATTTCTAAACCAATTCCAAAACAATCTTATACTCTCACTTTGAAACAAACAATACCAATAGTTTCATGTGCTGTATCATTTGTTCTACATTTTTCTGGCCACGTTCAAGCTTTTCATGGTAAGCAGTGGTTATTATAATGGTACAGTTTATATGAATGCATAAAAATAAAGATGTCCCTAAAATACAGATGTGGTGCTACATCTACACCTTTCACAGACAAACCTGTAAAGATACAGATGAAAAAATACACCTTTCCTGTGCAACACTTCCAGACTGTGTCATTTCCAGTAATTCCTCATCCTTTCCCTGCAAGACCAATTTTTTCAGTGCAAGAAAATCTTACAGTGGGAAGTCTAACCCCCAAAATAACCTTGATTCTTGGAAAAATCATCTAGAGAATCATAATCCCCATTAATGAGATGCCCTTTTTTTTTTTTTTTAATGCTTTTGAATGATTGTAGAGTACTGACTCCCTTAAGAAAAAGAACACGTTAAAGGGCACGGGGCTTTTCAACAGTGAAACTGAACCGGTAAAAACTCCACTAATGATGACTCACACTTCTTGACTACTTTGCTGTGAGACTGGGGCTTTCAGGAATTAAAGTATCAATTCAAGCAGTTTCCTTCCCATGGGCAGATAATGAGTGGCATGTTCAGGTCTGCTCAAGGGATGCTCTCAGCTTCAGGATCCAGAAGTGCCTTTCATGCCCAGGTGCCCACCGCAGTCACACCCTGGCTCCACGCTGGAGCGAGTCCTGCTGCCTGACAAGTCCTGGCCAAAGGCACCACAGCACCTCACCTGACTTTGGTGACAGGAGACCCGGACCTCACAGCACTCTTCCTCCCCACCAGGTAACTTCAGGAAACGAAATCCGTTTAAAAAGTTACTTATGACTTGTAGGTTACAATGACCAGCCTGACATGACTCAGTATAACTGCTGCTTTAGTAATGGCAGATTTAAAACGCAGCCTGCCAGCTTCCCTTCTTTACCACTGCTAACAGGAGCAATTTTCTAGAACATGAAAGTGCATGAAACAGAGAAGACGAAGCTGGAACAGGTAGTGAAGCACAAATTGCACACACATTTGCATGAGTGGAAAATCTCTCTGACCACTCTATTTCTATCCAGCTGCCAGGATTCATCTCAGGGAAAACAAGGAATAATTTTTCCCTTTGTGACTTTATGATCTCATTGCTTTCAAGAAATTGCTGCTGTATTCATACCATACAAGACATAGATATACTGTCTTTTTATCTAAACTTGTTCACCACAGTCACATCTATGTAAAAAGCAGGATCTGAAGAGCAAGCAAAAATAGCAGTTATAGGTTTAATATATAAGTATTTAAATATTTCATAACAGACTGAGGAAAACAAATCAACCTACCCCACTCAGAACAACTCTGTCTCTCTAGCCGGGATCCTAATGCCAAACATGAAGGGTTAGGCACGTATTTAGGGGTCAGATTTTCAGAAGTGCTTAAGAAGCCGCAAATTCCATTAAGTCAGAGATGTGTAACAGCTTTCAAGATTAAGTTACTTGTATTTAAGTGCTTTAATGGAGATTTAGCAACCTAACTTCATGAAACCAACTTTGAAGGTTTCATTTACATAGCAAGGGCAAACTATCCCGGTTTCAGGAAGAGACAAGCCTGGACAGCAAGGTAATAAGGTATTGCTCATCCTCTGACCCAAGTGGATGGCGTGGCCTGTGCCGGGTCCTCCCCTGGTCCCAGGCATGGGGCTATCTCATGCAAGTGCATGGCTGTGGGACACAAGTGGACATTCATCAGGAGAAGAGACAGGAGGACAGCTTATCATCAAAGAAAAGGGATCAAGATGCCAGCGACAGCCCTGCATCTCTGACACAGGTTGCAGCTGAGGTGCTCTGTTTCCCCCTACTGGTAAAATTTCCAATGATCTTTTAAAAATGATTTCTGCTGGAGGTGTCCCAGGTCCACCATGCGCTGCTTTGCTTGTGAGCCCTACTTAAACCTCTGTCATTCTTCGTAAATCCCCTCCTTGGCTGAGTCCTTTGCTGAGTGCTGTCTTACAGCTTGTCTGTTCAATGGTGTTGACTTCAGCAGAGTTGGACAGGAGTTTAAATTATTAAGAAATATTTCAAGGTGATTTATGGATATTTGGAAAGGCTTCATTGATTTCTCAGCGTGAAAGCCATACTGCAACACTGAAGCTTTTCTAGGCAACTTAACAAGTCTTTTAATGAATTGCTGCTCTTTGCTTGTGTTCAGAAGCCAGAACAGAGGTTCTGTTGTTGGAAAGTCTCAAGATTACAAGGTGGTAAGAAGATGTAGTAATTGTACACATTGCACTGAATGCATTATCCAGGTATTTTAATTGCTCAGCTAGACCACATGGCCTGCAGCCAGCTCCAGTAAGACTTCATGCATGATTCTCTATTTGCAGCTGCCAGAGAAAACATCAGTGTTCACATCCATTAGTGGCCTCTGGAAGTGTGCAAAATTAATTTGAGAAGGCGCTTACTGAGCTTTCACAGAAAGCATCTTAAAGACACGTGGGTTTCCCATCTTACAAACTTCAGCTGCCTTGGAGACTTTCAGGTTTTTTTCTTCCCTTCCACACAATCTCCCTGATGCCAGAGGTTTCCCATGTACTATCCAAGCAAGTGCAGTTTTGATCTGTGGTAGCAGTAGCAGGGGTGATGTTTTAAACTGAGAATGGGCTTCAGTTTTTCCATCTGAAATAAGAACAAATTGAGAATTTTAACTCCAGAAAAACTAATTTATGGCACTATTTACTCAGATACAGAGGTGCCAGGGTTGTTCTTGAAACATCCAACCATTCATGCTCAAGTACTTCTTTTTAATATGACTAATAGTTTGTTTGAGCTATTGGACATGTCTTGGCACAAAGGATGTTGTAACCAACTTCAGAAGAGCCTTCAGCAAACTGGCAGATGCTTTGAGTAAAATCATAACTAATGCCATACCACCTAGTGTGTCTTCCAGATAGTAGGAATTTAAATTGCAGTTAAAGAAAATTATGGGAGAAGGAGAGGAATTTGAGTGCTCTGGGACAAAATCAGTCAGTTTTGATCTGTTTAGTGATGGCTTATATCTGCCATCTGTAAACCAAATACTTCTGCACTGCTTAAGTTAGACGCAAATGAATTTGATCTGCTTGCATTGCCCTCAACACCCCACTTTCTGAACACACAGGTAGACTGGCAGTGTAGCCAAGAAAATGTGTGCTTCACTGAAGCACTAAACCCAAGCCACGCTGGAAAGTTGTCAATAGTGTGTATCAGCCTGCAACTTCAGTAAATGTTGGAGGAGGAACTTGGTGGAAAATAACTGCTTAAATCAGCCCAATCTCTGCTGCTGAAGATAATGAGATTCCAGTGACATTACTCTGAGATTAGCTGGGGGATCATGACCACCTGCAATAACTGTGGGCATAATTTATCTTTCTTCTGCACTGTTGTTAATGTGCAAGAAAGCGTGAGCTCAGATGGATTATCTGATCTCTGTTTGATTTGCAGGATAAACCATTAGAAGAAAAAACAATCATTTCATAGTAAACTGAGCACAATTAACAGGCATTTGGGGACAATAGACATTTTTCCAGAGACACTTCTGAAAGCAGAAAGGGACACAATGGCAAAATCACATGATTTAGAAATTCTCTAGGGAGCACAGTGTGAGAAAGAATGGGTCTTTTTGTTAACCCTCAGTAAATGATGAGAAAATGGGCAATTTCAGATCTCATTGCAATTTGGAAATGAGAAAGCTGAGTGATGCTGGATCATACATCTCATTACTCACAATTTCTCAGTATTCTGTAATGTATTTTGCTTGGCTGGAAGCCTCCATTTTTGTACTTTTCCCCAACTGTGATCTTAATGAACACAAATGCTTTAATCATGTCAGAAGGACTGTTCCCTTCTTGCCTGATTCGGCTCCTTCCCAGGCATCAAACATTGTCACAGTGTGGTCTAACCTTATGTAGTGAGAGCAAAAGGAGACACCAGGTCTTTTCTGTTTAACATGATGTGACCCAAAACATACCTGAGTGAAGTACCCAGATCAAGAACTGCTGAAGAGAAGTGCAAGACAGCAATGATACTTTGACTACACATGCAGTAGGTTAAAACTTCTTCTTTTTCTCTATCCTTTTTTCTTTATTGCTTCTGTGTTTTGATGCATGGAAATTTAATGAAGATTTCTATTAGGTCAAGAAAAAGACGATTTGCAGCTAAAATTTGTCACAGTTCAGAAGACTTGGTGGGTAGATATGCTAAGAATCATGTGGTCTTGTTCTCAGTTTGGCACTGATTTTCCATGTATCTAGGAGCAAGTCTGTTGTCTCTATTTCTGTGTCTGGAGAAAGACTTGATTACCTAACCCTGTCAGAAAAGTGCTTGGTGCTAGTGTGGAGAAAACAGATAATAGGAGCTAGTGTTCTCCATCTTTCAGTAACAGCAGAACCATAAAATGAACCTAATGAAGGAATTTTGTGCCCAAGACTTGAAGGCCTCTTCAATCTATGAAGAGTAGGGCAAAACTTTTATTCTCTTTAATGGTTTGCTATTGGACTTGTTCTACTGAGTGTCCAACAAAACTTCTATAAAAAGTGGCTGAAGTGTGATTTGATTGTTGACTAAGAAAAAATGTGGGGGTCTGTTTGTGAGACAGGAATCTCAGCTCTTAATGGAGATTACTTGGTATCATCAGCATAGTCTAGACAGTGATTCTAATGGCCAAATGAAGGTGCCTGCTGGGCTCCGCTGGGGGTGCTACCTCAGTACAGGCACCCAGTGCTGCTTGAGATGCCCTGGGCACCCCACTTAGGGTGTAGATGCTCATGCAGAAGGATTTGAGTGCTGTCTAACCTGTGCCAACCTCACACATCTCCCACCCCCTAAGAACCTCCTGTTTAGACCAATGAACTGAGCCCAGGATCCCCACTAGCAGTGGTGAGAAGAGCAGTGCGCCACCACTTCCCTGGAAGTCAGTGACCACTGTAGTGCTGACTGAATTCAGTGGAAAGCAAAAAAAACTAACACAACCAACACTCGCTGCTGAGAACAGAAGTATTGAGAAATAACCCTTAGCAAAGGGTTGCCAAGAGCAGGTTGAGCTCATCCCCCTACCTCAGGGCTGACAGAATCAGTTGTGCCAGTGCCACACTGGACTGGTGTCAAACAACTGCAACCTGCCCTTTGTGCCAGACAGGTTTGTTGGGTTAGTGCTTGGTGCTGCTGTCAAGTTACTAGTGAAAGTGCACAATAAACTTCAGTTCAGGACAGGCAGCAGATATCCTACAGTCAATATATCTGCTCATATGATGAGTTAATCTTTGATCACTTCAGTCTGGTACATGATCTAATTATTTTTGCACCTTGCAGTCACAATTTCATTTAGTCCATATCTCCCTGTTCTGCCAATGAAAGCTTCATATAAGACAGCAGAAATCTTGCTGAATTCTAGATACAAAACTTCTGTTTCTTCTCCTTTACTCACAAGACCTATCACCCAGAAGAGATGTGGATTAATTTAACAGATTGTCCTTGGCAAATGCATTTTATCTGTTACTCATTTTCATGCTTACAAGTTATTAATTTATTCTAGTTTTTTTTTCAGAATTCAAATGCTGACTTTGGCTGGAGTTAATTTTCTTCACAGTAGCTGGTATGGGGCTGTGTTTTAGACTTGTGCTGGAAACAGAGTTGATCACAAAGGGATGTTTTAGTTACGGCTGAACAGGACTTATGCAGTGTCCAGGTTGTGTCTGCTCCTCACTTCACCCTGCCAGTGAGTGGGCTGGGGATGCACAAGGAGTTAGGAGGGGACACAACTGGGACCGCTGATCCCACCTGACCCAAGAGATATTCCATACCATGTGGTGTCATGGACAGTATACAAAGCTGGGGGAAGAAGAAGGAAGGAAGGGATGCTCAGAGTGGTGGCGTTTGTCTTCCTAAGTCACTGTGATAGAGCCTGGCTTTCCTGGAGATGACTGAACACCTGCCTGACTATAGGAAGCAGTGAATTAACTCCTTGTTTTGCTTTGCTTGCATGCGTACTTTTTGCCTTACCTGATAAACTGTCTTTACCTCAACCCATGAGTTGTTATCACTTTTACCCTTACAATTCCCTCCGTCCATCCCACTGCAGGTAGTGAGCGAGCAGCTGCTGGAGCCTAGTTGCTGGCTGTGGTAAAACCACAACACTAATAATTCACTGGTCTTTGTTGTTGTTGTTGTTGTTGTTGTTGTTGTTGTTCCTTTTTTTTTTTCCTTTCAGGAATGAACCCTACTGAATAAATTTAAATACTCTATTATAAAACCTGTATAACATTAGGGGAAGCCAAGGCCATTGTCTTAGGGAACTGGTTGTTCCAGTACCCTATCATATTTACAGAAACTGAAAAATACTTCACATGAAAAGCAATTTACTGAGATAAGCGTCATCTGGAACATCTTGCAAGAAGGTTTCACACAAAAGACCTTGCTACTTAATGTGTAATAGCAATAGGAAAATGTGTAAGCTCAGCTGGCTCCTGTCCTATGCAGGATTTGAAAATCCTGTATTATTTTTAACAGGATCAATGTGAATACAGAGTACTGAAAAAGCAAAACATAATTGGACTTGCTTTGCCAGTCACTTTGCACCATAAAATCTTCCAGCTAAAAACCCAAACAGTTTTATTCACATAGACTGTATGATGCACCAACAACAAGGTAACTGCAAGAATTACTTTGCTTATACACTGTGGGTGGAGTCTGTGCTAAAATCACAGTTGAATCCCGTAGTATTTTTGAGATCCATTCCAAGATGATGCAAAGTACAAGAATCTGGGTTTTTTGTTCCCCTAACTACAATTTGCTATGATTTGGAAAAAGCAACTCAAATTCTGTAACTAGGAGTGTGAGGCCTTTGGGACAAATGTTCCATTTTCTCTGGTGGCTTGTACATACCTTTGCACGGTGGGGCATTGGTGGGAGAGGGACCTCTGAGTGTTGTTGTCATCATAGTGGAGGGCAAAGCCCTGGCACAGTTCAAAGGCGTTCCCATTACTCTGCTTGCTCATGGCAGCCTCACAGGCATCACTCACTAGGATATATAAACACACACAATGCTACAATCCCCATCTTGGTAGGATCTATGAGAGAGATGTTTGTGTGTTAATCTTTCATAAGAGAAGGCTAAGGAAATAACATTCTCCAGCTCTGGCAACTCTTGTGTGGGTGAGACTGGAGCAGTTTGTGTTAACATATCCCTCCTGGAGAGTTCTCACTACATAGGAGCACGCTGATAGATTTTTGCAGGTGTACATAAGAGAGGACAGATTCTTTGAACATTCAGAAACATTTTGTTTATACTGAATATTACAAACCATGCTCTCATGCGTTTATCATTGTAAACTCATCTTGGGGAAAAAAAAATCTCAAAATAAAAATATTAGGATATAGCAAAAATATTGTCATATTTTTTTTCAGACCTGAGGAGTTTGTCACCATGGAGATCCTCCTGTTTTCTTCAAGAATGATTCAAATCTTACAGATGGAACATATGTGATAGAAAGAAAACAATATCACCAAGAATTCAAGTTAAACATTTCAGAAAGAGGTTTTTGAACACCAGCCAACATCCACACACTGTTCATGCAGAAAAAATGTGCTTCTACCTTTTTTCTTTCTAATGTTAAATAACTGAAGGTGTTATTTCTAAACCTAGCTGGATTTTAAGGAACTTGTGACACATGAGCTGAAGGCTGGAGTACTTCTCTATTATGTTGTGGGTTTATGCAATGAACTATTCTTTCTAAGAGCTAAAGTACCTTAAGGACATAATGAAGCTAAAACTCCTTGAAAAGCTTGGGTTTAGTATTACTTATGTAAGTACAGTTTTTAACTGAAAACAATCAAATTGTGCATGAGATGGAGCCAAGTGCAGGACAAGGTGGTTTGTCAGCAAGCCCCTGGCTGTCCCTGGAGCAGCTGGAGGTACTGAGCACAGGGAAGCTGGAGTGTGCTCAGCTCCAAAGTGCTGGCACCTCTGGAGTTGTGTCCTGATGGCCAGCAGCAAAACTGCAGCTTCAGGAGCACCTCTGGGAAATAAGGAAAACTGGGTATGCTGCTATTGTCCTGCCTCCTGTGGCACATCAGACTGCACCGCTCCACTTTAGTCACTGCTCAGCCTGCAGAAATGTATTTTTAAACGAGTGTGGAAGGCATTGCAATGACAACCAAGGACAAGACAAATTAGTCTGAAAACGTGTGACAGAGTTTCTCCTAAGCCTGCCTTCCTGCTATGCAGCCCACCTGGCTTTCTGGTCTGTGGCTGAGGCAGAGCTGAGCCCTCTCCTTCACTACTTCCTCCACCAGTATAGCTGTGATGCCAAGCCGGGGCTCTGCTCCGGTACTGCCAGCTGTGCCACAGATGCAATGGGGAGAGCACAGGGAAAGTACTGCACAACTCATGGCAGAAAAGAGCTTGCTGTGCCTCCTGGGTCAGAACAACCGTTTTTTAATCAGGCTCCTGAGAGGGAGAAACATCCTTCCTGTCAAACACCATTGTGTGTTGGTGGAGAGGGAGAGAAAATGGAGCCCTTCACAGCGTTAATTAGAGCAGCGGTGCAGGTCTAGGAGACATAAATCTGGGTTTAGATGACCCAGTAATGAATCAAAACTCCTGCAGCTGTATAACAAAAGGTATAGAGGCAGTGTCCACCCACCCTTGTGAAAGTGCACACTTCACATCTGATGGGGTTTGCTGTCAACTGTTGTAGTTGCACGCCAGAAAAGGCATTGCTTGTCCTTCTACAACACGTCAGAAGATTGGATGAACCATAAAGTCGGAACAAATATCCTGATGCACTCAGGCTAATCTAATAGAGGGAAAATTGGGTACTTAATCAGGATCAGATTTATCCTGCTAGACCCTGTAGTATTACCAGTGTGGATCTGCAAGGATAACAGTGAGATCTAGTGTCCCAGGCACTGGAGAAGCCTGGGCAAGTCCATGGCACATGGAGCTAGGAAGTCTCACAGAGAACAGAAAAGCATAGAGCACCATTCAAGGGGGACAGACTTTCTTGCAATGGCTTTACCCTAGGAATATCCAAGACACAGCCTAGATGCTGAGATAGGGCTCTGCTTGTGTTTTTTCCCCCCTTCTTTCTTTTTTATTCCCATAATAATGAAAAGGAAAGGTCCAAGGTATTTCCATTATGAGTGAACAAAAGAACTATTTGGACAAACTAAATTACTTCAAATCCACAGTGTTGCAAATTATCTACTAAGGACAGTGCAGGAAACTTGAGCTGAAAACTTCACACCATTTGTACTTAGCATACATGGATCTTGGAAAAATATGTACTAAAAAATCACTGCAGTTAAGAGATTTGCTATGAAATTTGTCAAACCAAAACATCACTTTCTGTAAATTCAAGAGGTCATCTTTGTGATAGTCAGTAATTGAATTGTACTGGAAATGGTGAGTGATATCACTTAACATCTCTTCCATGAGTCCAAGATTTTTTTGTGTTCTACTCCCTGGGTTGAAATGCTTGAAAAAAAAAAATTCAACATAGTTCTATTTGACATATAGTGAAAATATGTAAGAGAGAATATAATGTTTATTTGATTGGAGATGAACCTCCTTACAATCTGTTTGTATAAATTTATTTCTGTTGATAATAACACTTGGTCTGTTGCAGCCAGTGCTCTGCCCTTGCAGGCACCAGAAATATGCTGTCTACAGCAATGTCACCTTCACCAGTACTGAGAAAAGATTTGCATGAACTAAGGTCAAAATGACTTGACCTATTTGCTCTTACTACCTTCTCTGGAAAATTATTACAGAATTATTCTTCTCTATGAGCTGGAAGCTGCCCTCTGATATCCAGCCAGGACTCATCTGCAGCCAGTTTCCCATTTAGAAGAGCTCTTATCTTTCTTTTGTATTCACACTCTGTACTTTTTTCACTTCAGATGTTCCCTGAAGTTGATTTATGGGAATTGTACACAGTATTGCAAGTAATTTCTTGGCAATGGTCTATAAATGGCTGCTAGTTTTGGGGGCTATACATGGGTAGTCTCTAATCTTTACCCTGCACTGATTGCAAGAAGCTCCCTTTGCTCTAAAAGCCTTTTGCCATATTTTTCTTTTTTTTGTGTTCAGTTTCTAACTCAAGTTTGATATTTGGCAATGCTTACTTCTTCCCTGTACTTCTTAACCAAGAAGAAATTGCATGCTTTGTTGTTTGTGTCTTCCTTTCACTCTCAATAAGCTGTTTCCTTGCTCCAAATATTTTTTTAAAGTTATAATTTTTCATCTAATTGACCATGGAGATCTCCCTTTTGGTTAGAATATAAACTCATCAGAGTTAATGCACATAGTTTTTATATCTTTAGAGGAAAGATAATCTCAGCCTTTTCCACAGGCAAGCCCTTTGATACTTAAAAGCATTAACTAACTCTCCCCATTTTATCCAAACCTATCCTTTTGGAATTAGTGAAAATGCTCTTCCATAAACCTATTTGTGTTCATGCATCCCAAAAATTCAGATGATTCACTTCAAAGTTAATTTCTCTGCCCGGAAATCCTGAAAGGTCCCTTCTACTTTCAAAAATTCCATGTGGCAGAAAAAAAGGGTGCTCACGGGATCTAGAAAGCCTTATGATGGGGAAGCGTGGGCACGGACATATCAGGGGTTGTTTTCATCTTCTCACACCATATCCTCAGAGGCTCCAAGGAAGCATCCAACTCCCACAGCTCAGCTGCACTCAGTTGACCTAAAAGACAGTCTAAGAGTTTGGGGTATTTTCTATTACTAGACAGGGAAAAGGGGCTGAGGGAGTGGAAGCAGAAATTCCCCCAGTCTGTGGGTTTCTTTAGGGTGGAGCAGTACCAATGAAGACAGATCATTGACAGGTAAGAGACCCTGGTTACTTCAGGACCTGTGCTGGAAGGTGGGTCTGGGGTGTCAGGAAGGTGTAGGGCCCTAGGTGTCTGCCACTCAGCTACTGGGGAGCCCGAGCTGGGTGTTTCCCAGCAGGGAATCTGTGACCAGCACAGTGCTGGCTTGGGAAATGCCTGCCTGGTTCCCTCCCTTTTCCAGATGCCATCTCTGTGTTCAGAATCTCAACTCAACGATGACCAGGCTGCCCCAGGTTAGTGTCACTGCTGAGGCTCATGCGTGGCTGTTGTCTCAAGGAGCCCGTGGTGGTGGCATGTCCGTGACCACCCACTTCTGTGAGCACTGTTTTAAGGACAAGCTGCAGGCTTGCTTTCCATTGCCATGGCTCTCAGTTCCTTGGGTAGGCGGCAGTGACAGCTGTGCTGCCTGAGTCATTCTCTGTGGGCCTGGTGGCATTGCCAGCCCTGGCACAGCACCAACCCTGGTGAAGAAGACCCAAAGGATGGGGCTTTCAGATGAGAAGGTGCCAGCGCAGTCTGCTGCCATCCCGAGAAGGGTCTGGCAGGGTCATCCTGCAAGCAGAGATGCAGGAGAGTTCATAGCTAGGCTGGGCATGTGGGCAGCATGTTTGCTTCTGGGAAGGATGGATGTAGCCACAGGAAGCATAGCTCAACAGGTACCAAGAAGTGTCTGTGCAGTAGGTGATGGGCAAGGCATAAAATAAGGACAGTTTGCACCACACAGACCACTTAATAGCCAGGATTAGAACCTAAAAGGTCTATTGATAATCAAACAAGATGCTTGGGGTAGCCATCAAATTAAAAATAAAAGGTACCATTAGGAGAAAGCAGTAAAATAGTTCATCAGTGTAGGGAGAGTCTCTCCCAGTGACTTATTTTCATACCATGCACAGACTTTTAAAAAAGCAGTAGAATTAAACCAGCATTTGAAGCTGCCCTCTGGAGACTTTATTTGAATGTAATATATTTCAATTATTGTGTATTTAAAGTTCCCATGCTAATATACAATCTGCAGAGACTTATAATGTGTGTTGGTTGAAATCTGAGCTAAATTAATATAATCTTTTCATTTAAAAAAATAAAAGAGAAATAATCTACTTGGCTGCAAGTAGAATATTGAGCAGAAAAGAGACAGAATAACTGGGGAGTGATTTTGAAAGCAGCTCTTATGGCCAATTGCTCAGAGCCAGTGCCAGAATATAAGGGAAACCTTATATTAAACTTGATTGTTGTGACCTTCTCTGGTTAACCTACAGAAAGGAAAATGAGCTACACACTGTGTATGATTTCTTGTTATTACAGCTGGGCTGTTTTTCAGCGAACCTGTAGAAGCTGGAATGTTTATTTTTATTTATTTTTGCCTTGTTTTTGTTCAAAAGAGTAAAACCAAATGAAACATCTTCTAGGACTGCACATGTGTACTCATTTCTCTTTGAGTACTGTGACTGTGACCTCTGATCTCACCTCCTTTGTGAACATCACAGCTATGCATGTCCCTGCCTCCCTCCTTCCAGGTTTAGATAGACAGGCTGTGCAATGGGTATTGAGCATTGTCCTCTTCTCAGTGCAGAGATTGGAGCTGTACCTGGCCCTTGAGGGAGGGCTGGTAAGGTAAGCTCTCTCTTCTTCTTCTTCTGAGGCAAGCACCACTTAAGCTCCCCTGGGGATTGCATAAATGAGGTGGGGAGCAGCAATTTGATGTATTTATGTGCAGCAGAGTCAAGAGGGCCTCACTGTGCCTGGGATGCACATGAACAGAGCTCCAGAGAGCTCCCGCTGTGGGGCACCACAGGAACAAAACAGACCAGCAGTAAGACTGGAGGGACAAGGACAGTGCAGTCATGTGTGTGCTTTTGCATTCTTGTCAGCCTCGGAGGTCTTTTGCAAAGGTACACTAATGTATGCAGCAAAATCAAGAGCATAAGAAAATTCCCACAGAATCCAGACTCAGTGAGCTAATTGTGTATTAGGTCATTTTCTATGTGCCTTCCAAGATGACTACGTATACTTAATTAAGATGCCTAACGTATTTTGTTTAGCCTAAATGGTGATGGAGGAGGAAGGTTATTGGTCTAGTGTCCAGGGTATTGGCAGGGCTGACTTTTATGTGGATTGGAATTAATCAGGCTTTCAGTTTCCAAGGAATAAAGTTACTCATAAGGCTCAGTCACACAATTACTTTAAGGGACAGTGAAATCACTGAAAACATTTTTTGAAATCATGAGATTCCACTGATTCATCTTTCTGTGTCATTTCTTGGCCTCAGCTCTCACTACAGGAAAAATATGCATTTGAATTTTATTGAAAATGAGGTTATTTAAAGAATAAAACAATCACAGAATGTTTGAAGATGGAACATACCTAGAGATTATCTAGCCCAAACCCCTGCTCAAGCAAAGTCACCTAAAGCTGGCTGCCCAGGGCCATGTCCAGATGGCTTTTGAGTATCTCCAGGGATGGTGGCTACACAACCTCTCAGAGCAACTTGTTCCATTGTTGGATCTCTTGTAAAAAAAGGTATTTCTGTATTTCCAGTTGTTCCCATTACCTCTTGATCTTCCATGTAGCATCAATAAGAAAAGTTTGGTTTTGTCTTCTTTACTGTCTCTCATCATCGGGTATACATTTATAAGGTCCCTCTGAGCTTTCTCTGGGCTGAACAGTCCCAGCTCTCTCAACATTTCCTCATACATCAGGTGCTTCAACCCGTTAATTATCTTCTTGGTCCTTCAGGCGACTCTGTCCAATATATCCACATATTGCTTGTACTGGGGATCCCAGGCTTGGACACAGCACCCTGGGTGTGTTTCACCAGGGCTGAGCAGATGGGAATGATTACCTTCCTTGCCCTGCTAGTGACACTCCTATTAGTAAGCCCAGGAGGTGGCTGAGCATCTTTCCACAATGGTACACTGCTGGCTTATGGTCAGCTTGGTGTTCACCAGGACCCTCAAGTCCTCTGCAAAGCTGTTTCCAGCTGGCTGGTCCCCAGTGTGTTCTGGTGCATACTGTTACTCTTCCCAAGGGCCAAAGCTGGGCACTCCTCTTTGCCGAACTTGAGATCCCTGCCATCCCATTTCTTCAGCTTAATGGTCCCCCTTAATGGCAGCACAACCAGCTGGTGAATCAAACCAATTTGTATCCTCTGCAAACTTGTTGAGGGTGCATTCTATCCCATTATCAAGTTCATTAATGAAGTTGTTAAGCATATTTGACCCAGCATCCTGGGGTACTCCACTAGGGCCTGGCCTCTGAAAGGACTTTGAGTCAATGATCACAATCCTCTGAACTCAGCAGTTCAATTAGTTTTCAGTCCACCTTAGCACTCATAGACCTAGTCTGAACTTCATCAGTTTTTCTGTGGAAATAGATTTGACTAAAACCAGGGTAAACAAAGTTCTCCCCACAGCCACGGGTCATCTCATCTTATAAGGCCATTGGGCTGGCCAAACACAATTTTACTTTCATAACCCTCATAAATCCATGCTGACTTCTTCCAGTTATTATATTCTTCTTCATATATTTGGAAATGTTTTCCAGGATTACTTGCTCCATTATCTTCTTAGACATTAAGGTGAGGCTGACCGGCCTGCAGATCCCAAGACCTTTTTTCCTTGTTTTTCTTGAAGATAGGAGTGGTATATGCTTTCTTCCTACCCTTAGGTACTTCCACTTATCACCACAGCCTTTCAAGCATACTTGAGGTCAGCCTTGTAGCTGTAACTGGCCAGCTTCCTCAGCACTCATGGGTGACTCCCATCAGCCTCCACGGACTTCTATATGTCCAGTTGGTTTAATTGTTCCCTGAGCTGGTTCTCCTCCAGTAAGAGTAACTCTTGTTTGCTCCAGGCATTCTGATGACCATCAGGAGCCCTGGGATTGCTGAAGGTAGGCCTTACTGTAATGACCAACACAAGGGTGGCATTGGGTAAGTCAGCATCTTCCATGTCCTTTGTCACCAGATCCCCTTCCCCCTTCATCAGCAGCCCCACAGTTTCCCTTTTGTTGCTGGTAAATCTGTAGAAGTCCTTCTTGCTGTCCTTCATATCTGTTGTCAGATTCAATTCCAGGTGGGCTTTGACTTTCCTAACCCCATCCCTGCATGCTCCAACAATGTCTCTGTATTCCACATGGGTGCCTGACCCTGCTTTCCATCTCTTGTGTGCTTTTTATCTTTTGTGTTTGCGTTTTGTCAGGACCTCCTTGTACAGCTGCACAGGCTTCCTGATGCTTTTGCTTAATGTCCAGCATGTCCTGCGGGGATGGACCGTTCTTGAGTTTTCAGGGGTTGATCTTTGAAAATTAACCATCTCCCCTGGACCTCTCTTCTTTCCAGAACCATAACCCATAACCCATAACACATTGAATCCTTCTAAACACCCGTCTGAAAAGGCTGACATCTGCTCTTCTAAGTCCAGGGATGTAGTCCTGCATTTTTCTCTGCTCACTCCACTCAGGATTCTGAACACACCACCTCATGGTCATATGGTCATTGCAGCCAGGGCCACCCCAGCCTTCACATCCCTGACAATTTCTTTCTTGTTTGTGAATCTGAAGTCCAGCAGATAATCTCCTTTTGTTGTCTCTTCAGTCACCTGCATCAGGAGGTTATTGTCAGTATACATCAGAGACATCCTGTTTGTGCCCTGCTGTGCTGCCCACCCAGCAGAAATTAAGGTGGTGCCAGTCTCCTTTGAGCCTGTGAATGTGCTTCTTCCAGTTACCTGAAGAAATTACCTTTTTTTTTTTTCTTAATGCTATTTTGGTGAAGTACCAACTGTTTAAGCAAGGATGTTGTATTAAGAAATTACTTATATCCATTCTGCTTTGCTTTCAGCCTTCTAGTGCCATTTTCCAGATTTTTCACCTTTAATGCTGAAGTTCTCTGAAAAGGAAAGGGTTTGGAAAATTTGAGTAAAACTGGAGTATTTATGCTTGAGAATAGAGAACACACACCTCTCCCACCACACGAGTTCACTTGAACCTTTTCTTGAGCTGTCTCAGAGGAGAACAGAGACACAGCTGAAATTTGGCAAAGAAATGCAACACCCAGAGGAGATGCAGCTCTCAGTACTTCAGTAAGAGCCAGCAGCACTGCCCAGTTTGTGCCCACCAACAAGCCTGTACCTGCTTTTCATGCAGCATCATTCACATTAAGGAGGCCTTTGCTGTGTGGCTGATGGATGTGGATCTTATAACATCACCAGAACACCTGCTGTCTCTCTCAAGGTTTTCCCTTTCTCTGCTTGATGAAGTAGCTGTTCATTTATTTGAGGCTTTGCTTTAAACTGGAGTGCGCTGATCAACCTAACTTGATGTTGGTTCATACTCATGTTCTCCCATGTCTCCTGTCTTCTTCTCCTCCAGTACCTCCCAGTGGCATTTTTCCTGTTCATCCCCATGCTTCCCCTTGCACTATAAAGTGTGTAGTGACCAGTGCCCAGGAGAAGCAGGGGACCATCATGGTAGCATTGGAAAGAAAAAAGCGAATTCAGCAAGGCAGGGCCAGCCCTGCATCATCCAATGCCCTTCTGCTTCTCAAATCCACTGAATCCCTTCTTCAATGTAGTGTAGCAGGCCAAGGAAATTTTTTTGTAAGCTCTGTCTAGCCCTGGGGCCATGTGTTGCACATACAGCAAAATGTGTGTGAGATAGGTGGAGAGTCTGTTGGATAACCACACAAAAAAGAATTTTATAGCATTGATGTACATGGACAACTTAACCATACGTGTAAAATAAAGACCATATGTAAAAAGCAACTGCTGGCTGAGAAAGAAAATTTTTATGTGAAGAGATTGAGTTTCAAGTGGTTTGTCAGAGGGAAAAGCCTGTGGCTGTCTGTGAATGGCCAAATGCCTTTACAGGACAAGTGGCAAGGAGCCAGTAGAAGTGCCTGTGCTGTTTGACCAAAAGGACCACCCACATGTGCTCTGTGCCAAGTGCTGCTTTACAAACAAGGGTGGAGGCAGTGCCTAAAGAAATGAGTTACATAAACCATGTAGAATTCATGTATGAAAAGGCAGCGATGCTGAATGCCAGCATCTTGTGGGGCTGTGGTGTTCGATGTCTGGCAGGGCTCAGTGTGCTTTCTGGAGCATCTGTGCACTCATGTAAACCATCCTGTCCCCAAGAAAGCAATGGAGAGTGCAACCATGGAGACTCTGTGTTTCACAGCCACTTGCTCTGTTACAGGGACATTCCTGGTGCCCTTCTGACCATCGGCTCATCAGTGAGGTCGGGAGCATTCCAGGGAACCTGGCAACCATGGGTCTTGATGAGAACAAATATTGTAGTGGTAGTGTCATTATGAATAGGGTTGCTGCCATCTGTTGGTTGAAATCTCATGGGGAGCTGGAAGAATCCTTGAACCGATCATGCTATATAAGATGTAGATATACTGAGAAAGCCTATTCTGGTTTTAACAACAAGTATGATGTGTTCATGTTCTAGAAATTCGATCAGGGGGACAAAATTATTTGTCTGCACTATTACATTACCTGCTTGCTTCCATGTATATCAGTTTAAGTCCTTTGCTGAAATACTGGCCAAAGTTTTATCTTTTCAAGCAGTGGATTTACAAACATTTCTCATGGCAGCACTGCCAGCTTCAGCAGCTTGTGCTGTTAATTCCTCATGGCCATTCCATAGCTGATCTATCATTTCTAGGCCAACACCATAGAACAAACAAGCAAAGTGATATGGACCAAGAACCCCTCCCCTCTTTTTTTTTTTTTTTTAATAAAGTTATTAGTAAGCTGGATAAGTTTCCAGGACACATCTGTATGTCCTCCCATGAACATAGCACAGATGAGAAGGAGAGCACCTATTGAGGCTGCTGAAATCTGCCCTGCTGCTGTGAGAAATTCCTGCCTGTGTCATCAGAACTTTCAGCAGAACAGCAGTCTGTAGCCACTACCCAGATTTGTAAAAGCTTGTGACCAGCCTATGAAATGGCTGTACCTCCAAAGGCTGCAACTATCCAGATTTTGGCTTCTCTTTCTCCCAAGCCCAGAGCACCTCAGTATTCACATTTCTTGCCTGAAGCACTGCCCTATTCTCTGCCTGAAAGTCACAGCTACAAAATAGCTGTTATAAGTAAATCCTATAGAATGAGCAGCCCTGAGACATGATAAATGTTCACTCTTCAGCTTTCTCCACAGGTTTGTTAAACAAATCTACAAGCACCAAACATTTCCAGAGTGAAGCGTTCCACAGCAAGTTAAATTGAACCTGTAGTGTCCTGTGTCCCAGATGATCTGGGTGTTAGATGTTACCACTCACATTAAACATCCCGAGCTGTACAGCAATTTCTTGTTGTGTCCACTGGGCTCTCTCCATGTTCAAATTCTCCCTGCACTCTGCCAGGCTGCATTCGGAGCTGCATGGAACCTGCCTGGTAGTTCAATCCCAGCAAAGTTCTGGCAATGTTCAGGAATAGCTACAGAGTATACTGAAAAGGCAGGATACTTACCTTGGGGTGTTTCCTGACCTTTCATTGGCAACATGCATGGGTAGAAGCACCAAAATCTCTAGCCAAGAAACACATTTCCTTTAGGCTTGCCAAAGTTTGTGTTGGACCCAGTGATGGGTGGTTTGGCAATTTCCAGATTTTTTCCATGTAGGTTATGAATTCCCCAGACCTCTCCTCATGGCTCCCAATCGTTCAGATGGACGAGGAATTCTTCCTCATACATGATCTAGCAGTTGTTTCTCCTCACGCTGCTCAGGTTACACTGCAGCTAGAGGTGCAGTTTCTTTTGCAGTCCATCTTCCTGGTAGGTTATTGCACTAGTGTTTCCCACTAATTTCCACAGGCTACAGCGTATTTTTAAATTTTAGGAAGTTCATTTCAAATTTTGTGTGATGTTTTCAGAACTGGTGGAAATCAGATGGAGAACAGCCAGTTTCCCTCAGTAATTTAAAACTCTAGCTGAAATCTTGTTCAAATTATAGGAAATACTGAAGAAAGACTCAGATGCTGGAAGCCTGCCTGTGCCTTTCAACAGAGATTTAAAAGAGAATTCGCTGGCTAGGTTAAACAGTGCCTTACTCATTCTTGTAAATCACAGATCTTAATTCTTATTTTGCTTTTTTTTGCAAGAATTACAGGCTGAGGATGTGTTCTTGTAAAAAGCCACATACAGGAGTACCTACAAGGCTCATATCAAAATTGTTGATGAATATACACAAGAGACATGTACACAATGGTTATGATGACATGGATAAATAAAAGAGGAGATAATGGACCCTGACCTTCCTTCACCAATCCACTGCTGTTTCTGGCTCATTCCTTCCTTCAGTTTTGCATGTGGTCCATATATCTCTTTCCATGACAAAGCTTAGGCAGGGCTCTGAGGAGGGCTCACTACCCTAAACCTGTAGGAGCACTTTTCTCCCTCATAGACTAATCCACCACTAGTTTTGTCATGCTTCTCTGAATTCTAGTGATGAATAACCATTCTGCGTTCACTTCATCCGCTGCCTTCGTGATTTTGCAAATGTCAGTCATAACCCCCAACCTCCTCCTCAGCAGAGACTTTTTAGTCTCTCCTTCAAAGTTACCTCATTCCCTTGATCATTTCAGTTGTCCTCTCTGCCCTTTCTCTAAGTTCATCACATCCTGGAGAGAACACAGCTTAACATCAGTAGGAATGCCTTCTGTGTGGGTTTTGCAGTTCAGTTCCCTAGCTCCAGACATGGTAGAACCCTATGAAGTGTGTTTCAGCCTTTCAGTCCCACAGGTCACCTTATCAGGGAAGTGCTTGACTGTTTCCACAATGTTGCCCTGACCATATCTTACTGCACAGGTCTCCAAGGGCCAGCATGGACCCTAGTCATAAAGTCCTTCTAATTATGTGAAAGTTTATGATGAGCATGGGTGAGTTCATACCCTCCATTCTCTTCTGCATAAAGTGTGAATTGAAGGCACACAAATGGTGTAAAGGCACTCAGTGGTGTAACGAAGAGATTGACATTTCTAGGATGCCACTGCCCTTCTAAGAGGATAGATGAGTGCAGGGCAGTGGCAGTGGTGTCTGGGTGCTCTTTGGGGGATGCTCCTCTGAGAGCTGTGCAACAGCAGAGAAGCTTTGCTGCAGCCACAGACTGTGGGGACAGCAGCCTGGTTCATGAGGAAGATGACAGGTTCTGCTGCTAAGGACAGAGGTTCTCTAGGATGTTTCATGGAATCATAGAATCATTTAGTTTCATAAGGTAATAGCAAAACCAAACTTCAACAGGCCAAGAATTGGAAAAAAATAAAAAAGAAACAAACCAAAAAAACTCCTCATAGGACCAGGACAGCACTTGGCGGTTACTGAAGATTTTTCTAGTAAATAGAAATGACTAATATGTTTCCTGAAGCTCCTGACCCCCTTCCAGCAGCCAGCCACCTCCCATCACCACTTGACAGCCCTGCTTTGGCTCTGGGGGAATGGCTGCTTCCAATGCCCCTCAGCAAAAGCCAAAAACCGGGGCAAGTGACCCTTCTGCCCACCAACAACATCAAAATGTTCAATTTTGCAGAGTACTCGGGGCTCTGCTCAAGCCCTACATGGGGTGTAAGTGAATCATGTGCAGGAAGCAACTGGCGTGGGCCCCAGCAATGTGCCCATGTGAACCCATGCCAAGGAGGTCTCCTGAAGTCTGTGGATAAAGCCCAGTGTGTGGCTGGGATGCTGGGAGAGGAGAGATGTGTGGCCAAACCTGGCTCACTGGCACCCCAGCCCTTCCACTTTCTGTGTAATTCCAGAAGAATCATATCCTGTTCATTTGTACAAGTGTTTCTATGGCACTCGATGCAAGTCTTGGACCCAACGGAGAAAAGAAAAATGTGGTTACAAGGAAATAGTAATGAGTTCTCACAGATTGCCTTTGTCTGACTCTACCCATTAGAGTCTGCATTTTACATCTGAGTGATGAAAAATATGCCCATTCTTAGAATTAAAACATAGAAAAAACAGTGCTTATCTATCTGCTTTATTATGGGTACTTGATAGTGTTCTACTAAAGGTCTTCAGGTGGACAAAAAGAAATCAGTGTCATTAAAAAATGTATCTTGCATATAACCTGTTACCCTTGCCCAGGGTCAGAGCAGAGGCATGACATGATGCGCCAGAAGCCAGTGTCTTTACTTGCTCTTGTGTCCGAATGCAACCATGAAATCAAGTTTATTGACACAAAAGTGAGTCCAGTTTTAACTAGAGATGTCAGGTGGGCTGAGGTCCATGCTGGCTATACCCAGTCTCTGCTGTGGGATTCAGTAATGATTACATCTTCCCTGGCCCGCTTGCTGCAGCTCCATTGCCTTTAGCTCACAACAGCACCCAGCTGGTATACAATGGGAAGAGAATCAAGTGTAGAGAAAACACAGGATTTTGAGTCTTCTGGATCTTCTGAGTTTACATTTCTCTTTGTGTAAAAGTCAGCCTGCTCCTAGACAGCTTTTGCCTTGCTTGCTCCCTCTAGAACTTCCCCTAAGGAGAGGCTAATTCTGGTGGGCTGCTAAAGACATCCTCTGAATTGGAAGAGAGATTTCAGCTAACTCAGGAGTGGAGCAAAGACAGGGAGTGGGGATAGAGCTACATGAGGGATTGACAGTGGGAGAAATTAAATGGGGCCAGATACGTCTGCAGTAGTGATGAGGGACTGCAGAGCCCCACTGACATGATGCACAGCATGTGCCATACCAGGCAGCAGTGACAGGGGAGGGAGAACAACGGCCTCCTTAGCCTCCCACATCTCCTTCCCATAAATCTGTCTCCAGCTGATGAAAGGCAATGTGCTCATCCATTCCCAATGCTGAGGGTGCCTGTTCTTTTATAAATCTAACTTGATATCTCTTTTCCTGTCCTTGACTGTAAGTAGCTGTGCAACTTTTGGGCACACCAAGAGTGAAATGGGAGCAGTGTAGAATTCCAAGAGGAGAATATATTTCTAATGCTGCTCTTTGTGTTTTCTTCATCCCTCACTTTCTTAGGTGGTTGTTATTGTTTTGGTTTGACTCTTGGCAAAATGCCAACCAACTCCCAATGGGACAGAGTTTCAGTTAAAAGAAGTGAGGGGAAAAAACTTAAAACTGAAACTGGTATATACACATATATTCACAGAAATTTACAGCATATATATGGATAGATATAAAGGACAAACCAAAAAATAACTTATTGAAACCCCCCTCCTAAC
>JAWWEU010000001.1:48874196-48911086 GCA_035583155.1 Acropternis orthonyx | reverse complement strand
CATGATCCACAGAATTGGGGCCTAGCTAAAACTAAAACCTTAATCTGAGTTTTTTGGGGTTTATCAAACCCATCACAGTGGTTAATACATGGCTGCTAATATCAGGTCCTGTGACAGCGCAGCGCTGCAATAGCTCTCTCTGCCTTCCTTACAAGGACCTTCTAGACATTAACAAACAGTTCCTCTGCAAGGTTTGAGTTTGTTGTTAGGAGTCATTGCTCTTCCTTCAGAATGTTTCTTCCCTGGGACAACATGGTCTGCCATAGCTCTGCCATATCTCAGCATTCACTCAGGGCAATCAGAAGAAATTTAGAATAGCTCCATCATTTCATGATGTGTTTCTGCCTTGTGCTGATTCACTTCTCTGTTACTCTTTGTGTGTCTCAGTTTTGTCAGGGATAGACTTAATTTTCTTCTTAGTAGCTCGTATAGTGCTGTGTTTTGGATTCAGTATGGGAATATTTTGGTAATACATTGATGTTTTAATTGTTGCCAAGTAGTGCTTACCTTAAGTCAAGGACTTCTCAGTTTCCCATGCTCTGTAAGTGAGGAGCTGCACAGGAAACAAGGAGAGAGCATGGCCAGGACAGCTGACCTGAGTCGGCCAAAGGGATATTTCATACCACAGAACATTACGCTCAGTATATAAACTGGAGGATGTTGACTGGGGGATAGAGTGACAGCTGTTCAAGGATGGGCAGGGTGTTGGTCAGCAGGTGGTGAGCAACTGCATTGTGCATCACTTATTTGGCTTTTTTTTCGTTTGAGTTTATTATATTTTTCAATTATTATTATATTTTACTGTATTTCAATTATTAACCGTCCTTATCTCAGCCCAGAGGTGGTTTTTCTCCCCTTCCGTAATTCACCTCCCCATCCTATGTTGGTGGAGGGGGGTGAGCAAGCAGCTGCATGGTACTTGGTTGCTGGCTGGCGTTAAACCACAATAGTTTGTGCATGTGAACCACCTCCAATATAGTGAAATACACCTATACACATGGAATAGATGCATTTTGATGAAAGACAGGTCTGATAATTGCACAAATAAAGTACAGATAATGGAAATAAAATCAATGTACCCAGGCAGGAAATAAGTGAGTCACCAATATGAAATGTACATTTCGCTACCGACAGGTGTTTTAATATAGCTTGTGAATAAGGGATTTATTTATAAGAAAAAAGCTAAGACAAAACCTCAGAGTCTAATTATTTATCCAGCTATGCAATTATTAGTTATAAATCTCTAGAATGGCTGAGAAAGTGTTTGGGGAAATGCCAAGTCTGGCTCTGTGTGAAATGCTATTGCTAGGAACTGTGTTATTCCTAGCGATATATTATGGCCAAAGACACCAGAGACTTTCCATTTTCTGAGAGCTCTGCCTTTTTGCAACAAAAAATGTGCTTTCAGTGATGGCTTTAATATCGTGTTACAAGCTTCAGCCACACAGGAGAGGAGGAATGGAGGTAGCTGGGCCTTTCTGGATTAAATGTCTACTATATGGTTGCAAAGAATGACAGGGGACTGGGTTTAATGGTCCAGGTGGTCCCTTCACATTCTGTACTCATATCCTCTGCTATTCAAATGGTTCCTTGGGGATCTCTGTCTGATCAAATATGAACTGCACTAAATCCTGAGACCTGTTGGAAGAGCATTGACCTAAGTGATATAATATGTGCTGAGGCAGAAGAGGAGCATGTGAGTTATCCTGGCTCAGTTTACCCTACCCTAGCCCCAGGACTACAGTATTAGAGACACCAGATGGTGACAGGTCCTCAGAAGCAGGGGACACATCTCTGCTTCCCTCCCAGCTACTGCAGAGAGAGGTCCTTTGCTAGAAGCTGATTCTGGCTTTGTTTCAGTGGTCTCTGAATCTTCCATCCAAGGCACACCTAATCCTGGAAGGCTTCTTGTACCCAAAATCTCTATGTCACTAGACGTTTGTCAGTGGTAAAGTAATTAACTCCATCATGAATTCAGTAGGGTCTCCTGGCATAATGAGCACAGTACCAGTGCAAGAACTTTGGATATATGTCGTAGTTTTATATTTACCCACATAGATGATGAATATGAAGAATGAGTTATGTGTCCTTGTATAGTTTCCACAGTGCTATACCACCACTGTACACTATGGTAGGGATATCTTAAGCATACCTCCCACAAATTTCTACTGTGGTTTATAAGGAAAGACCAAGAAACTACACCAATAATCAACTATAGATCCCTTGTTAGTCTAAAACATATTACACTAGTCAAGCATAGGAAAAGCCAAATAGAATTTCCCACCTGGGCTAGAAAACCCCACACAGCACCAGTAAAAAGCACTGACTTGTTTGGAATGAAACTTTTGTGAGAAGTTGCCCCACTAACATTTGCCAAGGCCCAGTGCAGACTGGTTTGAACTAGGTTTAGGAAGCTATCCATATGCAGAGGCCTCCTGGGATGTGTAACTTTCCTAGGCTTGCTACATCTCCAGTGTAAAACAAAGAGCTGCAATGCAGGTTGTGCTGAGGATATGATTGCTGCATCACCCTCTGTGTTCTCTCAGCCCAGAAGGGAGGGAGGAAAGCTTCAAGAATCCTGCCAAGTGTTGTCCCAAGCCACATTTTCACTGCTGCTGGCACTGGATTTGTTCTGTCTCTTCTGGAGGCATATGTCTGACCTGGGTCTGCCCTGAGCCTGCCTGCATTTGGTGACATTTTTGCTGAAGGAGGCTGAGCACAGGATGCAAGGGGCATGAAGATCCAGGCTCTAAGTGCTTTGGGTGGCACTGCAGGGTGCATGCACCCTGTCTTTCATGCCTTCTGCATGGCTCTCTCTGGGCTACTACTGCCATACTTGTATGAAAAAACCCTGGGTGAAGGCAGCACTTCAGTCCCAGAATGCCAGTTCTTCCAGAAATTGGGGTTCCATGCAGCTGCCGCCACACACATTCAGTGTCCTGTGCAAGCTGCACTGGGACCAGCAGTGTGACTGTCACATGCCACCGGTTCCGCAAGTGGTAGTTCAGACATGACTTGGCTTCCTACACATTCCAGCCCCCTGTAACACGACAGACTCACAGCAGACCTGCTGCCTATGGCTGCATTACTAATCTTCTGGTTGATAACAAAGATTTGGAGGGCAGCACTTTGTCTCATGGGGTCTAAGTCCAGGAAAATGATACTGAGCACCAGTAGTGACATGCAGCAGCAGTGGAAGGACCTCAGGATGGGAGGGATGGTGTTTGCCTGTGTGTGATCACCTTTCTGTGTCACAGAGTGATGAGAGGACAGCTGCTGGAAGGTGGCAACATCTGCAGGCAGGGTGACTCAGGACATGGAAAGATGCATCCTGGAGGTTTTGTCCCATGTTGCTTTCAAATAATAGCAATATAGGAGATCAAGGCAGGTTACTCTTGTGTGAACTTCCCCAGGTGGACTGGGGATGCCAATAGGATGCTTGCTTGGTGGGCTGTTGCTCAGCATCACCACAAACCCCAGGACATGTCTCCTCACCCAAGCCTCAAGCAGAGCATTCACATCCACCTCGATGCTGTTACAACCCCTAGGGCTGTGGCTGTGCAGAGCTCCTGCACAAGAACCATGCCATGCCCCAGGCCAGCAGAGACGTCTCCTCCCTGGGAAATGTTAGGAGGTGGCTGCTTCTCCACTGTAAGCCCTGGAGCAGGTTGGTGCCAGCCAGGCTTAAGGTTTGTGTGTGATTGCTGGTCATCAGATGGTGGAGGGAGAGAACAAGCCCTGCTCAGCTATGATCTTGAGGGCCTGTGGACTAATCTTTCTTTCATTTACACTTCTGAATTTTTCATGAGACACTAATAAAACCCATTTGTACCACGCCACACTCATTTGCTGAATCTTTTGACAAAGGAATAAATTCGGCAGGGTGTCTCTTAATCGATTTGCAGCATCACTGCTCTGTTCTCCTCGCCTTGCTGGACAGCCATAGTGTACTCTGCAAAATTAGCTGGGAGCAGAAATTCAGCAAAACATAAGACCAGCTGTACTGAGTCAACCCAAAAAATGCATGTTGACATGATCCTACCTCTGATGGTGGCTGAGAGCAGACTCCTGCAAATAGGTATAAGCACAGGGCAAACACAAGCCTCCTATTAACTCTGGCTGCACTTAAAAGCAGCATTTGAGCCTGTACAGGATGAGCCTGCACTGATCTGCACTACAATCAAGCCGAACACACCTCACAGACACAGATAAACACGACTTCCCACCCTGCATTTAATCTCGCAGAAGATCTGCCTTCTCAGACTCTTTCTGCAGACAGCTGTAACCCGCAGAAATGAGTGGTCTTCTTCCACTTGAGGGGGTGAAGTGGCTCATTAAAGATTTGCGAGTGCTGGAGCTGAAGCAAAGGTGGGGATGAGACAGCAGGACAAGGACTGCGAAAGCAAGGGTTGAGAAAAGCACACAAAGCTTAGAAACATCTCCTTCCAGTACCTGCAAGGTATCAAATGTGCTCAGTAGTGTGTGAAACCACAGCGTTGCCATGTGATGTGCAACCTCACAACTCAACCTTCACTTGTCACGGGTTATTTGCATGGCAGCAGCACATGAGAGACCCAACCAGATCCCCTCATACTCCCTTGGTATTGCAAAATGTTACCCTGGAGCAGCCCTGCACATCATGCAGCTGTCAGTGGGTCTCGAATGCCCATGGCCACACAGATGAACACTGTGCCTAGTGCCTGATGAGTCCTGGGAATGAGGCCCTGGTGGGATCCTGCTGTTTTAAATTAGCATGTTGAGTATACTGTCATCTGGCAGCTCCTCAGACCACACAGTGCAGGGGAAAAACAGAATGTATCACAGGGCATCTGTGAGGGCAGAGGGCAGAGAGGCAAGGGGTGATTCAAGCCTGCTGGAGCAGCACACCATGGAGCGAGCGGTGATGCAGGACACAACACCTTGGAGGCCAGAGCAGCTTCTGCCAAACACATTTTACAGCAAAATACTGGAGCTAGGTGCCACTGAGGTGCAAACATGATAAGCTCTGAGCTCTGGGCTTGCAGCATCTGAGAACTGCTGGGCTCAGGGAGTTGTATGCAATCCCACAGGAAAGTGATGGTCCCAGTGGGATGGGGACTTGTTGGCACCTCATGGGAGCAAACCGCACCTCACTGGAGAGGCTGGGCTGTGAATAGGTAGGGATGTACCACTGTTTATCCACCTTTCTGCTTTTCATTTCTGCCATAGCAGACTGTTTCCAAGGCAGTGTGAACTGTGTGTGAGCAGGAAAAGTTACTTTTGCCAGGAAGTTGGAGTTAAAGTGTTATTAGCAACCTCTTTCCATTTAAGCAAGTCTGTGCTGCTGCCAGCCTTGTTAGAAGGGCTACATCTTCCTATTTCAGTCAGAAAAAAACCCACAAACCTACAAACTAAAGCCTCTGTCTGGGAAATAAAAGTACTTTTCTGAAATAGAGCAGCCCAGGAATCAAGCCAACTGTGGGTAGGATGAACAATGACCAGCAGAGTTTTTGGTCCACATAATCTGCTTGGACAGAGTTTCTTGCTGCTACTTCTCATTTGTGAGCGGTGTCAGTGGTATGTCATGGGTAGGGTCTGTGCTGTCAAAGACGTGCAGCAGAGGTTGCAAGTTGGGTAGAACCCAGGTACAGTCATGTTTGCTGTGCTCTATTCGGATGCCGTGCCAATCCTATGGACAGTATGGGGTGAGAGAACCCCGCAAGCCTCACAAGTATTTCTGTCAGGGTCCCCACCTGCAGCAATGGGAATCAGGGAGTTGAGGTGGGTTAAAAACAATCTAATAAAGGGGGTGGGGGGAAAGGTTGTTTTCAGCCAGATTGGGTCCCTGTACTGGCTCACCAGGTTGCTGTGCCAGTATGTGTGTTGATCAGAGGGAGAGATGTGGATGCGACAACGCACATGGAGAGGGACGAACGAGTGAGGCTGGCAGTGAAGGGAATACTTGGGAAGCATCCTGATGGGAGCAGAAAGATGGAACACATGAGATTTGGGGAATGAGGTCAGAGTTGAGCTGAGCAGTGGGGTCATGCCATGAAAGCTATTATTTTTTGCTCTTCAGCACTGCCTCTGCTGAAGGCAAGTGGAGCAAGACACGGTCCAAGAAACCTCGGTATTGTTAAACATAGCTCAGCACGGAGCTGCAACTTTGTGCAACTGTGATAAATGACTGCCTGCTCTGATTTATGGATGAAGTTGCCTAGGCTGAAAGAAGGACGTAAATCTGCCTACCAGCATCTGTCCACCACCAGAGGTGCCTGGTCCCCACGGAGGTGGGAGAGCACAGGGACACAGCAGTCAGCAGGACCACAGCCCAACAGCTGCTGGCAGGGACATGCACCAAGCCCTCCCATTTGCAGGGGGTATTGGAAAGGCTAGCACTGCTTTTTGGAAAGAAATTCCTTTGCTGCAGCAAAACAGATAGGAAGAAGCAGCTGACCAGGAGACATCGTGCTGTTCTGTTTAATCCCAGAGCACCAAGGGGGCTCTGGCTGGATCAGACTTACGCCCTCTGAAGTGCTGTGCCAAAAGCACACAAAACATTGTTTGGGGGGGAAGGCAGCAGTGGCACTCTCTTGGGAAAACACAGGAACAATGAATCAATCCTGTGCTTGTATGAGTGGTGGCAAATAGCAGCACAGCAGGCAGCAGTCCCTCCCTGAAGCCTCCCAAAGCATCCCCTGGCCTTGCAAGAGGTCACACAAGCAATTCCTACCAATTCTGACATGGCAGAAACAGCAGTGCCATAACTGCAAGTTTAACTCCACTCCAACACCATCACACCTTTATTTATTTAGGTGAAAAACACACCCTATTTTCTCTCTGTGTCCTACATCACTGCTGTCCCTTTGGTGTTTGGTTCCTTTCCCCTGAGGATGAGCAGGAAGCTCCCGGAGGGTGGCATCTGAGCAGCTCAGTAGGCAGCCAGCACCAAGGCCTGGGAGCTCCTCTGTCTGATGAAATCATCTCACAGTGTGAAGATCCTCTCAGATGAAATTGAAAAGTTATTTATTTCTACTCTAAAGGGGAAAAACATCTCACTGTGGAGGCTGTGTGTCCTTTGGGGCAGGAATCTCACTTTTCCCAGCTTCTGTGTCTATGTGCTGGCTTGGAGCAGTGAGATGCTCTGGCAGGAAGGCAGGATGGAGCAGTGATGATGCTCTTCTTTCTACAGCCTCCCTCTGCCAGGTCAGGTACACTGAGGGGCCGAGATCAGGCACCAACTTGAGCTGTTCTTCTCCATGGGATGTGTTTGCCTGGGGATCACAACAGCACTGCTAAGAGCACCTCTTTCTCCACTGGACCCAGTCAGCAATGCAGAGGCTGCTTCTCCATCCCCTCCCTTGGGGCACTGAGCTGCTTTGACAGGAGCCACAGCTGAGATGTCCTGCACCCTCCCTGGCAGTTCCAGGGATAGCAATCTTCATTACCCAAAGAGACTGTAAAGCTTGTACCTGTCCCCCAGGTACTCCAAAGGGATGTCATGGCATCCAAGGTCCTTCCCCCTCTCAGGAGCCAGCATGTCCTCTGCAAGGGTGCTGGTGGACCCTACTGGGCTTTGCAGAGCCCCTCACTGAGGGTTTTTTCCATGGGAATGCTCATCTTGTTCACTCCAGCTGAGACATGAGACCAGCTTAAAATCACACAGGGAACAGTTTTACTACTATTCTCATTCTGTACTGCCCTTTCACTTATCAAAGGTGGACTATTTCCAAGCATAGGCTAATCCTGCTCCCCCTGCCATCTGCAAGAGGCACACCATTC
Organism: Acropternis orthonyx; assembly: GCA_035583155.1. Classification (NCBI taxonomy): domain Eukaryota; kingdom Metazoa; phylum Chordata; class Aves; order Passeriformes; family Rhinocryptidae; genus Acropternis; species Acropternis orthonyx. Next base: position 48,903,325 of record JAWWEU010000001.1, on the reverse strand, counting down.
CCTTGGGGCAGTGCTCAGTGCCTTGCAGTATCCCATCCCAGCATGGCATTTGAAAGGTTTATGTAGTTAAATTGGCTACTCTGCTAGAAGAAAGTAACCTCAGAGCAGGTGACAGCTGAAGAAGCTGCCCAGGGCCAGTCTTTGTTCCAGCTGAATTGCTTTTCCAGTCCTCGGAGATTCATTTGGAGACTCGACTTGGCAGAGATGTGACTTAGACCAAGCCGATACTGCATAGGATGATTTTGAAAGCTCTGGAAAACTGGAATCTGGGAAATACTGCAGGAAACCCTTGTGGGTGGTGCACACAAATTTCTTATCCCGCTTGGATGTTACCTGCTTGCTAAATAGGACTGCATGTTTTGGCATAGGTAGATTAGGTGTCCTGCTTCAGGACTAAGCCTCCTGTGTGCCAGAATAATAAAAAAATAGCATTCAATAGCAATAATGCATCTGTTCAGAAATGTGGATGCTGCTGTGTCACCATCAGGCTTCAAACCTCGAAGGAACAGCTCATCCCACAGCCAGCAGCACCAGCATGCCTATAGGGCTGAGTTTCCACTAGAGGGTTGTAGTGCTGTATGGAAGCAGATGCGGTTACTGTGGCAGAAATATTGTATGTACTCCAGGCCTTTGTCAGCAGATCAAAAGCATCCTGCGATATCCTGGCTTCCAGCAGTCTCTGCAGTCTCTGATGTACACAGCCTGCAAGCTGCGAGAGGGCTGGTGCCTGAGCAACCTGCTTCCTTGCCTTCCCTGAACAGCCTCCAGCATTCACATGACTCAGCACCCACAATACATATATATACATAGATACAGATATAGTAAGTAAACATTCTGTGCCTATGCATATACACACACAAACAGAGTGTTTATTTATGTACCTTGGATTTCGATGCAAGAACAGCCACAAGGCGTGGCAGAGGCACAGCATGGCAATGAGCCAGGGCACCACTGGTGAAGCAAAGCCCACAGCCTGGCAACACAGCAAATGGGTCAATTAGCAACATCGGCACAATGATAAAATCATAGAATCATTTAGGTTGGAAAAACCCTTTAGGTCATTCAGTCCAATCGTTAAATGAGCACTGCCAAGGCCAACACTAAACCAAGTCTCTCAGTGCCACATCTACATCATCTTTTAAATACCTCCAGGGATGGTGACTCCACCACCTCCCTGGGCAGCCTGTTCCAATGTTTAACAACCCTTCAGTGAAGAAATTTTATCTAATATCAAATCTAAACCTCCCCTGGTGCAACTTGTGGCCATTTCCTCTTGTCCGAGTGCATGCCACCTGGAAGAAAAAGCCAACCCCCACCTCTCTATAATCTCTTCTCAGGTAGTTTTAGAGAGTGATAATGTCTCCAGTGCATCATCAGTGCTAAGTGCAAGGGGATGGTCACTTTGCTGATCCTGCTGGCCACACTGTTGCTCATCAGCAGAACTGGGAAGCGTTAGCTGTTTATATACAGCTGTGGCTCCAGGTGAGGAGCTGCCATGCACTGTATTGCACCAAACACAGATGGTGGTCCCTGGAGATTGCAAGACAGCCTTAAGCAGGAGCCAACAGAAGGGACTGCCACTTCAGCCACCAACCACGTCCCCATGTCCGGTGCAGCTCAGTAGGTCCTTGTGGGTTCATGTGTATGTGACCCCGGTATGTGTCCGCACATGTTTTACAACAGTCTTCATAATTTTGCATGTGGATCTATAGAATCACAGAATGGTTTGGGTTGGAAAAGACCTTTAAGGGTCATGTAGTCCAACCCCCCTACAATGACTCTGCATGTGCAGGTTTCCGAGTAGCTGGTGTGCTAAGTGCTGACAAATGTACCAGCTAGATGAGGGTGGTTTTGCTGCTGTAAACAAAAAACGGAGCTGTCTAGCACTGTGGAGAAAGCCCAAATATCATTGATGTCGCCTTCCTTTCACAGAAAGAGTGGGAAGGTAAATGCAACCACAAGGCTTGCCTGTAACATGGAAAACACAGTGTGACATTCACCAAGAATTTACATAGTGATCAATTTAAGTACCACCTGTTTGTCTGGTCCTATCACTATTTCCATTTACAGATAGATGGAAAATGGGTTTTGCCTACATTTTAATCCCTTTTGTTATCAGAAAGGCTTTGAGGAAGCAAGTAGGAGATATTCTTGCAAAATAAATTATTACAGCAAAAGATAGGACTCAGTTCCCCTGGAAGATGACTTATCTTACCTAAATTCATATGTGTAAAAATGAACTATACAGTCAACAGAGAATCATAGAATACTCTGAGCTGGTAGGAACCCACAATGATCATCAAGTCCAACAGCCAGACCATAGAGTGCTGAGACAGATTATCTGACCCAAAATAGATATTTGAATCCCCTGCCCTTTAAAGCTGGCTGGTGGAGTGCCTTTTCTCATGCTAGCAGAGAGAAAGAAGGAGGTCAAGTATGCTGCTTCTTGATATAGGGGACAAAAAGGCACCAGGGGAATCTCAACCATATGGGGAGACATGCAAGGTGGACACATAGGGTTGGGAGAGTCACCTCCCACAGGTGATGGTTACCATAAAAAAGTCTCAGACCTTGTGCAGACCAGACAGGCTGCAGAGCAGGGAGTGGTGTTGGTGAAGCTTCTTCTCCTCTGAACTGGGTAAAGGAGGTGGCAGCATGAGCTTGTGCTGATAGCAATGCAGAATAGCTCTATAACTCCAGGCCACAGGGGTTACTCCTTTCCTCCTGGGTGCTGCCATCCCTTGGTGGATCAGCAAGGATGGGCAGCTGGCAATGAATTATGGAGAGGGCTGTGGCAGAAAAGCATGGTGTGAAGGAGGGTTTGGAGTTTGTTACAGTCAATTGAGAAGGAGGGGAGGGAAGGAACATAAGGTCACTATCTGGGAATAAGGTGTCTCAGGACCTATAGGTTAGAAGGCTAGATTGTATTGCAATAAATGTGTTTATTACTAATCTTTCACATCTAACATTCCTATATAAGATTTAAAAAAAAAAAAACAAAAAGAAAAAGGAAAAGCCTGTTATTTGGGCAGTGTGAATGGTCAGGTGCAGGGGAGAGCCGCTGTGCACAAGCATCTGTGCCCCATCAGACAGCATCGAAACCCTCCAGCCTTGGCGTGGTACAAAGGCAGGAGTCTGTGCCTGTTTTTGAGAACAGCTCTGCAAACCCTCTTCTCACATAGCGAGAAGCCTCATTCCCTCGCGAAGGAGTCATAAAATACAGCTTTATTCATCCTGCATGCGGCAATCAGACAGGTTGAAGAGCTTAAAGCACTCGTAGGGTTAGCAATGTTTAAAAACATTGCACAGACCTGTCCGCCTGCCTCGTTCCGCACCGATACTCAACCCGCTCCTCAGTACGGACTTGCGGGGCACATTGTTAGTGATGGAGGCAGCACACTGAACTCGCTAATAGAGAGGGAGTTATTAAGCTCACGTCCTTTTGAGGCTGTGCCCAGGGCGATCAGCAGCTCGCACAAAGGGCCCGGTGCTGCTCCCCCCGCCCCGCTTCACTCACCAGCCAGCTGCTGAGCCATGGAGCACCGGGATCGTGCACCAGCCAAAGAAGATTGCAGCAAACAGATTTAATCGCTTTAGGCTGTTTTATTAAACAAAGCCAATCAAAACAAACCCAACCCCGCCGGCAATACACCAGCGAACCCAACCCCACCAGTAACACACCAGCTCCTCATTTACACAAGACTCCTTTCCCCAGCCCTGGGAGAACAAAAAGGCTGAAGTGCAAATGAGATCAGTGTGGTTGAGTGTTACGCACATGAATATTTATCAAGGAAGACCAGAGAGGGGCCGATCTGCCGACCTCCTGCAACAACAGGAGCTTTGTCATCAACAAGTGGGAGGGAAAGGGTAGGTGAAGAGGCTGGTCCATGACTTTGTGCCGGCAGGGGCACGCGAGATGCTGGCGAAAGGTTCTGCTCGCGTGTGCGAATAACTGTGGGAGCTAACAGTCAGGAACGACACTGAGAGGATCCCAGGCTTTGGGACAAAAGCGAAGTACGGCAAAGTTATGAAGCAAGCATACAGTGTCTCTTACAATCATGCAATCAGCTTGCACGACGCACTTCAGGGAAAAAAACTAAAGAATTGACAGAAAGTTGTTACCATTTCTTGGGCATGCCAAGTGCTCACGATAAATCTTTTTCCTGAAGAAAAAAGCAAGGTTAAATCAAGCTACAAAGCCCATCAAGCAGGAGATTTACAGCAATCTAACTGGGTTATGAGTTCATTTCTTAAACAGTTGAATTATGGCAGCTTCTGGGTATTGATCTATTGAGCGTGCTGATCCCCTCAGCGCTGCGGGGAGTTAGGGTATGAGCAGCAATGGAGAGATAGCACTAGTTATCGTTTTAATGTGTATTTCAAAGTCGCTTCCAAAAAAGAAGATGAGATAGTAGTTGAGTATTCCAGCCACAGACATAAGGAACAGGAACAAAATGATGCGTTTTCCAAACAAGTAGCCGGGAGTGCTGAGGAGACAGAAATGGGGTAAAGCAATTCATTAATGTGCACGACCTCACATGAGAACTTTGGACTTCGCTGTTGAGACCAGCTGAAAGACCTCAGAGGCTGAGACAGAGGGGGCAAATTTCTGTTCTGTCTTGCACTGCAAGGCAGCTGCACGGTCTTAAAATGTCATATTCAGGATCCATTTGGGCCTGGATTTGGCCTCCTCTTCTCAGCATAGGCTGCTGTTTACAAGAGTCTCTATTCAGAGGGGCTTGAATGTATTCTCAGCCATCAATGGCTGTGGGACAACTTTATTCCACATGTGCACTATAGGCTTCATTAATATAAAAAGACAACCGTGTGCAAATAGTGGCACAAGCATGCGAACGTGTGTTTGCAGAGGCTGTGAGCAGGAGCTGCAGACCCCCTGACCCCAGTGCTGCTGCATATCAAATGTCTCCCATAGCTACTCCCCTTCATCCAAACGAGAGGAGCTTTCCTGTGCTACTCAATGCCAGCAGCTGTTGCAGGCAGCACCACAAGCCAGTGGCTGTGCCTGTGCCTGTGGAAGTGGTGGCATCCAGCTGTGCTGCTGCCACATTCTGGGTTTTCTAAAGAGGCTCTGCAAGTCCTTACCTCTGAGTCCTTTCGCCAAGGTAGCCCACGAAGTACTTCTGCCTCACACACAAGTACATCAGGCCAGCAAAGGCAGCAGGAGCTGGGGAGAGGGTATAACAAGGTATTACAAACACTGGCTCACGTCTCAATGTATCTACTGTTCTCATCTGCTACCTGGGCCAGGCTTGGAAATGGGAATCTGCAGTCTTGGGTTATGAGACAAGCCCTGGAACTGGGATGGAGACCTCTGCATGGGAAACAAAGCTCTTGCCTTGCCCTTGCTCCAGCTTTTCTGAAGACTTTGTGAGTATAATCCTACCCCCAAGTGTGCCCACTGTAGAGCACACACTCGTCACCTTCATTCCAGTACCTAAAGGGCACCTACAAGAAAGCTGGAGAGAGACTTTTTACAAGGGCACAAAGTGATAGGACATGGGGGAATGGTTGTAATCTGAAAGAGGGCGGGTTTAGATTATATATATATATATATGTGTGTGTGTGTGTGTGTATATATATATATATATATGTGTGTGTGTGTGTGTGTGTGTGTGTATATATGTGTGTGTGTATATATATATATATATATGTATGTATATATACAAAGATTATTATATATATTATATATATATAAGTTCTTCACTATGAATGTGATGAGTCACTGGAACAGGTTTCACAGAGAAGTTTTGGATGCCCCATCCTTGGAAGTGTTCAAGACATGGCTGGATGGGTCTTTGAGCAGCCTGGTCTAGTGGAAGGTATCCCTGCCCCTGGCAAGGGAGCTGGAATGAGATGATCTTTAAGGTCTTTTCCAACCCAAACTATTCAGTGATTCTGTGAAATGCAGTGTGGGTCATGCCAGGCTCAGGAAAGAGGTTGCCAACTCAGGCAATGTCCTCACCAGAAATAAAAGGTAACAGACACATGCATTTCACTAGCAGCAGGTGGAGGACTATACTGTGGTCCAATACTAATTTCTGAGCATATGAAAAGGGGCTTCCCCCCATAATTCTAGCTTTCCCCACAACTGCAGGCAAAAGCCCCTGTTCTCCTGGTCAGGAAGCTTTTTTTTTCCAGAAAGAATAGCCATGGACCCCAGGTAAGTACTCAACTTTAGGTAAACTCACATTGCATTGAAGAGAAGCATATTCAGAAATGCAGGTAAATACTCCTAGGCTGCCCTCAGCAGCACTGGGGAGCACCAGCATTTCTGGCAATTTAATAAAACAAGCCAACTTCCACCCCCACCCCCAAAAAGTGAATAATGTGTCATCCAGCAACCAAGTACTAAACCCTTCACGCTAAACAAAGGGAAGTCATCCATAATCCCAGGAGGGGAAATGTCCCTGGCCTGGAATGCCTTGAATCATGTCTGAGAACACATCTGTTGGCATAAGCCATGCCATGAGTGTGCTTCTACTCAAACAGCATGTGTAGCTGCAGAACAGGAGGGTGAGTTGGTCCCTGGAGTTGTAACTTCTGAAGCACTCACCATCCTCTCCTGAAAGTGGTGCAAGGTTGAAAGGGCACACATACAAAAGAATGTTACCTTGGCTGCAGAGAAGGCCAGCACACCAAAGTACAGCGAGAAACGTAGGGTACGTGTGTCCGCAGTTCTGGCTAGAATGGAATTTATAGGAAAGAAATCAGAACACAGGGAAATAGAAACAAAATCAACATGTTTCACCAGCAGAGAATGGTGGGGTGTGAATTTGGGCTGCAACAATGCCATTGAAGGTAGTCTTTTACCACAGAACATTGGGAGGCCCCTGACCTGCCAGGAGCTGATTCGTGTGTTTGTGCCTGAACAGGACTTCTCACCCACATCTGCTTCCCTGTTTCCCCTCACAGATAATAAATGCCTTTGTCCTGCCTGATGAGGAAAGCAAATCATCCCATGCACATGTCTGGCACCTACAAAAGCCACTTTCTCTCTAAGCTGTTTGATCATGGCATATGCTTTATTGGCTTAAAATCCTTGTAATTGAGTCATTTTAATGGAGTTACTGAATGAAAACAACAAAAGTAGAATTGCACCACAAATAAGAGTGTCCCACGGAGTTAACACGTGTCTTTGCAGGGGAACAGGAGTAGTTTCCAACTGCCTCCTTCAGATGGGAATGCTTTCTGAGGGGTTAGCACTCTGCTCTTGGCAGAGGTTGCACACCTGTGAAGGGCAGCACTTGGACATCCTATCCAATTTCAAGCACACTGACAGTACTTCAGAGGTAATAAAAAATATTTTATGTTCTTTTCTGATTTATAATTAAAGACCTCAAAGATGAGAGATAAAAATGTGTACTGGAATGGGTTGCCCAAGGAGGTAATAGTTGCCCCATCCCTGGAAACATTCAAGGTCAGGCAGGACAAAGCTCTAAACAACCATCAGTTGAAGATATCCCTGCTTATGGAGAGGTTGGACTAGATGACCTTTAAATGTTCCTTCCAATGTAAAATATTCTGTGATTCTGTATGGCAGCAAAGTGGAGAAGCAGAGACCTGTGTGCCAAGGGAGGTGCCAGGGACCAAAAGGTTTATACAAACTCTGCCACCTGCCTGCTGCTCAGAAAGCTGATGTCTCTGTGCTGCCTCTTTCCTTTTGAATCACAGTGCCCTTGGGACTCAGGCTGTGCTTGTGTCACACTTCCAGCACAGAAGGGTGAACTGGTTCCCAAAAGAAGGATGTTCCTAATGGCTGCAAGATCTACATAGATGCAGCACATGGAGTCCAGAAGGGTGCTGGGTTCACATAGCAAACATATTGGAGAACCACAGGTCTGAACACTGTCACAACAGGCACAGCAAAGGATTAGGAACAAATCCTTCACCTGAGGGCATTTGAAACACACCTCTGGCCCCCAAAAGGGTTTGGCTTAAACCCTAATAAAGAGTGTGATGAACCCCACTCTGCCCCCACTGGCTCCTCAGGTCTTGTCTACTCACTTGGCAGTGTTGACACGGTCGAAGGAGGAGGATCCCTGCCTCTGGACCCCCTTGCCATTGCAGTGTTTGCTTTCATGCTCCAATTTGTGAGCAAAAAAGGCTGTTAAAAAAACCAAAAAGTATTCAACATGAGATATAATTTGGAGATACTGCAGAAGCTGGGATTTGTGGGCTCAGCTCTGTTCTCATAAGCATCCAGGATGGATAGATGGCAAAAGAAAACACAGACGCATGGAGGTGCAGGATGTGGCCAGCATGCTCACTCTGTGACACAGGTTTAGCCATACCCTCTGTGCAAGAGTGCAGTGCAATGCAACTTCATGCATCCCCACGTGTCCCTGTGTGACTGGTAGCAGGCTCTCACCTCTGTGCCCTCCTTCATCCCCACATTGCACTTCTGGCAGCCTGCTCTTCTTCAGCAGAAGCACTGCCCTGATGTGGTCCTTTGAGCCCCCAGTGGGAAAAGAGCTTTCCAGTCAGAGCTGCCAATCCCAAATCTTGTTCTCCAACAGAGCAGGGAGACAAGGGAGTCTATTCTTTTTTAGTGAAACCCATTTGCCAAACCAGAGACATCCTGCAGGGCTGGTTCTTTTCCCAGAAAGGCCCTTTGAAAGCCTGGTCCTGATGGCTGATCTGTATGAGTTCATTTTGTGTGCATCCTCCTTTTAAGCTACAGTGTTGTGTCAGAGTGTTAGCTGCTGCAAAAATGCAACACCTCAAGATAATGTATCATGTGCTTGACAAACACATTTTATCTGATGACACTAAACCAGAGACCATCAATCATGTGTCTAAATACACCAGAGAGAGTCCTGGCACGCTACAGGCTGCAAGCTTTATGTTGTTGTGCACCCCATCTCAGTACATCCAAATCACTCTATTGCATAAAAGAGAACCCATCAGGAAATACATTATTATAACAACAGAAATGTAACTAGATAAACTGCAAGACTTCATCCCTGCAATCTGAAGAGTTGTGTCTTTTTTCCCCTCATTGATGCTGTAAATAGGTCTTTTATATTTCCATTGTCTTCACTAAAACTACTGAGTTTTTTTCTTTTCAGTATTGTGTGATTCTTTGGGTACATACAGCCCTTCCCCAGAAAAACCCACAGTGCTTTAAACCAGCATCCCTACACTGAGCCAGACTGCAGACCCTCCCATTGCCACCAGCGTGGTGCACTGGCCCGCTTCTGGAGGACCCAGACCAGACACCACTGGGTGGCACAGCCACCAACAGTTCTCAGCATCTTCACCTGCCCACCAGCCCAGCCTTTTGCACGAGGTTACTAACCTGCCTGCAGTGACTAAGAGGACCCAATTGAAGAGGACTGGGTTCATCATCATCTTTTTGTCCAGTGCAAAGCTGCAGTGATGAGAAACCACTTCTTGCAGGTGTGGGATGGCATGGTCTCAATGGTAGCACACCTCCTCCCTTCCTTTTAACGTGTGTGTGAAATCATTAAAAGTTACCACAGCTTCCAAAAAGGCCAAGTAAGCTGTTTATCTCCCTCTCCACTGCTGTAGGTGCTGCCACTTCTGAAATGTCAGCATGCTGTTACAGAGAGGCTCCACAATGCCAAGAGGCAAGAGATTGGCATCACAAGCCAGCATGAGATGAGTGAGAGGAGCAAGACTGGAGAAGAGAGGTTTATTTCAGTTCAGCTGTTCCAGGAGATAATGACCTGAAGTTCCAGAGCTGCACAGACTGACCAGAGCCTGAACTGTGGCAGTGCCACTCAGGTCAATTTAGTGTGCAAGAGTGCAGTGTAAGCCTGGTTGTTTCAGAAGTCCATGCCAACAGAAACCATGAGCTGAAGATCCAACCTGGCCAGTGCTGGCAAATGTGCCCCTTCTTTCTCTCAGCTTCACTTTGCTTCTTCCATCCTGATCTTCTCAGCAATGACCACTGATTTTATCCTAAAAGCTGCTGGATTGCAACATCTCTCTGACAAAAGAACAACACTTAGAGCTACATGTGTGACTCAGTGGTATCTGGCCACATGAGTCATACTGCAGGATATGGAGATTTCCAACATGAACGTCATGGAAATGTAAATGGACATCAGACAGGGGCAGCACCACCTCCATCTTCAAGAATAACAGCTTTCACCCAAGACGTTCTCTAATCCTGCACCAGATGCAGAGAAGCATGTAATCACAAATTTACATGGTACTGACTTTGGGTACTTGGAGACAGTCAAGCAAATACCCAAGTGCTTTGCTGAATGACAGCCACAGCAAGAGTTCACTACAACTGATAGTCCTTGACAAGAATTTCTACTGCCTTAATCATTGCATTTGTTCCAAGACTGCATATCAGGTCTGGTCTTTCTAGACAGAAAGTCTAGGAAGAGGAAATCAGATGATGCAAGGCTTGAAATCATGGTTTAGGGCTGTCTGCCTCACGTGACTGGCACACTAAGTCTTCTGTCAAGCATCCTGCTTCCCCTTTGTGGCAGTTGGGTCAATAATCTCACAGACACATTGCCATGAGATAAAAGTGCATGTCAGGATGGAAGGTTGACAAGCCTGAGTGAGAGGAAAAAACCTGTATATGAAGTCTTATGATTAAATAATAAGAAATGTATATTTGATACATTTTCTTAATTATGGTATGTGCTCTGGTCTCAACAAGCCCTGTTCTGGTGATGTCACACATTGCACATTTATCAGAAAATAACATTTGGTTAAATGATGTGGTATTTAGTGCCTATGTTGAAACCAAACTAGTCTGTATCTCCTTTTTTTTGTTTTGTTTCTTGTTTTGCTTTGTTGTTTTTTTTTCTCGCTAGCAGCTAGGCTCCCACCACTTCCCCTCTCTGCAGCAACCCAAGAATAGCCCATGTCCTAGGACTGAATGTAGAGTTTGTGCTCAGTTGGATTCCTAACGAGAAGCCTTCACTAAAGATTTCTGGAATTTGCACCAGCCCCCCATCCCACTGCTGACTCTCCTTGAACCTGGGCAAACTCAATACTGCTGGGACAAAACTCACTCCTTTCTTTGTGTTCTGGGCAGAATTTCCTGCTAAAGTGATTAAGTATTTGTAAGAGATGATGATCAAGTTAAAATCTAATTTGCACAAGAGGGAAACTTGTTTTATTCAGAAAATCCTGAAGAATAGTAAGGACTATAGGAGGTCTGAATAAGAGCTAGAAAAGGAAACTTCACTGTCACAGGAAACGTACAGTGTTCTTGGGACCACAGTTAAATGAGATTGCTTATACTGTAGGACTTGGAGATGCAGGAAAGCAGGATAGCCGCCTGCCCACAAATAACCCACACAGACTCCTCCAATGAGGCAGTGCAGTTCTGTCCCCTTCACCCAGCTCCATTCATAGGTCTGACCCATTGCAACCCCTGCAGACCCAGACACTGCCCACAGCAGCAGCTGCTTGAGAGTAGCCCTGGCTGGCCACAGTAGGGACCTAGGCCAGGAAAGGAGGTCTCAGTCATCCAGTTAAAATGCATATTACCACAGGGTATCTCACCGTATTAGTCCTTTCACTAGTCGACACATATATAACAAACTCACTCTAGAATATTGCAGACTAGGACCATGCAACTGCCAGGATACTGCCACAATGGCACACAAAATTCCAAGCCTAGAAGACCATTTCAAAATCCAAAGCCATGTCTAAGCACACATGCACTTAAAAACAGATTATCTATCTGAGATCAGCTCAGCACACGTCATCCAGAACTTTCCTCAGCCCCCTTTTAGGCCTTAAATAAATGCTTATTTTTGTCTTACCATTTTGGACAACACTTAGCAAGGTGACAACAGCAAGCAGGACAATGCTTCCCAGGGTCTCCTGGTCCATTTTGTGAGTGGGTTGTCAGGGTAGATGGTGCAGCCTTGGTGGCAGCTCAGCACTATGAGCACAGAAGGAGGAAGTGAAGGTCTTATCTTGAATCATGAAACACTTCCTATGGCTTCACAGGAGAGTGGCAGCTCTCTGTTGCTCCAGTGCCTGTCAGACCAAAAAGCTCAGGCTTGGTCACTCATCATATACAAATGAAGCACCGAGAAATAAGAGATTATATGTCGGTGATGTAAGAGGATATATAATGTGGAAAGACATCTATTGTCCTTCCTACGCAGGAGGAAAATAGCAGCCTTGATATGTGAAGTGTGCCTGAGCATTTGGCTAGCTGTGTGGAACAGCAGAAGGCTAGAAGAAACCAGCCAGGTAATCACAGCATCGTCGGCAAGTGTCCAACCACCCCCCAGGGAGCTGGGAGGACAAATAACGTTGGTGAGTCTCAGTAACGCTGTTGCTCTCAGGCAGATGCCCTCCCTGGTCACATCTCCATCAGCCTCACCAGTGACGAGACTCCAGTTTTCCAGGTCACAAGCAAAAGCTCCTGATCCACATGGCATATTGCAATGGCAGTACACTAATGCTGTGAGCACTGTAGGTGAGCACAGAAATATCTTTCATTACTAGGCATGGATCCTGTGCTCTTCTCCCTACAAATAACTCCCTGGAATTCAGTGACAGCTAGAAGAACTCAGTAGTTTGCAGGCCTAGACTTCACAGCTGTACCCCAGTTTTAGTACTTGAAGTCCCATATGGCTGAATACAATTGCTGCTGCGTGTTCACAGCTTGGCTCTGACTCCCTGATGAAGACGCAGAGAAACACAGGCTGTGGTGTTGAAAGTATGGTGGGTTGACCTTGGCTGAATATCAGGTGCTCACCAAAATCACTCCATCCCCTCTTAAGTGGGACAGGGGAAAGAAAATATAACAAAGGTTCATGGGTTGAGATACAAACAGGGAGAGATCACTTCCCAGTTACTGTCACAGGCAAAACAGACTCAACTTGGGGAAATTAATTGAATTTATTGCCAATGAAATCAGAGTAGGATGATGAGAAGTAAAACTGTATCTTTAAATGCCTTTGTGTCCCCACCCCACTCTCCCCCTTCCTTCTTCCCAGGTTTAATTTAACTTGCAATTTCTCTCCCTCCTTCGCCCAGCAGTACAGGGAAATGAGGAATAGGGGGTATGGTCAGTTCATCACACATTGTCTCTGCCACACCTTCGTCTTCAGGGGGAGGACTCCTCACAGTCTTTCACTGCTGCAGCACGGGGTCCCTCCAACAGGAGACAGTCCTCCATGAACCTATCCCACAAGAATCCTTCCCAGGGGCTGCAGTTCTTCATGAACTTCCCCAGTGTGGGTCTTCCATAGGGTCACAAGTCCTGCCAGGAGCCTTCTTCACTACAGGCTTCCCATGGAGTCACAGCCTCCTTTGGGCATCCACCTGCTCTGGTATCCTGAGCACCTCCTCCCTCTCCTTCTCCACTGACCTTGGTGCCTGCAGAGCTTTCACATATTCTCACTCCTCTCTCCAGCTGCAATTTTCTTCTGTGCAATGACTTTTTCACCTTCTTAAATCTTATCCCAGAGGTGCTACCATTGCTGCTGATGGGCTTAACCCTGACCAGTGGTGAGTCTGCTTGGAGCTGGCTGGCATTGGCTCTGTTGGTCATGTGGGAAGCTTCTGACAGACACTCACAGAAGCTGCCCCTGGAGCCCTCCACTACCAAAACCATGCCATGCAAACTCAATGCAGACAGCTGCAGAAAGTCCCACAGCTTCTCTCAGATTGCTGAAAAGCATACTCATCTAAAATGCACATCTCTTGTTGACCCTAACTACTCTGTTCACTTTTGCCCATATTCTAATTGGGAAAAGTCTTAAGAAAAGAAAATGCTTAACTTTAGCAGGAATTTAACACTAATAAAAAGTAACATTTTCACTGGATTTAGCCCTGTACAACTTTTGCCCCATCTCTCTGTCTGTCTCTACTCCCCCATGCTACTCAAGAGGTCCTGAGTGTCGCATAGCATCCAAACCATGACTGGACAACTGGTTACCTGTCTCTGGATGGGACAGAGCCAGGCAGGAGTTCCTAGCAGGAGCCGAGCTGTAAAATCCATCTTGTTCAGTGGGGGTACATCTACTTACAATGGTGTTTTTATCCAGTCTCTCTATCATGCAAACTTTTTTTATGATCTGTACTATTAGGTATGGAAAACTCTCAGGTACTTTGGGTACAAGCAAATAAACAGAAATGAACTTGCTAAGAGGTAGGTGATCAACACTGTGACCAGTGACCTGTGACCAACTGTTATCTTAAAAGGAAAAGGCTTTTTGGGAGACCTTCCCTACAGTCCACACAGACACAACTGTGTGAGAAGCAGTGCCATAATGATCATCTAGGTTTAGATTTGGCTTGTGATATTTTCTTCAGATTTTTAACTCTTGCCAAATGGATTTAAGAAAAAACCCAAATCCAAGAACAAAAAGAGAAGCACAATAGCTCTTTGAGAATGCTGTTATTCAGGCTGAAGTTCTTTTTTTTCCCAGAAAATGATCTTTTCTTATTGCACATCAAAGTTTGTGTTTTGTGGTCTACTGAGCACAGGATTGTAGCTGGTATTTAGGGATGATATTTAATGCTAAGCATCTACTAATCTTCTGAGAAGAAAACCCCACCACCTAAGAGCTGTTATGGAATTAAGTCAAAAGAGGAATACTGTCTAAGCAGAGATCAGTGTTATGATGGTAAAGAAAGGAGCTGTGTATGGACACAGTGTGGGGTGTAGTGGGGCAGTGAGAGGGAGGGAGCTGCTAATAGAAGAGGGCAAAGGGGACAGCACAGGTCCTCAGGGCATCTATGACAGGATGACTCCCAGTCATCCTCCCACAGCAGATACTGAACCTTCTCTTTCTTCTGCCTGTTTTACACTGCTGCAAACCTACCAGGCAGCTTGCAGCTTGGTTTTGATTTACAAGTGGCAGAACAAGCACATGAGCCTGCTCCAGCTTGCCAAGAAAACACACATACTTCCCTGCTATCAAATACTTCCAAACGGTGGCTTCTATTCAGCAAAAGTCTCATGTAAAAGACAGTAGGAATCAGGCTGCTGAGGTTTGAAGTTGCCATAATGCAAAGCACTCCACAACATACCATGTGTTTATGCCAGCAGTCTTTCCAGCTGACTGACCCAAGCTCCCAGCCCTGGATCTGTGTGCTGGCCAGGTTGCAAGAGCTTAGCTGTTGATGCCTTCACTTTCTCCTTGTCCCCTGCTTCGTTTTCCAGCTCTTTGCTTTGCTGTCACTCAGTGTCTCTCACCACACCCCCACGCCCACTTTGCTCTTCTGCTCTGCCCCTTCCAATTTCCACCTAGCACCTCTTGGCACCACAGGATGCTTTGGCATTTTGGTGCTTGGCATCCCTGGCACTGCTGGAAATGCAGCCTTTTACCTCCTCTTACCAAGGTTTGCTCCAAAGCCATCCATCATGCATGTGTGCATGAAAACAGGGTTTCACATTCCTTCCTGCAATAAAAAAACACCTATGACATCAATTCCAAGGCTTGATAAAATGATTTCTGGGTGTACTGGGAGAAAAAAGCTATGCCAGCAAGAATCTGTTTGGTATGGCTGCCTTAAACTATAAACTGCAGGGGTCTGGGGTTTTGTTTGGTTTGTTGGTTTTTTTAAGTGCCAGATCTCTCTGAGGGCTCTGCTTGAGGAAAAGCGGAGGAAATCAAGATGATATGAGAGATGTGGAAGAAGAAGTCCTTTACCATGTCAAGTCTGTTGTATAGTCACACAGAGCAGAAATCCCTAGTGGAGAGGAATACTACTTTTTCACACCCATTGGCACTTTAATAGTTGCAGGATAGAAGGAAGTTCTGGCAACTTTTTTGCAATTTGGGGAATTGCCTTGGCAAGGAAGAGCTAAGGTGGGGTTAAAATGACTCCGCAAACAGCGTCTGCACATTAAATTGTTCCCTCTTCCTGAGACCTAAACTTAGACACAGGATCCCTGTCTGGCTCAGGCAAAGCTGGCACCACTGGAAAACCCTGTCTAGCTGGAAGAAACATCAGTGCAAGACACCTCCATCATATCTCAGCTGGTCATTTGAAATAGGGGATTTTCTCAAGGAGGCAAAAATAAAAAAGTGGGGAGAGGGTAGGGATACATACCTTAAGGAACAGGGCCTGCACACCCTCTGTAACCCCCAGCTGTGGCTGGACCTCTTGGCAGAGGTAACTCTGCACTTCAGCAGCTGCTGTCAGACTCCAGCCCTTTTGCTTGCTGCATTGCTGTTTGACATCCACATCATCCTGTCTGAGGAAGATAACCTTGACACAGTGAGCCATGAAGCTCACAAAAATGTGCAAAGCCAGCGAGCTTTCCCAGTTGTGCTGTGAGGCTTCCTGCACATTAATCTCCTCCTCTGAAATCTTGAACAGCCAGTCAAAATAATCTTTTTGTAGAATTGCTTTCATAGTGAAGAGGAAAGGACTGGGAACACAGTTCTATAAATATCTTTTGGGATGTTCATCTCTCCTCTCATGCACTCTGATCAGTGCTCAGCTGCGAGGACTCAAATGAAAGTGTGTCTCTTGATAAAATAAAAGCTGCTCATATGAAACTCCCCTATATAAATGCCAGGTGAAATACAGCTATCATGTTTTATCATAAATACAATGGAACACAAGCCCCTTGGACTGGCTGCTTAATACTAGCACTGTGCTTTGCAATCTTAAAGCACCACAGAACCATCAAATACAGTACACACACACGTGTGTGTGTGACTACCTGCCGTCACTTCAGTCTGCTTCAGCATCACATCCGCGCTGAAGCCTGACAAAACCTCAACACAGCACAGGAACAGAGCTGGGAACATGAAGTGCAACAAGAAGAAAAGGGGCAATGCTGCAGTTTTTAAAATGCTGTCTTCATTTTGCACAGCCAAGAAAATGACACTGTGGGAGCAGTCAGCACCGCATCAAAAATCCCTCCTTCTCCACATTTTGCAGGCTTCTTCCTTTCACTTACCATCTTCATGCTCAATTTGTAAAAATTCAACTCAAAAGGCAGAGCTTGAAGAAAGAGCCTGTAGTCCCTCTGGGCCCCCTGGCACAGCCTCCTCCTCCTCATCCTCCGTGTCTCATTGTTTTGGTTTAACCCCAGTCAGCAGCTCAGCCCCATGCAGCCCCTCACTCACTCCCCACCACAGGGATGGGGGAGAGAATCAGAAGGGTAAAAGTGAGAAAAGGGAAAGCAAAAGTCATGCGTGCAAGCAAAGCAAAACCAGGAATTCATTCACTGCTTCCCACAGGCAGGCAGGTGTTCAGCCATTTCCAGAGAAGCCAGGCTCCATCATGCACAACAGTTACTGGGGCAGACAGTGCCATCACTCTGAGCATCTCCCCCTTTCTTCTTCTTCCCCCAGCTTTGTATGCTGAGCATGATGCCATATGGTATGGGATAACCCTTGGATCAGTTCGGGTCAGTTGTCCAGGATGTGTCGCCTCCCATAATCATGTGTATCCCCAGGCCACTTACTGGTGGGGTTATGTGAGAGGCAGGAAAGACCTCGGCTCTGTGTAAGCCCTGCTCAGCAGTAACTACAACATCCCTTTGTGATTACCTCTGTTTCTAGCACAAATCCAAAACACAGCCCCATACCAGCTCCTGTGAAGAAACTGTCTCTACCCAAAACCTGCTCTCGTCTTCCTGTTTGCAGGAGCACCTCACTGTTGACTGACATCCCTGTGGCTGCACTTCACCTCTGGGGTCCCTTTCTTCAGCACTGCTGCCTCACCAGTGAGCCCTGTGCAGTGGGGTTTGTATGCCAGGCTTGCCTTCCCTGGTGTGGGTGGTTGGGTTTATCTTTATTAAATTTCAGTGGGCTGAGTCTGGAGAGTTGATGCAATGTAGTAAGAGCAGTTTGAATCCAACTTCCTCCAGCAGGATGCTGGAAAGCTGCCTCCAACACAGGCACATCCCCGGGTTTGATATTTTCTCTGCCAGTGAGAGACTGAACTGAGCAGAGCCAGGACAGCCCCTTCTGAGGCCTCCAAGGCAAAGCTCTGTGCTTTTCCAGGAAGCTATTGATTAGCGGGGTTTGAACGGTGCTCAATGAGTGGCAAAACCACTTAACAGGGATGTTCTCTGTGTTGTCTTTCCCTCCCTAGCACCCAAGATGCAGCTTCTCAGCAGTCATTGTGACACCATGTGGTGTCACTGTGGTGGGCTCCAGACAGCCCTGACAACCGCCCACCCTATCACAGGGCAAAATTCACAGAAACACAGAAGGGTTAAGGCTGGAAAGAACTTATTGTCCAACCCCCTCTTCAAGCAGGGCCACCTGGAACAGGCTGTCCATGATCATGTTCAGTGAGCTTTTAAATATGTCCAAGGAAGAAGATTCCACAACCTTTCTGGGCAACCTGTGCCTGTGGTTAATCATGCTCACAGTGAAAAAGTGTTTCCTGATGTTCAGAGGGAATCGCCTGTGTGTCAGTCTGTGCCCATTGCTTCTGTCCTGTCACTGGGCACCACCAAGAAGAGCCTGGTTGCATTGTACCCTATCTTGAGGTATTTACAAACTTTGATGAGATCCCCCCTGAGCCTTCTCCAGGCTGAATAGTCCCAGTTTCTTCATAGGAGAGATGTTCCAGTCCCTTAATCATCTTTGTGGACCACTGATGGACTCTCCAGTATGGCCATGTCTCTCAGGTACTGAGGGGCCCAGAACTGTGCACAGCACTCTAGATGTGGCCTCACCAGTGCTGAGCAAAGGGGCAGGATCACCTCTCTCCACCTGTTGACAATGCTTTGCCTAATGCATCCCAGGGTACCATTTGCCTTCTTGGCCACAAAGGTCCATTGCTGGCTCATGTTGAACTTGCTGTCCGTCAGGACCCACAAATTCCTTTCTGCCAAGCTGATTTCCAGCTGGGTACCCCCAGCATGTACTGGATGTTTTTGTTCACAGCTCCAGGACTTTGCAGTTCTCCTTGTTGAACTTCATGAAATACCTGTCAGCCCACTTCTCCAACCTGTCAAGGTCCCTCTGGATAGCAACATCACCCTCTGATCTGTCAGTCACTCCTCTGAGTTTGGTGCTGTCTGCAGACTTGTTGAGGATACATTCTGCCCCATCATGCAGATCATTAATGGAATGTTGAGCAGTATTGATCTCTGGGGTACACTGCTAGTTACTGGCTTCTGAATAGATCATGCCACTGATCACCATCCTCTACTGTTCAGCCACTTTTCAATCCACCTCACCATCTGCTTGTCCAACCCACACATCAACAGCATCTCTGTGATGATCTCACAGGAGACAGTGTCAAAGGCCTCACCGTAGCCCAGGTAGACAATATCCACTGCCCTCCCCTCATCTACCAGGGCAGTCACTTCATCATGGAAGTCTGTCAAGCTGGTCAAGGATGACTTTCCCTTGTTTCAGCCATAACGAGCACTACTGATGAATCCTTTGTCTTTGCTGTGCCTGAACATGGTTTCCAGGATTAGATGATCCATCACCTTCCCAGGCATCCAGATGAAGCTGCCCAGCCTGTATTGTCCAGATTTCCTTCTTGCCCTTCTTGAAGGTGGGGGTGATGTGTGCTTTTCTTCAGTTCTTAGGCACTTCCCCTAGTTGCTGTGATTGATCAAAGCTGGTGCAAAGTGAGCTTACAATGGATCTGCCATCTCCCTCAGCACCTGTGGTATGTCCCATCAGGGTCAATGGACTTAGGTACATGCTGGTTGCATAAGTATTCCCTGACCTGACCCTTATCCCCCTAGGGTATGTCTTTCTTGCTCATTTGGTTTTCACAACTCACATTTACTGTCATTATCACCTTATTGCCTTTTAGGTGGCTGCAAATTGATTAATAATTCATTTTATAGACTTTTTAGAGCTGAGGTGAGGCTGCCTGGACAGCAGATTCCTAGGTCATCCTTTCCTCTCCTCTCCGAGAAGTCTCTTTTATCCTGTCTCATTTCTGTCAGTATTCCCACTTTCCATTAGCTCTTGCAAATGGGTCGAATTTTGTTTTCTGTTCTTCAAGCCCCTGGTCACAACCAGTCCTTTTGGTACTGAAACTATCGGACGCAAAGATATTGGATACTCCGGCCATGTGTTGAGTAATAGGCTGACGCTAACTTTTGCCTCCCTCGTCGCTGGCACACTCTCTCGGAGCTTTCCTCTTGCTGCCCGGTGTGTCTCGGAGGGCAGCTTTCCCTAATTGCTGCTCACCCAGCGCGCGGCCCGCCCCGCTCGCCCCGGGCATCAGCCGCAGCTCAGCGGTAGGGGGACTCAGCGCGTCTCTGTGGCGCAATCGGTTAGCGCGTTCGGCTGTTAACCGAAAGGTTGGTGGTTCGAGCCCACCCAGGGACGGGGCGCTCCCTTTTGTCGGGCGGGGGCGTGTTTTTGCCGCCCTCCCGCGGGAGCGCTTCCCTGGCGGCTGGGCCCGCCCCGAGCTGCCTTTATGCCGCCCCACACCAGCTCTCAGCCCTGGCATCTCGCCCTTCCTGCGGGAGCGGTCTCACCCGCAGCATGTATGGGCAGCAGGGTTCGGAGCGCTCCGTGGGGTCGCTCAAGAGCGGCGCCGGAGAGATTCTGTTCCAGCGGGAGTTTCCGTAGTGTAGTGGTTATCACGTTCGCCTAACACGCGAAAGGTCCCCGGTTCGAAACCGGGCGGAAACAACGCTCTCGCTTTATTTTCTTCCCCTTCCATTAGTGTGTCACCCCGGACGTCGCTTTTGCTGGTTCCTCCTTCCGAGCGCGCCAGTGACCGTGGGGGGCACACCCCGCGGGTGGGAGAGGGGGAGGAGCTCCTGCGCTGCGGCGGGGCCGGAGGGAGCAGGATGGGCAGGGCTGGAGCTTCCGTGCTGAAGGAGTGGCGCACGCCCGGAGCTTCCGTGCTGAAGGAGTGGCGCACGCCCGTGCATCGGCTTTCCCTCGCCAAACGCGGTTTCCCCGAAAGGGTGGCCCTCAGCACAAACGAAACTCAGCTGAAATGGTCTGAACGATCATCAGAAAACTTGGGACAAAGTCTGCAAGGCCCTACCTTGGCCATTTACTCAAGCCCGTTTAGATAGTAATTTACAGAAAAAGGGTAATAGAGACCCGTGGCCAGGGAGAAGCATCCCGAGGGTTTCTTCAGTCTCTCTGTCGTAAACGCAAGGTGGAGGCACCCAGACCCCCGCTTCTGTACACTCCTTTCCCAGCATCTCCGTCCTTCCTGAGCCCCACAGCCCCACCGTGTTGGGTGCTGTGCAGCTTCAGCATCTCCCTTGCAACCACACCGCGCTTCTGCACAGCAGTGCAAAACTAACCGTGCCGCAAAATTCATCAGCCTTGTAACGCCATTAACCTAATTTTCTCTCTTGCTCTGTCCACACACTGCCTCAGATTTGTACTTAGGCTGTAAATTCTCCCACTCCGAGATCTAATCCTGGCAGACTTCAGAGCACAGCACACACTTAAGAGCTGCATGAACTGCTCTAAAGGTACCATGCTTTGCTCTGAGCACGAAGGGGCTCACACCAAGAACAGCAGCTGTTCAGCCCTGCAAAAGGAACACAGACAAGACACAAATGCTCTCATGGATACATTACCAGGAAGGGAATAATTATTTACAGCAAAAGGCAGTGCTGGAAGAAGAATAAATTGTAATAGCCAGCCATGAAAAACATCAAGATCAAAATCAGACTTGTAATCAGCACCACAGCAGATTTCTAGAACAGTACTCTAGCAGGTATACAGCCAAAAATCCATCCAGGCAGCTCCTATGCATATGGGCTTGTTTACTGTAGGCAGGTTTGAAAAGGCAGCCCTTTCCCCCTTCCCTGTACCTGATAAGAAAGTGTCTGAATGTATCATAAAGCAGGTAGCAAGATCTGAGTCAGAGTGCTGTCTCACCAGAGCTGATTCTGAACTGTGTCACGACTATGCCTTTCCCAAATCAGAAGACAGAGACTGACAAGACTACAGATGGATCTCGACAGGCTGGATCAGTGGGCTGAGGCCAATTGGGTGAGGTTCAACGAGGCCAAGTGCCAGGTCCTGTGCTGGCGTCACAACAACCCCATGCAGCACTACAGGCTTGGGCCAGAGTGCCTGGAAAGATGCCCAGTGGAAAAGGACTTGAGGGTGCTGACTGAGAGCAGCTGAACATGAGCCAGTGTGTGCCCCGGTGGCCAAGAAGGCTGCCCAGGGAAGTGGTGGAGTCACCATCTCTGGGAGTGTTCAAAAAAACGTGTAAATGTGGCACTTGGAGACACAGTTTAGTGGAGATGGCAGCGCTCAAAGCCAATACTTTTGGAAATGCACCCTAGTACACAGATAAAAATGCCATAATAGAGTGGCTAACCTTCTGATTGCTAAACTCTACTTGCTCTCTTCCCACCTGATGTATTTCTGATTGACGACTGCAATACTTTGTACCCTCTTCATGGCAAATAAGAACAGGCATTTTAAAACTAGTCTGAATAAAGAAGTCCAGTAACCACCACATTTCAAGGAGTTTCATTGGTCATGAGGCTTTCATTCAATCTTAGCTGAATTCTCACCTGCACAGGCCAGTGAGAGACAATAGAACATTTATGGAAACAAACAAATCTGCATGGTATCATCTTTAGTTTAAGAGGCAGCCAGGAACATGCAGCACTAACAGATTTATTTTCATACCCACTTTAATCTCAAGTGCTATTTATTTGCTCTTGGAGCTTCTATATATAAGTGTAACCACATTGAATCCCACACAGCTGCAGATCGAGGTGTCCCAAAGTCAGTTTGCAGAGGGGCTGCCAGTGGTGACCAGAGGTCCTTGCTTCTCTCTAGGCATATCTTCACAGCCTGTGTGTCCCCACAGCCCCCCTCCTCTGCTATTAACCTCATTATAATCCTTACCACCAGGACTTTCTCATCCTCTAGCAGGGTGTCTTCTTCCTATTGCCCTATGGCATCACCAACCACAGGCTCATGGCTTTACTCACCCCTGGCTCTTGTGTCAGGTCCTGAGCCAGTGGTGAAGGAGCTCCCACTTCACAGCTGCAGGTCACTGCAACACAGTCAGTCCCTGATGGTACCAACACTTGAAGGCAGCTCCCCACTACTCCGGGACAAGTAGTCGAGGCTGGGAAAGATGCTGCTTTTTAGTGGTTTGCATATATACATACACCACTGGTTGGAAAACTACATCAGAAATCCTATCACCTTCCTCAAGTCTTGCAGATGCACCTATTTTATTAATTGATAAATCAAACTTAATTTTGGTCAGCTTTTTTTGGTTTGTTTTAATTAGGGAATTCACAAACAGGCAAATGTTTCACCAGCAGTACACTGGCACTTAACATTCAGAATCCATTGATTTGTTTTCTATTGTAACATTACCAATTAACAGTATTTAAAACAAAGAAGCTCAAGTTCCTCACAAAGACTTGTATTTCAAGACCGAAACCATTCACTGCCTGAAGTACCAGTTCGATAATAATGTATGCAACTGCAGCAAAAATAACTTGGCATGGCAAGTTCAGGGCCACTGACCATTTTTTAAACACATTTTGAACCTAGTTCAAACAATCCAAAACCATTTAAATCTGTAGCCATGCCTTGTAATAACAATTACATTTAACTGCACCTATTAGAAAAGACTGAGGGCTTAATGTTTTGAACTTGGAATTGAAAACAACGAAAAAAATGCAGAAAACCCCTAAAAACAGCTGATATAAAGACTTGCTGATATAATCTTTGTTATTTATGAGAAAAAGGAAAATGTACAGCAAATCTAATTTGGCATATAATACCCTCAGTTCTATGTCTATGCATTTAAAATACTCCCATTTAACAAAACAGAAGCTATACAAATCCAGAAACACCAAGGTATGAATCCCTCTGCTTAGTCACTGCTGTCTTGCTACATTTTCCTATTACTTTCTTCCTATTGACCTTGCCTCTCCTTGGCACTCTCACATAGGGATAGCGTGTACTGCTCGAGTTGTGACAGTCCTAGTGACAATAGCAATAGTCATTAACTTGCAGTTAAATTAATTCTTAAAAACGTTTATTAATGATTTTGCAGTTATGAACAACTAGAAGGTACATCTGACGTTCTTTTTTAGTGATGCAAACTCTGGACCAAATTGTACTGATTTTAGTTAGAAAACAACCTGGCTCAGAATAATATTCTGCCAAATTACATTCGCAGTTACCCAGGATGAAATCTCAGTACGTGCTGTAACTTTAAATAGAAAAATTTCTATCATGTATCCATCATTCCTTGGATCCAAGGGGTGTGTATACATCAGGATGAGCTTGTAGAAGAGCAATTCTGCCTAACAGAATGCCAGCCTCGAATTTAGAATGTCACCAATGATCTTAACTATCAAAGGATGCAAAATTCCCTGATTACAGAAGATATTTTAATTCTTTTCTCAGTGACAGACAAAATGACTTCAGGAGTTGAGTGATCCTGTAAAACAAATCACTAGTACATAAATAATATTTCTTACACCATTGCATCATCAAGACCACTGAAGTTTATTATTTCTCAAATTCATTAAGAGTATGGATGTTTTCCATATTAAAAGCAGCAAAAATTAAGACCCATAGTAGCTTCTAATTAAAAATCATCATCATATCTGACAGCTAAAATAACTGCTTCTCAGAAAAATAAAATTCATTAAAAACTGATTTGCTTGTTACAATAAAATTTTAATTAAAAAAAAAACAAACCTCAAATGTAAATTGCTCAAGTTCAGCCAGTGGGCAATTAAACTAGTTAAAAAATATAACTTAGTAGTGCTTTGTTTCAAAATGTACATAATACTGAAAAAACACTTAAAACCAAGAAACCGAGTATTTACCAAGTTTCAAACAGAGTTTCATCAAAATGAGGTAAATCTATGTCGCCTGCCATTGAGCTTGGTGCTGAAATGGAGAACAGGTCTGCAAGGATATCTTCCCTTGTAGGGCTTTCAAAAGCAAGTTTTTTCACACTGGGTTTGTTTATTGCATCAAATTCCAAATTAGAGTCCTTTACAGGACTGTAGTAATTGTGGTCCTTGCTTGTCATTGCTGCATGTGGCACACTGCTCTTCTCATCAGATGCTGTTGCTGCAATGCTGCTATCCACCATTTCCATATACATACATTCATCTTCCCTTTTTGGAGTCTCTAAGGAAGCAATAGTTGAAGTAGGAGACAGTAACTCTGCCAGTATTTCGTCTGTGTTATGACTAGTGCACCCTGACACAGAGTTTGCATTAAATTCAGACTCATTATTTGTGCCATCAATCTGATACTGCAGTTCCCTTAAAAAGCTCTGCAATAATTCACTGTCATTTTGAGATTCAATCTGCAATGGGGTGCTTATGTCTGCAATCACAGGTTTTTCCTTTTTCATCTGTTCCACTGCTAGTCTATCCAGGGAAGCCAACTTCTTCTTTTTAGCATTCAGTTTTTTTAACAGTTTCAGGCGAAGTTTTTTTGTTTTGTCACTGTCTGACTCTTCTGCCTTCCCAGAGTTATAGCCAGGTGAATGGAACTGAGTCACTCTGCCTGAGGTACCCAATGTACTTCCTGACTTAATCCAAGTTGGACCTACAACAGTTGTATGACTTGCTGTTGAAAGGCGAGTGCTTTGAGAAAATCCTTTGAAATTTGATAAAGGATGACTATTATTATGAGGAGCCAGCAACTTTGGGGTCTCAGTTGTTTTGTTTGTACCTCTGCTTTGAAATCCACCGAAGTTACTTGCGCCCTTAACTGGCAGCCACACTTCACTTACTTTTTCAATTGAGGGAGTTTTGCAACTTCTCTCATTCTTGAGAGCTGAGGCACTTGAAGGCATAAAGGAAGTATTCTTGCTTAGTAATTTCTTTACCCAGCTTCCTACAAATCCTCTTTTTTGGTCTTTGTGTGAAGGCTGAACAGAATTACTGGCAGCAGCAGAATTGTCAGCTTGAGAATTAACCATAGTTTTGCGTGCATATTTCAAGTCAGGTGATTTTTTTATACTATTCTCTACTGCTGACACCTTTTTGTTTAGCTGTATTTCTGAATTTAATCCATGTTCTCTGTTAGCTAAATTAGTTCTGTCATCTGTTCTGCGAGCAAGCAATGAGTCAGATGAGTCAGGGTCATGTTTTTTGGGAACAGGAGGAGTAATATTTGCTCGGTTCAACTCTTCTAGAGGTAAGCAAGTGTTGGAATTTTCATAAAATGAAATACACTTACTGTTAATAGCTAGACTAGCTCCTGCAAAGTCTCCTGTATATGGAGTGTTAAGTGAAAAAGCTGGTTCCTGCTGTTGCAGTGTGCCCATTTCAACAAGGTTACTTCCCACCATATGCCCGTTTGGCAGCGATTTATCTCCCGAGTCAACCTGAACTTCTTCAAGCACCAGTGTTACAAGATCATCATGTGCCAGATCTTCTAAACTGTGATGAGCAATGCTTTCATTCTCAACTACTTGCTGCTGTTTCTTCTCTGGAGCTCTCACAGAATCCTCTTTGTGGTGTTCTGCAGGTGTTCTGCCTACAGTGTTATCAAAACCACAGTGCAACACCGTGTAATTTGACTGTACGTTATTAAGAGGAAAATCTTCAATATTTTCACTCTGGAACTGTGAATTCAGTTCTTCTGGAAATTGGGAAGTTTTCTTTTCCCAGATAACAATATGAATCTCTGAAGGAAGAACTTCAAATTTTTTATGTCTCTTGCAATACGGCCCCTTTAAATCATCACATTCAAGCCAAGTTCCTGAAAAATAAATAGCAACCAGAGCAACGACTCAGACACTTTTAAAGGTGAAGTCACTATCCTCACACTTGTTAAGTACTTTTATTAACCCATTCCCCTGACAAGCAGAAAATAGAGGTTTCTTTCTACAGAGGAAACTGGGAGACTTCCACTGTAAAAAGATCAAACACAAGCAGAACTTGTAGCAATATTATTACAAGTCAGAGTAGGTCAACCATAAAACAAAGTTAAGAGTTTTTTGGCTGAGACATCTTGTCTGAAAATACCCTCACAGGTTTGAGGTAAGAACCACCTTTCAAATTAAGTTCCTCTGTAGATCTTTCCTTTGGCTGGGTGGGAAGTACGGGGGTTTAAGAGAAACTGCTCACTTTAATACTCCTCTCATCATCTGCAAATTGTTCATAGATCATGTACAAATATTTTACAGCTTTAAGACTTCAAAAATAGTTACATATGATGCATAGGAGGTTCTTAGCTAGGCATTTCACAGCTGCTTCCTCTTCTATTTCTTAAACTGTGAGTGTCAAGAGGATGGAGCCAGGCTTTCCTTGGTCGTGCTAAGCAATAGGACAAGAGACAAGGGGCAGAAACTGATGCAAGGGAAGTACCACCTGAGTATGAGGAACAACTTCTTTACTGTGAGGGCGACCAAGCATGGGAACAGATTGACCAGAGAGGTTGTGGAGTCTCCCTCACTGGAGATACCCATGAACCATCTGGATGCAATCCTGTGCCATGTGCTCTGGGATGGCCCTGGCTGAGCTGGAAGGTTGGACAAGTAACTCACTGTGGCACCTTCCAACCTTACCCATTCTGTGATTCTTACCATCAGGATTCAAAGACCAGGCTATGAAGTGCTTCTTTTCTGTCTGATATTGAACAATAGATGTTATTTGGTAAGTGTCTTCCCCAAACTGAAATGAGTATTTCTTCACGTTGTTATGTGGCAAGCCTTCCACGAAATGTAACATTAATATTGAGGGTACTCTAACAAAGAAACAATGAAGAACCAGTTTATTACAACAAAACACAGGCAAAAGTTCCTGATGAAAAAGTTTAGGCACCTCTATAGAGTATTTGGTTCTGCCCTTACTATTCTACTTCCTCACAGGACTCTTCAGAGATTGCACAGCAGTCAAGGGAAAAGAATTTTCCAATTATGCCATTTTGTTATAGATTACGGGGAAAAAACAACACCAAATAAGGGATTTGGGGAGTCGGGGAAAGAACTGTGTCGTAACCACAGTAGGAAACTATACTGTTCCCAAGTCAAACTACTAAACCAATGATCAAACAATAGTTTTAACCGCCAATGGCAGGTGCTGTGGAAAGGCTGACACTGGATATCATTTGTCTGTATTTACTGCTTGATCCTAAGTATTTATGACCTGGATCAAACACATGCACTGGTTGGCATGTTAAACACTGTTCTATGTTTCAAGTTTATTAAACACTATTTGCAATTTCAGCATTTAAGAATGATCTAAAATATCAAAAAGTATTTACCATATTTTAAAAGTTTAGAATCTCTGTAAACCCAAAATAATACTTTGGTTTTGAAAATCGTATGTTCAATAAATGAAGTTTCAGAATTTTATGTATTTTATATTCAAGTTCATAGATTCAAACTTACTTTTCCAAAATCATCTGTCGTCTTTGAGATCTATCACCACAGTTATTACATGGTCCAATATGAACAGCGTTAAGTGGATGCCAGTCAGGGATTATATTTGTGAATGTTGTTAGTGTTTTCTTAAACCTGGACACAAAAAAACCCAAAACAGAGTAAGCTGAGTTGCTGATCAGAAAATAATAAATATACATACTTTACCAGGATAAAAAAGTTATAAAAACATTATGGCAAAACCAGATTCTATTCATGTTCATGCCATTTGTGTGAAATTCACTGTGACTGCATCACATCCAAGACAGCACTGAATTCAGTTCTACCAAACAGTATCAGTCACAATTTATTTTCAGCAGCTCTGTGGTCTTCAGTTTCACATTATTTGATTATTTTGTCTTTGTCCCTTTTCATGTTATCTCTGTTCCCTTCCCAACATAAGACAGAGCTTGTACCAGGATCCCCATATTTACTAGCTAATACAGACTCTCAAGGAGAGAAGAAAGTGGTAACAAATTACCTTAGAATTCATAAGATCTCATTTTCAAAAAACAGCACATTCACAGCAGAGATTACACAGAGATTATATTGTACTAAAATACAGTGTACGGGATATTAAAGTGAAGCAACATTGTTCATTCATTAGCCACAGAAAGGATTTCCTTTATATTCAACCTAACCTACATTTTTCAACTTTTTTAAAAGCACAGTATGTAACCAAGGCTATTGAACACATCCTATTAACCAGGACTACCTATTACCTGTCAGAGTAAGAGATAGCACTGATATCATTTCACTTAGGGATGTTATGGGTTTAAGGTTGCAGAATTTTCCCTTTCCCTCACCCGCCTGGACTGGGAGTGAAGCCCGGAGCGGAGGGG
>JAWWEU010000001.1:48845726-48874096 GCA_035583155.1 Acropternis orthonyx | reverse complement strand
GAAATCTACACTGAGTCTTGGTGTGATTAATCGTGTGGAGTCCTCTGTTCTATTAGCCCCCAGATATCTTAGTTTTTCTTTTTCAAACTAAGACAGGGGATCAGAATTTTATTGTATAAACCTAAGATAGTGGAGAGAAACAGATGTTTTTCAAATAAAGTGAGCAGTCTTCTGAAGGTGTTTCTCTTTTTCTACTGACTCTAAAAGGGGTCTGAATTACTAGCTTGCACCTGCAGCTACACAGAACTAAATCAATTTGCAAGAAATTACTTCCTTGCAATACTATTTTAAAATAGGTATGTTATGTTAGAGAATCTCTGATTCTTTGTAATCCAAATGAGTATTACAGGTATTCTTCAACAGCAAAAGCATATTAGGCATATATTCTTTAGAACCACAACAGTACTGTAGCAAAATACCAGAGAAAGAATGGCCAAGGACTCTGTGTTACTTATTATTTCTTTTTAAATTAATTGATAACCTAGTTTCTTAAGACACATAATAGCAGTAACCTATTTGCAAATGCTAACCTAAAAAGGCAAATTACGTAAAACTTCACCAACAGGATTAAATGTAAGCTGCATAAAACCTGGAAATCTGAAGAAATCCAACTATCATATATGGATTTTAAAAGGTAAGGTAGAACATGTATCTAGAACCTACTGAAATAAAAGTCTCACCGGTTCTGGTATTGGTAGCCACAACATACACATTCAAACTTCCATGAAAATGAATGCAAGAATAGTTTCTCAGTTTGTTGATCCTGCTGTAAGAGTAGATGGAGTGCAAACACTGTATTCTCCATATTACCTTCAAAGATAAGGCAAAAAAAACAGTCACTGAATATTTGAAATCACCTTTTAGTACTTCAAAAAGAAAGAAGACAAGCTTATTGCTAGGATTTAAATTTCAGTTATCATTTCAAGGCTGCATTTCTAATCCTCACAGCAAAGGGACTGATCCATCTTACTAGGTTGTTATCAATGACAATTTCATGATTACAAAGATAAGAATATGCTCTCTAAAAAGTGAAGACAGGCAAGGTACAAACCAGCTGATCATACTATAAAGTATGTGTATGTCACCAATACAAGCAAATGCATTTCCAAATTGTCCTGAATGCAAATGGACACACACACTTTTATGTACTGACATAAAAGGCTTTACATGTAGGGTCTCTTGTCAGTAAATACTGAGATGTTGCACTAAGTACTTACCCAATTCACACCTAAGCCGAGGCTGAAGCTGTGTAAACATTTCGTTTCTGATTTCATTGAGATGAGATTCTGCTTTTGGAAGAACATCTGAAGAAAAAAATACATCTGTCTTCAGGTGTTGAAGTGTAACCTTCCCACCTTTTTACACACCTATGTAACCCCTAACATGCACTCTTTCTCTGCAAATGATGCCTTTTCTATTGACCCATACTTGCCTGAAACTTGGTAAAACAGTCAATCCTTGGTATTAACTGATTTGAAAATCAGAGAAGAATTTACACAAGTTACTCACATTTTACTCCAGTGTGCTAATGAAAAACTACTTGCTCTGGCTAAGAGTGTGCACCAGCAGCTACATAGCAATAATTTTTAAGGATAGTGTGACCACACATTATAAGTCCTGCATATTCAGAGATTAAGAGCAAACTTTAAAGACTAAAGATTAGGATCAAAAGCACAAAAATTTGCTTATATGCTTTCTAATCTGACACAATTCATAATAAAGCATCTAAATGTATTGTTCCAGATTAAATACCAACTTCCTAAGTGAGCCTTTAAAATAGTAAAAATCATTTCAAATTTAAAAATAATTTTTTACTTTATGCATCTTAGTATGTATTTCAATTTTGCAAGTTATGTTGTTTCAACACACAGTCTTTAAGAACATAACTTCTACTATACAATCATGATCATAACCTGCAGAATAGAATAGCTGTTGAACCTGTTTATTACATATAAACTCTATGCATAGAAAAAATAGGAAAAGAAGTTTTTTGCATCTATATTGCTTTTGATTGTTTCTAAAAACAGCTGTATGAAAGAGATGCCAAAAAATTACACGGAAGGGCAGAATAAATTCTACATCTCTTCTCTACAACAATACTCTTCATCTAATCCCCTCTCCACTGTTACTTGAATCAAGTTTTGCAGCAATTCCTGGAAATGAAAAGGTTTAAGCCCTCTCAAACAACACTATGTTCCAACACTTAACATCCCCATTTAAGGGTTACTGCACACCAGAGCTCTTTTGCAAACATAGCCCAGCAAAGAGAAGAGAAAAACATCTCAGACAGGTTCTGTGACGGTAGAGGCCTTCCCAGTAATAGCTGAAAACCTAAACTCAAGCAGCCTGACTTTCTGGCAAGCTGAGTGTATGAACCACTTCCGAATACTTTGCTTTTTTTTTTCCCCTCAAACTCCTTTTAATACACCTGTAATTTTTCCCAGGAAAGACATGACATTTTCCAATTTACCTAAGGCTGTTCTAGGACTATATATATATTCAAACACACATATTCCAATGGGATGTCTACTGAAATTCATGAGAGGTATTGCCTAACCAGACAACTCTCTAAATTCTCTAATAGATGATGTCTTAGAAGTTTAGACTTAATGACACCAATGATCCAGTTCAAGAGGACAGAAAAAACCATGATCTTAGTTTAAGAGTCTTAAACTGAATCCACAGAACAGAAAATGATCGAAGGCCACACCAGCAGATTACAGTGTCACATTGTCCTTTGAGTCCAGCTGTGCTGCCTGGAAGGTTGCCCTGTGCTGCCCATCCCAGCCCCTCTGCTCAGTGGTTACAGTCCTCAAACCTGTTAAGCTGACCTGACCTGTTAACCCCCTGTTAAGGGTTAGTGAGTATTCACCAACCCTTCCCAGACCATATGAATCAGGTTAATGTGTTTGAGTCCTTTCGACTGCAACAGGTTAGGAAGCACTGTCATCTATGGTGCAGCTTGCAGACCCCAGGGGAAGCATTCCTTCGATGAGCACAGCTGGAGCCAGGAAAGAACATATGTTTCCAGCTTTACTATTTGTGGTGTGACAAGGCAACTGCCCATTGAAACAAGGATATAAACCACAACAGAAATTATTTTGAAGACTGAGATTAGAACAGCATCCTAACATGTCAACCAACAGGACGGAGGGAAACAAAGCCAGGCTCACTTACATAAATAATTCACAAAATCTTTATGTGGGATGTGACAAAAAAATTCAAGACATGCTTAGTGTTTAATGCCTTCAGAATGCATGTTTGCCCCACAGAAAAACAATTTCAGAGATTACCAGGATTCTGCTATGCAAAGCACACTACTCTGCAAATTAATTGTAACTCATTCTTTTGTGATCTTGAAATAGAACAGAAGCATGTTTAAGTGCACTGTACTAAATTCTATGTATTTGTGACCAGAAGAAACTGCAGATGAATTTACTCACCTTTTACTTTACTCCTTTTACAGGTATTCAGAAGTATAGTTGCTTGATTATATTTTGTTAGAAGTTTCTGGAGTAAACATTTTCCATCGTTATGTTCCTCTGCTAGCGCAGGTTTTAATGTTTCTAAGTGTACCAGGGCAGACAAAATGCAATCTAACCAACAAAGATTATGTATGTTTCTCCACTGAAGACACAACTCTGTGTTATTAGTGAAACCTTTATCCTCTTTCAGCGGAATTTCAGATGTTGTTGATAAAAGCCCAGAATTTGGCAAGAGTTGTGTTCTGGGACTAGAAGTCTTAGGTGGACTTTCTTGATAGTTGTCGGTCTTGGCGGTTGTTTCAAAATCCACCTTCTCCATGCAGGACTCCACATTGTTACTAGGTTTCTGCAGGTCATTTTGTAATACATCATGTAGGCTTGACTTGGGAATACACAAGCTATTCTGATAGCATTTCACAACAGGGTTTGCATTAATAGTGTGCTCAGCATTTACCACGTTATTAGTTCTTGCTTTTTTTAGATCTGATTCAACAGTGGAAAAGTCACTGGTATCACACAATTTTCTTTTCTTATGAGTAAATGGAACTTGATGATTTTCTGAACCAGCAGAAGTAATTATACTGTTTAATGGTTTATAACCGAGTGGGTAGATACACTAAAGGAAAGAAAGAAAGTTACAGTGAAACCTACAAAGCAATTTCAGGTGAACAAGAGCTAAAAATAAGGATAAAATATAATGTTAAAATGGAACGTTAAATCAGAATAGTTTAGGTTTGAAGAGACCTTACAGATCATCTAGTTCCAACCCCCCTGCCATGGATTCCTTTCACTAGACCAGGTTGCTCAGAACTCCATCCAACCTGGCCTTAAGGACTTCTGTAAAGTAATATTGTAATTAAATCAATATATAAATTCAACACATGTATGACAGGAAGAGGTGCTTTACCCAACCATCAGCAATTGTGAAATAAACGTATCAGTATTGATAATTCAATGCCACTTTTCCAGTAAATTCTTTCAACCCCTGAAAACAACCTAATTTTGCTAAGGAGAGTCCTCTTGTCTTATTTTGCTAAATCCATTCCTTTAGGGTACAGATTCAGCATTATTATCTCATGCCTGAGAAACTACTGGTGCCCAAACTGGCAGGGTATCTCTCAGGCTATCCCAATGCCTTACACCAGGCACTGCTAAGGTCTTATATACATATATTCTGCAAATATATTCTGCAACAAGTCACTACTACCAACCTCCAGAACTATACTTAGTTAAACGCAGGAAGTGATGCGAAAAGCATCTCAGAGACCTGTATCTAATCCAGTCTCTAATTTAAGGGCACCAGTCCATTTGGGATTGCTGTACCCTCCCCACGTACATGGGGCAGTGAAGAGAGAGGCAGCAAAAACGTAACTCAAATATCAAGCAGCACAGAAATCCAGCTAGGTTAAACATAAAAAGGAAAAAAAATAAAATAAAAACATTGTAATTATAATTATAAACCTATTGCATTACCCAGACTTAGGGAAGGGAAAATGGGAAACACATCTGCAAGAATCATGCATTAGTTACATGGTTCATCAAATTTTCTGACTCGTACAAAGATTTATTTAGTAAACCACTTTAGTTCCCTTGTTACATAAGCAAAACTTCCCTTTATTCATTTTAGTTTACTCTTTTAAATTCTTTAGTGTAAGTACCTATGGCTAACACCGTACACAGGTTAATTATGGGGCTTCTTCTATATATAAGCAAATATCCTGAAGCATGCAGACTCAAAGGGGCCCTATTTCAACAATCTGCTTACGACCAGCAAAACCATGAACTTACAGAGTTATAACTGCTGAAAGTAAAGGCCTCTGCACTGCCAAATAAAACTGTTTATTAGTGTAATACCTGAGGATTTTCACAAAGAAAAATGGACTCTTGAAAATTAATGCGGTAAGTCCGTAAAGCTTGGATCTGACCCTTCTCTTTGCAGACTGGACAAAACTCATGTGCAGTTGTTTCCACAGGATTACAGTTCTAAAATAAAAATAAACCAAGAAAGATAAAGCAGCATAAACTTATGCATCTCCTATATTATCCAAAAGTAAAAGAAGCATATCAAGACACAAAACCAATGTGCAACTTCTAAATATAATACAGTACAATATAAAATAGTAAACTACACTGGTTTATTTTTTAATATTTATATATTTGTATAGTAGTATGTTCTAAATAAATTTATATTTTTATTTAAATATTACAATAAGGTGTCTTTAACAACACAATTATGCACGTTTTATTCTACTTGAATCAAACCACAGGGCACTTATTGCCAGGAAACACAAGCTCAGATCTTTTTATGGCAAATCAATTTTCATAGGAATGCAAACAATTGTAAAAATAGTGCCCATAAAAAAAATCATAGGCACAGATTTACTCAGAATAATCTTTCGCCATTGTTATAGATTTCCGTGGAAAATAATTTTGAGAATTTTTTTTTGAAAATTAAGACCAATTAGAAATCTCTCAAAACAGAGAAAATGGTGAACTTTGCACATATGTAAAACAAGTTTCAACTGACTTTTCCCGAATACCCCACCATGTGGAGTGTCGATTTCCCTATACCAGTCCCTTCTCCAATCACTTGCAAACCATTTGTAGTCTTCTGGGTATCCATCATTCTGAGCCACTGGCTAACTTATGTCACTTGTAACAATGTCATGACCACTAAGGATTTTTCAAAGACTCCTGAAAAATAAGAAGTAAATAAAACAATTAAAGAAAAATTAGGCTTAAATTTGGGGAAAAAAAATACCAACAATAACGCAGCTTGTATAATTTGTGGAAATTAATTCAGAAGAGTATTTTCTTAGCGGAAAATATTTTTTCTAGCACAGATTATGAAATCAAAACTTTAAAGTAAGTAACATAAGTGATTTAAAAGCTCTAAGTCCTAAATCTCCAAGCCTATCTATTCTTTGCACTAGAAAGCTTCACGTATTTTCCAAGTGCAGAAATGAAGAAGTCTTGCTGGGCATCTCAGCTTACTGCATCTAACCCTCAGAAAGAAGGAACTTTAAAAATGCCACAATAAGATCCTGTGGGGTTATAGGTGGGTGCTGAGGAACATTAAAAGAACAACCAACCAAAAAAACCCCACTGCTGCATCTTTCAAAACAATGAATTTATTTCATAATAAACTATTAGAAGTTTATCCTGCAAACGTAACAGTTTTTAACTACAGAAGGACATCCTGCTGCTACTGCCATTTTCTGAAATTTCTCCTAATGTTAATTTAACAACATTACACTCTTCTAGCAAACTAAAGCTCTTCTGCAGATAACTGCATATTTTACAAGTGACACTAAACATTCTATTTCAAATGACTCAAATTCAGTGCCAAAATTTTCTTTATGCGCAGACACAGTTGTGGAGCATCACTTCAGTACAGCCCAGGTGCGCATCAGAAGGCAGCTCCTCAAGTCCGTTCCTTCACTGGCACTGGAGTTAACTACACCTTGAATTAGCAAGCAAAACAGGGGGTTAGAACTACAGGGACCCAATTCTGCTCCTGCTGACTTCCAGTGGAACTAACTAGAATAAATACGTATCTCTTCGAGATACGTGAAGAAGTTGAATTGCAAAGTCATCAATCAATCTTTCCTTCAGCCACAACTGTTCCCTTTTCATTACTTTCACTGAAAAGCATCCTCTCCCACACCACAGTGTCCTTTCAACCCTTCATACAGTACAGCACCAACTCAGATCTAGTTCCTTCCAAAAAGAGAAATTTCTCAAGGCATTCTTGAGCACCAGTGCAAATACCAGTTGAACCTAAACCTATTTATAATATTTGACAAGGACACCCTACAGAACTGGACAGAATGCTAAAAACCAACAGAGCATGAATTTAAAAAAGCACAGTAGAAAAATGCAACCACTCATTTCAAATCCCACCCCAATGGCAACTTAAGACTGGGTCAAAATGACATGATGGGGTGTCCTACTGACACTTTCAATGTGTTCAGCAGCACTTTTCAAAATTAACAGGCTGCAGCACGTAGAGACAGTAATAGAAGGCAAGAGCACAAAAATATCAACCCACATGCTTCAGAGCACATGTTTAGTTTTCAAAGTAACATGGGAAGGTGCACAAGAAACAGCACAGTCCTGGGCTCACACAAGGTGAAAACTAATGAATTAGCTAAAAGTATGCAAGCTTGTTGGATTATAAAGGAAAAGCAAGCACTCCCAATTTTTCACACAGTGGTAACAGAACTACCACACTGCAAATACTATTGTGTATTTAGTCTAGCCAGGAAGTTGATTTTTAATACAAGTTGTACAGATATCAACCTATATCACAGGCTGTATCAGGTTAACACCCTAAAACGTGTAACTTTCCTCTTCAAGAGACTTTTAGTAAATTCCTTGGCCTGAAACAGTCTCAGCTCTCCAGAGTGAATAAAAACCATAGCTCATATGACAGAATTATGAGAAACTTCTCACCACATAAATACACAGTCACAAGATTAGCAACACTAACAACCTGCAGGTTATTCCTTCTTATTCTTCTGCAAGTCCCTATTTTCCCTGTAAGCCCTCTCAAAAGAAAAGCAACCCATTTTCCATTTGGTTATGTTCAGTCTCTGTTATGTCTGCTCTTCTTTTTAAAGATTAAATACAGTTCCGAGATGTACAACACCTCCACCAGCTATAATCATCCAGCAATAGTATTACAGTACTGGAGTAAAGACTTTTATTCCTCTTATGAATATAATAACGGGGCTTTTTAAGCAATTAATTGTCCCTTTAGTTCAAAGATACAAACACAAAAAGCAAATAGTACTAGATATGCAGAGTGGTATGAAGTGGTTTGCCTGTACTTTTCAAAAGGTTTGTAATATTGCAGGAAGTTATTGGTGATCTTTGCACAGTGTACAAAAATTGGGCATCAGATCAACAGTCACCAAGAAAAACTGCCAAGTAAAAGACTGCTGCACCAAGTACTGATCCAACCCACTGCAGCCATGTGCAATAACTGCATTACAGATGGGAAAGTACACAGGAATGCATTTTCAAACTTACTGTTCTAAACCATTTATGCTACTTTCCTTCTTTTAATCTGAATATTGAACAACGCAGTTCGAAATATGCTTTGGACGTGGCATAATTATGTAATTATAATTACGCTATGGTTATGCTTCCTTCAGTACATGAGTTGGTCTCACAGTTCACTGCAGAACAGAGCAGGTCTCCTCTTTTATTCTCACCCCCCACCTTCTCTGACAGCTCACATCCTCATCAGACTTTCCACAAGGTAACTGAACGCACAGGAAAGCAGAAAACTCAAGAAAGCATGAGTCTTTCTCCTATTCCAGTGAGTTAAACTGGCCCATGAAAATCCCAGTGATCTACAAAGCTAACAGAGCAGAAGACAGAAAACAAGAACAAGGTGAAGGGGAGAGATATGGGCTTGATAGATGAACTGTTAAGGGCTAAGAAATTGGCTGGATGGCCATATCCAGAGAGCTGCAGCCCTGTGTACTAAGCAGAAACCAGTAAGGAGTGGTGTCCCAATACTGTGTACTGTCTCCAGCAATGGCACAGACAGTGGGATCGGGTGCTCCCTCAGTGAGTTTGGAGATGACACCTAGCCAAGTGGTGCGACTGGCAGACTGGAGGGAAGAGATGACATTTAGAGGGACCTTAAAACAACTCCACATCACAGCCTGTAAGTGCTGAGCAGATGTGCAAATCTCCATGGTGGAGAAGCAAACACAAATTCCTTTCCTGAAAGAAGCCTAACACAGACTAAGCAAATAAAAAAAAACTGATGAAGTTTCAAAATAGTGTGCAAGTTTACAAACTTCTAAAAGCTTCTCCTACAATCCGACTTGTCTCAAACATCGTCATACTAAACGCTTTTATGAGTGTATGAGAAGGGACAGGGGCTACATGTTTTGCTGACAAATCGTTCCGTTTTTCTGGAAAAAAATGCTAATGGCTTAATACGGCTTAAACTAACAGTGTTTATTATGGCTGCGGCTAAGAGATGCAAGATTTCGGGAAGAGACGTGGTGCAGGCAGAGCCTGAATCTCTGCCCCACGGCAGGGGGAACGAGCGGCTGGGAGGGATGGATGGACGGATGGATGGATGGGCAGGTGTCCGCTGGGCCCGCCCAACGCGCGGGCTCCTGCCCTTCCTTTACACCGCACCGTGCTCAGGTCTTTCGGATAAACCTATGGCTAAACTACCTCCCGAGTTCTTAACCCACATCCAGAGTGATCCGTACCCTATGGGAAGGCCGCGGATGAAAACAGCGTTTACAGAGTTAATCTCCGCGCCCGGGGCGCGTGTGTGCGGGCACACTGAGCCGGCACCGCGCAGCTACTGACATGAAATACTCAGTCGGCATTTCGGAACCCGGGAGGACGGACACGGGGACACACACACACACACACGCACACGCGCACACGCGCACACACGCGCACACACACACACACACACACACACACACACACACACACCGCTCTCACACCGCTCTCCGACGCAGCCCCACCGACAGGCCCGGGACAAGGCCGGGGCCGCCACTGCCCGCCGGCCGCGGCCCGCACCCGGCCCGGGGTGCTCGGCGGGGCTCGACTCTCAGCCCCCAGCCCCGGCCCCGGCCCCGCTCTCACCTCCCGCACTCCCGGCGCTCCCCGGGCTCCCGGCGCTGCCCTCACATGCGGCCGGCCCGGCGCGGCCGCTGCGCAGTTCCGGCGCTCCCGCCGCTCTCCCGGCAGCCGCGGGGGCGGAGCCGCCGCCGGGCGGGGCCTGGGCCGGCAGCGCCCCGAGGGCTTTCCGCTCGCTCTCGCGACGCCCCATCGCTGTCCGGGAGCCGTGGGAGGGCTGTGGGGGTAGCAGGAGCGGAGCCCCTCAGGGCCGGCCCCCACAGCTCCGGATGGGGGGCGGCGAGCAGGGCGCCTCCCTCGGGGCACGGGGGTTGGTGATTAACCTGCGGCTCGCTGAGTGCCCGCCCAGAGTCGTGCCCGGGGTGGTTTAACCCTGCCCGAGGGTCTTGCTGCCCAGCACCCCCCGGTGCTGCCGGGGCGCTGCGGGGGTGTGCGGCTGTCTCCTGAAAGCCTCTGCCCTCCGTCTCAGCCCAGAGTTCGCCTCGCGGCTGGTGTCGGAGGTTTCAGGCTCCAGAGGCGGAGGTGATGTGGGGCTCTCGGCTCTCGGCGAGCATTTTTGCAGCAGCAGGAGCAGCAGCAGGCTCGGGCTGCAGCGGCTGGCACTCGAATCCGCGCTGGCCCCTTTTCCTCCGGCGTGAGCCGCAAAGGAGCTCGGCAGCCTCGGCATTGAGGTCAGTGCTCTACTTCTCCCGCGTCAGGAAGGCTGTCAGCGCCGACCGAGCCAGCCTGCTCCGAGCTGCAGGCAGGAAGGGTATGGCTCTGGTGTGTCACAGCAAATCGCTCCTGCCTCTGCTCCCCTGCCGCGCTGCTCCGGGCTGGCTCTTCGGGCGGTGTGTGGTTTACATCGTGAAATGATGCGTTAAGTTTGATGAGTCCATTGTAACATGGGTGATCTCCCTTTCTACTGTAGCTATTCCTTTAATTTTTTTACGGCGGTGCTTTGAAAATTGAATGAATGTTCGAGGGTATTTTGCTCTGTGGGAGGAAGTTGTTTGCTTGACTGGGGAAAGATTGTAGTGCAACTTGCTAGTAATTTTGTGAGAAATCTTTTTAAATATTAATCTTGTGATTAATTCATCATTGCTTTCCTTGTGGAGAACGGTTGGGAGGTTTTTTTTGGTTGGTTGGTTTGGTTTTTTTCTGTTTACTTTCATCAGCGAATGAAGCGCTTTTGGCTATGTTGTGTAGGAGAATCAACTAATTTGCTCTACAGCCATTGAGATGGGTGTTTCTGCAGGCATTCAATATGTATTTCATCTCTTTTTCCAGTGGCTCTGTTTAACTGTTAAAACTGTTCAAATAATGCAATCCACTGCATAATGCTGCTTAGTAGTTTCATTAGGTAGCTGTCTGTGTGCAGTGATTTTTATCCTGGTGTTTCAGGACTCTCAAAGTATTGTGAGTCTAGCCCTAGTAATACTTATGGTTTAGTTTCTTATCATTGTAGTGTGTTTTTTTTAGTTTGCCCAGGGGCATCTAGTGTCCGCTGGTAAATTAACTTAAATTTGGGAGAGACTTTTCAATAGGGTTGGGGTGATAGCACTAGGAGCAAGGGTTTTAAGCTAAAACGGGATGGATGCAAACTAGATTATAAAGGAAGCAATACTTTACAATGAGGGTGGTGAAACACCGGCACAGGTTGCCCAGAGAGGTGGTGGATGCCCCATCCCTGGAAACATTCAAGGTCATTTTGGTCAGGGCTCGGAGCAACGTGACCTCTCGTTGAATTTGTCCCGGTTTATTGAAGGAGGGTTGGACTAGATGACCTTTAAAGGTCCCTTCCAACCCAAGCTATTCTATGGGTTTCAGTTATTTTCTATATACTGTTAAGTATCACAGTAGGATTTACTGGTATAATTTCTTTTTTCCTTCCTGATATTCAAGTTGAATAAAGGAAAGCTTGTACCAAAAATCCAGACTTGAGTTTTTCCATATGCTTGAGGAAGAGAATTTGTGTGTTGGCAAAGAAAAGAAACTGACATTTTTCATCTCATGATACAATAGAACTTCAGTTGTCCTGAACAAAACAGTCCTAAAGTAATAAGTACTACATGATGCCAGCTCCACAGTCAGGAGGAATTGATTTGGGTGTTCCAGGTGTGGGCTGGTAATGACTTTGGGATCTAGTTAGTCTGCTGTTTGCTCACATGTAGTTTTCTCTGGCATGTTGTGTCAATTTTACTAGATTTGGTTTAGATTTAACTAACAACGTATGAGCACATGGCTTATTTCTCATTTTATTGATTTCTGCTTTACCTTTTGAAACTGTTTTTCATTAACATAGAGTAAAGGGGTTTTAAGATGCAATTTTTTAACTGCTTTGGTTCAGGCAAGTGACTGAACATACATATCTGATTTAACTTTCTGAATCAGGGTATCATCCTCTTGTTGCACTCTGTTCCAGCGTAATTTGCCATCTCTGTGATTACATTGACAGTAATGACTCATAGAGGCTCCCCCAGCCCCTCCAAGCATGAAGTCTGAAATGAGTTTAATGAGTTTTACTTGTTCAAGGCTTGATATATATGTTGTTTTCAAAGAGTTATGTATCTGTACAAGAAGCCATTATCTGGAATGCACTTATGAATGTTGGGGAAATAATATTCAGGGCATATATTTAGAAAATTGTACTCAGGGTGAGAACATATGCTATTAGTGTGTGTCTTAAAATATTTTCACATGCAAATTACACACCCGTTGGCTGCTTACTTCTAACCAGATTGTTGCTGCATCATGGTCCCTGAGAAACTGAATATGAAGTGGGAGGTACCAGCTGAAAACTTGTTCTAAAGGTTTTGTTTCTTGGGGTTTACATTTGTCTGACTTTCCTTCTTCTTTTTCCAAAAACTAACAGAAGGACACTTAAAATTTAAACTTGTAAAGTGCCATTTTGAAAATGTAAGAATAATACACTAATTGTTTATATGTATATCTCTTTTTCCCTGTTTAACACTTAAGTATGTTATTGATGTTCTGTTGTCAAATGTGGACCACAAGAAAGCCTAGTCATCATCATCTCACTTCCATAATTTCTGTGTATATGAAGTCAAGGTGACTGTGATTGTAAACTTTCTTGCATTTCATAACTATTTTTAAGCCCACAAGCTACTAACATTACTGATTTTAATGTCTACTTGTAGTATCCTTTGGATATTGCCTTGCAGTATTTTAACCAAAGGGAGGGAGATCTTTTTCTGAGACACAGGTTATGAAATCTGTCACTAAAAGAAGAGGCCACATTATTTTTTGTCAACTGCTATCTGTTTAAACCCTTTTTTTTCTGCAGTAGAAGCCTCTTATATTTTTATATTACTCTTTTTTCCCCTGTACATTTGAAAAGAAGTGCTAAATTTTTTACCAACTATGATGTCTGTAGCCCTGCCAGAGCAGAAGAGATCTGAGTTAAAGGTAGATTTCTTTTGTTCTTCTTAGCTCTTATAAGAGTGCCTCTTATTTTGTCATCCATAACAGGAGTATATTCTTTGCTCTGTAGCAAAGAGAGAAATTGAACACCTTAGACCTGATGCAGTGTTCTCAGAAATCACTGCAAAGATCTCCATTTGGGAATTTCAGCTGGCCTTGGAAATACTTTTTCTTAATTTTCATTCTCTTCTTTCAGTTATTTTACCTCCCTTTCCTAAAGCCCATAGGCGTCTGACCCCGTTCCAGTAGGGAACAATAGCCAAGACTTAACTTGTGTTTTCAGAAATGAATGATTTTCAGAAGATTTCTAGTGGGAAAATATCAACGGTGAGATCTTGGCGGAAGAAATTGAATGGCATTCAGCATGAGGTAATAACAGTCGAACAAAAGTCACGTCTCTGTAATGGCAAAGATACTGGCTGGTTTGATGTTAAGGACTTGAAAAACTAATGTGGAAATTTGGAGTTGCATTGGTTAAAAGACAAAGAAAAGAAAAGGGATTAGAGCAAGATAAGTATTTTGAAATTAAGTGAGCAAATAAATAGTATTTGCCCAGATACAGTGTGTTGGATTCTGGTTTCATATGTTAGTTGGCGTTGCTCTTTTAAGGTGGGTTATATTTGACTCTCCTTTTTGTTTGGCCTTTATACTGGTTTTCTCTTTCCCTGCATGAAAGTCTGTGATTTCTAAGGTGGTTTTTAGTTTCAGCTGACATATGGCAGAATTCAAAGACATGTTATCAGTAAGGTGACTTACCTGTTTTGAGAATCATGGTTTTCAGCAGTAGCAGCTGAAGGCAGTGTTTTACAGGACTTAGCACATTTTAGACCATCCCAATTTTACTATCTCTTGTTCGTGTATATTTATAAAACGGTGATTAATGCCTAATTATAGCTAGGCAAGTAAACAGCATTTGATATAACACGTGACACTTTAAAAAAAGAATCTTAACTGTTTCATTCTGTTTTCAAAGTAATTTTGAAGGCTGTTTTGTTTTCTTGAAAATAAATGGTAATCAAACATAGTTATTAGAGTTGAACCCTTGTAAGTCCTGGAAAAAAAAATTCTAAATATCTTGCTTGCAGAACCTGATTCCTATGTTTGCAAGGCAGAAAATATTAACTAACACACTCACTGTCCAAAAAAATTAGACAATCCTTGTTAAACTCCATAATGTGCTTCAAGTAATTTTTCATGTGTTTCAGTACAAAAGGAAGGAGTGTCTTCAAGTAAACTGGTCCAAGTTGGTAAGATATCAGTCCATACTGAGGAAGAAGGAGCAATGATACATTTCATGAAGTTTTAAAAAATGACAGATTATCCATTCTTACTTACCTAGTTAAGCTTATAGTGTCATTGCGTTACTTATCCATTAGGGACTTTTCCCTCTGGTACTTACAGCACTTGAGCTAAATTTTACCACTGTTATCTTGTGGTTCTTCTCTTATTTAGTCTTGGATGTTTTTGCTTTCTACAATGCCATTTGGGGAAATGTCCTGTTTAAGGATGCCAGTACTGTTACAGCCACTGACACTATGCATGAGCACAGGCTCCAGTTTCTGGCATCTTTTTCTACTAAGTGCTGTGTGAAGGCAAAGAAAGACCAGTGCTTACTTTGAAGAGTCCAGAAATACCTGTCCCATCTCCTCTTTCTTGAATTGTCACTATATTGCATTCTTATCTGATTTTTCACAGAGTTGCGTGAGTCTTAGTAGTTTGTTAAACTTGG
Source organism: Acropternis orthonyx (assembly GCA_035583155.1). NCBI lineage: Eukaryota > Metazoa > Chordata > Aves > Passeriformes > Rhinocryptidae > Acropternis > Acropternis orthonyx. Next base: position 48,858,835 of record JAWWEU010000001.1, on the reverse strand, counting down.
TGGGACTAACTCTGTGTGAACTTAAAGCCTTTGCAAAATCTTTCCTGTTTCTGAATTATCCTTTGGTGCATTTTTTTTTAATGTTTGAAGAATGTAGTATCAGGATTGGTGTTAGTGTGTATTTGTGAAACAGTTAGTAAATCTGATGGTATGAATTAATTCCTTAGGTAGGACTAATGAAAGAAAATAATTTATGTTTATGAAGTGTAGAACATAGATATTTTTATATGACAGTTTTTATTTTGCGGTGGTGTCAAAACACCACATCATGATTGAGTTTTGTTATGCTGGTTGCTGTGAAAATACATGTGGTTCTTCACCCTCAAAAAGCAAACATTTTGTGCCTGGAGACCATTATCCTTCTCTAAATAAATGATTTTCAAAAACCCCCAAGCTGTTTTTAGAGCCTTTTGCTATAATTCTTGGATCCTGTGTTGATGAGGGATGTGGGAGTGAATGAGGAGGATTATGGTGGTAACAAAAAGTTATTACTTTTTTCCCCTAGAGCCTAAAATATCAATAGTTCAAGTTCTAGCTGAAACCAGATTTGTGAACTTCTTGATTGCTGATGCAAATTTATCACCCCTTTCATGCTCAGGTGTTGCAAGTTATTGACCTGTGAAGTGCATCTAATTGTATGTCCTTTTCTCTGTCAATCTCTCAACCTTCTTTTATACTTTAAAATTAGAGATAATATTTTCCAAAGCTGTCGTAATGTTCAGTAATTGTTCTACATAAAGCATCGTTTCTACCTTTGCCTTTAAAACAGAAGGGAATGGCTGTAATTGTCCTTTTGAGTTCTGAGAGTGCTTTTTCCTTATATCAGGTATGTTATTAACTAGCCACACTGGTAATTTTCATATAACCTGTGGTGTGCTAATGCAGAACTTTAGGGTTTTTTAGGTTTGATTTTCTTCTAGTCAACTTGTCAGGAAAGTAGCTTTGCACCTTGGCCAAAACTCAAAACCAATCATTGCTTTTTATATGGCAGCAGCACCTAGCAAGGTGTGGACATATCTGTCGTGGTAGCATGTCACGAAAGTATCTCTTTGCAGTCTGTTTGCTCTTCCCTCTGACAAGGTGCCAGCACAGTGACCTGTTACTTGGTAGTCAGGTATTGAACTTCCTGTCTCAACCTGAATGCCAAATACTGTAGTCCTATAAAAGACTGCAAACATGGAAATGCAGTTAGTTTTGTCACAAACAACTGTTCTTTACTAAGATTTTACTTTCCAGAACACAAAAGCAATACAGCTTGGAGTTAAAAGGAAACTTAAATATTTAGCAGAAACAATTATTCAGCTTTGTTAATTGGAAAAAATATTAAAGTTTCTTGACACAAGTATAAAATAAAAATATCTAAGGTAGAAGTTTCCTGGGAAGATGCTCTGTCAGTTTGCGGATCTGTCTGCATTTATGGGTTTAGAATTGCTTGCTTGATTCTTGTCTCTTGCTGCTTCGTATGTGCATCTTTCAACCATGTCCCTTTCTTTCATAGTTGTGTGGTTCTACTACTTATACACTGGCAGGAAAGTTAGTCAAGAGGTCTAAATTTAACTCTTTTTGTGGATATTTAAGAGAAAATTATTGGAGTACTCTGTACTTAAGAGCTAGTCCATCAGGTCAAATAGGGACAGGCCCTCTATGCAACCTAGCATATAGCAGTGGCTGTTCATGAATGCTTGGGGAAGGCATGTAAATAATGTGTGGAACTGTAGAATTTAAAAGGTTTTCAGTGTATTTAAAAAAAAAACCCAGAGCCTAGTGTTTTAAAATACCTCCTGGATAAGCTTAAGACCAAGCTTATCAAAGCTGACAAAGTACATTTCTTTTTTTCTGTATGTCCTGTTGCTGTTTATTTCTTGTTGCTGTTGTTACCACGTAAATAGTATTTATATGGTTTACAGTATTTTACTGGTCCACAGTATTAATATTTGAAATTACTTACAATAGCAGGGAATAAATGTTTAAATAAAATCATTGTTTAGAAGATAAAGGTTTTTTCTCTCTCTTTAATTTGTGTGGCACACAGCATAGGTAAACTGCTGCTGTGTTTCATGCTTCAGAACAGAGTACATTACTGAACCAATAAGGCAAATTTATTTTGTGCTTCAGTAGTGTCGTTGCCGAATGATGGTTTTATAAAACATTTCAGCTTTTTTTTCCTTTTTACCTGTGGATTGTTTCAGTGGTTGTTTGGTTTGGTTTTTTTTTTTTAAATTAGCAATGCTGTACTATATTAAATCACTTCTTCATGCATGAAACAAAGGTATAAACTTAAACAGAGATCCAAAATGAAGGTCCTTGTCAGAGCAAAACTGGAGCAACAAAAGAAATGGCAGTGCTAAAGTAGAGGTTCCCAAACTTTGCTGAAGTTTGGTCACTGACACTGATAACTGAGGGACTCTTGGTGGCATTGGTATTGATTTCTCCTGTATAATAGGTATCTGTCAGAGCAGAACCTTTATTCTGCATTCATCAGCCTGTGAAACACACCTGAAACCAGGACCTGGCTCTGTGCTTCTGCCTGGCTTAGTGGTTTATCACCACCTACTTCGCTCCATCCTTTTCTCATCTATCAAAACCTCCCCCTGTACAGCAGGCCCCCTTTGAGAATTGCTCTCCCACTTAAAGGACATTTAAAGTGAAACAGAACTGTGGTATTGGTTATGGGGGTAACTAGGAAATACTGTAATGTTCCACGCTTAGGAATAACGTGTGGGGCAAGTAACTGGTCCCACAAACCCTTCTGCAGATAAGTAATCCTATCAAAGGCAGTTGAGTGCATTTGATTAAGGATTACATGCGATTAGTGGTCTGCAAGGTTAGGAGTAAAACTTGCATCGTTAATGAGTATTCACATATTAATGCTGCTTTGAGCAGGAGATTGAACTAGATGACCGCTGGAGTCTGTTCCGACTGGAATGATTTTGGATTATCACACTTTTATTATGCAAATAGATATTTTGTTTGTAAAAAAACCCCATTAATTGAATAAGCTCAGCTCTAGCAAATCATTGCCATTATTGTACCTGTTGCGTCATGTTGTATCATTTAAAACAGTAAGAGAATTACACTCATGCCTTTTTGTGTATTGTTTTGAATTCCTTGTATAAAGTTTTTTTATCAGTTTGAATTCCTTGTATAGAAATTCCTTCCTAGCATACAATTGACTTGGTTCCAGAGTCGAGTGCTTTATGTGCAGTTGAGCTGTGTGAAGGGGCTTAAGCTTACTTTACCTAATTCAGGTACCACTTATGCCCAGACTACGGTAACAAAGCCATCAGTGCAGTTTAACAACCTAAGAAAGGCTTGAGGCCCTAAAAACTCTCCAAAGCAAGGACTCTAAATGTGAGAGGACATTCTTATATTAAAAGAAAATCCCAAACCCACCACCACCCCAGAAAACTCCCAACAAAACCCACCACTGTTAGAATGTACTATGTAGATTCTGGACATATGTAGATGTTGAGATGCAACTGGTTGAGTTTAATAAATAACAATACTGTCCTTCTTAATATTCACTTAACATTTATTGTTTAAGAAGTTGTATTTTGATTAACAATAGTATCATCCTTTCCATGTGTAGGGAATTCATATAGATTTCCTTCCTGTGTTTGAATGAAATGTTTCCATTGATACCTCTTTAACTGTTCTCATTTGGTGTTGTTAATTATTTACTTTTAAGTGAGAAGTTGGTGATGAGAGGAAGTCTCAGAATTACTGCCTGTATGTGGTCAAGTAAAAGGCCAATCACATTCACATGCATGGGATCAGAAATGTTTTTATGTAATATTTAACTCTTCCAAATATGTGAATAATCTCAGTAACCAGATACAGTTGTTGTCCTGTCTTATTGGTAGCAGTGTATTTCAGGGAAACATGTGGCTGTATGCTTTTACTTAAAAATACAAGGAGGATGGTAACACTGCAAGTATTGTTTGAAGGACTTGACATGTCTCTTGGGCTTATAGGGAGTATAGAAAGCAATTCAAAGGAATAAGAGGTGCTAGGAAGGAGCGGAATTATTTCTTTATGCTACCTTCACCACAGAGATGTTGTATACATTTTATTCTTTTCAAATAATATGGATGGGATGTTATCTCATCATGGGATTAGAGAATCAAAAGACTGAGTGCTAGAATAAAGTGCTAAAGGCTCCTAAGTCATGAGGACTTGACGCTGTTCATTCATTTAGTGGTTCTAAAGGATGAAGTGGCTGATCTGCTAAGAAGAATGCATCTCGTTAGGATGAGATGCTGTGCCAGAGGACTGGTTGCTGTTGAGTGTTGTACATACCGTATTTTTAAACTGACATAAGGAGCAGAGCCGAAATTTGCAGACCAAGGACTCTTATTTTAATGCCACTTAAGTAGATTTGAATACTGCATAGATAGTCAAATAGTTCTGGGAGCATAGGATCGAACAGCAGCTAGCTTCCTGTGTAGTTGTGTCTTAGAGGGAATGAAAAATATCAGCTGCAGCTGGTATAGTTGTAAGGTGTGTCTCCTACATATGTGCTTATTCCCTTGTAACATGGGCGCATGCTCCAGTATTTACTTCAGTTTGGTCAGTTTGTTTGTTGGTCTTCTCTGTCTATCTGCCCAGTACTTGGAATTCTGAATTCTTATTAAGCGATAAATGACTCCTCAATTTTTGTCTTTGACAAAGTTTGAAATCAGGTAGTGGATTCAAAAGTTAGAAAAGATCAGTCCTAACCTAGGCAGACATGTTAAACAGCATCAATCTCTTCTGTGTTTGGCAATCTAAGCAATGAGTTGCTTCTGTTGTTAGTGGGAAAGAGAGAGGTGCACCCACATATTCATACACTCATGCACCATGTGTAGTTCATTCCACCTTACACTTGCAGTGTATGGCTTCTGGCAGGAAACTGCAACCCAAACAATTTTGTGTGGCCCTACAACCACTCATTGTTGGTACCATTGTGGGGATGATGAACTGTGATGCAGAGAACTGAAAGCCCAGGAGCAGGCTATACTGCTTTCAATGGCAAAGCTATGATTTACCCTGTAATTTACACTTCTGTTACAACAGTATTTTCTTAATACTGTTGAAGTATTAAGAAATTTGTAGCTGCAATTAGCTATGTAGTCATGCAGTGACTTGAATCAGAATATCGGTCCTGAGGTGTCTATGGCAAGCGGCAATTTTTAACCCAAGTTAGTTCCTCACTGTGGTTAGTGTGTGGCTCCACCAGCAGATGCAGCTGCACAAATGTGGTCGTGGCACAAGGACAAGAATAAGCAGCAGGAAGGTCATCTCTGTTTGAACTGGCATTTTACCAAAATAGATGCTCGTCAAAATTACGCCTCTAGAATTTGTCTTAGATGTGATTCATCTTGTCCTCAAATAAGCACCCAAAGTAAAATGCTGCATACATTCTATAAAATGAAAGGAAGTTGTGAGGAACTTGAGGGCAGTCTTCTAAAGCTGGCTATATTTAGCATAACAGTGGTAGATGTCATTCAGTATTTGCATTGCAAAATAATTCACACTGGAAGGAATAACTTGAACTAGTTTAAAGATAATTCTGTATCATAAGTAAACGTTCTGCAAAAACACATATCATAATAGATACTCTTCTGAAAACTTCTTTGCAGATGAGAAACATATAGTGTGTAAGAAACCGCCCTAAAGTTTATTGACATGGTGCTCTGCAGTAGCATTAGATGGAAGGTCTTTATCTGGGCATTTCTGCTCAAATGAATTGTCCATCTGATTTCATGAATTCCTTTTTACTTTATCGATCACTTCATATACATAGCCTTCATGTGGCTTCAAATCTATTGATAAGCAAAAGTTTCTTGAAAACTAATGAAAGTATAAGTTTACAGAAAGTAAAACTGCTGTATTTCTTGCTTTCAGTTCAATTCCTTCAGATTATCTGTAAATTTTCAATAATGGCAATACATTCATTCTGCCATTTGGAGGAGCCTGTGCCACAGAATAATGATCTGAAGAAAGTTCACTTATTTGCAAGGAGGAGTCTTCATTTGGGAATTAGCACTGATGCAGCTAAGAGGTGCTTTCTCAAGTTCAGGTAAGTTTTCTTAAATTATCCCTCTTTGGATTTGGTACTCTGGCATTTCATTTCAATCAGCATATATGCAGTGTCCTGTCAGAGCCTTTGTGTTGGTCATTTGGCATATGAAGTAGCTTGAAATGAAAAGGCACATGCAGTAGCATGCATACTTACGAGATGCATGGAGGGAAATTGTTGTCTGGAAAATAATTTTAGCAACGTTACTTATCTTTGGAGTAAGTGTTGATGATAGAGAATATGATGGTCTTAATGACACAATTCCCTTTTGCTGTACGCTTTTTCAGAATTTTCTTAGGCATTTATTATATGAATCCAATATTTTGCTAAGCCAGGAGTTGTTGTTTTGCATCTAAATGTTGATTACTAAGTCTCAAATTATTCAGAGGAAGTAAAAAGGAAGTCACAGCTTTTCACAACTTGGAAAATTTTCTATTAAAAAAAAAAATCAGCATTTGACTTTTCTGCCAGTCAAATTTTTTATTTTTTTTCTAAGATGGATCCTTAAATCTTGGCATCATAACACTGGATGAAGATTTAATTTTAGTTGAAAGGTTACAGTACATTGTGTTTATTTTTTCAAGACATCCAGTTATTTTTATGACATTGACTTCACAGCAGAAATTGGTTTATAGTCATATGCTGCATGGGAACTGTATTCAATGTACATTCAATAAGAAATATTAGCAGTTAATTAATAAAATACTTGTGAATATTTAAACAGGTACTTGAAATTTTTTTGGTGTGTTCTCTCACAGAAGAGATGGGGATTCTCACACTGAGAGAATTCACTATAGGTTTAATGTTCCAACCAGAAGCCAAACAATATTTTGGGAAAAAAAACAAACAACCAAATGCTTCTTATCAGAAAGGCAGAGTACAGTTGGTCAGCCTTTTCAGTGGTGCACAAATCTAGAATCTTTTAATGATACCAGTTTACTTTGTTGTTAAATTACTGGATCACCTTCATCTTTATGGACACATATATGGTCTGAGAAGCCTTAACAGTACCATTTGTCGTGTTAAAAATCCTACAGAATTAAAAGTACTCGATTTTGCAGATTTAATACTATGATATCTTTTGGATCTAGAAACAGAGGCTCATGTTCTATATGTTTTTATGCACATGCTTAACTTCTTATCAGTGCCTTCCTGGTAGCCTACTGATGCTAAGAACTTTAGTGACATGAAAAGAACATCACTTTTTTAGTGTAAACCTTTTATTTAGTCCCTTATACTTAAAGAAATCATGAAGATACACTTTGTAAATGTAATGGATAATTAGAAATCAGAAACTAGTTAAAAAAAGCTTTTGACCTGTTAGCATACTCCAAACAGGAACGGCTGTTTCTTCAGTTAACTTCTAAAAGTTGAAAGGCATTTCAATAAAGTCATCACAAAACAGAATTTGTTCTGGAGATAATGCTTCAATTTCTGGTCTTATTTTACAGTATGAATTCTATGAACAGTGCCCACCAGATACAATTTTAAAATGCTTTTTTTATAAATGTTACAGAATTACAAAAACTGAGGGTTTTGATGTATCCGACTTTATTTTTATTGTAGTTGAAGAAGAATATATATTCTGAAGCCTATTAGGCTTTCCTGTTGGTGAGAATGGACTCTGGCTGTACATGAAGTCAAACTTATTGAAACCATTCCACAGAACCCAAAGGAGGACAAGAGTAAAACAGAAACCAAGTTCAGTATTATTCATAATAATGCCTGCGATGTCTATAATATGCATAGTGAGAGCAGCAAGTGTATTTTTGGTCTGACTCTTTCAGCAAAACTGTTACTGTTCCACCTCTACTGCATGGACAAAACTGGGTTTTCTTCATACAACAGGAGTCTTGTATCTGAAGAGTAAGAAGGTGAGATATTTGAGATTATATTATTTCAGCCTGTGGTTAACAGTAATTTCAGCTATTTGTAAAGCACACAAATATACAAGAATACTTGATTTATCACGCATCAAGAAGCCTCAGATGTTTTATATCAGCTTCTGTTTTTTGGTTGGTTTTTTCCCTTTTTATCTGATGGGTGGAATTTCTGAAAGTATTCGGCTCTGCTTTCTAGATGTGTTTTCTGTGAAATCAGTGAGCTGACCTGAGTGGGAATAAAGGTTGGTTTATCTTTAGTGAGTCAAAGTTAAGTTGTCAATAACTGATGTTGAAATCCCATCCTTGAAATGCTAGGTCTGTGACATTCAGTGGGATGAGAATCTGAGAACAGACTACTGGGGACTCCCAAGCTACAGTTCAGGTAAAGAACTTCTTTGGAGGAGGAAATTAAAGGTTTCTTCTTTTTAAAATTACTCTAGTTAAGTAGCAAAATGTGGAACTTAAACTATATATCCTTTCCACTTAACATTTAATTTAAAATAGTTATGTCTATATTTGTGAGAGGATTTGTTTAGTTGCAGTTTGAGCATTATATAGTTACTAACATTTCAGCAGTACTGTTCCTAAAGAGGACTTCTATACTGACACAGAACATGAATGTCCAGTTCTAATTCCAACCACATTTTTATTTTCTTTTCAACATGTAGCTATGAATGTGTAGCTGGTTTAACTGCTGCAGTTTCCATTTTGTAAAGGCAGAGATGTCTTTTGGGAATGCATGCATAATTTAGAAGTAGCAGCTTTTATACTGGGGTAAGTGTTAGGGGCTCTATTCAGATTATGGGATTAACTCGGTTTGTTTCCTACTCCAGCTGGTCCCCACTTTCTCCAGGGACGAGGTAGCTCAGTTGTTTGTGTTGTGACATCTCAGTATAGTTTGTAACCTAGAACCTTAAAGTCACCCGAAACTGGTGCTGCAGTAATTTATTTCAGCTTTTGGAAAGTAGCAGGTACTGCTACCCCAGTAACGGAGGCAGGAAACTTGGAGAGGAACAAAGTGTGCAATGGCAACAGGAACTTTTATGGCCATCTCCAGTAACTTGTCATAGTTTATCACCCAGGGTCCTTTTTCACTCTCTGTTTTCAGATGGGACAGGGAGGAAAAAGTGGAAAACAGTTTTGTAATTGTTAGAAAAGAGCAATAAATCTTCCTGGTTAAAAAGCCAGAAAGTTTTGCATCTGTGCAATAATGTTTCAAAGAGAAAACATTAAAGATTTGGGGATTTGTTTTTAAGACTTACCCAATTTCAACTATAGGTTTACTTCCTTGCTTTCTTCAAAAACAGAAAGATTTCAAAAACAGAAGGATCTATAGAAGATCCGTATTTTGAGATCAAGATCAAGAATAAAAATGGAGAGTATTTTAAGATAAAAGATCACAACAAATCAAAGAAATACATGTATTACCTTTTTAGATATTTAACTTCAGTGAACCATTAACATCAATGAGATATATTTAGGGTTTCCTATGTTCAGATCTATAGGCAATATAGAATGTGAGGGAAACAGGTGCATCTGAATAGGTCATCTGGTTTAAGAAAGTAAGTAACTATTCCTGCCAAGCATTTGGTTAAACAAATCTATTAAAATACAAGTGTTTTTATAGTAGCTTTCTAATTAAGTGGAAGAAGTATCACATGCTTGTAATAAGTTGCATGTTGATGATGATGAGAAATACAGATATTTTCCCCATCCCCCCCAAAGAAATCAGTAATCCCTGTAATTCTTGCCATGGGATATACTAAATGATTGAGGGCAAATTTCTGCACCTCTTGAATTTGTAAAGTTATAGAAAGTCTGAGCAACAGTTACACTAAGAGTTCTTTACAATTTAAAAAAAATCACATAGCAGACAGCACATTCAGTCTTAGAGAAGTGACGTACTTTAAGAGACAGTTCATATCATTGTGGGTAAATATATACTATTAGCACTTCAAATAGAAGAATCTGAGCAATATATAAGCTCAGATCTCTCTCTGTGGCCAATACATTGATGGATTAGTTTTGTGGAATGTTACAGTTCCATTCCTCTTTGGAACACATACCTTAACTTGTTCTTGGGACTTGTGCTCCCATCATGTCTGAGAGAGGACTGGCTGGCTCTGCAAACTGATGTGTAGGTTACCTTAGGGCTTAACTACAGTTGCAGGACTGGATACCACACAACATGCCATGCTGGTTTTGGTTCCCAGCATGATGGCGTTCTTTTGAGAGCAGGCCCGGAAATTTGTTATCCTGATCATCAATATGGAGCTTAAATACTCTCCTCTTGGATCCAACCGTTTTAATGTTGTCATATTGAGCTGGTTGGTTACATCTTTGAAGGAGAAGACTTTTTTGCCTTATCTCCAGTGCAGCTGTGGGAGTTCCAGGGTCTTCCAAGAGAGGATATCTGATTCCTGACATCCTCAGCAAGAAGAGGTGATGAAGCCTGTGTAGTGCCTTGAAGATTAGCTTCATTATCGTACTGTGGAAAGGGTTATTGTGTATATTATGGAATACAAATTACAGGATACAAATACTTCTTATCAAATGGGGAGTCCAATCAGTATAGTAGAGAGGGATAGTCAGTAAGCTGAATTTCAGTTTGTGCAGCAGTGAATACAGCAGTCCTTTAGAGACCTGGCTTTGGGACTCCAGATACTTAAAAAGGACAGTGGTTCAGTTTAAGCCACTCTTAATTTAAAGGGCCAAGTATTTCAGTTTGCAGATGGATGAAGTGCCCTCTGCTTTGGTTCAGTTAAAGACTATTGTTGGAGCCTTAACTTTTTGCTCATATCTATCTGTTTTCACAACTACTTCTGGAATTCATTTACTCTCTAGTCCATTGGTGAAGATGAGGATGATGATTCTTTAAGCAACGTCTGTTTTGGCACAGCCTTCTGCTTCTAAACACTATGTGAGGGTGTTTACTTTAGAGTCTGACCTGTTTCTGTGACTGCTTTTTTCTCTCCTCCATTTTTAGAGACATTGTCTTTCATGGCAACTTGCTATGGACTAACTTCCTACTGGATCATTTAGTCCTGTAGACATCAATTGTATATGTTCCCACCCTCCAACCTTGTCTATCCGAATATGCTTCATGCAATAAAGGGTAATGAATAAATGTTTACACCTCTTAGGGGCACAGCATGAGACCAGAGGCAAGTGCTATGCGGAGTGAATTTCCTAATCGTGTTTTATGCAGCAGAATACATGTATCCCAGGTTATTCCTACCTTTTAGTAACAAAGAAAGTGGGACCTCTGAAGATTAGAAAAAGGATCTTGGCTGAGAGATTTTGGGGGAAAAAAGCTTCAGAACCTCCAGGAAAAAGAGTGATTTTCCTCAGTTTTCCCTCTGATGGAAGTTTTTGAATTTCTGTTCTATCCCAATGTTAGAAAATTCTGCATGTGTCAAAAAGAGCAGTGAAGTTGATTTATGAGTAATAACTTACAGTATTGCATCCTTCACACTGCTTTCTGTATGTAAAAAGTATTTTAGATTAATTTGTTACAGAATCTCATAGCATTGAGAAAGTCCAATTTCTGTATATAATAGACTACATTTACTGGCAGGTCTTTAAAGTGTTTTGTTAACTATTTGCAATGAGATAATTTTTCCAACTAGAGAAATAATGTTTGTTTAACAAGATTTTCTATATAAGTATGCCCTTCACATTAATTTATGAAGGATGCTACTATTATAAGGATTGTATTGTTGATTTTTATTTTCATTTTCTTACTAAGGTCAACCAACTAGCAAATGAAAAAGTAAGAACTTTAAAGTACCTCAGTTTGCAACACAGATCCTTCTCTAAGAACAAGTTTAAGCTATAAAAAATAAAGATCTTACTTTATTTTAGTAGCTAATATACCTATCAGTACATTCTGTGTACTGGCTAGGTTATGGTTGATACAGTTCTCTTTCATAAGCAAATCAAAATTGTAGATATTTCACTTTATCCAAAGATTCTTGAGAGCAGGGGTAGCTAGAGATAGGGAGACAAAAACAATGCATGTATGCATTTATCTGGAGTCTGTTTTGGAAGCTGTTGTAAAACAAGTCATAGGTAAGGAAGAAAATGTATTCTTGTTCTATTGGGTAGTTCTGATGTCTCAACTCAGCTGTCTGGGGGTTACCATTCAGAGTGTCCCAAGGAGAACACACTGGTTAAAACTTTTTTTTTTCCTCCTTTAAGGAACACTTGGAGAAGTTTGTTCCTTTAGAAGCAAAAAAGGTGGGTTTTTTTAACAGCGCAGCATGAATTTCCAGATGCTGTTTCAAACAAGCAAATAAAGAATAGATATTGGTGGAAATAATATTGTGCAGCTGAACTAAAAGGATTTTGCTGGATAACTACTTGCCTGTTACTGTCATTGGCAAGTCAGAGGTAATTTCCAAAGCTGTAGTCTGGCAGAGGAGGAGTAATTGCTTTTATGTGTATTTTTCAAGCCAGAACACACACTTTGCTGTTACCAGTGTTTTTACAAAGATTCAAATTTACCACAATATTGTTGCTGAAAAAAACCAGTTAATTTTAAAAGAAAAAGTATTATGAAAAGAATAATGACATTTGAGTGTCACACAGAAAACTCTTGTCAGCTGAACTCTTGACAGAATCTGGCAGAAATTCAAAGTCTGGTTTGTCTCTTGTAATTCCATTAACATTTCAAAGGTTGGTGATGTTCTGGGAATTACAGAGGAGGAATTATTTTTTAAGTTAAGTGTTAGTACTCTAAAGCTTTGCCTGCGCTAGGAATATTGCTGCTGTCTTGCAAGAGGTAAATGGACTGTATCTGAGACACTAAGTTTTTCTACTTTATCTGTACTGGCATAATTAAAGTATCAGCCACCTTTCCCCATAGTGTGAACAGAGCTGTATCAGTATAAAACTGTATATACTGGTACCTTATTTCAGCTTAGAAGGAAACAACCTAGGAGGGCTGACCCAATTCCAGAAATTGTTTTTAATTATACTGCGGTTGCTATGCCTGTATAAACTATTTGTATTGGAGACCTTATACCACATGAAAGTGAGTTCATTCTAATTTATTTGTCCTTATCCATACAGCCTCTTAAAAAACTACACTGTTATTGTTTTGGTTTGACTCTTGGCAAAATGCCAACCACTTCCCAATGTGACAGAGTTTCAGTTAAAAGAAG
>JAWWEU010000001.1:48820626-48845626 GCA_035583155.1 Acropternis orthonyx | reverse complement strand
CATGATCCACAGAATTGGGGCCTAGCTAAAACTAAAACCTTAATCTGAGTTTTTTGGGATTTATCAAACCCATCACATACACCACTTCAGTTTCATGGGTTTGATTGGCCTTTGTGGGCAAACTTGTTCTTTACGCTGACTTATCTCCATTTATGCTAGAGGATATAAATGATGAGTGTTTTGCCAATGAAAATGCTGCATCTTCCTTTCTGATAGGAGCCTAATCTGTTCAGTTAATACTAGAACAAGCATAGTTTACTGTGAAGGTTAGAATATTTTCGTGTGCCTGCATGCATCAGAGCCTGTAGAGCAGCTGTCCCCAATCCAAATCCTAACAACTCTCTGTTATTCAGTATGGAACACAATGTTTCATGTACTTCTATCAACCTTCAACTTCTGCTTTACAGATCAGCGTATTGCCTCACTTTTCTGCTCTGTAAATGAATCTTTCCCAGTATGTGTTACCTAAGAAAGAATTCAGAAGGTTGAAGTCAGAATGTCAGAACTCGGATCACTTGCAAGGAAGGCTGATCTGCATGTGCTTGTTCTACAAAGGTATTGTTGAGCAAATTCAGATGATCTCTGTTTTGAAGTTACAAGCAGGGGAGAGATTGATCCCATGTTGAAAGGTGGGGAGGGGATTGTGATGGGGAAAAGGCTGAAAATCAGTATACTGCTTCTGCTCTAAGCAAGGGAGTAGTAAAGGAAGGACCTCATCAGAGAGTAACTTAAAGGACAGAAAGAGCCAAAAGCCCAGGGACCTTTGACCATTCAGAGAACATTCACTAGCTTTAATTAGCTGTTCTCTGTCCTATGCTTATTGACTGTTCCTTCCACTCTCTTGCTGTCCAGTCTGTCTCTTGACTTCTGCTTCATTCCTGTTTAGTAGCTACACTTACCTCCACCCAATCTGCTCACCTTACCCTGTATCTCCTATTTTGTTTGCAAGCAAAAGCCACTGGCAAAGTAGAACTAGTGTTACATTCACTATGATCCTGATGTTTGTGCTGTGTGTGAACTTTTCCCTCATGCTGTCTTACCTGTTTAGGCTGTTGTTTTTTATATGATTGAGGACCTTACGTTGTTCTGTGTATATACAATATCCAGCATAATGAAATTCAGTTTTCATTAGTCCTTGGAAGGCCTTAAGAATGATTAAGAATTAATGTTCCTCTATCCTGCTCTTTGTAAAAAAGTCATTTATAGGCAAATGATCACACTTAATGAGATGCAGTGTATGAGATTTCACAGGGTAAGAGGAATTTTGCTCTTGCCTTTTTTCTGTAGGTGAACTAGTGATTTAAAAAGTATAATGTTACAACTGTGGTTATATTAGCGTCCAGCATAATATGATGAACGTTTCAGAATGAATTTAATATTGACTATGTTTGTATTGCACTTGCAGTGGTTTGCAAATTGCTACTTGGTTTTCCATGTCTTACAGCTATATAATTTGCTTTCTAGAAACTGTTTTGGTAGATGTGGGTAGCTTGTCAGAAATCCGCTCCGAAGCTTGAGTGCAAAGCAAGCAGGGTACTAGTGATGAATATGAATGGATATCTCAAGGATAACAATGGATATGGCATCTTCAAAATCTGGTAAGAATTTGCATGTAATTTATTAAACACTACTTGATAGTTCTCAGTAAAATCTGTTTGTGTATCTCTGAAGATTTGTCTGATGAAATTTTCTTCTAAAACGTGAAAAGAAGGAGGATTGCTCTGTATTGTGCAGTATTTTAAATTCTGTAGCAGTGTACAACAACTTTACTTAGCAGTGATTTCTTGCATATAAAAACAGTGGAAATATCTTTTTAGAAAAGCAAGTTATTTTAGAGAGGCAGTTAGTGGCCATTTATGGCTCACTGTGAGCCTGTTTCTCTGAATATTTAGAACTGAATATTTTCAAACTGTTATTTTAAAAAAAAGTCAGCTTTTTTTCTTTCCCCACTCAAAGTATTTTATAACTAACCCCTGGTGGCATATTTCACCACTACACATGTAACTGTTCTAACAGGCATTGCATCCAACTTTACAGGAGATATGAAACACTAATGTAATTATTGACAAGCTGGAAACTTTTAATCCTTGTATAGATTAAAAATATGTAACAGCAGCATGCTAAATTACTATACTGGTACTACTTTGTTGAACGTTTCACACTATTTAAATAATGTACACAATTAGAAAATGCAAGTAGAAACACCAGTGAAAGTTCTACTGTAACTGTGCTATAGTAGAAGTTCCTTTTAGTTTAGTATTTGAAATAACACAGGCCAACAATTCCTTAAGGAAGATTCTTGTTTTCACCAAAGGCAAGTATATTCTTATCTGTATATATACTGACTTGTTGAAATTCACAAAGAATTTGTGCCTCTTTTTCTTCCTACTCCTTGAATCCCATTGGTGGTTGATATTGCAGTGGAACTGTTCTGGTAGCAGCTGGCAGTTCTTAAAGCTTCTTTGTGAGGGTATTCTGAGGTGCTGGATCTGTATATGCTGTGTGGTAAAGAGCAGCACAGACAGCTAGTGCCCTCCCAATGAACTAGTTCCACAACTGAGATAGCTGTTCCAGCAGCGTGCTACTTACTGCCACTGACATTGGGGTTTTGACACAACTCAGGAACTCTTAATTTTCTCATGCCACACGGAAAGCTGTGGTGGCTCAGGAGCTGATTCGCAGGGAGATTAGACATTAATCGGATAGAGTGTGTGGGTCCGTGGGGTGGTGGTTAATGTCTGAGAGCGGTAACGGCACTTGATGCACTGCGCGCCTGTCAGAGGCCTTAGCCCTGCTGAGAGGCAAGGATAAGGAGCTCAGCCACATCGTTGTGCTAACACAGATACTTCCTGTGGGCACACGGTGAGAGCAGGAACACCATGGTTTTTCTCTGCCAAGCTGGCAGAGTCCAGTTGCGCCGTACTCAGTTGCATGGTATAGACGTGCATCGTAACAGGTACTTAAGGCAGCATTGATTAAAGCAGAGTATCCCCACTAAGAGACTGGGAGAGGAAGTACACAGAATGCCTGGTAGGTGAGCTCCTCAGAGGTCTGTGCCAGACTCCAAAGGTCTGATATAAGTGTTTAAGTTAGACCTGAAAGTATAAATGTAAGTAGTCTTACTTGAAATCATGTTGGTATGGAAGGTGACTAATAGTGACTTCTATTTAATATCCCTTTTTGAAACACTCGGCTTTTCATTTTTACTTTCTAGGTGGGAGGGAGATAAAATCTGGCCCTCAAAGTGCTGTTTACTCATTTGAGTGCCAAAATGCAAAACACAGCAACTGTAATTTAAGGGCATATTGGGTTCCTTCAGCTGCACTGGACAAATATGCATGTTAGATATATGAATATAAACTTAGATACCTGTTTCTATGTCTTTATAAGTGTTTTTTTTAAACTGCTGTAATTCTGTGGGCTAATACAGTAATTTGGGATGAGGAAGTTAGGCTGCTTACAACTTCTTTTTTTTTTTTTTTCCCCAGGCTAATCTTTCACTCAGGTTCATTGCATGGCAAGTGTTTGGTTAGTTACTTTGTCTTTCTACGTTTTAAACCAGCGTCTAGGGGGGAAAAAAGAAAGAGAGGGATGATATCTTCTTAATTTTAAATCCTCTCAAATTCTGAAGGATGATAGCAATGAAGAAAAACCTAGCTTGCAACTTCCATGTCATAGAGGTAGCTTATCTGTAGTTGCAGTATTTGTAAAAGTCAAGTCTGGAGTGTCTTTTTCTGTTGATCTTCTCTAAGATGACTCTACTGACTGGTATTGTTTCAAATAGAAACAGTTAAGTGATTGACTTGTAAAAGAGTTGACTGTCATTTACTGCTTAATTCCTCCTTTGCTGAATCATTTCTGTGATATTGACTTAACTTGTGACACTTTAGTAGGTGCAAGCCTGAGGGGGAAAATGTTATAGTTCTTTCACAATTCATTAGTTTGTGGATATTTGTTATGTTGTTTCCATACTAAATGACTCATATGTTAAATGAACATGCCAGCCTCAAGGCATGCCCTTGCAATTGCAGCCCACAGTGAAACTTGATGCCATCACACACAAAAATGTGGAAGATGCTCATACCCGTTTGAATCCTTGAGAAGTTTTGTGCACTTTGGACACGTATACTAGCAATTACTCAGCGTACATTCTTTCAAAAAGCTGTGTTTTACCGCGTCTGATTACCCTTTTTCACACAGTTTGCTGAGTTTGTAAGCTATATTTGTCTTGTGAGCATAAGTTGGAACTCAGAAGTAGTGATTTTTATTTATTTTTTTATAATAAAGTGGCACAGTTTCAGTGTATTCATTTCTGGACTATTCGATGAGAGTCTATAGAAGTATCTGATTTGCACTGCCAGCTGTGTATTTTTTAAAGTATTTAGACAGATTCAGAAATTATTGTATTTGGGAAGTTGATAGCACAGATCTAATGCTCTCCATATAGAGAAAACACTAATTAGTATTAGGTTGAACCATTTGGCTCCTGGTTATCTTGGCTATCCTTGAATTTTGGCATTCTTACCAATTTAATATTTCATTGTTCCGTAAGAATGTGAAAGACAAAGCAGATTTACCTATTGATAATGTCATAGAAATTATCACTTACATTAGAGAAGCTTGACACCAGAATATTGCAAGAAGAAGGTTCCTCAGTATCTGCAATAGGGAGATAGCTGTGTACTCACACAAGTGAGATGAGAGGAAAGGTTTTAAAGAGTATGTGAAATAAAATTTTTCTGATATTGTTTTGAATCTTTAGGGCATTTGGTTTTTTTTCATGTGCCTTGTAGTATTAACTCCAAACTTGAATTGATTCATATATTGAAAATATGTGCATGGCTCCAGAATTTCTGTCCTCTAGGTGACACAGTGTGATTCGGTAGGAGTAAGACAGATTGCTGTGACAGGATAGATACAACATATCACAAGTCAGGTGAATAATGGTCTTGCTCTGCCATGCGTGGTGTGTAGTGGAGGAGTTTATGCCAAACTGTACAGATATATTTATGGGAAGACCACTTTTTAGTATAAATTTTTTACTTAATGCTACTTGTGGTTGTACATCGGGTGCGACTTTTTCTGTTTATGTCCCTGTTCATTTTCAGGGAGGAGGTTCATTGCTCACCTGACTCTACTTTCACTGATGTGGAGCTTGTCTGTTCCATCCCTTGTAAGGTTTAGGCTTTAAGACTGTAGACACATTAATAAAAGCTATGTGCAGCTATTGAGAACATTGATCACAATTTCCACGGGAAACACTGGAAGGCAATAAAAAGTAACCATTTCAATTCTGTTTCTAATTCTAGCACCCCAGACCAACTTGTCTTGGGTCGCCTAAGAATGTCTCACTAAAAGATGTAACAATACTGCTGTTTAATCTTCAAATGATGTTGAAGTATAGCAAGGAGAGGAAGGAGGTAAAGTGAAAATACATCAGAAATG
Source organism: Acropternis orthonyx (assembly GCA_035583155.1). Classification (NCBI taxonomy): domain Eukaryota; kingdom Metazoa; phylum Chordata; class Aves; order Passeriformes; family Rhinocryptidae; genus Acropternis; species Acropternis orthonyx. The sequence continues at coordinate 48,840,181 of JAWWEU010000001.1, read as the reverse complement.
ACTGCCCTTGCCAGGCTGATGTGTTTGAGGGGATGGGGAGCGTAGGTTCAGAGGGTGGTGTCTCTCCCCCCCGTACAGCTGTGCTCGCTGGTAATAAACCTAAGGAGCAACAGTGAGCCAGGGGTGGTGTTTTCACCCGTGGCCAGCGCTGCCAGTCACCGGAGGTTTTGCAGATGAGCACGTTCGGAGGTGGTTGTCCGTGAGATGGGAGCGGGAGCCGGGCAGCGCTCGGTGAGGATGCGCGGGGCATCGCCCCGGTGCCGCAGCACTGCGGGCGGGGTCACCCTCTCGGGCTCCGCGGCGTCAGGACCCGGCGGCTTCTCCCTCCCTCCCTCTTCCCTTCCTCACTCCCTACTCTCTCCCTCCCTGTTCCCCTGTCCCGCTGTCCCGGCGGCCCCGGGACCTTTTCCCGCAGCCCCAGTTGGTGCCCGGGGCGCTCCGCGCTGCCTTCGCGTTAGTTTTCTTTCGTGCGTATGGAGCACAAACTTAAATCTTCCTTTAATGGTTATACCGTGGACTGTGGCAAGTGTTCGCGCTCAAATCTGCTTTGGCCAGTGTTAAAATACATCCCATTTAATGCCTACATGATATTCACGGTACAAGGCAGGTGGTGTACTTTGACTACTGCGTGTCCTGCTGAACTCTGCAGTATAATATTTAAAACAACACGTTAAGAATAAGAGTTCTGACCACTAAATTAGAATTAAAGTGGAGCAGAAGCTGATATATTAGCTGACACTTGGCTTCTATCGTGCCTGTCACAAAGTAATGGCTCTCTTAAACTGCGCATTAATCATCAACAAGTTCAGAAATGCCTGTTTCAGTCACTTTTATTACCAAATAAATAGCATTGATACTGTTGGAATGAGCAAAGAAATGCCCTTAACAAGAAATTCCTTCACACCTAAATGGAGTTAGTTTACACCTTCTCCCCCATGAGTTTAGTTTATTGCTATTGCTCACTGTTTACTTAAAAGGGAAAAAAAGCATGGGGCAGCTTTGCAGGTAAACGTGCAGTGAAGTGTATTTCAAGTTATGTTCATTGAGAACATACTATCAAGCATATAATATCTTTAGAAAAGCAAAATGTCCCTTTTATTTTAGAAAGTGATCAATATTTGTCAATTAGGTATGTTATTAAAAGGATCACAGGCAAAAGCTATACAACTGAAAGGCAAATCTGCCAGGTAGCAGTTCTTTCATTCAAATATGCAGCCTCTGGAAAAAGCAAAACAGTAAGTTATGCAAGGAGAATAATTACATTCCAACATCCTGGTGGTGAATGGTCTGCTGCTTTCACAACATAGATGAAAGGTGTGTTGCCTTTGAGTTCAGAAATTTTATATTTCCTTCCCGCAGCCTGTTGGCTTGCTTTATTCCAGACAGTTTTTCTGTCATTGCATGCAGTAAGGTCTTCCCAGACCCACTGCTGCCCATTGACTGGAATTCCCTTCTCTACCAGAACTAGTACCTGCATTCAAGTATCACCACATGAAGTTCATGTAGCTCTTTAAATGTCTCAGTTTGTCGTGTCCTGGTACAAGCTGTATGCTCTCTATCCAAGAAGGAGTTCCCAGGCAGTCTTTCTAGTTCTTTGTGCTCTCTGTATTACTGATATTTTGAGTCTTCATTTGTACCCTGTATTGTACTGTGTGATGCTTCAGACATTTACTTCTGCCCTGTTTACCTGGCCCAGCCCCTGACTAAACCATGAAGTCCCAACCTTGTGTTGACAGTGCTGGCAGCCTCCCCTGTTCCCCACCTCCAGGCAATATAATATTGTCTTTACCTTCCCAGATACAATGGGAAAAAAGCAAATAAAATATGTGAAGCCACATTCTTATGCTCTTTAATTTTTACCTATCCTAATGAAATTAGGGTTCACTGTGCTTTGAGAAAAAATTTTAATTTTCTGTATGTTTTTGTAATGACTAATACAACAGGGCAGTGTGGTTTTTGGTATGTGCAGTGACAATATGCATTTCAAACTAAACCAGGATGATCTAATCAAGATAGCCAGGCAGTATTGTGGTGGTATACTAAGGATTTAGTGCTTAAGCTAATTCTAGCTGCCTTGTTAGTGGATGATCAGTAAGTAGTCACTTTTTGGGTGCTTGTTAGCAAGATTTGTGATGGGAATGCTTGTTAAAATAATCCTTTAAAAAGACTGGTAAAGGGAAAACTCTTCAATGTCAGGCCTTTGAAAAACAGACAAACTTCTAAGAAGCTGACTGTGATTGGAAATCAGGAGAAAACACATTTTAGACAGAACCTGCAATGAAGGAGAAAATGAGTTTATAATCATACTGGTTTTCATTTTTCATGTATTTGCCTTTATTGCTTACATAAAAGCTTAATGTGTCCAAACTTTTTGTTGTTTCAAAATCTTCTAGGTATGACTATACTGTTGTTAATGAGTTATTAATAGCACTTAATGCAAACTGTAGGAAACATTACTGTAGATTATTAATAAAATTTGAATAACAAAATCAAGTTGCTATTCCTTTTCTTTAATTGATATTTTTACACAGGGACTATCATATTTGCTTAAACCATAATACAGTTTCCTGCTTCACCATCCTAATGCTTCAGTTGATGTTAACTCCAAATAAGTTGCTTCCTGATTTCTTTATGTAGTAACTGGTTTGATCTATAATATCATTGATAGGGACACTGTATTTAGATTAATAACTGAATTTTCTTGGCAATCAGTATGAGTGGATTACATATGATTTGAAAAACCACTTCTTTTGATCAGTTTTAAATTTTCCGTACTCTGAATGTTTCTTTGTATTTTTTTCCTGTATTGTAAGATAACAAGCATAGAAATGTCTGATCTGACCTCTCTACAGCAATTATTATTTCACATGTCCATGCAGAAGACTCCTGATTTTAAACTTCCTAGTTTCTCTTCCTAGGATGTTTTCTGTGTTTATTATTGTTCACATTTTAAACCTATCCAGTTTTTAGTATCCTTTTGGAGAGGGGGTGACCTGTACCTCATACGGGATTTTCTTTTTCTGGTAAGGTCAGAGCATTGATTTTTATAATCCTATTACACTGGCTTTGTTCTAATTCTCTTCCATTGTTTAAGCTGCCTATTTTATTACTTTTATTTTGATTGTAGTGGGGTGTTGAGCAGAGGTTTTCACTGAACTGCTGAAGTGGGCCCTGGTTCCTTCCTGAGGTCAAAGCAACTGGTGTGCTTTCCCATTACGGCATAACTGATCTAATGAACAACTTCCATTAAACAGAGGCAATCCTACCACCTCACACGCACCTGACACTGGCATGCTGCAACAGGACAAGGGGTATTGTCTTCAGACTGCGAGAGGATAGATTTAGATTAGATATTAAATAATTAATTACTGTGAGGGTGGTGAGGCACTGGAAGAGGTTTCCCAGAGAGGTTGGGAATGCCCCATCCCTGGAAGTGTTCAAGGCTGTGTTGGACAGGGCTATGAGCATCTGATCCAGTGAAAGGTGTTCCTGCCCATGGCAGGAGAGGCTGAAACTACATGTTCTTCAACTTCCCTTCCAAACCAAACCATTCTTTGATTCTGTGGCTTACCTGCCTGAGTGATTCAGGGCTGATTTTTCTCTTGTTTTGCTCCCTGAGCATGCTTGCCAGTAATGGCTGTTGCTGTTGTTGCAAGGAGAATAGAGGAGCACCTGCCAAGGGAAGAAGAATGGGAGGTGTCCTTTCTGCAGCAGTCTGCTTCAGATCAGTTTAAGCAGCATAAAATTTTGCAGAGTTGCATCATAAATATTATGATTGGTTTAAATGTAGAATGGATGAAGATGTATGTGTGAGCATAAGGTGAAAGAGTGAAACAAAGGGTTAAAGAAATAGCCTCTGCTGATAGCAAAGGACACCATTCCCAAAAGTACCTGTGTGCCACAGCACAGATGACTTGCCAGCAGAAGACCTTGCATCCTGACAGCAGGAGTATGGCAACAAGGTCGTAGTATGTCACTTAACACAGTTCTTTTTCCTGTTAGCCGAACAGGAGAAGAGACTGCAGACATACATTTCAGGCCTATATTCCAAAAAAGGAAAAACAGATAATAGACAGCAATATGGCCTAAGATTTAGGGAAGACAAGGTAAGCAAAGTGTGGAGGAAAAAAACTATTTTGTCACAATGGATGATTCCTGAAGGCTATCCTAAAGGATCTGCTCAAAAAACTAGGTTTTTACTGATAATTAACTCCTGAAATGGGGCGAGGACTTAATAGCTGATGGCCTTTGTCTTTTGTTTTTCATGTAAGTTACCCTGGCCAGACGATTTGGACAGTGCTTGTGAGTAAGTGAACATAAGAGTGCGAGTGAATTAAATCTATGTGAGAATAAATGTTAGGAGTAACATCAATTTATCTGGAGATTTTGTAGATAACTGTTACCTTCCCCTTGCCTAATGCATAGGGCTTTATTACACTAAGTTCCCTACAGTTGTGCCTTTAATTTGAAACCTCATAAAACACAGACTGTGTTGCACTTGGATTTATTTTAGTATGTGTCTGATATGTATCTTCATAATTTAAACTTGATTTGACATTTTTGTGATCCACTTACTAATTTTGGTTAAATAATTTTCCATGATACTGAGTAGCTGAAATAACTGCAGATTTTATGCCTTGGTACTCACCCCAGTTTCTGAATGATTAGCAACTGTACCATAATATAGGACCAACCACATTTTTTATACACTTTGTAGTTAATTATTTGCTGTTAAAGAAATGTATTATAATGAAATCAGTAATTTAATCAATTTTTTCTTCTTGTTTAGATTTTTATCAGGTTTTGATCTGTGATTGACTGTGTCCTCATTTTTTTTGTTTGCTTGCTTCAGGATGCATTCATCTTCTACTTTGGGCTTTAAAAGAACTGCTTTTCTGTTATCTGCATTATTAGCAAGAACTAGATCATCATCAGTAGTAGCTGTTCTGTTTCTTTATTACATGATGCATAGTGTGGCTTTTGCTTGTTGTTTGTGATAGGATTAGATTTCTAAATTTGTGTGGGGCTCCTATTTGATTATTCAAGTAACTTCTTGAAGCTCATTGTTTCTTCATAATGTTATATCCTTTTCCCAGCAATAAGCATGTTTTTGGAGACCCTGAGAGTTTCCTAGCAAGTACGATATGTCAGTGAGTTTTACTTCATTGTTTTGGGCTTTAGGGACCTTCTTATATTATTGAAATCTCCTTTTAATAGGGTAGATTTCAAGTTCAGTAAGTTTAACAGGGAGAACCATACGTTGTGGGGCATGAACTCTTCACATATATGAAAGAACTCCTTATATTTCTTACTTTTGCTTTTACCACTCCTACATTTTACCATTTTTTCATCAACTGTTTCAGAAAATAGCTTATGACATCTGTCACCCACATGACAAGGGTTTCCATGGTTTGTTTCCTCCACCCTGCTTCCTCTGCCAAAATTTCTGTGTGTGTCCTGAATCCACCTGTACCTTCCTATCACTCTCATTCTCCCTTCTTTTCTTTTGCTATGTTGAATTGTTTCAAGGATTTGCCCATGATTCACCCTGGGGAAAAAATAGCTGGTGCCAGCCATCATGAACATGTTCCAGCTCTCCATAGCTGTGCATCACCTACCAGGTGTGTGTGTGTGTGTAATTCTATGGTAATTACATGATCAGGTACTGTTTAATAAAATACTGGTTTTGTGTAATTGTAAAATTGTATTATTACTTCCTATCATGCTAAGCACCACACAGACATGGGCTGAAAATATTCTCTGCAATTTTAAATGCTGGCAATGTAAATATAATACAGTTGAAAATGGCACATATACACAGGTGAGAAGGGAATTACTAGTAGTTAGGTGGAACATTCATACTTCAGGGATCCAACTCATGTACCTAAATCAAAAGACTGATCTGCCTAGGCCATTTCCACAGCTTGTACAGAGACTCCTTCAGGGGACAGTTTGGAACGTTTCAGGAGTTCTTTCAACCAAACTCCTCTCAACAGGAGCCTCTCTACTGTAAAGCAGGATCTGTCTCCTGTATCTCACTCTTGCTTGCTTTAGACACTTGAAAATAGGTGATGTGTATGTAACTACTCACCATGCATTTTGCTCATAGGGGCTGTAGGGGCACGTTAGTAAGCTGAATTTCAGAGAAAGCTTTGAACAACAGCAATGCAGTATGCTTTCAAATGTTTAAGGGAGTTTTCCATAAAGTGTAAGGTGTAAAACAGGAAAAGGCACAAGAAGTTTGTGTGAAAATACAACATGGGTGAGACAGGAGCTGGAAACTGGACTGGAAGGTAGGAAAGGAAGAGCTACAAGAAGCTTCTCTAAATTTTAATTTTTTACCAGTAAAAAGTGCATTTTGAAAGTGTTTTAGCCAAAGAGGAAAATAATAATCAAATTGAATGGTATGATCTAATGGTCTTTTTTGTTTCATGAACATTGGCCCAGCCTTCAAATGTGAGCAAACCACAGCTGTCTTCCTGATAATGATTAAGGAGCAATAGGTGTGGTGGTGATAAGCCTTGAAAGTGAAGACAACTAATAGATACTACAGAAGAAGTCAGGGAGAGCTGTGGTTAAAAAGTTGAAACTTGTAGTATGCTCAGGGAAGAGGAATTTAAAACTTGCCTTTCCTCAGAAATGCAACTCTGGAAAGGAATTTGATATTAATAGCCCATCAATAGGTTCAGGTTATTCAGAGAAAGAGCAGTGATAGCCAGGTAAGGCAGTAAATGACCCTTTGCTTGATAAAAGTTTGTGAAGTTGTAAATTGGTAAGCAAATGTGCCCCGCTGGTATGCTTAGCTCCCCAGCCGTGGTATGCTTATGGAGCAACAGCCAGGTTTCAATCTGTAACTCTTTTGAGATAAAATAACCAAAATCTAATAGTGCAGTGTTACAGGTACTTTACCATGTACCAGTTTTGGACATGCAGGTGGTATAGAAGTGGGAATTCAATGTTAAAATGGAAGTAAAGATTTTGATACCTATCCTGAGCCAGCCCCAACACTGAGAAGACAGAACCATACTGCTCTTCACAAATTTTGGAAATCTCATCTGTCTTGCATATCTATGTGTTTCCTTATATATAAGTAGTGTGAGTAAAGTTAGTTTCTCATCTCAGCAAAAAGGGTTTCTTAATGTCCATGTGCGTGGAAAACTTTGTATATAATAATATTTTTCCCCATCTAGAACTGATAGCAGTTTAAGTCCTTACCTCTCCATCAGAACTATAATGAATCAATGGCTCATTGTATTTCAGGTGTTCATGTCCGCATATCTCTTCAGATAATTTTTAAACTTACTAGTTTATTTTATATAAAGGATCTTGCTGCATCTTAAGCCATCTCATAGGAAATGCGAAAGTAATGAGAGATAGTTGATTGTCTAGAACATTTTTTGGGTAGAAAGTGTGTTTGTACTGATTTATCTGGTTACATGCTGGTCCCTGAAGCCATGACTCTACTTACAGTAATGGGAAGAATGGTATCATACTCCTGCACAACCTCATTCTGTGTTTGGTCTGGCTGTCTCAAAGATGTCATACCAGTGAAGGTGCAAGGTGCAGCAACATTTACAGGCATGCTGAATTGGCCACTATACCCTCCTGAGCTGACAGATAGCCACAGGAAGGTCATAGCTAGAGAGAAAGCATGGACCCCTTCCTGGAGTGGGTGAAAAGAGCTGATGTTGAAGTTTGGATGACACAATGCTCCATGGTATAGCCTATGATTCTGTGTGCTTGTTCCACCATAAACCTGATATTCTTGTAGTGTTTTCACTGCTGTTGTCATTCACTCCTATTGTATTCAAATGTATTTCAGTGGGCAAACTTTATAATGGTGACTTTTTTTTTAATACAGTGTGTATTTTCTCATTGGCAGTTGTATGGTACTAAGTGCATGCTACCATGGGGTTTTATTGGAACGTTAGGGAGACACGCTGCCAAGCTAGAACTTCTCAAAACCTTCAGATAGGCATAACAATGGTACTTTTTATAGAAACATTATTACTTTCTGTCAGTTCTACAGTGTTTTAAAATACGGGGAGATTAGCTCATGTTAGTTTTTGCCACCATGTTACTAGGAGGCTGGAAATCTACATGTCTGGAAGTGAATTGATGAGGATAAATATATCACTTTTATTGATTTTAGGCTACTCTCTTTTATGAAAAATAATAAAACAAATCACATATAACTATGAAAAAGCAGCAGTACGCAGGAAGTGAGCAAACACACTGCAGGTGCTCATGTTTGCCTGAAGGAGAATACACTGTGATCGATTATTGCTGTATAAACTTCTTATTGTAAGATATCACTGTAGCCTTTCCTGTAGCTGCAGCATTTCATGGTAAAAATGTAGAGCTTGTCATGGTCTAGGCACTGAGATTATTTTTGTGTGACTTGTTTGGTGTCTCTTTAATTAGAGTTGTGCACTGTTAACCTGATTTCTTCCTCTTTCTGTTTACATATTTAGGCCCTAATCCTGTCACTGGATTTGTTCAAATGGCCCTTGATAGCCATGGGGGGTCTGACTGAGTTGATGGGACTCCTGGATGACTGCAAGTTCCTGCTCTGAAGATCTGATAGTAGGCCTGAACCTAAATTTCTATTTCCTTCCCCTGTCTGTTTGCTTCTAATTGATGAAAATTATGCAACAAAATGATATTGTCTTTGAGTCTCATGCACATCACATTAGTAGCATTCAGACACTGTGCTGGGGATGCTGTCAGACATTGTTAAAGTATTTCAGTTGTGTCATGTGCCAATACCTCATGACTGATTATTTTGTTGTATTTTGCATTTGGTATCTTCCTACCTAAAATGGACATCTTCACCTGTGTTTTCAATCATTGTGGTATTTCTCTGACCTCAGATTTTTAAGTCAGAGTAACTGTCGAAACTATTCAGGTCTTTTTAAAAAATGTGAATAGATTTGTTTTTTCCTTGTTGAACACAAAGTACATCTATATTATTTTATTTTGCAAACTTAGTAGCCTACTATTACTGAAAGCTTTCAATATGATGATACTCTGATGTAGACCAATAAAGTAAGTAGGAAAAGGCATTAACTTTTGCTAGCTCTCCTGTTGCTTTTCTGTTTCTGTGGCTGTGATTACATGACATACAGCTGAGAGTGAGGATATTTTTATTTTTTTGTGAGCCAGTGAATACTTTTTGTCCACACTGAGTGCTATTCCATATGATGTTGCAGTTTCATTGAGTATTAATTGAGAGAAGCTGGAAAGGACTTTGCAAAATCACAGTAAAAGAGTTTGAGCAGAAATATAGGTATGTTTCATCTCTGTGCCTGATGGTATTTATTTTGGTTTTTTTTTAAAAGCAAGTATGTAGCAATGTATGATAATTAACATATTAAAAGATCCAAAACCTTCTCTGTATATAGAGAATCAGAAAAACCTCTTTTGTTCCTGTAGGCTTATTACAGTGATATCTGAGCTTCACAATATTCAATGAATTTTTGCATATTCCCAGAACAACAGAAAATCGCCGCTGTCCTGTTTGACCAAGGAGGAAACTGAGCTGCTCGTTCAGTCAGCAGTAAAATCAATAATATTAATTGGATTCTCCTGCCTTTTAACCTTGTGCCTCAGGCGCCGTTTGTCCCTCGAGCCAAACCTTCCATTATCATCTGCTTTGCATTCCTGTGTGAAAGGCCCAAGGTGTTTCAGTTTGGATTCTCAGAAAATGAGGAAGACAAGGTTGGTGGCTATCTGCCAAGGTGCTTGGTCTGACTTGCTCCTCACTCACAGAAGCCGATGGCAAAGGCAGAACTGAGTGTTCCTGTGTGGCATTCAACTGCCTTAACCACATGCCCATCACTCTCTTCCTGTAGTTGTCTGTCTTGTTCTCTGCATAACTCCTAGAGCAAACACATATACCAACCCATAAATAATCTAATTCGATACACAACTCAGATTCATTTCCTGACCTGCATGTCCTGCACACACAGGGTGGCTGTGATCCTGTGGAAGAATTCAGCAGAGTGCATGAGGCCGAATATTAAGGCTGTTAAGTATTTTAAACTTCGCAATGAAATAGTGTTCTTTTAATGTAGTGTGTTACAGATATAGCTTGAAGTATTTTTAACAAAGAGCAAGAGGAAAATGAAAGCTTTTAAAACTGCTGATAACCTTTTCCCTGTGAACATGAATATCCAGCTCAGTGAAATACACAACATCAGCTGGTGGGAGGAGACTGGCCACCTCCAGGGAGGAAGGGAAGGACGAAGGCTGGGTGGTAAATGAAATGCCATGAGTATACCCAGTTTGCTTTCAAGTCTCAGGGTATATTAGTGTTGTGTTGACCCTAGCTTTTTAGCTTTTGTTTTTTCTTCAGCATTCCCAGCCCCAGAAATCAGCTCATTCAGAGTTTCTCAGTGCTATAGACTTTTGGAGGTGTTGCTGTGGACTGCTAATAATTTAAATGAAGAAACGGAAATCAAAGATGGCTTTTCTCCTGTGTTCTTCGGTTAGACAATAAGAGAAGATGCACCCAGAGACTCCCTGTTCTCTCCCCAACGAATTTCAGGGGTGATCCATGTGATCCTTGATTTCACAAGTAGATAGCAAAAACTTTAATAATAGAAAACACTGCTCTCAGCTTGCCCCTTTAGTCTTCTTCCCAGTCAAACTGTAGTGGCCTGCTCAGTTTGTAAGCCACCAAAGGTGGTGTGTATGCTCCAGTGCCAAAACAGTCATGCTGGGTATCACAAGCTCATCTCTTTATCTCTTATGTTAGACTTCATTAGTATGAAAGGTTTCATTCAGAGAAATCTTGCCAGACCATGTGCTAGGTTTCAGTTTTTGTTAATGTCTGCCTTATCTGTGGATGGTGCTTGAGATTTGGTCACCAAGCTAGTGATCTGCTATGAGGACAATGAAACAATCTCATACTTTGCTTTTGCATGTTTTTCCCTGGGATATGCAGTCTTTTCCCACAAGTAATGCAGCAAATTCAGATGTTCTGTTAACAGCACAGGTGGGGATACTGTCAGGGACAATTTGGTCAACCCATTCACTGAAATTCATACAAATCAAATGCTTGCAAAAGTATATCAGTTCCACTGTCATTTTGTTGCAAAGAACAAATGAAGCCCCTGCTTTTAACACTGTTTTTTTAAAAAAAAAAAGTATCATTTTTTATCATTTCACAGCTGTAGAGAAATTATGGGAGCAGAATGAAACAGTCTTGATAGAGCAGAATCACCTTAAGCTAGTTTCTCAACTCAACACTGTATCATGAAACCATGGCCTGAAACTGCTGCCTGTTATATCAGATATTATCATTGATTTATTATGTTACTTCATCTTAGGTGGGTTTTGTAACATTTTTGCAGTGATTTTTTTTTCTGACTTTTTTTTTTTCTTTCTCTTGGTTCTGGCGTTGGGGATTTTTTTGAAGGGGGTGTGGGTGCACTGGGTTGTTTTTGTTTTTTACCAGCACCTAATGGATCCCTAATCCATGACTTGGCTTCCAGGTACTAGGATAATACAAGTAGTAATCATGCCTGCTGCTAAAAATTTTTTACCTTATTTCATTTGCATTTGTTTGCCTTCAGCTTCCAGCCATTGATTCTTGTTATGCCTTCACTAGTGGATTAAAGCGCTCTTCAGGACTCACTATTTTCTCCCCAGGAAGGTGCTTTTACCCTGTAATCAAGTTACTTCTCAATTTTTATTTTCTTTTTAAAGAAAAAGCTAAACAGATTGAGCTTTTTATTGTTCTTATTTTTTCTCATTCTCAGATTATTTTTGTGGCTGTTTCCTATCCTTTTTTTTATTTTTTCTGTAAGAAAAGACACATAAAACCGTATTTTATTAGTCAGATACCCAGAAGTAATTTCTAGTTAGTCTTGCATTAGCATGGTTAAAAATTGATGTTTTTGCAAGGTCAGATAAAATAACTACCTAATACGACTTCTATGTATCTGACTGTAATTATTAGAGGACAGAAAAAGATGGATTGTTTTAAAAACATTTAAATTTTTAAAAATTTCTTAAAATGATCCACAGATCAACAAGAGTGTGTGTGCAGGAGGTGCAAAAATATTTGTGTTGAGGTTTTTAAGGAGATAGCCAAATAAAAATAATAATTGTAGAACACAGTAATACATCAGATCTTAAGTGCTGTGTTTAACACAGTGATACATACTTGCTGAAATTTCTTACTATTGAATAAAAAAACCTTTGTTAGTAACAGACTGTTGTGGGCCAGTGGAAATAGAGATTGCAGATGGATGTGAATATACACATCCTTTACATCCGTGTAATCTCTTAAGTAGCCACTTGCTTATATTTGGAAACCCAAGAACAGATATGTGATCTGTTATGGTGTAATAGAAGAAATACCATAGTATTGAGAATTTCTTTTGTTACAAAAGCTGACACCGTTAAGTTATATAAGAGTTCAAACAATCAAAATCCACAGCTTCAAAGAGGCTCTTAAAAGTTTCACTGCTTCAGTATTTCTTTCCAAAGGAGTGGCTATTCATTTTGATTTTTATCCTTACTTGAATACAAGGTTGAGTTAAATTTACATGAAGGAGACTATTCAGATGCCTGCCTGGTCAAAGCATCTCAGCTTACCTAATGACTTTTATGCATATCGTGCGTATCAGCATCTGAATTGGATCTGCATTCCCATCCTCACACTTACCCCTCCTGGAAACTATCAGATTTTCATTAAATTGAACTAGACTGTTAAATCTCTTAGTGCTGCTCATCAGTTTAATGCAAGTTTGTCTAATGTTGTGTCTCACAAAAATCTGAGGTCACCACATTGACTTTATGTCCAAACTGACTTCAAAAAGAGTATGTCTTTCCATTGTGGCCGCATTCCTTCCCTCTGTGAAATGTGGGGCATGTTCAATAAAGGACTTCCTTTGGTTCAGCAAAATGAAAGTTCATGGAAACATGGTAAATGAGATAAAAATGAGAATTAAAAGAATGTAAAAGACTTAAAATTCTCTAAAACTCCTGGGAAAGAAGTAAAGGTGAATAAGAACTGAATAGAAAGCCAAAGGGCCTCTAGTTAAAAAAGTACTAAGATAAATAGATTTAGACTACAAGTTTGTCTGTGTGAGTTAATGAAAAAGTTATTACTAAGATTTCAGTAGCATGGGGTGACTTGGGGTAGAAATTGCCCCCTGTAATGATGAACTCAGAGAGCCCTTTTCAAAACAACTATTTGCTGTTGGAAAAAGACAAGAGACATGGGCATTCCTTCGAGTGCCTTCTGGTAACACAGGCTTAGTCAATACAAAGTATGTAATTTCTTACATTCTAGGTTGCCTGAGTTTCTTCTCCTGAGCCTCCCAAATCCTGGAATAGAACCATTAGATAAAGGGAGATGACAGCACTGGAAAAGAAGATAGTAGAAGAAACAGGATGATTATGATGAAAGCTGGAGACAGTCTCTGTGAGAATACTAGCATGACTTCATTTCTCTGAACAGCCATTGAAGAAGTGATCCTCCTTCCTAAACTAGTAATAAATTGGAATGGCTGCTTATAATGGTAGGTGTTTGATCAATGCAGAACCCAATGCAGTACAATATATACTGGATAGCTATTCTGGGAGGGGGGAGAGAGGGTTCATGGCTAGAAAATTACTTTCCCATTAAATAATGCTACTGATGAACAGGTACAGCTGCCACAGTACATTTTTTCAGCTTATCTTTGCACAGGAATATGGAGAAAAGAAGAGAAAGAGGACAGAAAGGAGAGAGATGGAAGAAGGATAACAGTTTTTTGAGGCTGCTTCTGCTCTTCCAGGTTACATTCTTTCCCTCCCTAAGTGGTATACTCTGATACCTTGTAGTACTTTTAATCTTCCTTAAGTGCCATATCTCATTGGGAAGTTAGCAAGTTTATGAAGTTCCTGAGTATGGGGACAATTCTTTGGATGAGTGCGAAACACTCCATTGTGTCCACTTGTCAGGGATGAGATGGACACTGCTCGGTGACAACCATGTACACTTGGCAGTATTCTGCAAAAGGGTAAGACTGTACTGTCAAACTGTGCAAGTTCCTTTTTTTGAAGCTGTAAGCCAATGGTTGTTTCCTCCAGCAGTTCCTGTAACTGTGTGCAGTCTACATCACAGTAGATGCTGTGTAGATATTAAATAGAGTAATTTGTGCTGCATCCAGTTTCTTTGGATATCAACATCCCCTAAATTCACATTTTCCTGTTTTCTGGAGATAAGACTGTGCTAGGCTATACTGGGGACTGTGTTGGTGTTGAGGTATCATCTTCATAGTCAGAAGCAGATTGTTTAGTCTGTGTTGCAGAGTCCCATATAAAGGATCAGAGTAGAGGTCAGGTGATGTTTGTGTATTGTGTATTTTCAGGAAACATAGATGAGGGAGTAGTAGCTCTGTCCCAGCACTATACGTGACTCAACAAAACTTTGCAGTTTGACATGTAGCATTGAGGTCTGTCTAAAGGAGTCCTGCATGTGAAGGAGCATGTCTTCTTTAATCTTTTGGGCTGGATAAAATAGGAAGAAAGGGACTCTCAGATATTTCATCACCTTAGGCCTGGTTGGATTCTGCCTGTTAAGGTGTAGAAGTCTGATAGTGGTGTCTGCATCAGAAGCTTACCTGCCTCTGGGCTGGAGTGAGGGAGACTGAGTACTGACAGCTTTAGAGGAGAGTGTTTATGAAGGTGGACAGCAGAATTTTGGGTTTATTAGAAGCAGCTGTTAACCTTTTTTCAGTGGGAGGCTTGGGTGTACAATACATAAATGATCTGGAGATTTTGGAGGGGATTGAATATTTGATGCCATGTTTCCAGAAAGTTGAAGAGATAAGTGGATGTTGCACTGCATGTTGTGCTCTCAGCAAAGCAAACATCTCAGCAGGTCAGCGATTTTGGAAATAGTGCAGTCCTGAATGAATATTTTTGAAATAATTTTTGCTGTTGAAGCTGAACACAGTTCCCATCTGTCTGAAACTCTGCATTAAGAGCTTCACAGAGGCACTTAAAGAAGTGACGTACTTACGCATAAGATGCTAAGTGAAATCATATTTCATTATAGTAAAGCTACTAACCTTACCAAGAAATGAGTACTTTGTATATACATATTCACTGTAAAAAATGTTTGTACTGTACTGATGATCAGAAGAAAAATGCATCCTGATGTATCTTCATAATTTTTGCCCACTTCCTGAGGTGCATAGTGTGGGTATACACTTTTGCTATGAAAATCTGTTTACTTGGATACTTTACTGTGTATCTGTTAATTCCTCAAGAAGTATGTAAATTTTCATGTTACCCATTTTGTGGATAAAAGCACTGTGTAAGTACTGACCCTGATTTAAGAATGTATCAGCTCTAGAAACGATGGAGTTGTCTGCAGGGCTCACATGTCAACAAAAATCAGCTGGTTCACACATGAAGCTTGGCGAGGAAATCACTGCAGCAGCACCAGTGCCATCCCTGCTCCCTTGCCTGCCTGCCTCTCCCAGACCACTTCCTTTGGTCAGCCGAGGTTACCTTGTCTGTCTGCCCCTCCTCCACAGTCACCACTTACTCAAACACCTGGGGTAGCCAGCCACTCAGCTGTAGTGGGCAGCATTCTGAAACCCTGTTCACTAACAGAGGAGAGAAAGCTATATGTACGGATTACTTGACACAATGTGAACAAATCCAGACAGAAAGGTAATGCAGAGCAGATTCCATGCATTGGTACTGTTTGCAGACATCCTAAGTCTCATTTCTTTCAATGGAGCCTTTCTCTTCCAGAAACGATTTTAAGGAAATTGTTTAAAGTATCTCCTGAAGATTTCAAATAAGACACCAGAGGAAAACATTGGTTGCAAGACTGCATCTAATAAGCAACTGAGAATTGCATTCATCTGGGCTGCATCAGGAAAAGGGCAAATTCAGCCAGTGCTTTTCTTCACATACACTATCTATGGTATGGCTGGAAGTGTTAGCAAACAGCAGTGACAATCCAAATTACCAGCAGCTCTATCATAAGTACACGTGCCCAGGTGCCCTGTCTCTGCAGATGTTTTGCTCTTGTTTTGAGCTGAAAATGTAACATTTTTGTTGAGAAAGGCTTTCATATCTCGTTAAAAGTAGCCTAACAGGAGCTTTGGATTTGACTGACAAGCTAGTTTTTATTGTGCCATTTTCGCTGTAATAGTACATTAATTTTGACCCAAGGAAGCAATGATCTCATTCCTTGGGAGGAAGGACAGAGTGACAAAATCTGGAGGTCCCGTGATGACACTGAATCTTTTCATTGTCAAAGCAAGCTATGAAATCATCTGCTTTCCAGCCAAAAGCCCTGGGGAGTAAGCAGTGTCCTTCACAGAAGGCAAAATTTGCAGGAGAAGGTGGGGGCAGGGGAGGTGTGCTGCCCCACATCCTGCGTCTCCTGGAATTGATGCAAGTGCATTTCCCCACCTCTGTCAGCAAACATAGCACTAAAGTGGGCAGAAACTTTCTAAGGTCTTTATACACTGTGACTTCCTCAAAAATTCTGCTGGAGTAGTCTCACTGAGGAGGTGTGTCAGGGGTGTTTTGGGATCTGGGGACAGTGAGATCCTCACTCTGCATCTCTCCTGATCAGACTTTACTGCCAGCCAGGTAGCCTGTACTTCTTGGGACTCTCCATCTTTGTTTGTCTTCGCTAGAAGTCTTTGGTTGTGAGCTACATGGGGGATGATCTGAAGTGAGAGGATAATTTTAATAAAATAAAACTTTTTGTCCTTCAGTTGGAACTTTCTTGTTCCTACTCAGCAGTACATTGGTAAGAAGAACAGTTCTGTCTTTGGAGAGGCCTTTCTCTGTTAATTCTAAAGAAAAATGGAGAAAAAAAGGATGCTTTAAGAAAAGGTTGACAATGTGTAGCTGATGTTTCCATCAAAGTTCAGCTTGCCTTGCATAGAAGAGGAATTGAACCAAAAGTCTCCTTACAAATGTCTCTACTAGTTTCCAAGTAAGTTGCTACAAAGGATATCATAAAACCTGAAGTATTTGAAAATATTTATTTAATTGAAATCATAGTCTTACTCCTGCTTTGCAATGACATCCACTCCGTGTGACTTTTCCCAAAGTATGCTCTAGTTTGCAAAACACAAAAATTACTAAATAGAAGTTTTGAAACTTCCTGTACAGATGTGTACTTTTTTCTGTGAGCAGTCATATAGGGCTGTTATGACCCAAATATTCTGTGGGCAAAGCCTCTGTGCATGAAGTCAAAGGTGTCTTGTGTTATCCAAGTGATCTCAGTGACTTCTCCTGTCTTGTGAAGTGTAATTTAAAAAATACTTGAACTTCAGTGCAGAAGAAGGCATGTTTGTAATGTATCAGAAGGGATGAAGCACAGCATGAACAAGAGAAAAACCATATACTGCTTCTGTAAAAATGCTACCATCTGCAACTGGTGAGTGAATTCTTTTTTTATCTCTGCCATCAAGGGCTGCAGAAGAAACCCACTGGAATATGCAAACCTGTAGAGGCCTTAGCATATAACCAGCAGAGATGAAGGAAAACCTTTACAGGAGTCTGTCATATAATCAGAACCTCCTCATCACTTGCCTTTTACTGAAGTTTTCACTCTAGACAACAGCAGGGAATAAAAGCATTTCTTCGCCGCCTTTTCAGGTCTGGTTTTCACAGAGGAAACTTTAAAGAAGTTCAGTATGTGCAAGGCTATCACGTTCTGCACACTAGGCCACATAAACATAAACACTAGTGATTTTTATGATTTTCTTCTGCTCCATATTCCGTATAAAGGTTTAAACTTTAAGACACAAATCAGGAAAAAATAAGCCAAAACCAAAAAATCTAAACCCTTTCCTTTAGACAAACATTAGTATTCCTTACTTCTTCACAAAGCAGTTTAGAATTAGGGGCATTACTTAGATGAATCTGACTTCCATAAAGTACCGTGCCTTACCAAATGATTGATAATTGCAATAGAAGATTTGGAATTTGTTTGCCTTCTCACCAGCATTATCTTGAAAGAAGTATCAGCTCTAGGATGAGAAATGTGGACTTGGGCACTGGATCTAGAACAGAAATTACTGGACTTCAGGTTGAGTAAGGGAAATGCATCTTAAAAACCATTATTACCTCGAAACTGTTGTTACACTGGCTAACAGGTGACATTAAGAGGTGGTCTGTATGATCCTTAAGGCTTGTAGGCCACCTAAACACGAAAATAGGACAAATCCTTGTGCCACAGATCACAGACCCTACCAAAACTTCATACATAGGAATAGATTTTGAGAGAGCGTGATAAGTAAGTAGATTATTGAAATCAACCTATTTACACACGAGTATTTGTGACCAAGGTCCACCTCTCTTCGCTCAAGTTTCTGTTACTGCGGTAAGTGCGCTGATAATGCCTCTCGGACAGAGCAGTGCGTTTGGGTTTTTCACAGCAGCGCTCCTCCCAGGGCTGTGTGCACCAATAAAGTAGATGTAAACAGCGAAGCTGATGTAAAGAGGTGTTTCTCCTGTTCACTTAGCCCTCTGCAGATGAGTCGCGCGGTGCAAGTGACAGTAAAAAAAGCAGGGAGAGGAGCCGGCAGGGAAGGAGAGGTGAGAGACGGCCCCGCCCGGGGATGGCGCGGGGGCATCGCTGCGGGACCGCCCGGACCCTGCGGAGCGGGGCGCGGCCTGCCCCCGTCACCGGGCGGCGGAGAAGGGGAAAAGCGTGTACCTTCTGGTCCTTGTTCTTACACGTCATTTACCAATTTCTGCGGGAAAAAAAATAAAAATCAAACCCCAAACAACAAAACCAAACGAACGCCCCGCAGCCTCGGCGAGAGGGCAGTGCCGAGCGCCGGCCGGAGCTGGGCGAGGGGCGCAGGGACGCGCGGGCCCGGCGCTACCGCCGAGCCCCGGTTCCCACCGCGGCGCGGCTGCACGGGCGGGGCTTGTGTGGGGCGGGGGGAGCGCCCACACCGGCGGGGCGGGGTGCGGGGTGCCCGGGCGGGCCCCGCAGAGCTCTGGCGGCCGCGCTCAGTGCCCAACGTCGCCCGGCTGCCGGCGCCCACTTTTATATTTGCGCGCCCTTTCGGCGCTCGGTGACGTGTCCCGCCCCGCGCCCAACCCGCGCCGCGCTCTGGTCAGGACAATGGGAGCGCGCCGGCCAATGGGCGCGGCGCTCGCGCCGGCGGCGGCCAATGGGCGCGCGGCTGTGCTCAGAGTAATGTTACCAGCGCCGCGAGTGTGAGGAGGCTGCGTATCGATCCCGCGCTCAGCCATTGCGGTGCACCGGGCTGCACAGCGACCCAGCCAGCGCTGGGGCCGGGCGGGCGGCCGCGGGAGCGTCTCTGGGGGTCGGGGCCGAGCGAGGGCTGCCTGCCCACTCTGTCTGGCACGGGTGAGTACGCGCCGGGGCCCGCCGGCCCGGCCGGGCGCGCTCGCAGCCGGGCGGTGAGCCGGGGCTGGCCGCCGTGCCGCCGCTGCCTCTGCCCGCCCGCGGGGCGCGGGGCATCGCCGGCTCGGGCGCCCGCACACAAAGGCGAGCGGGGCCGTGCCCGGGAGACCCTTTCTCGAGCGGCGAGGCGAC
>JAWWEU010000001.1:48798058-48819818 GCA_035583155.1 Acropternis orthonyx | reverse complement strand
CGGCCCCGCCGCGGCCCCTCTGGGCGGGGGTCCCGCGGGCCGCGGTCGCCGCCCCGCCCGGCCGCGGGGGGGGGTGGTGGCAGCGGTGGGGCGGGGAGCGGCCGGCTTGGCTCCTCGGCTCACAAAATGGAAGGAGGCTCGGCGGTGGTGACCTCCTCCGCCAGGAGCCTGCGCCATGGCGGCCGCTCCTGCCGTGGCCGCCGTTGCGGCGCCGCGGCCGGCAGGGCGGGAGGGAGGGAGGGGGCGCAGGCCGGGCTGTCTCGCCTCATGGCGGGCAGGGCCGGGCACGGGCACCGGGAGGCCGCGGCAGAGCGCTTTGTCCCGGGGGGCCGCGGCCGCGCCACGGTGCCTGTCCGGCCCCCGGGCATGTGCTCGCCGGCCCGCTGCGAGCCCTCGCCTGAACGCGAAATAAAACTTACACAGCCTTTCCCTAATAACGGGACTCTTTTTTTTTTTTTTTTTCCTTTATTTTCTTTCTTTCATCTCCTCCCCTCTCACCCCCAGCAGGCCTCTGGAGGGACTTGCGAAGTTTCCCTGTGCCCCCCTCACGGGGAAGCACCCAAAATGGCGGGAAGGAGGAGGCTTTTAAACGCCAGCGCTGGGGCCGCGGTGCCGAGCCTCGGCCCGGCCCCTCCGTGCCCCGGGGAGCCCCCCGGTGCCGAGCCCTCCCGTTCGTCCCCCGCGGAGCCCCCAGCCAGCCCCCGGCCGGCGGGCACTGCCCCAGTGCGGCCCCGGTGCCGCCTGCCCCTGCGAGCCTCTCCATGGCAGGCAGCAGCGGCTCCTGGTTCTTCAGCCCTCTTGTTTACTTCATAGAAACTTCAAACCGGACGTGTTTAGTCACAGAGCAGAAATCTGTTTCTGTCTATCTGCCAGACGGATAGGAAACACAGCTTCTGGGGCAGTACGGGCAGGCACTGTGTGCCCTTTCTTTCCTTTCCGTTTTTTCCCCCCCTTCCACCCTTTTTTTTTATTCTTTTCTCTTTTAATTCCTGCTCAGAACAGAGTTTGTCAGGGTGCAAGTGACTTCTTCCAGGGAGCTATGAAGACTCTGGATGTCTGACTTGGGTGTGAAAGTTCCAGGAAGGTATTTTTCAGTCTCTGAAAGATTCAAGATAGTCCTCGTACTGAGCAGAGAGAGCTCTGCTGGCCATGTGTAAATGTCATACTGTTTCCTGACTAGGTGATAACATGTGTGACCAAGTGCAGTGTTCTGTTCTTGTATGTCCAGGTGTACATACAAACACAGAGTAGGTTGTTGCAGTATACATAAGGCACATACGTACATACACGTACCCATATATTTGGCATAGAAAATCATGACAAATACATATATTTTGTAAGCGAGCACCCAAGGCCTACAGAGGTGTACAAACACAGGCTGTAGAAGGAAGGAGTTTAGTAACCCAGAAGGCCAGATGAGACAGGATACTTGGGTACTTTTTCCCTCGTCTTGACAGAATTTTTTCTGCCCAAGCAGAATACAGTAGTAATAACCATGGCGTGCAGTACTTGCCTTCAGATTGCTTAGAAGGAGAGTTTGCGTTTGCAGAAGACCATGGTTGCACATTTTGAAGGCCCATTAAGATTTTGGGTTGCTTGCATCCAGCTCACCTCAGACAGGGATGACAGAAATCTTCAGGAAATTTTCCAGAAGGGTAACTTCTTCCTCTTGTATGATTTCAGAATACTACTCCAGTGGGTCTTCGGCGTGATCCTTCATTGGGACTTAATTCCCTTCGTGGTTTGTTGAAAGTAAAAGTTTTAACAAGTGTCTCTTTTGCTTTGTTACAGAAAATCAGCAAAAATGGGTAAGGGTGATCCTAAGAAGCCGAGAGGTAAAATGTCTTCATATGCCTTCTTTGTGCAAACCTGCCGGGAGGAGCACAAGAAGAAACATCCAGATGCTTCAGTGAACTTCTCAGAGTTCTCAAAAAAATGCTCAGAACGATGGAAGGTAGGAATAGTTGCTTAAAAAAACAAACCCACAAAACCTTAAATGACTGCCTTACGTGAAATACCATTTGAGACTCTAAGTGTTGTATTTAGAAGTGCAGGTTTTAGGGAAGTATGAAGTGCAGCTGTAAGATTAGTGGTAACTATCCATTGTCCTTGTCTTACCTTTAGCTCCCCCAACTGAAGTTTTGAAGTGGACTTGGATATGTTTCTGAATTTTGAATCTTAAAGTACTGGTTTCATCCTTATGTGTTGTTTCTGAGATACTGTATGATTGTAATTACCTTCCAGACTATGTCTTCTAAGGAGAAAGGGAAGTTTGAAGATATGGCAAAGGCTGACAAGCTTCGTTATGAAAAAGAAATGAAAAACTATGTACCACCTAAGGGGGAAACAAAAAAGAAGTTCAAGGATCCAAATGCACCGAAGAGGCCACCGTAAGTAGATTTCTGTTTTAGGTTGTCTTGTTTGGGACCATCACACTGGTGTGTATCTATAAAATGATAATTTTATACAGGTTTAGGAACTTCAGAAATACAAGACTACATAATTTTCCTGACCGGTGGTGTAAAGATAGATTGAAATATTAGTTATGGATGCTAAGCTTTTATTTTTAGGCACACTGTCTCGCTGTCAAAGTTGGAGTAATGGGAGCCTTTAAAAGTAGTTGCAAAAATTGGCAGTGTGTGGTTCTGATGGATTTTTCTAAATTCTGTTAAGAGGGTAATTCTAGTGTAATATAGCAGTAAAGTATTGCAGGCATCACCTGTTGGCTTGAGCAGAATTTTTGATTGGCAGCCCATATAAAATGAGGGGCTTTTACACAGAACAGGTTAGAGGGATGCTCTTGCTCAAAACCAGCTTGGAGAATTAAAACTTCAGCCACTACATAATGACAATGGGCTTCAGGTTCATTTCCTACTAGACACCAGTATTTTCTACAAGTACATTTGTGCGTGTGTGTGTTTTAAATGAAACTAATGCTGAAAGGAACAGGGAAATGCCTTTACAAGCTAATGTTCTTACTTGGGCTGATGCTGTCATCGGGAAATCCTAACTTTCATAACAGGTATTGCAGCCTCTTGGCCTTTAACAGCTCTGACATAACATTCGGTCCCCTGGTATTATTCACTCAGTATTTCTTTTTAAGTTTTTCTCTGTATATGGTATATAAAATTTACTTTTCTGGGTGTTCTGACAGAAATGGGACCAGATGTGAGGCACTCCTTAAGAGACCAAGAGCATTATGTTTGCAAAATTCCTTGTTCAGTTGTTAATACCTTCCGTTGTAATCAGCATTTGTCTTGCGTTAGGTGCTTTTCCAAACTGCTCTTAAGAGCCAGTAACAAAGGTCACAAAAGTTGCTGCTATTCTGAAGTGTAAAATTAAAATAATCTTCTCTTATTTTTCCTTTGTAGTTCGGCTTTTTTCTTGTTTTGTTCTGAGTTTCGTCCAAAAATCAAAGGAGAACATCCTGGGCTCTCCATTGGAGATGTCGCAAAGAAACTGGGAGAGATGTGGAACAACACCGCTGCAGACGATAAACAGCCTTACGAAAAAAAGGCTGCTAAGCTGAAGGAGAAGTATGAAAAGGTAACACTGACATCTGTGGAGATGGTTCAGGGAGTGGGGGGGGGGTCAAGCATCAATTTAGACAGTTGTTTTCCTTCTTGTGTACTCTTGATACCTGATGTTACAAATTATAATATGCTGATGGCTGATTTCATGATATTTGTCGAAAAACACCACATAAGAGAGCATATAGTGGGTTGTAGTCCTTTGTCTTGAACTGTTTTGCAATCATCTTCAATTTTGGGCTGTCACTGATGGTTTAATAGATGCCATGATGTCTGTATCGTTATTGAATCTATAGGTCACAGTGGGATGTGAGTTAAGGTAGTAGTAAGTAACAATAGTAAAGAATGAATTGGTTGTCCCTAATTTTTGACATAGTGGTGAGCATCCCTGAACATTAGAGTAATTGGTACACATAGATGCTCTTCAAAATTCATTCTTGGGATAATGACAAAACACTGAGGAGATGCTAGTTTTAGACATGTGTTTTTCATGGACCTACTTTGTGTCCATCTTCTTTCTAGTAATTAACTTAGTCAATTATACATACGAAGCAGCTTGTCATACAGGTTTTTAAATTATTAAAGCTAAATCCCACCATCATAATTGGAGCTGTGGAATTCTACTGTGCACATGAGGTTGTGCTGCACGTGGTTTAATTTCTAGAGGCAGATTCCTCATCCCAGTATGTGGGAGCCAAGGGAGGCACACTACAGCCCTTGATGATGCTTTGCAGTGGGTCAGGTAATCTATAGCGCATGCATCTGTTTGTGTGTCGTGGCCTTCCTCTGGGTATTGCTTCTGCTGCCAAACAAAAACAAATCCACTTTAAAGTTTTAGCACTGTAGTGAGCAAGGTGAAACCTTTGGGCCCTGATTATGTGCTGGAAAAGTGATTGCAGATCTAGAAGTTTTCCCACATGGTGCTTCCTGTACAGCATCATGGTTATTGTGCATACAGCTGAAGGCAATCCGTAAGACATTTTCTTTAAATGGTAGAATTATTAGTTTTTATTCAGAGATACTTTAATTTTCATTAGTGTTGTCTTTATTTCTTACACTTACAAAGGGATTTTTAAGGTGGAGTAATCTCGGTATTTCACTGCTGGGCCTTTGACTTAGTGGCTGTTGTATCTTATCAAAATTGTATGCTAAGCTTCAGGGGAGTTCAGGAGAACTGTAAGATGAGTGGTGTAATGTTTATTAGGTGGCGAATATTCGAAGACTTGGACCATCTACACAAATGTGTTGATGTTTCTCGCTGGTGTGTTTAAGTCTTGTAGATCAATTCTTTTACCTAATTGTTCTTCCATTTTTGGCACAAAGTAGGGAAGTCTTAACTGCTTTTCTGACTTAGCCTTCCAGGTACAGTTCTTACTTCCCTGTAACAGGAACTGAATTTTGTGCATTATAATCTACTAGAATAAATTTATTGCATGCAGAAGGTGGCAGTGTCTACCCTTTAATCAAGTTCTTGTACCTTTTATTTTGTAAATTTCTGTTGGGCAGAGTGCTGTGTAACTGCTCTTCACTGAGACATAACATTGCAAGTCTTAGGCTGTGTCCTTCTAATGTGTTCTGGGTGGCTAATTACTGTTTTGTGCCTCAAACAAGGGTTTTCCTGTGCATTTCTTTAGGCATTGTAGAAGGTAGGGCTAGAAAAGAACCTTATGAGGTCTCCCTACTTCATTTCCTTATGGGATAGTGGGCTCAGCTGTGCCTTTATCATCAGAGGCAGCAGCTTTTCTAGCCTGTTCCCAGAAGCCTAACTGTGGCGATTCCTTAGCAGTTGTAAGCAGTGTGTTCTAGTGTGGCAGTATTATTTTTGTGTTAGAGGGTTCATCTTTTTTTGGCATTAGGCTTCAGTTCACCTCGTAGCTGAATGTGCAGCTCCCAGTCCTACCCCAGTGGATGTGGAGAAAGGACAGATACTCGGTTTGCTCTGGTTTCACAAGTACTGTTTGGAAGTGGCTCAGACCTCATGGCTGGTTAAATCTTTCAGAGATTCTTCCTACTTTTTTTCTCCAAGGATATTGCTGCATACCGGGCCAAAGGGAAGGTTGATGGAGGCAAAAAAGTAGTTGCCAAGGCTGAGAAGAGCAAGAAGAAGAAGGAGGAGGAGGAAGATGAGGATGAAGATGAAGAGGATGAAGATGATGAAGAGGAGGAAGAAGAGGAGGATGAAGATGATGATGATGATGAATAAGTCTCTCTTAGAGCAATTTCTTTCTTGTCTATAAAGCATTTAACCCCCCTGTACACAACTCACTCCTTTTAAAGAAAACAAAATTGAAATGTAAGGCTGTGTAAGATTTGTTTTTAAACTGTACAGTGTCTCTTTTTTTGTATAGTTAACACACTACCGAATGTGTCTTTAGATAGCCCTGTCCTTAGTGGTATTTCAATGGCCACTAACCTTGCCTGGTACAGTGTGGGGGTTGTAAATTGGCATGGGAGTTATAAAGCAGGTTCTTGTTGGTGCACAGCACAAATTAGTTATATTCGGGGATGTAGTTCATTTCTCATCTTCAGTTGTCTCTGATGCATCATAAAAATAATTGTTGTTCTGTTAACTGAATACCACTCTGTAATTGCAAAAAGGAAGAAAAAAAAAGTTGCAGCTGTTTTGTTGACATTCTGAATGCTTCTAAGTAAATACAATTTTTTTTATTAGTATTGTTGTCCTTTTAATAGGTGCCCTTGAGAATCATACTTTTTCTTTTCTCTCTCTCTCTCTCTTTTTTTTTTTTTTTTTTTTTTTTTTGAGGGGGAACTCATCTTTTGCTTTATTGAATGCCCGTATGGGATCACGGGAATATTACAGTTTTCATCTTTCATATAACCAGCTGATAAACAAAGCTTTGATCTGCATACCCTGCATTATCATGATAGGGTAAGAAAAGAAATATATAGGCATATGATGAAAGAATATACTTCCATAACTGGAAACAAAACAAAAAAATTTCAATCTCAGCAAACTGATACTTGTTCCGATTTTTGTGAAATGTAATATTCTATTGAGTTGCATGAGTTTACCAGTCTTGGAGAGTTGAGAAGTATAGAGTTCAATTTTACAGAAATGAAATACTTTTGGGGGGTGGGGAGGGAATGTTAAATTTTGTCCTAGAAGGACCCATAGGAAGAGTGTATGTCCATCTGGTGTAGAGAAATTTACATGTGTGACTCCGTTACCATGTAATGGAAGTTATATTTGTAAATCTCTGAACACCTGCAAGGGATGAGCGTACCTAAAATGTGTAAAGTTAAAAGCATGAAGTGACCATATTATTTTTTGGTGACAGGTCTGGTGATGGCCACGGGCTTTATACCATGAAACTCCTGGTATGCAAATAGCCCACAAGAAATGATTTTTCTTTCTAAGATTTCTATAAATGGTACCATTATTATTTGTTAAATCTATGTAAATTCATATTTGTATTCTTGAAATTCTAGTTTTAGCCCTTTAAAAAAAGTTGTATATTGTCTCAAATTGAAAATGAGATAAGATGTATTTTTCCTGTTAGGTTTTATACCGCACTCTTGATGTTTGCCCATTTTTAAGTTAAATATAGTTGTATGGAAAAGTACATTTTATTAAATTTTGCATTAAAAAGTTAAATGTTTATGGTATACCAACAATGTCTAATTTGGTCAAATACAGTTCTCTTCCAAAACCAAAGCTAAAGGGGTTTTTTGCATATTTAGTAAAACTTCAAGTGCTGGCAGCTGTAACTATTTTCACATATACCTGCTTACCAGTTTGGGGGACAATTTGGCAATTTTGTGGTTACAAAATTATGGTTCTCTTAAGTGCCAGTGTTTAAAACAAACAAACAAAAAAAAGCATTCTTGTAATTTTACACGCTTTTGTGATGGAGTATTGTTTTGTTATACAATTTTGACTTTCAGATTCTTATTTCAATTTGCATTTATGTATAACTTCAGGAGAAATATTGAACATCTGAAATCCTGGATGATACTAATAAACTAATAATTGCAGAGGTTTTAAATACTTAGTTAAATGGCTCACTTAATATCCTAAGGATTTGGAGTTTTTTTGTGTGTTGGTGTTCTCAGATATGTACATCCCTGCTTTCTGTTTCAAGCAGAAGAATGATGCTATTTGCAAGGTCTCGGTTTAGAAAGCTTAGGACAGACAGACTTTTTCCTCTTCTTAAACTGGATTATTAGACATTCAAATGCTCATAACTGATGACAAATAAATTTTCTGTGCTGAAGGGTTTTTTTGTTTCCCCAGGTCATCAGAGGAAAGTAGACACATTTCTTGTTCTTGGAACAAACATACTAAATGAGATCCCTATAATCTTGTGCCTTTGTTCTCGGTGCTTGATGTTGACAGAAGTAACCTAGAGGATTCAGCTGAATTTAAAAGATGAGTAGCGAACGCTTGCCCAGCAGCCAGGCATGGCCTTTGCCTTGTCTTTGGGGTTAGCACCTTGATAACAGAGCATGTCAAGGCTGAGGAGGGTAGGTAATACAATAATTATAAATGTTGGAACCCCGTGTCTCATGTTGCAGAGGCTGATACTGGGTGGGAGGTGTACCAAAGGTTCCAGAGCTCTCCAGAGTGACCATGGCTTTCTCAGGAGCACTTGGTACGTGCCTGTAATTCAACTGAGCTGGCACGTGTATGTATGTTGGACTGACACGTTTAATTGTGTCTTTTAGAAAACTTTTTAAATGAAACTACTCTTTCTGAAGAGGAATACCATAGGCAGATTAATTCTCCTTTTAAAGTAAGTTCTTCTCAGGGTTGTTGCTTAAAAGGACATCCCTGTTCCTGGCTGTGGTCACCTGCAAGCTCCAGCAGTTAATCCCCTTTGTCAAAACTGATTCTAAACACAGATAGGTCAGACTGGACCATTCCAAGATTACTTGATCTGAGGTCAGTTACTGCTGACACTTTAGCTTGAATATGCCTCCCGTTGGTCTTTAAGAGAGTGCTTTTTGGGGAGTAATGAGCAGTGAAACTGCAGTCGTTTAGGCAGTGGTTCCCTACAAGTGAATTGGACAGCACTGACATCACTGTCAAAACAGTGAAAAAGCATTTCCTAGGGCTTTAACCTTCACATAAATGCTTGAAGTCCAGAAGGAAAAGCTTTTCCTGTTCTAAACAACAACAAAAATGTATTGGTCTTGAGAGAAGTTGAATGCTAATACATATATATATATGCTAATATAATGATACCTTGAATGCCAAATGAAGCCAAACTGATTTTATGGCTGTTTATCTCAAGTGGGTCCTGAAAGGTGACACAGTTGCAGGCACCTGCTTTCTAGATATGTTCTGTAATGTTAAACTGGTTTAACCGAATGTACGGGCAGCATTCATCCCCTCTGCCTCTGGGTTTTCGTTGATCACACCAGCTGTAGTAAAAAGTTGAGCTTATTTAACAAAATGTTTCTGTCCAGGCAGAAACCTGAACTAAGGGGTATGAAGTGGCTGATTTCTGCAGCTTAATTAGAGTGCTGCTGGCACTGCCACACTGAGGCTCTTTACAGCTGATATTATCAGTGTAACCAGCCCATCTTGAAAGAGAAAAGGCTGAGTAATAGCTGGGTTTAGGCTTCCTAGAAAGTGGGGAGATGGATCTGAGTGACTCCTCCAGAACTGGAGCCAGGCAGACTGCAGCCACAGCATTAGGTTCTCTAGATGGGTGACAAGCAGAGCTTGGAAAAAACCTCTCCTAATTCTTGCTAGCCTAAGGGTTAGACCTGCTAGTTAGAATAAACATTCCCATTCTGCCTTCCCAGCTATGCCTGACAGGAGATTAAAGGAATAAAGGCAATGTGCTGTGTTGGGTTATCATGCGTTATTCAATACAGAGTCTGTAATAGAGACATGGCAAAATACAAAGATAGTATTTACTACAAGAGATGATTAATTTTCACCGTTTCCAGGCTGTGCCATTAGCAGCTGACCAGCTACAGGCTTTTAGGACTCATGTACCAATCATATCATTAATAACAGTAGAAGGTTGAATATTGTCAAAAACATTGCTCCATGATATTCTTTAACTTACAGGTCGTATTTACTACAGATCACATCTTTTGGGGGCTGCTTTAGGAGAAAATAACTGTGTGTTCCTTTGGCAGGCTGCAATAGACATTATTTTAGCACCTGAAATACATTAAGGGATGTGGTGCCTTAATGTGGGTGTGTGTCAATAAACTCTTCCCCACACTTTCCTACTGGATTGCACCCTACCACTTTGAGATGGTATTTAGTCTGGAATAGATTCACTTTAAATTAGCAGCAGCCTTTATTCTGAAATAATGTACTTTTAGACAAGCTGTCAAACTTTCTTCCAATATCTGAATAAGAAAAAATAGGGAAAGAAAATGTCCAAAGAGTTTTTTATCATTTTGCTGAAGTTGTCTTGTATTTTTATTTTGTATATGTCGTGCCCTGGCTTTTCTTTTGACAGTCCTTCAAGCTGAAAAACAAAGATGGATTTTTTTCCCCAATGAATTTATTATGAAGAATGAAGGTCAGATTGCTCTTACTGCTGCCTTGTGGTGCTGAAAAATACAGCGTGGCTTCTGCTTCCAGAGCACCTAATTTTGAAATCCATCTTGCTGAAGCAATTGCTTTAGAGGTGACCTGCAAGAGAGAAGAGCCTTCCCTTTTACCACTTTATGCTGGAATAAAAGACTGAAGCGATAAATTAGCTTAGTCTACCTGTTTGCCACATCAGAAACTCAAGCCTTCCCTGCAGCAGGAGCGCTCAAGATCAAGCTAAGCAGCAAGACTGCACCACAGCATGGAGCGAGGAGGACAGGCAAATGTCGGGGCTTTTAGCTACACCTTTTAAAATCTTGCTTCTATTGTTAAAATGTGTTTGACTTAAATGACGGTCCTTTAGCACAAAGGAAGTTCATCCGAGTGCTTCCAGCAGCCTTTCACCTATTAAGGCAGCAAAATCTCAATTCATATAATTCTGACCTCCCAAAAGTTCCCTGGTAAAAACAGGAAAGACCAAGCACTACAGCCTGAATGCCTGGAAAAGGCCCCATCTGCCCGCACATTTTACAGCAGCAAGAGGTCACCATTTAAACGGTTTTTGCAAGACTCCATTCAAAAAATTAGGCTTATGGAGGGGAAACCGAGGGCTTGTGCTGCCACGTTTGTTGAGTGCATTTGTTACCAAGAATAAAAACATCATCCCAGCCCTGGGGGAAAATGCCTGGCCCCCAAACTAACACCAGCTAGTGGCACTACAGATGATGCAGGCTTGCAGTAGTGCAGGGGCACGGATGGCAACTGGAGGGGGGCGTTGCCCTGGCAGCCCCCTCCTTGCTGCCAGTCCGTGCTGGTACTGGGAAGATGCTGGGCATGAAAACTGCCATGAGGGAGGACGGTGTTGAGCTCCTGCCCATGGCCACGCCATGCAGGGCACAAGTCACGGGTCAGGCCAGGGCTTGGTGCCTCACGCCTGGCTTGGAAATGCAGATGCAAAGGGAGCAGGGTACCGGGCTGTGAGTAGGGATAACAGGCACCAGCCCTCCGCAGACTCAGTTATGCAGTTAAAAGTAAAATCATGATGCTCTTTAAAAAAAACTCTCAAATTTGTGTGGTGGTGATTCCTAGAAGAGAGAAGTTTCTTGCAAAGCATGCACTGGTAAATGATTGATTAACAGTGACTCATGTTTTATTATCAGACTTGACTGCAGCGGCACTTACGCTCGCTTTGGTTTTGTTGACACACGTTTCTACTGACGCCTGCCAGTAAGGAAGGTGCTGTGAACTAGCACTGTGATGTAAAACTGGTACTGGAAAACATGGGTGAGGACTGATCACAGCCTGAGCCCCTTGGCACAGGAGCAGCTTTAATGGCAAGTTTTGAGGACAGAAGATTTGATTTTGCTATACCAGCCACCGATGGCCAAGTGCTGGTGGGTTTGTGCTTGGGGTGGGGGCTGAGGGACGCAGCACCCGTGTGGGTGTCAGGGCATTTTGCAGGACTAACCCCTTG
Source organism: Acropternis orthonyx (assembly GCA_035583155.1). Classification (NCBI taxonomy): domain Eukaryota; kingdom Metazoa; phylum Chordata; class Aves; order Passeriformes; family Rhinocryptidae; genus Acropternis; species Acropternis orthonyx. The sequence continues at coordinate 48,808,294 of JAWWEU010000001.1, read as the reverse complement.
AATCCTGCGTGGGACTGATGGCTGGTCCAAGAGTCACACCCCGGAATGTGTAGCTGTCTCCCAGTGGGAGGCTGCCAGTAAACCCGCCAGTGGCAGGGACCCCTCCTTGCACCAGCCGGACTGCAACTGAGTCTCCTTCCAACACTGTTTCCTTTGAGGTGGAAGAAGGAAATGATCTATTTTTGGGGACCATTTGTACTAGATGTTTAGTGACAGCAACACCATCTTTAGCACTTCATGCTCTGCTTCCTTGCAGGAGCACCCGGGCTCTGCCTCCCAGGGGTCACCCAGTGGTGACCCTGCCCCTTCCTCCTGCCCTGCCTGACATCCAACCCTGCCAGCCCTGCTTCAGGAGGAAGCCCCCGCAGCTGCTGGGGGCTGGATCTCAGTTTCTCCAGGTAGTTCAGAAGGTTGTCTTGCTGCTCCATGACCCTTAGGCAATCGATGCCACTCCTGTGGTGCCAGGGGTGCTCAGGGACACCCTAATACCAGGAGCAGCACCTGCCCTCCACACACACAACACAGAGAGGGAGACCACAGTGTCGGTGCTGTCACAGGGTACAGCATTCTCAGGATGTGCTACTGCCTGGGACTGATGTCCCTGGTGTGTTGGCCTCGACGCTCATCTTTGAGTCTCCTGTTCCTACTGACGTGGGTTTTTCTTTCCATCTGAATCACTCAATATGACTTTGGAGCACAATGGAGCTGTGATTTTTTTTCAAAGCTGCCAGCCTGCAGGAAACAGAAGATCTCTGAATAAAAGGGAGGCTCTTGTTACAACTTCCTTCTTATTTACTGTTCCCAGTAGCAAAGAAGTAAAAAGACAATGAATGAAATGGAGGATTAATCATGCGTAGCACTGAAATATAAACAAGGAGACTACACATCCCAGAGCACTGCTCCCAGCAGTGGCTTGTGCCCGCAGCGTGCAGGAATCTCGCAGCACCAAGACCACCTGGATTTAATGAAAAAGGGCAAAAGGCAGAGGAGGCTCCACGGGTGGTTTTTCAAAGGTAAACTTTCAAACTGGGTATTTTAGATGGACTTTTCTCTGTTCAGCGCTCTCAAAAGTTGAGTTCAAGTTGATATCCCCTGTGCTTAATCCCTGGTCCGTGACTTTTGCGGAGGAAACTCCCTCTTTTCCCATTTTTCTGCATTAATTTTAAAACAATAAAAGTTCAGGACAACTCCTTTATCCCCCAGAAGCCTCTTAAAAATGCTTCAGAGAAAACCTACTGTGCTGAACGGTGTGTAGCTTTCCTCCTAAAAGGGGTTGTGGCCATTAGGCTTGCTCCCTTTTCCACTTGCTTTTGGGTTGGTATCCGAACGCCAAAAGATTACTAATCATGTTCCTTTTTTATTTTATTTAATCAGAGAGTCACCTGTATTTGATTTTCAGCTGTAGATTTTGAGCACTCACACCAGTCTTTGCAAAGGTGTTGAGCACCTCAAGTTAATTGGTAATAAATTAACCTTGGGAGGTTGTTTGTGTGGGGTGGATGACATGCATACAGCTCTGTGAAGGACTGAAGTGAAGCAAGATGTAGGAAAGAAATGTGAAAACAGGGATGTGTAACACAACTCAAATTGCCTGAGATGTCTGTAATAAATAGCTGATTTGTGTATCTGAATATCTGCGTCTGTCAGGTAAGTTGACTTTTCTGGCCTCGGGATGATGCATTTAATGTGAGGGTTGAAGCAAAGCAGAGAACATACTTGCTCCTGATCCGTATTCAAAACCCCAAAGCTCTGAACTGTTCTTTTTACAGTTCTCTTTAGAAAACATATGTGAAAAAGTCAGTGAAAATTTATTTGGGACACTTGCAACAATAAAATTGAAGTGACCCAAGTCTGAAAATACCACAGGATGTCTCTAAGTGAGTTTAAAAAGCCAGAGCATGTGATATAATTAAGCCAAGAACCAAGCCCAACCAGTGTGTGTTAACACAGGACTTGGAGGATTATGTGAAGAGAAGTCTAGGTGACCAAAGCGGTGGTGTTGCCTCACTAATCCCTGCTGTAGCCCCACTACCCAGCCTCGGCAGCCCTGGGCAGGCAGGAGCTCTGCCAAAGGCTCCTCCTGGCCTTGCCATCCCCCTGCTCGCCTGGGGACTTTACAGCCTGCACGGAGGGATTTGTTTCACTTTCTCTTTGTGCAGCGCTGTGCTGGACGGGTTGCAACATCCTCCATCAATAATTTACTCCGTTTGCATGGAAATAATAATAAAATAGATATCCTTTTTAATAATAGAATTATTTGTTTTTTAATGCTACCTGTAAAGCCATGCTGGTGCTGCATTAAACTAGTCAGTGATACCCTTTTAAATGCCCTTTCTAAATTCTTTTTAAGAGAAGAATTGCATTAACCTCTCAGCTGCAACTCCCCTGTTTACACACAGCAAAGGTGCTACCAGCCTGAGCCTACCAGGTCCATCCTGGCCAGGAGGAGAAGGGTGACCCCTGCAGGTCCCACCACCCCGATCCCCCAGCACTTGCAGCCTCCAGGTGACTCATCTCCAGAAGTTTGATTTGCCAGTGGTTCCCTGGTGAGGAAGAGAAGGTGGGGAGGGGCTGCCTGGGGTCTCTGGCCATGATATGAATACTTTCCAGACAGGTCCTTCACTGCCTACATTTGATTTTATTTATTTTAGGGTAATTAATAATAGATACGTTCTGAGCAACCTGAATTTGGACAGTCTTTGGAGATCCAGATAACAAATTCTATGAAGAGTCTGTGTTTTTAATCCTTTTACCCACTACAGCAGAGATTGGAGGGTCTCAAGTTGAACTGGGGGTTTGCCACTGTGCCCTGCTGGGTCCCCTCTCTGGTCATGTGGCAGTGGTGTCCCCTGAGCTGGGGAGACTCATTCTGTCCCAGCATTTTCCCATGGGATGTGTGCACTGACAGCCTCGGGAGATCACAGAATCTGTGTGGCACTGGCTGACTGAGCCACACACTGCCAACACAGCCAATGGCCAACACGGTTAAAAGGATAGCTTTCCAAACAGCTGCGGTTCCTCAGGGTAGTGAAATACTCAGGTTGAATGAGTAATTCAACCCTATAAAAAACCCTCTCTGCTCCTTCAAGAAGGCTTACATACTGGACAGATGGTTTTCATCACGTGCCAGTGAGTTGCTGTGATGGAGGGAGGAGCTCTGATGGCGATGGAGCCGACTGTCCAGCCTCACCTTGAATATTGTGTGCAGTTTTGGGCACTGCAATATAAGAAAGATATTAAAATATTGGAGAGTGTCCAAAGGAGGGCAATGAAGATGCTGAAGGGCCTTGAGGGGAAGCCATATGAGGAGTGGCTGAGGGCAATTGGTCTGTTTGGCCTGGAGAAGAGGAGACTGAGGGGAGACCTCACTGCAGTTACAACTTCCTCGTGAGGGGCAGAGGAGGGGCAGGCACTGATCTCTTCCCTGTGGTGACCAGTGACAGGACCCAAGGGAACAGCCTGAAGCTGTGTCAGGGGAGGTTTAGGTTGGATACTAGAAAAAGGTTTTTCCCCCAGAGGGTGGTTGGGCACTGGAACAGGCTCCCCAGGGAAGTGGTCACAGCACCAAGCCTGACAGAGTACAAGAAGCATTTGGACGATACACTCAGGCACATGGTGTGACTGTTGGGGATGGTCCTATGGAGGGCCAGGGGTTAGACTAGGTAATCCTTGTGGGTTCCTTTCAGCCCAGCATGTTCTGTGATTCTGTGACTCGAAGCAGGTACACTCAGACCAGGAGCTACAAAACGTTACCTACACCAGCAGCACTGCTGGAGTGCAGTCAGAGTGGGGCATAAGTAAGTCCGTGCTTTCATATTTTGGTGCTGTAACTGAGCTGCTGGACTTCATGTATTCTGTTTCCAGGGGCTGATGGAAAATGCAGGGATGTTTGTGGTGCTGGATGCTCAGGGAATTGCAAAGAGATGATAGTACAAGATGACCTGACCCCTGGACTTTCCCCCACTGAATCCCTCCCAGCCCAACAGCTCAGTCATCCACATAGTCTCAGTGTCCCCCCATCCCCATGAATGACAGATGTAGAGTGGGGCTCTTGACATCCATGGAGCTCCCTTTGGAAAGCCAGGATGCACCGCTTGCCCACCTGCTGCTCGTCTTGGTTCAAAGATTTCATAGCAGACTTGTCACATTCCGCTGCTGGGAAATGCTGCTGGGACTCATGGTTTTGGACCCCCTGGACAGACATCCCATTGCTCTTACAGGCATTTTCCCTGAGGCCTCTTGAATTCAGGAGAATCACAAGATGTTAAATGAGCTCTGAATATGAACTGAAATACTTACATAAAATCATAGAATCACTTAGGTTGGAAAGGACCCTTAAGACCATTGAGTCCAACTGTTAATCCAGACTGCCAAGTCCACCACTGAACCATGTCCCCAAGTGCCACATCACACGTCTTTTAAATACCTCCAGGGCTGGCAACTCCACCACTTCCCTGGGAAGCCTGTTCCAAGGCTTGACAAAATGCTAATAAAAGAAAGTGTGCTGGAATTTTTTCCCCCTTTCCCCACGAATTTTCAGCTTCTGCTAGCAGAACCTTGATGCATCTTCATGATGAGAACATTCCCAAAATTTATAGGGCTTTGCTTGCTTTTGGACTTGATCATGACTACTCCAGCAAGTCACCTGAAATTTTATATAATTGTCATTATACAATAAATTGAAAAGATGGATTATATTGTTATAAAATCTGAGAGTCTATGTCTGCTAGGGTTCTCCCAGGCTTTAGTCTCTCTGCCAAGGCTTCTGGACACAGGACCCCTGGCACGGAGCCTTAAACCTCAACCCTCAAAATTCAGGGGATTTCTAAAAGGGAAGGTTTTTGCTCAGTGTGTCACCCAGCCAGCGCGAGGAGGAGCACAGGGAGAGGGGTGCAAGGTGCTGCCCCCTGTCCCAGACCCCTGTGACTCTCTCCTCCCTTGTCCCCTGGGATACCACCAATAATAAAGGTTGCACGAGGTGGTGAGAAGTCCCCGGCATTCCGGGTGTTTGATCCGAGGAACTCACCAGTGAGACAGGAAATGTCAAGATTACATCACATGCATAATTTTTTTAAAGCCCTGAAAAAGAGCTTGTTAAAGTCCCTGTCTCTGCAGGGCTATCCCAGCTCCTTTCAGTTTTGCTTTGCATTTCCACTTTACTGGAACACGCAGGCATATCCTCCCCCCAGATATCGCTTTGTTTTCCCTTTCCTTTGATTTCCAGTGCTTTTTTTCGCCCTGGCATTTCCACTCACTGGGGTTGGGGGAGCAAGGGCCCACTTTGCTGGGCCCACAAAGGGAAGATGTGGCGGATGCCCGTTGGGCCACATGGAGCAGCCCATTGCTCCCACTGCCCAGGCAAGCTCAGGCCTGAGGTCTTTGGGGATGCTGCACTGGGAAAGAATGGAGAGGATGTGGGAATGGGGCTGCCAGTCCCTTCCCCATGTGTTTGCTCATGTTCTGGGTGGGCACCCTGGGCAGTCCAGCAGCTCTGCAGGGCGGTACCAAAACTTCACAGAGCAAAACTGCACCTCGTTATTCCACTGCTTTTGCAAAACTATTAAGGAGCATCCAGCAGAGTATGTGACCCACACATGTTTAATTTCTTTTAGTTTCTGTTATGATATATGCTGGATGTGTTTTTATAAAACGAAGACTTATTGGAACCTGGGATTTTATGGCTTTAAGGTTCATTTGAGTCCAGACTGAATTTATCCTTTTGGAAGAGGAGGAGAAGGTTTAAAAAAGCCCATCTGCCTGTGGCACTCATGAAACTCTAGGCCAAGGATGACACCTTTTCCCTTAAATTCTACTATAATGTCAAAGCAAAAATTTACCATCAAATATTATGTCTTCCGTATGTGATGCTGTAGGTATAGATCATGGCAATTGTGTTGGGCTTCTTTCTTTTATTATCTGTGCCATAAGAAAGTCAGGACTTGGTGTAGGATCCAAGGAGGAGTGGCAAGACAGCACAAACCCAAACCATGTATAACTAATGACAATGTGCATTCACTTTAAAATGTGCACTTACACTCTTGATGTTTCTTGTAAAAGCACAGTGATGCTTTTGCTGCCTGCAATGCTGAGGAAAGCAGTGTATTTTTAAAACACATTTAGAGCTGCAAGAGTAACTATTAAACACATTCCATATATTTATATACCATTAGGCACAAACCAGAGTATTTTCCTGGATGCTAAACATAGCTCAGTAAAGAATAACAGGAGTTCAGAAGAAAACTCAGACTCCAGTTTTGTACCAGAGCAATCCTGACATTTGCTCTGGGATCTGTCCAGGAAAGTGGTGGATGCTCCATCCCTGGAGACATTCAAGGCCATGTTGAAAAGGGCTCTGAGCAACCCGATCAAGTTGAAGATGTCCCTGCTCATTGCCAGGAGTTTGGACTAGATGGCCTTTGGGGGTCCCTTCTAATCCAAACCATTCTGTGATTCTAGGAAGGAACTCTGTTGCCTTCTGCAAAATTATTTTGCCTTTGCAGCTGCTAGGTGTGAGCAGGGCTGGGGGTCTCAGTAAGAGAGGGTCTTATGGCTGCCTGCTCAACCACAAGAAACATGGCAAGAAAATAAGGAAATGCTGTATTTCTGCTTTGCTGCCAGTGCCAAAGAGCCTCAAGTGCTCTGGTAGGAAACAAACAGCATCCAAGGAAGCAGAGACTGAGTCCAGCTCTCTGGTTACCACGACATAAGTAAACAAACAAGTTTATCACAAGTAACGAGGGCATTGTGCCAGCTTCAGTTAAAATAATGAAATAAAAAAAAAAAAATCAAACCCAAACCAACAAATCATTACAGCATGAGGAAAGTCTTGAATGAAATTGATTGTTCATGCCAACACCAGAAATATATCTTGTCATAAACTCAGGCCTCCACATCTGCTTCAGCACCAGCAGATTCTTTATAAACAGCCTCTTTAATTTTATCTAACAGCCTGTTCGCAGACGTGCAGTCCAAAAATACATCTCCTTTTCCTCCTCGCACTATCCTGAGCTTGGCAGGGCACCAAACATGAGGTTCAGCTCCTAGTTCAAAAAAGCCCTTCTTTAAGCATTGACTGAACTTGATTTAATAAAAGCTCTGTCCAGCTTCCTCTGGCAGCCCTAATGGGATGCAGAGCCCTGCACTTCTCGGGGCTATTCCAGACCTGCTCCGTGTCAGGCACTAAGACTTTTTTATGGTGAAACAAAATTACTTTGCAATGGAGTAGGGGAACAAGCTGGTGCGCTCCAGAGTGTCTCCCCCAAAGGGTACAGAGCTTTGCTTTCAGCTATGCCACCCTCTGACAATGAGAGTGAACAGGCAGCACAAGCCAAGCAGAAGCCACAGCATGGGATGTCCTGGTGCCACGGGTACCCCAAGGGATGCTCCAGTGCTGCTGGTACCCAGCTCCCCCCTCCTGCTGGCCCTGCCTTCCCCAGGGGAAGATCAGAAAAGCATGAAAGCCCCTAAAGTGTATTCCAACCCCTGAGTTCCACTGAGGGGAGAGACACATCTGTCATGTTCCCAGTGTTCCACATTGCCAAGGGCTCAGAAGTGCTCCTGAAGGAAAGACTGGGTATTCACTGACATAGAAGGGTTGTTATAATGGGGCTTGTTCCCAGAGGTTAGCTCTGACAGCAGTGGCAGGACAACCACTTTTGCACCACCTGATGCTTGTGTTCCCAAGCACAACACTGACTTTCTGGCTGCTGATTCCCTGGGAAAGCTGGAAGGGACATTGGCTGCCTTTTAATCCAGGACAAGAGTGGCTGATGTCACCTTAGAAGATGAAACACCTCCCTGCTGTGAGGGCTGCACCAAATTAATTACAGGCCCAGATTTCTCAAGAAATTAGTGCAAGAAAGACCAAACAACATCACATTCACCACAACAAGGATTTAGTGCTCCTTAGCTGGGTAGTTGAAAATGTTTCATAATTATCCCATTTGACAAACCAAGGTGTGGATTTCAAGCCTTGAAGTTTGTGGTGATAAAGAAACATTAATGGCCTAGCACGTCATGATGTCCAGGGGAAAAGGATGTTTAATAGTTTCTCCTTTGATTCAGTTGCTTATTTAAATTACTTGGAAACTAAACCAGCAGCAAACATAACCACTGCTGTTGGGGGGTGTGGTTAACAATAAGTAGATTTTATTTAGCATTACAGAAAAGGATTAAACGGAGTAAAATAAAGGAGGGGGAAGTTTCTTGAGTGTTCAGTGAGGCAGATCCCATTGCCAAGACATGGAGGAGGATCAACAGAAATCCCTCAGAGCCCATCCCATTCACTTGGTCGTGCTGACAGAGGCAAGTGAGCAGTGCAGGCGTCAATGAAAGGAAATTACTGCTTTTGGCAAAGGATGCTGCAGGTCTGTAGTGATGGAGGGACTCTGGGTGATGCTGGTGGCACCCTGGAGTTTTTCATCACCTCCTGGGAGGGATTTTCTGACTAGTCCTTGTGGTTGTTCCAGGGAGGCTTGAAAGTCTTGTGCTGCTCAGATGTCAGTCCCCAGCAGCACTTGTCCTCTGCAATAGGGAGGAAACCAGGGTTTACTGGTGGGGGCTTGTGGTCCCTCCAGTCAGGTACCAAATTCCACTTTACAAAGAGCACCACATTCATCTGATGATACCTTACTGATCTGAAGATGGTCGATGCCTTTCATCTGAATTTCAGCTGCATATTTAGGAGAAACAAATCAAAGGCAGTTAATTGAATGGAAGAAGTGGGTTGAGCTGCCCAGCTGTGAGCTCCAGTACGTTGATCCTTCCTCTAATGTACTACAACAGGAATGCAATTCAGTTCTAAATTACTGAAAATCTTGCCGTTTTGTAAATCACATTTTGGTAGGTATTTTATTTACACAAACATCCACTCATTAGCAGTATTGAAGTGCTAGTGATACCTGTGCATGCTCTGCAGGATTTCCTGTCATAACTGCATTTCACATCTCCCTAGCACAGGTTCAGATAACCCCAGCTGAGGGATACATGTAGACCTTGCTGGCATCTCTTTTTTTTTTAAGCCAGTCCCATGACAGGTGGGGTCAAATGGAAAAGCCACTCCTGATTTAGGAGGCCCAGAGGGATATGGTGGGCAGGGGAGCAGGATGTGGGCAAGCACAGGCACCTCTACTCAGGTGGTGGCTCTGGCATCTTTGGAGAGTTCCCAAAGCTGACTGGATGAGGCTCTGGAAAACCCCATCCCTTTCCAAAGTCCTGTCAGCCTTGCTTACTCCCCCTGGAGCTCGCAGGCAGTGACAGTCTGGCTCTGCACATTCTGTACTGAATGCCACTCAAAATCCCCTTGGGCAGAGATGCTAAAAGCCTTCTCCCAGTAAAGGCCAGAGGACCCAGCTCACTTGGTCGTAGTTGATACTGCACTAGGAAGAAGGGCAAGAAGGGGGCTTGAAAAGGTCACACTGAGGCTGCAATTTCCAAACCAGTGTGAAGGATCTGGATGCCTTAACACCCTCCAGCTTGAACACTTGGTCTTGGCTGTTAATGGAGTATGCCATAAAACAGCATTTTCTTTACCTATTCAGGGAGAATTAGAGGGAGGGACCTCTTAACACCCAGGAAAAAACTTTTTGTTTGTGGATGCTGTTCTTCTTCACAGGTTGCTGGGAGAAAATAATGCTTTGTGGACAACCTGAGTCAGTGTGGCTGCAGCAGCAGCAAAAGTGGAAGAAGGGAAACACAGCCTCACATGAGACTTAGACAATAAACAGAGAAATAACAAGTCTGAGGCACAGGTTTCCTGGATTAATTTCTCTCCTTTTCCGGCATTTTGCTGAGCACTATAGCACCATTCAATCCATTACTACATTAAGAAATTTTTTGGCTTTTCTGCCTGCAAAAATAGTCATCACTTTTAAATTGAAGGCATAGCTGTCTTATCTGGTCTGAAGCCAGTGGGGCTGGAAGCAATAGAAGTGTGAACTTTCTCCTTCATCTCAGAGAACATTAACTTCAAAGCCTAGCCATAAACTTTCAGATGTAATGACTATTTGTCCAAAAGAGAAACACATCAGGTTGATCAACGACTGAAAGGTATAAAACACAGAGGTCACATTTGCTAAACACTTGGGAAAAATACTTGGTTATAGCTGGGTGTGTGGAGGTGGGGAGTTACTACTGAAGTATTTGGGCAGGCAGGCCCAACGGGCAGTGTCAGGGGTGGTTGTAGGTCCAGCACTGAGTGGTTTCTGTCCCAGAGGAGGCTGGGCTGCCATGGCAGAG
>JAWWEU010000001.1:48767713-48797658 GCA_035583155.1 Acropternis orthonyx | reverse complement strand
ATGGCTTGCATATGAGGAATCTAGATGGAAAAGAATTATATTATGTGACTTTTTGCTCCAGGATAAGAATTGCCCCTCCTGATAACATCCCTTTTCCCCTCAGTCGTTAGGGCTTGTGGGAGGAACCCAGACTCCATTCTCCCTCTGGGTGGTGGGTACACAGTCTTTGTGTACGGCACACAGTGCTTGGGCTGAGCACTTTGTAGGACTCATCAACTGTTTGGTGTAAGTGTTTTCAAAAGAAGTAGTTGGGACAACTTGCTGCTAGGCACTGGTTTCCACTTGCTGGGGCTTCAGAGCTTGGGAATGAGGTCCAGACCTGTGTGATTCCTGTCTGAGGACCGAGAGGAGGAAGTGCCAGAGAATGAAGAGAGACTCTGAAAGGTTCGTAACATCTCCTGCCAACATCTTTTTTGAATCAGCCTTGTGTGAACAAGTGAGAGCCCGGAAGAGCCGTGTCATCCCTGAAGGACAGCTGGGCTTGCTGGGGGTCTGCTTTGTTTGGGATAGGAGACAAAGGGTTGCTGCCACTGCTGGGAGAAAAGAGATGGTGGGTTGCTGGCTGCTCCACAGGCTTTGTTAGCACCTTGCTTTCCCACCCGTGCTGTGCTTGCCTGTCCACTAAATCCTCTGCAAGGTGTCAAAGTGCCTTTATAAGGAACCAAAGAGCAAACATGAGCCCTTCTTGCTCACCATACATGCTTAAGTCCCCAAATCCCTGTTGGAGTGAATGGAGCTGATGGGGTGCATCCAGGTTCTTTGCAACACAGGTGGTGTTGGGAGGAGATGGTGGCTTAGCTGTTGAAGTCTCTACCTGTCCCTAGATGTGCTCTGGCCTCCAGGGAGTCCAAATGGCCTTCTCCGGACTGTTCCCTCTGCCCCACTGCATTCCAAACCGAGCTCCTCCCAGCATCCTGGGGAACAAGCTGTGGGGACAGCCATGAAGTTCTGGAGCTGGGGATGGCAGTGGGCACTGAGATGACATTCTGAAAAATCTAAAGAACAACTTTGTGCTGAATCCATCTGGTCACCCTCCTTCTCGTGGCATATCACCTTCTGCCCTGCATTGGTCCCAGTGGAGACTCCAGGACCAAGGACAAATGCAGATAGAGGTGGGGCAAGAGGAGCAATAGGGGGGCAGTTAAGCTATTTATTTTAAGGAGGAGCTGGCTTTACCCAGGTAAAACCAGTGCAACACCAGCAGATCCCCCAGTCAGCCAATCCCCAAGGGTGTTGGTGGAGCAGTGCTCAGCTGTAACACCACTGCTCGAGGAAGGCAGATGGTTGCTGGATTCCTTACCCTCTGTAAAATCATACCTGCGCTTTGTAGGTGTGTTTCAGTGCATTTCAGTCTGGTTTTTGCAAAGGGATCCACTACAGCAATCTCTTTTTGGTGCCTGGAGTCCCATTTTCTGCCTCCACGTCCTGGGCTTCAAAGCACACAGGGAGCAGTGACCCATTTTATTACACGGTCATAAAGCAATGGCCTTTCTCTGTTCCTGTATACATAATAAATAGTAATTATATTTGTACATGGAAGCCTGCCAGAGGTCTTGAGTGTGAGACTTGAAACTTACTCTGAAAAAAGGAAGAAGAAAACAAGAATCCTGACAGCTTTTTACCTGGCTGTGCAGCTGTGCCGAAAGAGGTGCCCTGCGGATCAAAGGGAACCTGCTCCTGTTCTCCCCAGGTGCTGCGATGCTTTGCCTCTTAGAGCAGATATTACTTATCAGGCAGCAGTGCTATGAACAGCACAAATGTGCACTTTGCTCTTCAGAGGCTAGGAAGGCCAGAAGGATGCCAGATTAGATTTAGGAAAGCACATATGGATGTGTTGCCTTCTTCAGCCTTCTTCCATTGCTCTGGAGGAAGACAGGAAGCACGGCTGTGGACAATCACAGCTGTAGCAGCATAATTGCAATTGCTGTCTGAGAGCTGCTTAGTGCTTCTGATAATCCTTGAGACCTGCAGCGAATGACTGCAGTAGGAAGGGAGAGTATCTGGGGGCAGGGATACAGCGCAGGGACAATGCTGCAGAAGGATCAAAAAATCCACCTCTAGCCTTTCAGTGTTCACATTTCGCTGAGGGAAAGGATGCTCTGAGGCACAAGCACAAGTTCAGACTGAAGCCCAGATTTCCTGCTCTGGGATTTCAGGTGTTTGGAAACTGTCTCTGATGCAAAGTCCTACACCACGCCTTCCCCTAAAGGCTGAGATGCCACCATAGCTCAGCTCTCAACCTAGTCAGTGGCCAGAACAGCACCAGTCCACTGACAGCAAATCCCACCAGTTCACTTCTTTTGTTCAAAGGGGTATTTGGCTTCTGGGAAGGTAACAGGAAGGTGACAGCAGTGAAGTCTCATTTCAGTGTCGGGATCAACTATGTTTGAGAAAAACCTCCCTCTAAACCCCATACACTGTGTAACAGATGGCACATCTGTTTCTATTTCCAGTATGATCTCACTAATCACTTTTTAAGAATCTAGCATCCAGGGTTAATCAACATGAGCTGAATCACAGTAAAGGTTCCTACAGCAATGGACAAATCCTGTGCAACTCCCTTTCCTCAAGTTATCCTCTTGGATAGTGAGGTTTATCCTCTGCCTGAATTCTGCCCAAAGCCTCATGATCCCTGAAAACCCAGGGCCTCTTTCCAAAGAGCTTCTGCTTCTCCAGGCCTTTGTCTATTTGACAAGGCAGATCTGCCAATAGCTGATTTTCTGTTTGGTAGTCCAACTAAAAGCTAAAAAAGCACGCAGGTCAACCCCCAAACCCTCAGAGGAATGGAAGGGCAGATTCCCAAGGAGACCTTGTCCTCAGCCACGAGGCCTATGAAGAGTAGCTGTCACCCACTATAACCTGCTGCCTATGACATGGCTCAGAGCACACAGGATGCAAGTTTAAACCCCTTCTGTTCCTCATACAGAAAAATACTTTAAAAAAGGTTTCCTAGAAGCAATATGACACCCAGTGTGCCAGGCAGCACCAGAGGCATGTTGAGAGAGAGGACAGCAGAGCAGGAGACTGGCCCCTGGGCATGCCTGTGCTGCTCAGCACAAGCGGCCAGGGCAGAGTGGCACTGCTGGGCTCACAGACACCATGCCTAGAGCTTGCTTCCTGAGGAGAAAATTTGTCTTGGAAACAGCTATTTGGGGTGATCCAAACCAGAGCTCAGAGTTAGCAGAGAGCCCAATGGAGAATGAGCACCATCTCTTCTTTGCTGGTTATGAAGATATGCCTGTCAGACATGCCTACAATGTCAGAAACAACTCTGCAGCTGACCTGTGGGTCCTCATCCTTGATTGTTCCCACTGTGTTGGTTAGCACATACCTATGTTGTCCTCTGGACTTGGACAAGCAGCTCCCTAAAGCCGCCAAGCAGCTCTGTCTCCCTTCCCTCATGATGCTCCTCCAGCATGGTCTCACCAACCTTTCCATCCTCCAGCTCTCCTGAATGCTCTCATGCCTCAGGCCAGGGCATGCAACACACCCTATGGGATCCCAACACTGATGAGCTAGAGCATTGCCTTCATTATCATGGGCATTTTATGCTGGGACAAAAAGACACCACAGCTTGGGAAACACTAGTTTTCTCTTAGATCCACAGACACAACACACAGGGCCAAGCTAAGCTGGAGTCAAGTGCCATGCCATGCAGTCAAGGCCAACCTACTTCATGCTGGCCAGCCCTGAGCAGCCAACAATACTCTGACACAACCACTGTCATCCACTACCTCCCAGATCCCAGACCAGCTCTCTGGGGCAGGCAGTTTAGCCCTGCAGATATTCCTGCTCTACCTGGTCCAATAAACAGTGTAAATAATTTAGATAACGTTATACCCCAAGCAGGAGGATTAGGAGAGCCCTGTTGCAGGCTGTCCCATAGCCTGTGGTTTGACCACAGTCTGAAGATATAGCATCTCAGGTAAATTCTCACTCCAGCTGAGGCTTCCTTCTGAGATCAGTTTCAAAATAGTTTTAAAAAAAAAAGAAAAAGACAAGCCATTTTGATGTTTCTAATTTTCTGGGCTAATTCTCATTAATGGATTGCACACTAATTGGCAGATAGCTTTCCTCAAACAGAAATCGTGCTTTTCAGTGAGTGAACTGCTCTTCAGAAATCATTGGCTCTGCTTGTACCCCCTTCCCACTGCCACAGGAGAGGGAAGGGAAGCTGTAGGTAGTGCTTTGTGTATGATTATCTCTGCTCTGCCTCTAATATAGCCACCAGCTGGTCTTACTCTCTGCCTGCCCTTCTGCTTGGAAACACCAAGTATCAGCAGCAGTCTTCATCAGCAGCTGTGGGCAGCTTCTTCCTTAGCCACACCTCTTCCACTGCCATCAGAATGGCCAAGTCAAGATTTGGTTACTGAATTTCCATATCTAGGATTTTTAGCTACTATCATTGGTGTTTGTATGTCCTTGCTTTCAGGACACAAATCTTTATGATCCCATCAGGTTATGCCATCTGTTTTATGTTTTAAACACCTTCCTAGAGACAAGTACAAACACCCCAATGCTAATGTTATCCTGTTATTAGGACATGGCAGTGGATCTCCACGGGTGGCTTAGCTGAGAATGGCCACAAGTCACAGAATCACTGAATGGCTTGAGTTGGAAATGACCTTAAGGATCATCTAGTTCCAAACCCCCATCATGGGCATGGATGCCACCCACTAGACCAGGTTGTTCAGAGACCTGGGATGTCCTCTGAGGAGAAGCTACTTGGCCCTGATTTTTTGCCACCTCCACCGCTATACACACCAGCATCAGTCACCAGAGTCCCCCAAAACCCACTGGAGCCATAACAGGCTGCTAAAATGGCAGCCTTGGCACTTGTAGGTTGAGCATAGCCAGTGGGGGTGACAGCCACGTGTTTGTAGGTTCTTCTTTTAAAGCCAGTTTATTTCAGCAGGACTTTCACAGTGCACAGCTGGCAGTGGCAGCCAGAGATTGCCAAGATGACTCCAGGGCTGGCGAGGGACTCCTGGAACCCTTTAGGGACCACCTGCGTCAAGCTGCTTTGGCTGACCCTACTCGAGCAGAGGAGTTGGCCTAGGTGATCTCCAGAGGTGCCTTCCAACATTAACCATTCAGTGAGATTTATTTAAACCTCTGACAAAAAGCACAGTTATTTTCAAGTATTCCATCAATTCTCAACTCAGTACAGGAAACATGGCTTTCAAGGCAAACAGCACATTGAACCTTTATCAGACTGTGAGGCCAGAGATTCAGGAGAGCTGTAACAATTTAACAAACCAGGAAAGTACAAAACATGCCATGCAAGTCAGATGTTTCTATGCAACAACCATATGCTCTAAAGTTTCTCAAACAAAACCATTTGCTGTCAGGACAGAGCGGAGCCAAGTCAATGTGATTCAAGTTTTTAGAGTCAATTTTGTAAAACATCAGAAGGAGTTACTTAGTGCCACCCAGTGTTGGCATAAAGAAAAAGGAAGGTTAAATATGGTTACAACTGGGTGTAGCCCACTGAAACAGGAAAAAAATTCCCAGCTCTTGCTTTCTGTATCAGGGGTGAGTAATTCCACAGAAACTGTGTAGCACTCACTTCCAGGAGATAGGTGTCCCAGAGCTGACATGAGGCTTAGCCATCTTGCTAAAAAACCCTACCACTTTTTATATTTACTTTTCAAAGCAGGTGATCAGTTTGAGATACAGATGGCCCCTTTTGTCACAAGACTCACTCTCCTGGTCTGATATCAGTCTAATAGGAAAGTTGTGCTGACTTTTCTGGTTACGTGTTCAGGAATTTAGATGAGAAACAAGTATACAAGATGTACCTCTTTTCTAGAATAAATAAATACAATTAAACATTACCTTTCCTCCCCTTTGTCTCAGATCCTGAATATGAGTTGCCTTTTCCTTGAATCCTTGGAAATTATACAGGATCTCATGTGTATCAGACAGGGAAACACTCTCCCATTCAGGATCTTTGATGGCTGAATAACTGCACTTATGCTTTTGTCCTTCAAAGGACTATATAGAATCACAGAGTGGGTTGGGTGGGAAGGGACCTTAAAGATCATCCAATCTCCCTGCCATGGGCAGGGGCATATTTGTTCAGATCAGGTTGCTCAAAGCCCTGTCCAACCTGGCCTTGAACACATGTCATGGTCCCATTTAACAGGCATGGGAAGTGATGTGCTGAGCAGGCACTGCCCTCCCCATCAGAGTGGAGAGCTGGGACCTGGTCAAGAGGGGATGGAGGAGATCTGGAGCCAAGAACCCAAGTGGAAAATCTTGGAAGGGGGAAACAAGGCCCCAGTATACCTCAAACCCACCAGATATTGATGTTTGAGGGCATCCCAGGGTTGTGGCTTCACCTGTAGTAGCCATGGCAAAGAAATCCTTCTTCTACCATTTTGGACTCCTTCATTCTGAAGTATTCTCACTGCCCAGAGGAAAAAACCAAACAAACAGTGGTTTGAGTGTTCTCTGCCAGTTCTTTATTTCAGCCCCTAGAGAAGAAAAGGGCCAAGGAGAGACTGACACAGGAGTTTATCTCAGATTGGTACAACAAAATACCACAGCAAAGTGCAGGGTGTCTGTCCTCTCAAGTGACCTCATCTCCATGAGCTCCACGCTGGTGATCCATGCTTCTGGGTGGGAGGCTCCCTACTTGCATTTTTACATTTTTCCTCCCACTCATGGAGCTATCTCCCAGTCACACAGCTGATCCCCTGGATTTGTGCCTGCTGACAAGTCTCCTTTCTCACTTACCTTTCACCGAGTGCTGGGAAATAGGCCAGGCAGCGCAGCCACAGGTTACGTGCCTAAAACTCCTCTTCTGAGGCCAACAGAATCAGGGTGTTTTTTCCTTTTCTTGCCAGTCTCATGAGGTTCCTGGGGGACTTGGAGGCTGGGTTGGCTCTGGTGGCTCCCGTTTGAAAACCTCCATGATCATTAATTGCATCTGCACATCTCCCTAGGGCCCTACACAATCCTAGGTGCCCTCCACAGCTATGAGAATCTCAGTTCTCCTCCCACAGAGCTCACATTTAAAACCTAAGGCAGAAAATCACTAATTCCTGTGACAACTGCAAAGCCTGTGCCTCAGGAATTCATTGAGAATTTTCCCAAAGAAGGCCACAGGACACAGTGTGCACAGAAGGAGTTGGTGGAAGTAGGAGATCAGACAAATACAGCATTCTTGGGGAAAAAAGTATCTATACCCCTCCAGTTAGGAAGGTTTACAGAGTAGGCTCACAATGAGAGACAGTCCCTGCTCTGGAGGTTTTACAGTCCCAGAAATCATAACGAAATAGTAGGAAGGGGAAAGGCAGAAACAGGAGATTTGTCAGTCTCTGTGTTACACAGAACAACTCTGCTCAGTCTGCAGGTCCAAAGCATTTTTAAGCCTAAAAATAACCCGGGTACGCTAATGATGCCATTAATCTGCACTGGCTGCCGTCCCAGCTATTTTCAGTGGCGAGGTTACCTTGCCTCTCCCAGGAAAAGTAGGTCTCGAGGGGAGGGTCAGGCGAGCAGTGGGGACGGATGCTTTGTGCCCGGGGCCGGGGCCAATATCCTCGGTGGGAGGACACTGACACTGTCTTTGGCAGCCCACCAGGAGGAGGTGTCCCAAGTGCCAGCAGGAAACCCAGGCAAACAGATGCCAGATAATAAATGACGGGGGAAAGCAGAGTGCTGCTGGCTGCAGAGAGAAGCGTGTGACTGCTCCTGCCTGAAGCACCGATGGCAGAGAGGCCTTCTTCATCTCCTGCAAGGAGACACTCCAATGGAGACCCTCTGCTCCTCTGTAGCTGCTGGGAGCCTGCTCCCCTACGTCTGCCTTTCCAAAGACAGAAAGTGGCAGGACTCGGCACTACAGAATAGGGGGGAGTCCAGGAGGGGACAGGCCAGGGCATCCCAGCACACTAGCCCAGGGCAGGGAGGGGCTGGGGTGCGAGTCCCCGGCGAGACCAAGGTCTGCCCTGAGACAGCTTCTTGCCCATCACTCCAATAGCCAGTGCTTCCCTCATAGACAGAGGGAGAGAAGAGCTCCCTTTCTTTTCCACCCAGGGGAGCAGGAATGTCATAAACTTGGACAGCAAAAGGTGCTTTTCCTTCTTTCCACAAACACCGGGGGGGGAAGAGGTGGATGCATGTTGCTTTTCCATTCTTCCATGAAGCTGAACTGAGATGGGTCAATATATAGGTGTCCCACAGTACATCCTTACATTATCATGTATGGTGTGACACAAGAAAAACTGTCTCTGCTCTTCACTAAGGAATCCTGTGAGGAGAGAAGACCCAGGACTGAGGTTCATATTACAAGTATTTACATGCTTTTGTTTATTTTATTATTTCTGTTACAGTAGGTCAGGAAAAGATTTATTCCTAAAAGCAAATGACACTCACACTTACTGGAAAGAGGTGCCTGTGAAAATCAAGGCTACACATTGCTTTCCTTCGATCTGCCTGCTCAGATGTCCAAGACAGTTGGATACCACCACAGAGGGTTAGAGGAATTAATGTTTCTGTACTACCAGAAAATAATACTGGCCAGCTTTTCCTTTTCTCTTCTGCAATGAGCTCAAGATGTTGAGACATTTGCCAAGTATTATTACAAAAGAATTGTTCACGCTCTGGTCCCAGGTGACATTTGGCTACTGAGCTAATAGGACTTAACCTTCCTAAGCATTCAGTGGCACAGGACTGTTTTCCAATCTTCTCAGAAAGTAGTCACTGTTTTTTGTTCTTTGTGTTTCTTAGTGTTATTTCCTGAATTCTTAATGTCTACAGTAGTTTGAACATGAATGCCAGTTGTTTATAATGTGCCAACTAGGAAAAATGAAGAGAAATTTGGATATTTTTCTTATCTTAACAATGATATTTTGGGGCCAAACTCAGAAACTTCTCTGTGGAAGACCTGGCCTGCTTGAGCTGGCTTGAAGCTCACAAAAAATGCAACCTGTTCTCCCTCAGGAACTACTATGAAATGCGTTTACTTTACTTGAGTTTTGCTATTTTACCTCAGTTATATCCACTGGACAATCAGAAAGGACTGCTGATACTACGGCTTCCATGCTGCAACTGCTAGCTATGCAGCTATGCAGTGTTAAGCCATTTTTTGCAAAGCTTTTGCAAAGTCTGATCCCTACTGCCTGTAACTTGGGGAGCCCATCGGCCCCACAGCTCACTTAGGATGCTGATTCCAGACCTGTTGATTTGGGGCAGCAGGGAGCAGGCACTGCAGTAATTGTTTGGCCCCACGGAAGTCTCTGTTGGTCACATTTCCAGCACCCTTGGCAGACTTGGTGCAGTTGTTATTAATTCCTAATTGCTACTTGTGGACTTTGCTGGGTGGTTGCCTGTATGAAAATTTGCTTTAACAGTGGAATTTCATCATTTGAATTTCATCAGTTGAATTTGCTTGTCATGGATTAGTTTGTCAAATTTAGAGATACAGCCATCTAAATCCTACTGGTATAAACTGCAGCAACATCACTCTTGGTAGGGAAGTGGGAGGAAAAAAAGCCTCTCAAAGGTATTCTGTGTCTAGAGAAACAGCATGTCCAATAAGAAACTAACTTGCAACTGCAATTTTGCACAAGTTATTCCAGACAGACTTAATATTCGTCTTGACAAAATCATCAGCTTGTCAAGCAAAGAAAGCCATTGTGGCCAGAGTGGTCATGGAAGGTAACTAATACTCTCCATCTGCAGCATGAATCAATTAAGTATTTAAAATATTACAAGAGAGGAGAACTGAAATTTTAGAGATGAAAACATGTACACAGGAGTGAAGACAGCAACATGAAAAGGCCAGAAATTGGAAAAGAAATGCCAGAAGAGTTTCATATTGACCCAAATAAATAGCAACCTCAAATGAAATGGTTCAGGCTTGTTTTATATGGTAAATATACAGCAAATGGTCTCAGGTTAGTGGCACGGAAGATATTATCTCCCTAGAGCAAAAATGGCATCTGTTTATTTATCTTGGTTATGAAAATGTCCTTGTAACATGTAGGCTGAGCTCTCTCTGGGCAGGTCACTTACCTCCTCTCAGCTTCAGAAGAGATCCCTAAACCACTGCCCCTGCAAACATCATATATCTGCACATCTGAGCAGTTATCCCTCCTCCCTCCAGGAGTGCTGGGCTACCCAAATGGTCTCAGGAGGCACAGACCTTCCCAATGCCTGGAAAATCCTGCTACAGAAAAATGTGACTGCTAGCAGCAGTGATACTGGAAGAGGCCTCTGCACTCCCCTGAAGCCTCATCTGCACAGAATCACTCTGGGGGGACAGGGTTACATTAAAATTGCCTTTCATGGCAATACCAGGTCAAATAATTCCTTTCTGCTGACCCCACTGCTCACCCACCCGAGAGCATGGCTGCTTGCTGGCACAGCCCTTCCTGGCACCAGGAGGGAAATGCTAAGGACCAGCGCCCAGAACTGATCAGTCATAAATAAAATCAAGCAGAAACTTGTTGCTACTTAAAGAAATCACCAAACAAAGAAAAAGCCCAAGTCAGGGAGTTCCCTGCTTGGCACACCAATGATGAGGTGATGCACTGCAGCTCAGAGGTAGGAGGGAGCAGCTAGAGAATGAGTGGGCATTGCAGCCAAAGGCTAGCCTCAAACTATGGCCACATTTCCACAGGGATGCAGAGAAGGGTGACAGTGTCTCAGACAGGCAATAGCTAGAGTGAGGTGGAAGAGTTGAGCCTTGCACCCAGACTTAAGCGAACAGATACACATAACCCCTGACTGACAGCACTGGTGTCTCCAGGAAGGCCTGAGAACTCACACCTGCTCTACACATTTTGGAGAGCAAGAAAAGTAGTGATTCATCAGATCAGTCATAGAAATGTGAAATTCTCTCTTGTTAAGGCTAACAATTAACCCTCATATTGGCCTGGGAAAATGGATCCTGGTGCCTTTGCTCCAGGGTGCTCAGGTATGTGGCAGTGGAAGCCCATTGCTGCCTTTCTGTAGGATCAGGATGATGCTGCGCTGGCTGGGGAAGATAATGATGTTGCTCCTCTTATTCTAAGTGAGTGCTGAGCAGGACACAAGAACAGTGATAATGCCCACATAAATATGCTACATAAATCTGACATTCCAGTGTGTCCATCAAGCAGTAGAGCCTTCTCCTGCTGCTGGTGTGAGTGGACTGCGTTAGCTAGTTTGGGCTTCTCAGAGTCCTGGAGGAGACATTAGGCAGTTGTGAGAGTCAGTCTCTAATTAGGTCTCTGTAGTGGTAAGATTGCTTCCTTAATAATCACTCAGTATGAACTGGTACTTCATCCTCAGATTTTTATTTCTTTCACCCTCATTTTCTCTCCAATGCCTGGAATCTCCCATCCACTGGATGACAGCTGCAAAAGCCTCTGACATTCACTTTAAGGATGATTCTTTACAGCTGCTTCACATTTCCTTTTGACAAGCTCTTCTAGTGATATTTACTGCAGCTAATGAATTAACTCACAGCTGGATCACTTGCTAGCCTTTTCAGTCCAGAGCTGTTTTAAATCTTGATTAGCTGGTTTGATTTGTAAATCTCATAGGGCTGCTGAGTCCAAGCTGTCCTGTCTCAGCCTGTGATCAGGAGACAGTTCCCAGGTATGCAGAGCAGCAGTACACAGGCATTAGGCAGTCGGGGGGACTCTACTGCTCCAGCAGGTAGAAAAATAGTGTATTATCCAGAGGAAGTAGTTCAGTTCACAGGGAAAGTTATTTGTATAGCTGGAAAAGAAAAAGTCTACTATTTTAAGCGTCTGTGAAAAATGATGCAATGCAACACATACTACATTTCACAAGCATCTTGCACAAGTGATATTACACAAATGCACCTTTCTCCATATTTTTTGCACATCCTCTTTTCTGTTTCTAGCTTCTGAACACATCCTTAGCAATGAATAGCAGCCCAGCATTTCAAATTAAGTTCCTTATTTGAGTTCCAACATAAAATTAGTCTGATTTGTATAGATTCCCTCTCAAGTCTCAAGATTCTTACAGGGTCAGCAGGAGTTTGACTGTTGTGACTGTCAGGTCATTTGTATTTTGGCAACCAGCTGTGGGTTTAGGCTCCTGATTTTCAGTGATTTGACTTCTAATTCTAAAATTTTATCCTGGAGGTAAGCAGCAAACTGGAATTTGTAGCCCAGAGCCCAGGAACACACTAGTCATGTAGTTGCCTAAGTTCAGGCTGAAAAGCAAATGCAGATGGAGGCTCTTCACTTGTCAGAAGACTTACAGCAAAACAGGAAGTTATTAATATCAGAACCCGAACTGACTTGAGAGTCAATCTCAAACAAAAAGTGTCTCCCCATTTTCCTGTTTATCTCTTGCTAGTTTAGAAGACAGGGGAGATGAAGAGTCGAAGAATTTCTCAATTTGGTGCTACAAGGCTGTGAAATTGAACTGGCAGACTATATATCACCACAGTAAATATATGGCATCTCTCTCCTCAAGACTTTAAAGTTTTTGCTGTACTTTCAAACAAACAGGCAAACTATTTTGAAACGATGGGGTGGAACATGACAAAGGAATGTGGTGCAATGGCATGCAGGAGTTTAGACAAAGTGAGCGATAAATGAATTTACAGGGGATGGAAATAGGCTGGCTTGGTATAATTATCTCAGGAAAACACTGGAACTAAAGAACTTTCTCCTCAGAAAGTGTAATTTGATTTTCAAATAACACAGGTCATTAGAATTACAGTCCTATGTCGTGTCTGCATGATGGTTTATCAAAGCAGGATCAAATTATTTCCAAGGTCCTGGAAGAAAGCTCTAGGGTAAAGGAAAAATGTTGTATGTGCCAGCTTGCCACAACTCAGTGTAAAAATGAACAAAACTTGATGGATTCATGGCCCAGCCTCATCACACCAGCACAGCACATGCCAGACTGCATTTAGCCTCTGTTTTCACTGCTGCTGAATATAGTATTTTCTTTCAAACAAGAATAATTTAAAAACATTTCCTTTTCTAAAAGGGAACTGGACACAGTCCCTTCTTGAGAGATGAGATTGAGCAGGAAACTCTGCACTGAGAATGGCTAGCACTGGGAAAAATGAACTGCCAACCTGTTGGGATGTGGGGTTGTTGGCTGCCTGAGCTCTTACGTGTTTCATCAGCCACTGTGGAAGTAACAGGGCCTGGGAGCTGCCTCCCTAACCTCCATATTCTCAGAGATTCTCTCAAAAGGCTCATATTGAGCACAGAAAAACTGGTACTGAACAGACAAAAGGCAAACCCCAAGAATACTTATTTGTTTTGACTTAAAATTGGGCAGGTCATACTTCCTAGTGTAACTTGACTTTTCTTCGAAAAACAAAACACAAACCACTATCAGTAGGTGTCCGTTCCCTTGGAAAGGTTTCCTTTCTCTTGAAGGAACAGGAGATGGCATGTGAGGACTCATTTGCTGTGCTCTTTCACTCTTTCAGGGTTATCTGGGGGTTTGGGTCTCTTTCTTTATTCCCACCCTATCTTGCTGAGCCACTCACACAAATTCCTAGAAGGTGATTGCTCCCACAGAGCCCTACCTCCCACAGAGCCCTATGCCTCTCAATTTACACTTGAAAAAAACCCTTTGTACCTGCAGAAGATTAAAAAAATAGAGGTGCATCTTCTTTTCTGCCCTTGATAAAGTTCCAGCTGCAAATGCAAAGCAAGAGTCACATTGTTTTCTTTCCACAGAGGTTGCAGATGTCAAACAAAAACATCACAAATTTCATTGCTACCTAATGGAGATCTGCTGTACATGAGTTGCAGGGACAACAACCTCTGACAAGAATTGTTACTGACAGCTTTGATGTATGAAATGTAATCCTCAGCGGAAGGCCCAGCAGTTGGCTGTCTCTCCAAATGACCTCTTTTCTCCACTCAGGTCACTTTAGGGGGTGCTGAGTAAAGAGGGGTACAGCGAGCAGCTGCCAGGCTCCCAGCCGGATGCTTCTGTGATCATGGCTACAGTCCTTACTAGACTCTTTCATTGTCCCAAGCTTCACTCCTACAAGGGAAGGAAAAGACTGTTAACAAGAGGGCACAGGAGCACAGGATGACAACACAGATGGCCCCACTGGGTGGCAGATGCCATGGCCTGTTACAGCTAAGTCAGTCTAACAGCTTCTTGCTATAGATGTGGTCCGCCCCTACTGGCTCTGGTCCTGTGCTCCCGCTCCTGCCTTTGCTGACTCCTACCCCATGGAGTGAAATGCTGTTTCACAGCTCTAAACCAAAGAAATCAAACTAAACCAAGTAAGTCTTATGAGTTCCAGGCGAGTATCTTAGCTGCTACACCTTTCTTACAAACTGGGAAAGGGAAAAAAAAGTAAGGAGAGGCCAGAGACAGGACCTTTAAAGGCTTGGATTCACAGTGATCCCATACTATTGCCCCTGCCCCTCCTTCTCTCCCCAGCTATCCCTCCAGTTTCAGACCACAGTGCTTCTCAGAGGCCTAGCCCATGGAGCACCCAAGCTACTTGCCAGCTTCTCACTCAGAACACGCCCACCTATTCTGTACATGGCAAGCATGGCACAGACGGAAGGAATAAACAACCTCTCACCCGGGTGCTGAGCAGGAGGCAGGAGCTGGGAAGCTGGATCTGTAAATCCTGGGATTTACCTGCTTGCATGGTCGTAGTAGGTGTCCCAGCAATGGGTGGTTCCCACCTAAGCTCATGGATGAGGAGGAGGAGGAGGAGGAAAGGAGGAAGGTCAGTTTCGATGAAGTGGAATTAGGTAAGACAAAAGAGTGTGGTTACTAGCAAAGAAAATGAATTATATAAATAAATATATAATAGTTTTCATGTTTAAGCAAGAAATGTGAAAGGTGTGAAATGAAGCAGAATTAAGACAAAGTGCTCTGCAGAGTGAATTAGATTTACAGCTCAACATCAGGTCCCTGTGTAGCTCAGGTCAAACACTGCTTTACATTTGAAAGGGCCTGATATGGCACTCTCTTGTGCTGTACCTGAATCCCTCACAAGTATTAATCTCAAACACCTCAGAGGTATGGAAACACCATTTCTCCAAAGCTTACCCAAGGGAGTCACTGGCATGGCAGAAACCTGGATGTATATCTTCTAAGTCCCAAGCTAGCATCTGAACTTCCAGACACACCCTCTTCTTCCCCAAAACGTGAGAAAAGAAGAAACAAAACCAAAATTGTACCACAGTGGTTTAAGTCATTTGAGACTCCTGGCTGCAACCTCCCATGCAGCAATCACCACACAATCCTGGCTGCTTTCACCACTACCACCTTACCTTTCCCTGTCAGTTTTCCGTTGCATTCTGACATAAACTGGGAACTGCCTGAGGCAAAGGCTGTTTAAGCCTCCCCATTACTTTGCATGTGGCAGGCAGTATCATGGGCTATCTCACAGTTTTTGACTCTGAGCTGAGTTTTTGACTCAAACTATTTCATGTCACTTGTGTCTGCCTTCTGAAGCTTTTCCACTTCTATGAGCAGCTGACAGAAGCCATATGAGTGAGCAAAAGCCATCCATGAACATGGCTCAGGTTTTACTATCTCTGCTCATTCTGAGATTTTTGGTATTGGGCTAATTATTTAGGTTGCAGGCCATAGCTCTTGAGGGCAACAGGAGTCTGGCTATTGACCCTGATCTTAAGCTAGTGAGGCTAAAAGATCTGTACGCAGAAGAAGCTGATTTATAGGAAGGAGGCCCTGCAAATTTGTTTATGCAGACTGATGTCCAAAGTGCTGCCGTGAAGTATTTATGGAAAAGATATGTGACTGTGAGTTCCCGTTCCACTGCTAACTATTCCTATGTGTCTCTTCTCTCACTGCCCTTCAAGGCTTCACTCTGAGTATAGGGATGTATACTATTCCTGAGGAGTCTTGGGAGAGAATGTAGAGGGTAAAGATTTGCTTCAAAGCAGATCTTGAAACATCTGTTTGTACTTATGGCACAAATATTCAGCACAGTACAGCACATAGCTGCCTGTAGCTTCAAGGCAAACACAAATGCTAAGATGTATTAAACACTCATGAACACAAACAAGATAGCCTGGAGCAGCTTATCAGTTAGGTGGTAATGGGTGGGGAAAGGCTCACTGTATATTTAACACCAAGTCATTTTCCCACTGAATTTTGTCATGCCGTAATGGGCCAGGGAGAGGGAAACTCCCATGTGTTTTAGCCTGGAAATATTGCTCAGGTCAGTCAGTCCTGACTCACTCCTGCTGTGGCTCCTGCTCGCTGCTGCAGCAGGGTGCAAGAGCAGTGAAAGGGACAATGGCCAACAGCAGCTCCATTTCTGACAGCTGGGCCACCACTACACCAAGCTGCTCCTATAGCAGAGTGGAGATCACAGCTGAAGGATAAGGGCTAACATTCCCAGTAGCAGAGGTCTTGCTAGCTGGCCATACAGGAGCATCAGGGGAGGCTCTGGCCTCACATCTTTGTTTGGTTGGAAAAAAAAGAGCAGATGAAGACATTATAACCTGCTGTTGCTTGATGCCCCTCTACCACAGCTAGAGTGTAGCTGAGACACAAGGACACTTTTGCCATTATCTGAGAGAGAGGTATCATGATTAATTTGATAGAAGTTAGTGGTGTTTTAGTCCCCTCCACACCCTGTAGGTGAATCATTCAGCTGGCTTGAAGTCTCTGTATCATCATCTATTTGGATCAGATGACTGCCAGTTCTGGTGCAAAGAGGGGACAGAAATATGGGGCAGAAACTGTAAGGACTGGAGGCATGGAAGCAGTGCTGTTTTTGATGGACATAAACCAGTGTGGACCACATCTGAGTATCTCTAGTTCACAGTCTTCTGTCTAGTCTAATCCCACATCCTTGGAGATTTCAACTCAAATGTCTTTTGGAGCATCTCTGCCCTGGACATATGTTGTCTTCTGCCAGTTCTGCTGCAGGGACTGTAATCTTTGCCAGCAGAGCAGTAAAAACAGCTGGGTGGGTCACCTCTTCAGTCACCTCACCATCATTTGCCAGAGCTCATTTGTCAGAGCCCTAAATCACAACACAAACACTAGAAATCAGCCCAAAATTGATATGGCTGCACCACAAGACCTGAAAATTCTCTGAAAACATGCAGTCTAGCTCAGCAAATAGTGCCTTCTCTGGGAAAGATAATTTGAATTCTCCAAGCAAAACAGAGTCAACACAAAAAGCAATTTACACAATATTTTTGGTGGTATGGAAACATCCCTGTATATTACAAGGTACTTACTACACAGGCAGAAGCTTCCAATGTTGATACGCATTCACTTCTGCATTTCTGAAGGTGAAGAGAGGTTTTCAGTCATGTTGAGCTAATGCAACTGAGCCAACAGGAATTAAAGCTATGCCCTTTTCTGCCTGTTGAGACATGGTGAAAGAAAGCAGCTACCTTAAATCAAAGGGTCCAGATTCAGGGAGGTGCTCCAGCTAGAAATCAGAAGGCAGTTTACAGATACTTTGATAACTTGAGCTTTTATCACTTCACAGGCCCCCAAAATCAGTTGGTGAGGGCTTGGGTAAGTTTCCTCATATGGTATTTGAAGGCAAAGACAATCTACATTTGCTTCCCACAGGAAAGCTCAGGCAGCTACAGTGTGTTATAAAAAGAGGAGATTAAATGAAAGTTTTGCAGCACTACTGTCTGAAAAGATACCATCAGTTCTATCATTAGGAGCTTAGGAGTTAGGATTTTAAATCTGATGTAGGCACCTTTGAAGCACCAGTTTTGTCAAGAATATCCCATGCTTTGTCCTATCTTGAAAACTGAATTGTTTAGCTATTAAAAGAGATTAATGTAATCTCTGTGTCTATGAAATTGGATTTTGAAACTGCTTGCTTACTGTACTATCTCCAATGCAGTGAATGAAATTTCTGCTGCTATTCATGTTGCTATGAATTACAGGTCACACCTTGTTTGAGCCCAGTGTGTGCTGACATCACCAACAGGACAAAATGCCTGGCAGCCTGCAGGAGGAGGCAGGTAGCTGGCAGGGAGAGGGAAGCTGCTGTTCCCCCAAAGGCCACTGGCAACATACTGTGTTGTTTTGGACCCCTCATTGTGAGCCGGCCCCGTAAGAGGGGTACTGAGATGGTTGGGGCAGAGCGTACGTGCCAGGAGCAGAGCTTGGGGTAGCTGAGTGGGTTTAGTCCATAGACAGGGAGGGCCATCTGACAGGAGCCTATTACAAATCAGGCCTCCTTCAGTGGGATGCTGGTGGAGCCCAATCCCTTCTGCAAGCAACAAATGGACAAATGAGGGACAACAAGCCCAGGCTGTAGCTTGAGAGAAGAGAATGGACATTAGGGAAAACATCTCCCAGAGAGGGAAACTCTCTACTCTCCATGCTTGAAGGCTTTCAAAACTTGGCTAGACAGTGCTAAAGATGACCTGACATAGTGTGATAGACCTGTGCTAAGCAGGAGCCTGGATGACCTTGGGCCTTCAGAGGATCCTTCCAACCAACATTTCTGTGTTTCTGTGCTTTTCCTAGTGAAGGAAATGAACATTGTTCAGCTCTGTGGATCTTTTTATGCTAGTTAAGAAGCTGGTCCTACAGTCTTCCTTCTGAGAAACTAACAATATAGGTTAAGAAATGCTAGCCCCTCTCCTCCACACTGCCTACCCCTCCCACAGCCAGCAGCATGTTGTGCTCTCCTCCAGCTCCTGCTATGCCAGAGAAACATGGCTTATGGTTCTGTGTACATGGTCTTGTCACAAGTGTTGACAGTCCAGTTGCTTCACTGAGATTTAAATGGTAGAAGAAGCAATATCCCAGGGCCGGAGGCAATTGCTGCTGGGATTTCTGCTTGTCGTCAGCTAACCCAGACAATGCCTTCTTGCAGCAGATTCTGTTCACTTGAGGATCCTGGTGATAGTTACTTTATTTCTGCTTCCACCCATGCACACCACAGGCACTTTGTGGGCTCCTTTTCCCCTAACAGAGAGACCATGAAGCATCCTCTGGACGCCTGAAGTGAGTTCACTCTCTAACCAGAGATGGGTTACTCCCTGCCCCAATCTTTGTAATGCTTGCTAGTCCTTTGCATATGCTGCATGTCCTCTGCCAAGTTCCCCTCTCCTGGGAAAAGGGGACCTATTTGCTGAGTTTTTACTTACTCATCATGGCAGCACTGGCTAGACAAGCTTCTAACAAGACATCCCTCTGCAGTGCTGCAGCTCTACAGTGCTGCTCTGAGTGGGTAGTGGGTAAAAATAAAAACACAGGGGTTTAAAAGGGTTATTCTTTCCTTTTTTGCAGCAGCTGAAAATCTACCTTGTTGTCTGTCTTTCCCAGAAGTAACCTTGACTGCAGAGGCTCGAGAAGTGCCCTGGCAGTAGCAAGGTTCTTGTTAATGACTGATTGCTGCAGCGCAGTGGATTATTTGGTGCTCTGATACAGGAAGAATGGCAGAAGAGAAAGAAGTCCAATGAGTGGGAACCTGTAGTTGTTACGTTTCTCCTGATGCGCCTGGCAGAGACTGCAGAAACGGCTATAAGATTAATGGAAGTGCTTGTGTAATATGGGGAGTCCCACACCCTGAAACACCACAGGCACAGATGGTGTCACCACCAACATGCTCCCCAACACTGACAGAAGGGACAAAGAACCAGCATCTGTGTCCTCTTCTCAGACAGGAAAAAAAGTCTTTTGTATTTTGCTTTCTTATGGACTTTGTAATTAGTTTTAGAGACTGTTTATGTACAACTTGTTTTGTCACGTTGGATACTTGTTCTGTCTGTTGTCTCCAGCTGTAAGCACCTCCTCACTAATTGGCGTTTCTTTGACCAAAAGCTTTACTTTTGCCTTCTGAATTCCATAATGAATTGACAGCATGCACATACAAAGTCCCAGTAATGCTCTCAATGTCTCCCACGGCTCTGAGATGCCCTCAAGGCCAGATCCAAACCTCAAAGCAAAGACATGGCACAAAAGTGCTGCCTCGGGGCTTCTCTCCACCCAAGAGCATGCTGGCAGCTGGGTGCCTGTGCTAGCCTTTTCTCCCCAAACTATATTCAGCCCACAATGACTTGCTCCTGGCAGCTCCCTTTGTTCTCCTCACCTGGCAGACAGCAGCCCCACAAGCTCTGCTCACTGTTCCAGGTACACTGACAGGGTCAGTCATGCTGGGCAGCTCTGCAGCAGCAGTATTGTGGTAGCTGTGATGATCCTAATTAAGACTGAATGGAGACAAAAGGGAAGGGAAAGATGGCATCACAGAAAGATGACACAGAGCACCTACAGTTGTCTCAGAGCCGCACTAGCACCAAACACTGCACCTCACTGGAATGTGCTGCAATTAGAAAGCCCACCTGCATGTACCACGTTTTTGGCTGTCAGGGATACTGTCACAAGGTCTGGGGAGAGTTGCTATACATATTGTGTTGTATGCATGCTTTGGAGCTGGAGGAGTACCCAGTAAGTGCTGGGAACTGACAACATTTTATATGTACACACAGCTTTACATGGTCTTACTGGTATCTGAACATTTGATACTGCTTAAAAGACAACTCAGTTCTGAGCTACCTACTGAAAGGCTCTTGAGTATTGTTTTTTAAAGGCACGGGGGAAGGTCAGAGTACAATCATAGAACCATTTATGTTAGAAAGGAGTTATAAGATCATCGAGACCAGCCTTTAATCCAACACTGCCAAGTCCACCACTAAACCATGTCCCTCAGTGCCATGTCTACACATCATTTAAATACCTCCAGGCACAGTGACTCACTTCCCTGGGAAGCCTTTAAGTGAAGAAATTTTTCTTAATATCCAGTGCAAAGATCCTTTTCCCACTCTGAGACAGGTGTGCCCTGTCTGTCACCAGCAGTAGTGCTATCAGGTAAACCAACCCATGATCAAAAATGCCAAAATTTTGCAGGTGACATCAGGCTCGGAGCAAGGTTGGCTTTCTGTTTCTTTCCTCATCATTCCCTGCAACTGGGAGGATAAACGAGAGCAGTACCTGTGCTCCTGAACCCTTAACCAACCATCCTGAAGACCTGAAGTCCTTCCTGATTGCCCCTGGACTTCTTGGTGCAACTTCATTGCTGCCAATCTGAAAAACCAATAATGGATAACAGTCTGAGGGCTGTATGAGGGTAGGAAGCTTTCTCTTCACATCTTTAACCCAGGCCCCAGAGTGGCCTTCCAGTCCCTCCAGAAGGGAGTTTCCTATGGCAATGACCCCTCTTTTTTACTTTATGGAAGCAGTTTTGGCATAGTCTGTCTTAGCCTGGGTGACAGCTCCATGCAGGATGAACCACTGTCCGCGTTACTGTTCAGTTCCTCTTGCAGAGCCTCATAGCTGTTAAGCCAGGGCACCTGGGGAAGTGGGGCAGTAACAGAGGAGATGTGCCTGCTGTGCTAGCCAGGAACTTTACCATTGCCTCCATCCCTTTAAGTCACTGTGTTCAGACTGGTAGAAGAGGGTAGAGAATCCTCTGTATCATGTGTCCTGTCTGCCTGTTTGACCCATACCAAGGAAAGCAGGGTGTGCTTCCAATAGTCTATGCTATGAGGAAAGTGCCTGAGTGAGTGCTATATGTTACATTTGGCTCTACCTGCTCCTGGTGCCATCATCCTGCCTATATCCATCCAATTTTTTCTTGCAGTGAACTGCTTTGGAGCATGTGTGCCTTATTCCTCATTGAGAGTCCAATGCATCACAATCCTGGTTATGAGCACTGGCTCTCAAGGACTGTAAAAGTGACAACAAAGTTAGCAGAATCTCTATGACAAAATACCTGATTATATTATTAATAAAAGCCATCTAATATAGCTATAGGATTATTAGTTAATGCTTCTCTCTCTTTGGTTAGTGTAGTGTAACTAGGTTATAAAGACAGATTTTTATTAATAAGGCTTCTAGACAGAAGAATTAAATTATGTTTACCATCAGCAATGTGTTGTTAAAAGAATGAACTGAAAACTCACTAGTCAACAATCATTGACATTGCCTGAGCACCAGAAAACATGAAAAAGAAAAGTTCTTGACTCTGGCCCAGTAGGGCTGCCACTTAGATATTTTTGAAATTTAATTGAGCAAATGTCATCATTCCTAACACAAACCATCTTGTGTTGAGCATGCTTTTGAGTGCTCAAAGCAATGCAGAAAGGAGCACTGGAACCCTGAGGAGTTAGGAATTATTCCCATATTAGGTACTATTTCCACAATGAGTTGCATTCCCAGTTTATCCATTTTCATTATGCCAATTGATTGCATTTATGTACTAGGGATGTGTGTTTAGATTAAAACCTCATTTTTGTAGGTGCTACATGAACAAGTCATGAGACAGTCCCTGGTCCTGCAGACTCTGATGTGGTGCCACGGTGACCTGGAAGCAGAGGATAAAGGACAAGGCCAATGGGGAGAATCTGCAAATTGATGTGTCCAGCAAAAAGCACATTCTTCAGAGTAGGCAAAACCTTGCTTTTCAGGAGAAAAATTGCACAGCACAAAAGTGCTCACAGACTATGGAGACATTTCATTTATATTTAAGGGTGGGTGTAGTGCTTATAAAACGAGACAGATAAAAAGCCTATGAAATTTCAGTCCTCTCCACCTAGAGAACAAGTATCAGGTGGCTGTGTTTCGCCACAGTGACATGCCAATCCTAAATTTAAAGGATCTGTGAAGAAGAGGACAGTTCAGGCCTTGTACCCATCACAGCTTGCCCTCTCTGCTCTCACTGCCATCAACAGCATCATCTTCACCACTGCCTTCTTGCCATCCTCATAAAAAGGCACTAAAAGAACTAACACTTGCAGACCTCAGATGTGACAATAAATCCTTCCACTGTCTGGAGTGATTTATAACAGTATTTTTTATTTTCCAAAGAGATTTTGGCATGGAGGAGCCTGTATGTGATCGTAAATGTGTGGAAGTCTGAAGTAAATGAGTCTGTTTTGAAAACAGGGCTCAACCATGTAGCTAGAAAGCCACAAAGGACTTCGGGAAACACCTACACTGCACCCAGTGCAGGCGGCCTGCATGGCCCAAGGTGCCCCCAGGGTTAGGATCAGCATAGCCAGGTTGGTCAAATCCTGGCTGAACAAGCTTTGCTCTTTTGCTGCCACATAACCTGTTGCTAAGGCAGATATACTCCCTTTCCTACCCTCACAGCACATCTGCATGGCACTGAACAGCAGCACATGGTGGTACCAGCTGGAAACAGCTGCTGCTGCTGCAGGGGTGCAGCGTGGACATGTCTGCAGGTGCTTACACCCCCATCTATGTTGGACCTCGGTCTCTCCTTAATCCACCTGAGGATCTGTTTTGTAGGATCTGGTAGGACGTAGGGGAGCAGATGGAACATTCAAAATAGCTTTGAATCCAGTGAGGGGGGGGAAAGGCAGCTGAGAGAACAAGCAGCAGTGAGACCAGACACTGAAATCTGAAGGTGTAGGCAATTTTATTAAAGAAGAGACTTGTTTAAGTGTCTTGGTAATGTGGCAGTGAGAAAACTTGTTATTACTGCTTCAGAAAAGAGTGCATATATAACATGGTATTGTGAAATCTTGAAATCTGTGTACACAAATACAGTTAGGAGAAGAGAAAAAGGAAAACTTGGCCATATTTCTGAATATATTCTCTTCTGAAAATAATGTTGACACAGCTAGAACAGGCCTGCCATATTCAAGTCTCATGCACATGTCCTCATTCCTATGGTTTAATAATCATAATGAACTATGAGGGGAAGGTAAATAGTCTTCATTCCAAATCTCCGAGGATAATAGTAAGAAGGAAGAGATTTCAAACATTGTTAATTACTTGTAGGGCTGCACATTGCTTAAAACATTGACCACGAGCCAAAAAATACCCCTCAAGGCTGCAATCAAAAACAGTTTTTGGCTCTGTGCTGTGAACAGAAACTTTATTTGATCAACAGAGTTATTGCAACAGACTTGCTGCTGAGAGTCTGGAAGCTGATCTCTAATGTGGTACCCCTCACTGCAGCCAAAGCCTCCTGCACAGCAAAGCTCTAGGCTCATGGAATGCAGCTCTGGCTCACAGCTTCAGGTTAATCATGATGACCACTGAGGAGAGCTTTGATGCTTCCCCCTTGGCTACCATAGAACTCTGTGTAACTTTTCATGGGGAAACAAGCAAGATCTGAGACTGGCAAAAAAACTCCTCTCTGTTTTTGTGTGCGGATGTTGATTTGGGAGAATGAAATCAGCTGAACTGGTTTTTGTGAAGAGGTTCAGCCTTCTGCTCTTAGCAGCAGCTGTACAACTACAGGAGCAATCTCTGGCCTATAGGCCTTGCCAGGCTAAGAAGAAAACAGATGTGTATGAGCACCCCCTGGCCAAAAAAACATCCACCTGCCAGAGAATACTGGCAGGGAGAACAGGAAGGAACTGAGAATTAATTTCTAACAGAGTTTCTCAGAAAATGACAGACCTTCTCCAAATATTTTAGATTTTTTGTTGTTGTTGCTGAAATGTGAAAAGCAGACATTAAAGTTGAAATTTGGAAAACTGAAGGTATATTATTCCTATATATTTCTGTCATCAGAAATGTGTTTCCTGCTAGCATCACTAAGGAAAAAAAAAGTTACAAGAAGAGAGGTGGTTGTTAAGAGCAGAAAGTAATTTTCAACAGGAGACAACAAGCTATATTGACCTGAGAAAACCAAATGATATTGACTACTCCTGAATACCACACGCTGAACCCTATCCAACTAATTGCTTAGGGACACGTGGATATTTGGCATCTCCATGCTGGCAGTTTGGTGATCTGGCAAAAGAGAATCTGCTCCAACCATGGGAATATAATTTAAAATAAACAAACAAACAAACAAATAAATAAAAACACACGCACACACACACACAAAAACCACCAAAACAAACAAAACAAAACAAAAACAAACATAAAAACCCCCAAATGAAAACAGGCTCTTATTCAGCAAAAAGAAACCAATGGGGCACAGGAAACTCTACCTGTGTCAGAGACACAAGAGCTCTGATGCAAAACAGACTTGAGCTGCCTGAGATCCTTGGGAGAGAAGAAGGAATTTCAGAGTACCATAGGATAGAGCCCTAGAGCTCAGGGAAGCAACTGGATGCTCACACAGGCCATGAGCAGAAGGACCAGAATACAGAAAAACTGAAAAAGCTGGAAATGTTAAAAGTCAGGTTGAATGACCAAGTGATAGATGTCCCTGCCCCCAGCAGCGTGGGCAGACTAGATGATCTTTGAAGGTCCCTTCCAACCCAAACATAATTATCATTCTCTGATTTCTTACTTCAGCACTTAAATAAGAAGCCTAAAATTTGCTGTTTCTGATGGTCTGACATACCATTAAAAACAATGTGCCTTTTCAAAATACCATCTATGGTGGATTTTTTTCAAAGAGAAAAGCACTAACATCACTCCCTGCTCCCCCCCACCTCCTCCGAAAGAATGGGGAAAGGAGTTTACAATGAGTTTTAGAGTCTATGATTTTTTAATTACATCTCAGGTGGTATGAAAATTGGGGATGATACATTGTTATATTCAAAGATTTACCTGTCTAACAAGAGGGAAGATAGAGTAGCAAAGTATAGAAGAGAAGAAACACTGGGGAAGAGGAAATGCAAGCATATGTCCAGTTTTGCCTCCAGTCTTCCTGTTTGAGAGAAACAAAACAAACCACCTATAGAAAAATAGAATGCTTATTTTCAGTGAGAAATACACAGTTTAATATCCCAACTAAAGCCAGACAGCAGTTGGAGAGTACTATAACAGTGTGTATCCTTCTCATATGGCCAAGCTGAGCATTTGCTTTGTGCAGAGTGGCCTTGGATGGGCAGAGAGGCTTCTTCTGTATGGGGGAGGTTATGTGACCATTACATCTGATCCTTACTTAAAAAGCAGGTAATGCCTGTACAGCATGGTGATGGTTGCAGGTACAGACATCAACAGCAAGTTAAAACTGGTGAGTTCTGGAGAAAGAGTGGAGGGGACACCCCAGGCCGCTGGGAACAACTGTGTGAGCAGTTAAAGTCCATAAGAAAGGTTGGTATGTACTACTGTGAACAAAATCTTATTTGTAATTAAAAGGAAATCCCAAGAAGAGCATGTTGCATCAGTTGGCAGCACACATATATTTAGGGCAAAGTGGGGAGATCTTCAGTGCTGACACTGTATCTTTCATCTGTGGCTCAATCAGCCATAGGGGTTTCTGGATGCAATCCTGTGCAATGTGCTCTAGGATCACCCTGCTTGAGCAGGGAGGTTGGACCAGATGATCCAATGTGGTCCCTTCCAACCTTATCTATCCTGCAATTCTGTGGTACTCAGAAATTACCACTGAGGTAGACAGAGGCACTTCACCCCCCACCCTGTGCTTCCTTGACAGGGTGCTGAGGAGCAACAGTGCAGCACTGGTTCCCACCCATGCCTCTGTGCAATGACGGGCCTGTGGCTGGACTCGGGGTTTGCAAATACTTCACCTGAGATCAGGTGCTGGCCTGGTCCCCAGCCAACTCTAGCAGCAGAGGATTGTGAAGGTATGTCAAAAACTTGACCTTCTCTTGTAGTAAAGGGAGCCACTGAAGCAGGGGCTCCCCCATTATTCACAGGAACTACTGAGACCGGAGAAGAGGCTGGAACTTGGCCCAATGCAGTGGACACTGGTCACACAGAGACACCATGAGTAGGGCCATGGTCATTTCTACTGCTTCAGGAAAAGAGTGTCCCCGTGCTAACACCCACTTTCCTTACACAGGCTCTGACTCCCTTCAATCCCCAGAGCTCCTGCCTGCCAAGGAGGGAAGGGGCCCAATGACAACACAGAGGCTCCCCAGAATGGGTAACATTTGGTCGTTCAGGAGAGCTGGGAAGAAAAACCAGGCCTGAAGCAAACAGCCCCATCCCATCGAGTCGTGCAACATGACTCAACAGATCCACACAGGCAGGGCTGTGCAGGCTGTGAGCAGAAACCAAACACGGAGCACGCAGAGGGCTGGCAAGCTGGGCTTTCTTTTTTTTTTTTCTTTTTTTTTCTTTTTTCTCCCCCCCCTTTTTTTCCCCCCTTTTCCCCTGGAGTCTTATCTTTCTCTTTTATTTAAGCAACACTTCCAAGAGGAAGAAAAGCTGGATGAAACTACTGCCTTGTCACACGGGCCTCTCACCAAGATCTGCAGTGCAGCTAAAAGGAATTTTGCCTGTTTTCCTAAAATTGTGTACAGCTGGTGCCTTTGCAAAAGGACAGAGAGGAGGAGCGTTGCACGCAGGCAGAAGGCTGAGAGAGGGAGGATACCCTGTGGCACGGAGAAGATCCTCGGCTTGTGTAACTTGCCTGGGTAGAGAATTGCTCTGACAAGTTACACAGGCTTCTACAGCAGCAAAGAATTTGATCCTATAAAAAAACAAGTAACAACAACTTAATCACATGCCTGGGTCACATGCAAGCAAGGGCAACACGCAGTAGCAAATGCAGACCTTTTTTTTTTTTTTTTTTTTTGAGTTTGTTTGTTTTTTTAACATGAAGTGGGAGTGAGGAGTGAAATTTGGGTGGGACTTTCTACTATCCACTGTGAGGAAATAGAAAGGCTTTGGAACAGCTCCTGACTTGTTTTGGTCTCCCTCAAGAGCACGGGGCTGGCTCTCCGGGCTCTGCCGGGCTGGTAATAACGCGCTTTTTCCAGGACTGACAGAGCCCAGGCTGTTCTGCAGCCCAGAGGAGCGGTGACACTGCCTCACCAGGTCTCCCGGGCTGAGACGAGCTGGCGTGGGCCAAGGGCAGGAGCTCTGGCTCACTGCCTGGCATAGCCACGAGCGGCTGGCAACGGCGCTTGGCAGGGTTGGCTGACTTTGGAAAGAGATGACGGTATCCCGAGTGGGCGCTCTGAAGCTGCGGGCCCGCGGAGGGACGCGGGGAGGAGGAGGAGGAGGAGGAGGAAGGCAGTGCCGAGGCAGGGCGCCTTGCGGCGGTGCAGCACGGGCTGGCCATCCGAGGGGCTCCCATCCATCCCTGCCTTCTCCCTGCAGCGGGGTGAAGGACATCCCGGCCGACGGCGAGACGGCCTCGCTTGGGGACGGGGGTGTCACCGGCAGCGCTGCCTCAAACCCAGCGCGATCGCTGCACGGCCGCGTTTCACCCCTCACAGCGCCTTGTGTTCTTCAAAGACACGTGTCAAAATCATCTTGTCTGAAAGCGTCTCAAAGGGAAACAGTTTGTTTTAACTCACAAAAACCTCTAGGTTTCATACTGTTCTGTCTCCACCTCTGTTTTCTGTGGTAGCAGACACTCCAAAGACTCAACCAACAAACCACTTTTTTTTTTTCTTTTTTGAAACAATTTTCAAAAAGAAAACCCTATCTTTTCTTTACCTACTCCTGCCATTCAATCTCTAGTTACAGATCTGTAGGTCTCACACTTGCAGTCCATTTTCAACAATCCTGTTTGTGTTAGACATAGTTTACTGCAGTGGGCCAAAATAACAGAAAGCAACCAAGGCTTTGTTGTCTTACCCCTTGAGGTCTTCATGTAGATGCAGCTATTTTGGCAAAACTAAGCTTTACTGATGAATCACGTGTGCACACATATAAAACAGCCCAAGTGTGCGTACCTGAAGCTGGAAGAACTGCACAGAACCAAGCTCCTGCCTCCTCACAGTGCAGCAATCAGCCGCGGGACACGCCTCAGCTCTTTCCTTTTAACTCCTCTGGTACCATTAAAGCAGCATAGCCCCAAATGTGGCTGCAGCGATGCTGCTATAAAAATACAGGAAGGGAAACTAAATTTAACCCTTCATACTTGCATAACTGTTCACACTGACAGTTGTACCAGCATCAATCTCCTTATGAAAATACAAATTATCTCCCCAGCTGAAAGTCCTGAGCAGGCACTACCAGGAGATAGGACCCCTGCGCTACTCAGTAGGAACAGTTTGTGTCTTGCAAAGTATCCTTCGAGTTTAGAGGAGTCAGAAATATAAAGGAGGATATTTGCTTTCTTTTTAAAAACAGCTTGTTCTAAGGAATGCCTTTTTCAACCGCAAGAGGATACAAGATGGAAGGGATACAGGACTTAATAACCCACCTGGAAATACTTTGTGTGGAAAAGCTGTTCAGGCAGTTTGGGGATTGTGCCAAAGAATTATCAGAGAGACCTTGCTTGATATGATTTGGGTTTGTGGCGGCTTTTACAGCCCAGCAGGATTTCCCAAAGCTGAGGTGCTTTTAAGCTGCCCGTGTATGTGCCTGGCCCTTATTGCAGTCCTGGCTGTTGGCCAAAGTGATTTCTGTTTGTGAAGGAGTGAACAAGGGAGGATCATTACGACTTGGAAGGAGCTCAGTTCTTCCTTGCTGAGAACTCTGGAGACATAGAATGGGACAAAACAAGTACAGAAATGTATCACAGCGTGGGAGCTGATAAGGAGATGGCATACTCCTGCAAATTTCAACTATTTAGGACACGGCCCAGGCTATGGGGCAACTTGTATGCAGAAGCAGGTGAACTGGAATGGAGGAGAATAAGAGGTTTTCTGTAAGATCTATGTGTATCTCTCACTCTGAAGGAATTGCACATCAGCAGATTTGTATTCTGATCACAGAGGGGTGGATCCCAGTGACTTTTTCACAGCTGTAATTTTGCCTCTCATTCTTCATGGTCCTGAGTGACCATATGGCCTCAGGAGCAGCAGCAGTGATAAAATCCAGGAGAGATTTCAGAAGTCTACAGCAGAGCCCCTGCTGCACTCCCTTCAAGAGAAGAGAAAAACAGTTCAGTGAAAAAGTAAAGATGAGCCACCCCTCTACCCTCAACCCCAGTATTTTTTCAAGGTACAAAAGAACTTCTAAGGAAACTATCCCACCTCCTGCAGAACAGGACATTTGAACTCTGACATCCATGGGGCCTCCCAAGTAGCTTTTCTAAATGAAAATTTTATGGATCTTTTAGGAATCTTATTTTGAGGTGTGGGGAAAGAAAGAAAGAAAGAAAGAAAGAAAGAAAGAAAGAAAGAAAGAAAGAAAGAAAGAAAGAAAGAAAGAAAGAA
>JAWWEU010000001.1:48734067-48767613 GCA_035583155.1 Acropternis orthonyx | reverse complement strand
GAAAGAAAGAAAGAAAGAAAGAAAGAAAGAAAGAAAGAAAGAAAGAAAGAAAGAAAGAAAGAAAGAAAGAAAGAGAAGAAAAGTAAGTTCTATGGAAAGCTGCCATTCTTCATTGAATCAAAAATAGAACTTCTTGGAAGTTTACCAACCAGGCATTTTTGTGTGGAAAACACTAACTCTGCAGATTTAACTGTCCAAGTTAAAATACACACCAGTTTTGGACAGGAATAGAGTAAGAGGTCTAGGTGTGTTCAATCTGAAATACCTGCCAAACAGTTCCTGCTATAGCAAGACATGAGATGCTCACAACACCAGTTATTCTTCCGTAGCACATTATAGGTCTGGCTTTGGTTCTCCAACTGTGCATCCACAGAGCTTCTGGGAGGTCTCAAGCAGTCCTGTAGTGTAGCTTGCCCTTCACAGTCAGTGGAGATCTACTTGGTACATTTACTGGAGTCCCTGAGCTTTTTCTCTTTTTGACACGTGCACTTGGAGACATGACTTATGCCTGGCACTGCACTTGCAGTGAGGGGACTGGAGAGAAGGAATGTCAGAGTGTGGTTTTTCAGGAGTGGTAACAGGACTGTTTTGTTCCATCCAAGTGTCTTTTTCTGAAGAACAAATCCATGTGTAGCATGCGTCAAGGCACAGAAGAAGCAGGAAACAAGCTAGGAAACTGGACATCCCCTGGGCTGCGATGGAATTTGGCATTTGCTAGAATTTAAGGATTGCTACATTGATATCTACTAGGGTTGGTGTTTCACACTTCGTGCTGATGCTTGCCATGAGTCTTTGGGCAGTGAATGAGGATGGAAAATGGAAACACAGCTTTTAGCTTGGGAGGTTTCCTCCTCCCACTGAAAACTCCCAGGCTTAACCTTGCTCTACAGTTGATCTCATGCACGGTAAGGAGACTTTTGATGTTTTTTCTAGCCCTCTTCAAACTCTTCCTCTGTCTTCAATGCTTGCCATAACAGTATTGGAGCACCCACCTTTTCCATCTGCTTCTCTGCATACACCTGCCCATGCAATTCCTCTGTGCTTCACCTTGTGCTGAATGCCTTGTGCTGTTCTTGGTGAGTCAAATCCATTGAGGCATTGGGATGACCTTTCACCCAGGGAAGGCATGATGCCAAAACTCCTCTTTGGTTCTGCTCCACGAGCAAACCCTTTATCCACATGGGGTTTTGTTCTTTTGCTCCACCAGTCCCCAGTCACACATCATGGCCCTTGGAGCCACAGGCTGCACATACTTGCAGCAAGCAGGGCTTTGCCACCTGGGGCTGCACGGAGAATACCTGATTGTTTTACTGTAATTTGGAGGGAGAAGTCTCTGTTCATATTCTCGCCTGGGGCACAGCACAGCTCCTGAACAGGACTAGTATTTCTGGTTTCTTCACAATACCAACTTTGTCAGCCAGACGAAAGCTGAACTCTTGAGTTTTTCCAAAGAAGGTTACAACAATCTTGGCTAGAGCCTTGTGCCAGTTAGCTGTCTCTTCCGAGTGCCCATGGCTGGGACTGCACAGAAGAACATGGCCACTGGTGCAAGCAGTCTCTCTCTCTCATAAATACATAGAGCAGCTCAGTGTCCTCTTGCTTCTGTATTTTCATGCTCCAGTTGCTCAGAATGATGCCAGAAAGAGAAGGGAATTCACTGGAGCCAGCATACGTGTGTCTGTGTATGTACTTAGAT
Organism: Acropternis orthonyx; assembly: GCA_035583155.1. NCBI lineage: Eukaryota > Metazoa > Chordata > Aves > Passeriformes > Rhinocryptidae > Acropternis > Acropternis orthonyx. The sequence continues at coordinate 48,765,917 of JAWWEU010000001.1, read as the reverse complement.
AGTTATGTACCTGTGTATGGAACCTGTATATAAGCTCAGCAAAATTCTTGCTTTTGGATAGTATAAAACTAGCATTTTTGCTGGTGGCAGCTTCCAAAGGGTAAAGAGAAGGCACAGCAGAGCTGATCCCACATGGTGTCATCACTGATAGGGCAGGAGAACTGGCTTTAGTCACACTCCTAGCAGCTCAAAGCTGCATTCCGTGGTGGAACGGTGATGTGCCTGTTTGGCAGCATGTCATTTAGATAGGGATAAGCTCCAGCAAGACTAACTCAGAAGCTAATGAGAGGGGGGAGACGGGGAATGTGTTGAAAAACGCTCTGAGAAGTGAAGCAGAGGACACAGAGCAGCTAAGCTTGTCCCTCTGTCCAAGTACTGAAGTATTAAAGCTTGCAAGGACTCAAGTCTTGTGATCTGTGCAGGAGTGCAGCCATCTCTCCTGCAGAGAGGGCAGATGGTGCACTAGGTCAGGATGTCTCATGGAGAGAGGCTGAGCACTGCAAGAAGGATGGGAGATTTTTAAAGAGTGGTACAACCCGTAGCTGTGAGAGGCAGGATCTGGCACGAAAATGTGAGCAGACTTGGATGTTAGTTGCTCTGGAAGAGGTGGAACATAAGAGCTGAGCAAAAATGTTAAATTAAGTGGTTTTTTATTCACTGAGAAAGCACTGGAAGGTGGTGGCTGAGCCTTAGGAACAGGGTAAGTGAGCCAAAAAGCATCTGTGATTAGAGGGTGGAGGTGCCACTGATGCACTCTGTCAAGGCCAAGCATGTGCTCCCTCGTGTCTGTGTCTCTAAACTTAGGGAGCTGATTCTCTCATCTTTTTGCAGGGGGGTCTGGCAACTTATGCTGGTGTAAACAGGTCTGTCTCAATGTTGTGGTAATGGCAGAGGAGGTTTTGGAGAAATGGGAGGTTTGTGAAGCGACCCGTGCATTTCTGAGGTGTGAGGATAAGTAAGAGTCAGCTGGGAACAGGTGTTATGTTTTTGGGAACCCCAGGGTTTGGAAGCTACCAGTTAAGTTTTGAATGATTCTAGGCAGGTAGCTCTGGGTAAAGGAAAGGAAGACCTGCCTTTGGGAACTCCTCCTAGGGCTCCTTCTGTGGCCACAAAGGCACAGTCATGCTTGTGGAAGCCAGTGAACGCTCATGATAGCTATATTCAGAGGACCCCAAGGGTCATGAGGCCATGACAGGAGCTGTACCCAATGGACTTACTGTAACTCAGAGGATTACTTACTAAGACCACTTCTTTTCCTTTTTGAAGGAAAAAGAGTTCTTCATCAAAAGACAGTCTAAAGCAAACAATCCCAAAAAAGTCACAGTGTCAGGAAGTACAGAACAAACCCACATCCCATCAGAACTAGCATGCTTGTAGCTTTGCATCCAAAAATATTAGTCCATTTATTGCCCATTAAAAATTCCCTTTGTCTCTTCTCAGTTGTGGTGCATGTTTGAAATCTTAAAGATGGCACTGTCAGTCTTTAAAGTAATATTTGAGTTCAATTTACTCATTAACTTTCAAACGCAGGACACTTTGAAAACCTTTTCCTAAGGGCATCCCTGTGTTCTGTTTCAGAGAGTTACAGTTGTTTTCCCACCTCCCCTGAAGGGGTGTTTACAATACCATCTCTCCCTTTTAATCCTCTTTTCCTTTCATGTCTAACAGTGTTAAACAGAACACAGGGGGGAAAATCAGATCTCACACATTAAAATCATCTATGGTTAACTGAAGAAATGTTTCACAATTAGAGGTCTTGTTTTGTAAATTAATGCTCAAGAAGCTTTTTCCTGTGCATTTTCCAAATAAAACCTCTGTTCTTTGAAGCTCAAGGTTTGTATGTATATAACTAAGATAAAGAGTTTCTGAGTTGATGTGCACTCTGTACAGAGCTGAGCTGCCACAAACAGGGTTTTGCTTATGAAATCCTGTGCAGAGGGATGTCTTGAGATGTACACACAGGAATATGGTCAGTAATGAGATGTTGAACTATGACAAAAAACATTACATTTCAAAACTGGCCACTGTTTCTGTTGGGTGTTTTCACAGTATGCTTTGATTTTTCTAGCTCTTTTTGCCCAATATCTGAGCACTTTAAGGCTGTGAATATATATATATGGTCACAATGTTTCTGTGGAGTGGTGTGGAACTCTGCAGTGTACAGATCTGAGAGGCTATCATTGGATGCTGCACTTCTTTCAGCAGCAGCGCCAACATAAACATCCCCTCGATTTCCCCTTCTCCTCTCCCACCACTCACCCCTCAGCTGTGCCAGTTTCAATGCTGTGTGGGAAACAAATCACAGAACACATCCAGGTTAAAAATAGCTGAAAAAGAGAGAGAGAGAAATGAATTCCAGAACCTGGACTAGCATCCTACATGTACATCCAAAGCTGATACAACAGGACCTTTTTAGCTCAGATTCAATCAGTCTGTCCAGTTCCATCAATATTTTTTACCTGATTTCACATAGGAGAAGTAGAAGTTTCAAAAGCTATTGATTTCCTTTCTAAATTTTGTGCAAACTGATGGCTGGGTGAGTGATAGAGACCTCAGTTAAAGAAACGCAGCCAGCAGTCACTTGGCTAGTGAGTATGTGCAAGCGGGCTGACCATGTATGCATTACCTGGTCAGCCAGCATATACATACTTGCCTGCAGCTCAGCAGAAGGTCTTAGAGAATATAGTGAGGAAAGAATTGGGATAGTTGCAGCCATTTTATTTTAGGAGGAGGGGAGAGAAGGGAAGTGACTATGAGGCAATGGTCACAGACCCACAGGAAACCAATAGCCATTAGTTCCACTGCTCACAAAGCAATTTGTTTCAAAAAATCCTGAAATTCTACAAAGTAAGACCTCTTCTTCAAGTGAACCTGTAAATCATACAATTTGAGAGGAAGCTGAGAGCTCAGCCTCACATTACTGTTCAGACTTCAGCAACCACTTCTGCTTTTAGCACCCTGAACATCAGTGGAAACCACGGATACTGATTTCTTTCCCATAATCAAATGTCACTTAAAGCCCTTGTTTCTCCTGAATAACTCTTTTAAGCACTTGCTTAATCTCTGTTCCTACCTGCCTTCTTTTTAATCTACAACAGCTTGCCAAGAGCTCTGCTCCATTCTCTTCTTTCTTATCCTTCATGCTTCCCCTCTGGCCAATGAATGACCTCAACTTTGCTAGAGAGCAGTACACAAAATATTGAGTGAATTGTATCTGAAAATGATGAGTATTTTGGTACAAACAAAAAGCTGACTCCTCCTGCCCACGTCCTCTCAGGAGAAAGCGACCTTGGGTGTCCCTGCCACTTTTGCTGACCTGGGTAGAATGAGAGCCACAGGATGGAACAGGAGCAATGAGGCACCCCATGAGCTATGACTGTAGTCCATGGATAGAAATGGAAGGGTCTTTATGTTCCTGTTCTCATGTCTTCTTTTCAGCAGCCGTTCCAGCTGAGACTGTCACAATCAGCACTCCAACACTTGAGGGTGTGCCCTCTGCCATGCCCAGAAGACCGAGCGCCAAGCACGGAGCATCTGCTTGCATATTCAGGATTCAAGTGGAGCTGTGTGGCTGCTTGCCTCTCTTCTTGGAAAGGGAGCAATGAACTGTCTCTGAGTCAGAAGTAGACACCGTCTTTGGCAGGGAAAGCTTTCATCAGAACAAGTCTCTGATAAAAACTGTGTATATTCCTACCATTTCTATGTTTCCCCAGTAACTGAAATTATCATCGTCATAGGCAGGTCTTGGGCTTCTCCAGGTGGGAATCCAGAGATTTGGGGTAGCTAGAGATTTTCCTGGTGTGGGAAATCGCTGGGTGGCAATAATCCAGTGTACTGGGCTCTGTGCCATCCCTGCAGCAGACACCGAGGAACATTACTGGGAATGGCATGCAGTGTGATCTGTTTGCAGATGCTTCAGTCTCACCACAGGTATGGAGCAAGGTGTGATGGGAAAGACCCGAGATGGTCCCAGGGAATTTGCGTGTGTTAATTCCCTTGTCACGGCATACCTCTGAGTCTGCTCCAGTCTGTGCGTTGGGTTAGCTGCTAGAGCTCAGCTCAGCCCCTGCAAGAGAACTGTCTTCATAGATCTTCCTAGCACTGATTCCACTTCCAGAACCAGTTTCTGTAGGGAATTTCCCCCCCTCAAATGGAAGAATATAGTCATTTTGCAAAGGTGACACTGGGGACCTGTAATGGAGATCTAAAGCAGAAGCTAGGGCTGCCTTGTTGGAAAAGAGTGCTAGAAGGTTCCAACACCTTTCCTCATCAGACACAGGAGTGTAGGACATGCTGTTGAATCTCTAGCAACATGGAGCAGCCTCATTCAGAGTGGAGCAGCCCTTACATTGTTGTAAGTGATGTTAGGATCTTACTTTATCCTTCCAGCAACTACAAAATTTTGGGAAGTGGTGGCACAGAATGATCAGAAAGCTGGCAGAAGTTGTGTAATTGGTGTATCAAAGGTCCCTCTCCTCTCCTCCAGTCACATTTTAACAGTACCCTATTTTATTCTATGTGTCAGTAAACAAAAAAATCATTAGCGATAGAACTTGCCTGAAGCAACAAAACACATGTGAACAATAAAGCACTAAGAGCCACATTTTCAAAAGTGTGTCTGCAGAAATGTCTATTGTACAATGTATGAGCAGCATGTGGTCTGGATGTGGCAAGCAACAACGGGAGAGGAAAAGGGGAACAGATGGAACCTGTACATGAATGACAAGAGCGGACATAGGCTCAGATCAAGTTCTGTACTGTGCAGAGGCTGAGCATTTGAAAAGCCTTAAATAATAACCACATTTTAAGGAGGACTGCACTAGTAGGGCACACAGATAAGCACACTGAATGGTGGAACTGCAGAAGACACAACAGTAAAGACAGTGATATACACAGAGCATATGAAAAGTTCAGTCTGACATGCTAGCCATGCGTACAATCAAAGGTGTGCACATTTCAGAAACATCAGCCTCCCTGAAACCTCAATGACTTTGCAATAAAACATCAGGAAACAATAAGCTAGGGTCAGAAAGGTCTGAGAATTCCACACAGCTGAAATAAAGATTGAGCAAGAGGAATTAGCATCGAGAAATCAGATTCAGATGTTTAAAGCTGATTGTCTGAACCATGTTAATATAATGCACCATGTGTCACTTCAAAACATTCGGATCGTGCAGCTGGGAAGCCCTTCCCAGGATTGTGAAATGCAGCAGCTCGCTGTGTCTGAGAAGGCTGGGATGGACATGACTGCCTGGACACAAGCAGGCTATAAATGATGAACTGGGATTACAGCCTTTACTGTCCCAGACGAGTTTTACCAGCTCCCTGGTTCACTAGCACAGAAAACAAGCCCAGCAGCAAAGCCGTATGAAGCTTCTACCTTCACATATTCTGGACTTGCCCTCTCTCTTCATTTATCTTGCCATGGACTGAAAACGCTTGTGCTCTTTTATACAACTGCAAAGCACTCTGATGATCAGCATCCCTTGCTCTTACTTTCATCCTACTTAAAAGAACACCTATTCAGCTATCCAGTCTTTTCAAGGAAAATTACCAAGTCTCGTGTTGGAGTTCATGGCTCTAGAAAATTATATTTACAAGCCATCAATGCTATGGGACAATCAAATTTTCACTCATCCTCACACATGCACAGAAGGAAGCCTTTACCCATATTAATGCAGACCAACACAACAACCACCTGTGTGGGATGCTGTGACTTGCGCACAGTCAGTGCTAGGTCTTTTATTCTAGGATGAGTTTATATCATCTTACAGATACACATCTCCTTCAGCCTAGCAAAATAATCCAAGAATCCAGCAGTGTCCACCTGAAAACCACACTATGCGGGGAATGAGAATCCCATAGGTAAGAGGGTTTTGCAGGATGGCAACTTGTTTAGTTTGCGAATTTTGTTAAATTACATAGCTGGTGGGAGTGTCTCTTTCCTATGACGAGATCACACACTCATCAGTCCTTAGGTGAGAAACTAATTAACCAGAGATCAGCATAAATTCTGTAAAAATATTCGTCCATGTACTATCGGCTCATGGTGGCCCATTCTGAATTGGGGTGATGCACATACAGAAATATTTGACAGTACAAGTATTGGGCTCTCAGATCTTTCCCCCTGCTCTATTCGCATGCATTTTCATGGCAGCTGGACATGCATTGTACAGTTAAGGGCTAGAACTTTCTCTGGTGCATCTCTAGTGACTCTAAAGACCAGTGTGACACTTTGATTTATGCCATGAACAAAACAGGCCAGGGCATGTTCTCTCCCCCATCAGAAAGATGCTTTTGTATATGACAATCTCCTCTGGCACACCCACCCCCAAAGAAAAAAAGTGTGGCTAGTCTGAGCAACAGTGACTGAGGGAGTGCTCAGAGGCAAAGGGCAGAGCTGTGCCAGGGAATGCTGAAACCCAGGCCCTCTCCTGGGGCAGATACAGCCAAGACAAAGTCACTTCTTTCACTCTATCTCCAGCACTTGCTGATTTCAGAAGACTATGTAAAACTGAAGCTGAAGTGCATGGCCTGGGTTTTTTGCCCATGCTATGGGACGTTGGTTAGGGTTTGCTCTGTTGCTGACAGCTTGAAATTTCCATTTGCAGCTCCTTCCTGTTTCCTTTTCAGATATGCATCGTACAAACCCAGAGAGGCTGCACAAATTTACCAAAACGGTGAGAAGAGAGGACATTCCTTACTACAATGAAGCTTTTAATGTGCCTAGTCAACACTGAAGCAGCAGAGGCACACCTGGGCAGTCACTTCTTGATGTCCTGTCAGGTGCCCGTAACCACACCCTGCAGAAATACACCTTGGTGCCAATGGCTACCTGAAACCCATGTTCACAGCTCCCAGCTGGGGTGGCATGCATCACATGTGTGCATAGCATGGGATGAACCTCTAGGAGAAGTCTACTCCCATTTCATAGCTAGGCCACAGGTGCTACCTAGAGCCCATACCTACCCACAAACCTCACAGTCTTGGACGTCCTAGCCATATGGCACCTAACTATGTCTGGGGACCTCTGAGCCATACAGCACCTCACTGTGCCTGGTAGAGTGCTGGTGGAGCCTGTGGCACTGTCCCACCTTGCCACAGCTATGCACAAGAGCTTTGGTTGTCTCCAGTAACTCCTCACCCCACTCTACCAGCAAAGAAAATGAGTGGTGCCAGCCACATCACAAGGAGCAGAAGATGAGGTATCTAAAACAAGCAAGGGATTTTAACTCCCTTTGCTTTCCCTTTGCTCCCCCATATTGCACCTGCCATTAGAATGACCAAAATTATCCAGTGATATCATTCATCACCCACAGAAAAGCTCAAAACAGACAAATTCCCCATGGAAATTACCTGAGAAAACAGGCTTGTCTCAATGCCTAGAAGAACATCCCTGACCAGTCACGTCTCTCCCAGGCCTTTTATCAGGAACTCAAGCTCATCAAATCAGTGATTCACTCTCACTCAGCACTGGCTGACTGCATTTTGCGTGCCTTGGGATAAGAATCACGCTATCCTCTGCTCAGGTCCAGGACAGCTCTGGTATGTGCTAGAATATATCTGGCTTGTTACAATTGAAATTATTCCAAATTTCATGAGAGAGGCAATTTCATGCATTGCTTTTTTTACAGAGAGCTTCAGTGGGGGTCCATCCAAACCACTAGATCAACAACACAAAGAAATCAATAAACACCTTAGCATGGTGTTTCCTTGCCTAAATTTGCATCAAACTTGTTTACAGCCAGTGGGACAGGAGAAAAAGGTCATTTATAGTATGTGCTGTGGCACTGCTTGCCTCAGTTTTAGGAGTCAGCAACTTTGATAAACTCTTGACGCAGCTTGCAGGCACAGAATGTCTCTTCCACCTACTGCAGGAAGCTGGTCACTGTATCAAAGATCAAAGTTGCTCATACCAACGCAAGAACATTATATACAAGCAAAGAGGAACTACAAATGCTTGGTTTTGGATGCAGGATTTTGCTACTTTGCATGTATTCGTCTCTAAGTTTGACTATAAACCCCATGAATCAATTCAGGAAAAAAACCCCACTTGCTGCAGCACTGCCCAGATTACTCACAGGCTAATCCTCCTGTGGCAGGGACAAGATACCCTGTTATCAAGATGTTTGATATGACTTTGAAAAGATGGGTTTATCGAAAATTTTATTAGAGACTTATTTAGAGAGCGTGATGACCGTAAGTGGTCATGCTTTAGAAAGGCTAACAAAAGAGTACGTGACCTGAAATGGGCATAATATTGCAGGGAAGTAATTTCCCTCTGCTACGCACACAGCATCTGCAGAACAGGCAAATGCTTATCAGGAGCTGAAGCTCATCGAATCAGTAATTGTTTCACAAAAATAAACCAAGAGATTTTTTTTAATATATCTTTAAAACCCACAAAGATAGACAGGACCTTTACAGAAGTTGGTCTTGAAATCAAGTGTCCCTGGGATGAAACAAAGCTAGGAATTACTGCTAAGAAACTTGTGGTCAGCTCTGGCAGTTTTGATGTAAACCTGACTGTTGCTGGAGTCGCTGCTGCAGGACCATGGGAGGAGAGACTGGCAGGGGAACTCAACTGAGCATGTCTGCCCTCTTTTCTCCATCCTCCACTACAGGATAAGAAATCTGAGAAAAGACAAATAAACCAGATTTTTAAATTGTTCCAGTGGCTCTAGTAGGCTGCTGCAACACAAACAGGACTCATGAGCATTTTGGGTTGATTTCCTTTCAATTCTGTTCTTTCTGCATCCCTGCTCTGTTCTGGTTTGCTATTCTCCAGCTCCCTGTACAAACAGGATCTTTCCTTAACAATGTCCTGCCACATCATCTTCCTTCCTTTGTATACAGGCTGATCCTGCCTGTTACACATCATGCAGCTTCCTAAGGCACCTAGTTTCTCAACACTAGCAAAAACAGGAACCAAAAGTAAAGCAGCAGTAAGACGCTATATTCTCACCACAGTTTAAAATGAAATCTTGAAAGTTTCCGATTCAAGATGACTTTTCCGTTAACGGATTTGTTTTTTCTAGTTTAGTGCTCTTCCGAATATGTGCAAATGAGGTGTTCGTACTATTTATCAGATTCAAATGACTCTACAGCGAGGTCTGCAACACTGGCCCATGCATTTCCTCCTTTTTTTTGGTGTTGAAAAGTGAACTCAGCTGAGCAAAGTGCACATTGCTTCACTGTTCACCTCTTTTCCCCCGTGGTGTAAGGCTTTGCTGTCTGATTTTTTTGCTCTGGGGAGATTTGACAGCATGTCTACAGGGACAAGAGAAAACCACAGGCCACAGTACATATTGCACAAATGCTGTTATTATTCTGAGGCCTGAAGAAACAAGGAAGGAAGCTTGAGGCTGGTGGTTTGGCAGGTGTGAGGCCTTTTTTACACAGACATCTGTTTTAAGTGGTAGCTCTGGGCTTGGGGGTGAGCAAGGAACGCCTGCCACTCCCACCCCTTCTCTGTGTCACAGCACAAGGGGGTTTGGGCTCCTGATGAAGCGATGTCACCTACTTGCTCAATCTGTGCTTTGAGACTCTGCTGTCTCGTATTTGTGGAGCAGCAGGGCTGAAAAGTGAGGTGATTCCTCCCTGCAAACTCCCTGAGGTGCTGCTGCTGCCACACCAGTGTGTACGGAATGGATGGGGTTAGAGTGCAAAATGCGTGAAAAGCAACAACATGTAGGCTAAGCTCAAAGCAAAGACGTGATGAAGACCGTTTGGATGCTACCATGTTCCGCACACCAAAGTGAACTTTTCTAATCCCACTAGATTATTTCTAGCGTTTTGGGTAACGCTGCTAGTGATCTCATTACAGTTTTGAACAAACTGCTTAATTTGGCAGGATGTCACAGCACACTCTCCATGAAACTTTGCACCATATTTGAAGGAATCATTAGTGTTTGATGGTTAATTATCTATGCAATAACATATCTGGTATCTCCACTTTAGAAACAATAGAGAAAGAAACTGCAGTTTTTAGGGCTGCAGTTTGCTCTGCTAGAACACGTGTAGGGAGGAAAAAAAAGGGTTTGTATAATATCCTCTCCAGTAGGGATTCTCTGGGACAACTTAGTGTTGAGCCACATTGTTATTTTAAATGACAATAGGTTCTTTCTTCTGTAGTTCACAGCCAACTTTAATGAACATTTAGCAACTTAATTATCTTTAAGACTGGTACTCCTCTGTTACGGATTGCTGACACTGGTCAGTGAATTGAGACGTTACTGGGGGAAGGGTAGATATGCAGAAAAGCAGAAACTGAGATAAATGTATACAGCTGGCCTCATTTCCATTAGAAATCAAGCTGAAGCCATTTTAAAGTGCGGGACTGTGGTTAATCCCTCCCAACATACTCATTAATATATATCAAAAAGCATCTCCTTGTCCACTGACAAGGAGAGTCAATCAAGCACCACTTTATTCTGGGCAGGAGAGGAGCTACGATTTCATGGGGACTGCCGGGTTTTACCGCTTCTCTGGAATGTGCCATGTGCCATGACATGTGCCATGCCAGGCTGATGTGCCTTCATTCAGAACTGAGCAAGGGGTAGGTGATGTGGTGGGAGAAGTCAGCTCCTGCCTTCGTTTCATGTTGCAAATGACAGAATAAAATCTGCTGGTGTCCACACCGGAATGGGCAAAATCCTAGCAAAATGAAAGGCTAGGCAGCATTTTGACATTATTGGAAAGGAACACAGAATTCCTGACATGAAGCATCCTTCTGCCATGCTTAATATGGTCTCTAGGACCACCATGCCATCTGTGTTGGTCACAAATAGGAGCACTATTGCATTGCTCACAGAAACCTAATAAGCTTTGGAGCTGGACTCCCAGAAAAAAATGTTGTGAGGATTAAAAGAAAAAACAAGAAAAGCAAAGCCACACAAGGAAGCCTGATGCTCCAGCTTGGTATCTTAATTTTTTTTTCTTTTTCCCATCTGACAAATACCAGCATGACAGCAAAGAGAACCCTCCCAGCTCACATGGCAGCACAGCTTAACTGTGCTGGTAAGTGGTGAATTGATGCTTCACTCTAGCATGGCCTAAATTGTACCATTAACATGTGGTTATAGTCAGAGAACACATTTGGTAGGAAACGGCACCTTGTTACTTCCCAGATTATCTGCTCTCTATGGGGTAAATATTTTAAACATCATGCCGGGTTTTAGCAGAAACATCCCTATTAAAGTAAATGGGATCTGAGAGGGTAAATCCAAGCACGCAGTGCTGGGACCTTACACCTATAAATCTCTGTCTTAGGCTTTGTGCTTTAATTGCTGACAAAAGACAAGTGTTTGCTGCCTTTGTAAGGTTCCTAAAGCACAAAGGGAGGGTGTGTGCTCAGCATTGCTTCCTGTAGCACTGGCTGCAGTTACAGCACGACAGCCCGAAGCCGGAAGGGCACAGAGATTCCTCAGCTCCTCAGAGCAGGCTGCAGCAGCACGAACGGGAACAATCTGGCTTTCATGGGGCAAGGAGTCCAGTTCACTCCGTGCCGCAGTTACACACGGATCAAGTTAGTTTTGAAACAGCATCTACCTCTAAGCCAGGAAGTATTTTAGGCAACAGCTACCTTTCAGGCCCCTTCAAGGTTGCTGAACTCGCATTAAGCAATTTTTCTGTAAATTTTGTCGTTTGCTGGTATCAATCCCATCACAGGTGTGGTCGATAAGTACCCCAATTTACGTAACAGCAAAGGCTGGGAAAGGCCCTTTCCTTAGGGTAGCTACCTTAAAACAAGTAACTTGACTTTGAAAAAAAGAGAGCCTGCTCTCTCCAGTAGGCATCGTTTCAGGGTTTAATACGATAAATGCGCGCGGTAAGTCTGGCAGCGTTTTTTGTTACTTCACTAGATGGCGTGTGGCCGTGCCTGGCAGGGGGGAGAGAAGGGAGAAGAATTCCGTGTGTAACTCGCTGTGCTGTGCTCCTGCCTCTCATGTACCTTTAACAGCGTGGGTCTAGGAGCTAACATTTCAAGGGTGAGAACTGCATTTCCAGCATCAGGAATAGAATGCCCAGCTGAAAACGGCTTCATTTTCAAAAAGCTGAAACTTTTGCCTGAAGAGTGCCCTTAAATCAGCACTGGGGCAAGACCAGTGGAAAAGAGGTTTATTAGACGAACCTATTTTCTAGGCAAAACATGCTTTCAGAGACACAAGTTCTTCAAATCTAAAACAAGCCTGAAGGAGAGCTTATGTGTCTGCTTTCTACAGTGTGGTCAGCTGATCTAGTATTTTACTAGAGACTTTATCTCTTCCTATACATTCTGCCGTTCTTACAGCCTCACACAGTCAGTGCTGCAACACTACTGGAACAACGTCCAAAACTTTGTGTGGTTCTTCACAAGGCAAGCCATAAGGTTAATTTGTGCTCTTACTTTCCCTGGTGTATACCGTGGAGTAGCTGTCCTCTTTTGTTCTTCTATTAACTATTTATGCCTCCCACTTTGCTAAAGAACAAGACCCAGCTCTGCCCTGAGGCACTTCCTCTCGTGGGATAATGCGAAAACACCCTCGCTGGGCATATGCAGTGCACGAGCAGTAGGAATCTGCTCCTTTCTTGCTTGGGAGAATAGGCATTAAATCTTCAAAGTCTCAGACATGAAGTGCGGAAGTAGCTGGATCCATTAAGGAGGTTACAGGCTCCCTAAGACAAACAGTGACAGCCAAGCTCACCATGGCGAAGTTTGTCGGTGAGCACATCGGCTCTCTTGGCAGCTTGGGGACTGTGTGGTTTCACAACTGGCCTAAGCTGACCTACAACTGGGCTCCTGCCAAAAGGCAACTCTCCCTCTCTCCTGACTCTTGTGCTCCTTTGGCTGTAGGGTCTGTGATGCCAGGGGCTGATTGGTCTCGGTACAATCCTCCCCTCTTGTTTTTTTCACTTTTGGTAGGGTTAATTTTCAGCTGGCTCAGTTTGCTGAATTGGCTGGCTGAGTGATTGGGTGGACGCTGGGGCTGGCACAAGGGGACGGTCAGGGGTGCCAAGCTGGAAACTGCAAGAGTGGCCTTTCCGCCAGCAGCGTGGGCTGAGCCACCAGGAGTCAGAGGGCTGTGCACCACAGTGGGCTTCTGCAGTGCCCAGCAAACCACCACAAATGCTGTGGGAGGTCAGGACAGGCCACTGCCTCAGGATGGGATGCAAACATTCCTCTGCTCGTTTGAACACTGAGAAAAGGGGTTTTAAAAGCATCTGTTAAAGAACGGTGCCATGAGGAAAACACATCTGATTTACCTGCAAGTGAGGAGTTTTCTTGTGGTATTTCAGCCTGAGGTGTTTACTGTTTTACCCTCCAGCTATGCACCCAACCTGCAAATGCATTCGGTGCAACACATGCACCAGACTTAACACCTGCTACACCATGGCTATAGTTATAACAGCAGCTTATACCCTGGCTGTATCAGCCACCAGAGCCACAACACCGGCAACACTCTTTCCAAGGAACAAAATTGCATCCAAAATCAAGTGTCTTCCTTTGATGTTTATGGCTGATGGCTGTTCCTGATGGGAGAGTGTATTTGGTAGATGCCTGGCTTGGGTGAGAGCATCTGGTGAAGTGCCAGTGCTGCAGGTGCATGGTGAGCTGTGTAGAAAAGGACCTTGTGCTCACACTCACTAGGGAAAACAGACAAACACTGGCAACCAGCTGAAAAAGAGGTGCCCCTGGCATTCCCTGAAGTGAGAGCTTGTTCTTTCCTTGTGAGTCAGGTGTGTGTGCCCTGTAAAATGAAGCTACATGGTAAGACAGGTTCTGCCAGGGTTAAGCCGTAGCAGCCTCACCACTAACCCTCCCCTGAAGCAAAGGAGGTTTAAGATGTTAACAGGAGATGAAAACCAGGGTCATAGGATGGCTTATAATCAGTTCTGTAGAAGAGGCAAGTCTCTATGCAACTTTCTTACGTATTTCCATGAAATGCACCTCCATGTCTTAGATCAGCTCACTCAGCTATCTCACCTTCCAAGTGCAATTGTCTTAGCTAACCCATTTCCTCATGCCATCACTAAAATTTAGTAAGTTGAAACATTTGGATGAATGCAGAAAAAACTACGAGTCCTTACTGTATACATTCCAAATAACCTATGCTTTGAAAATCATTGTGCATGCAACACTTCTCTGCACGTAGCCACCAGTATCCCCTCAGCTCAGGCTCCTGGTCCTGGGTTCCACTATGCTATTCCTTTACTTGGTCCCCATAGGCTCCCAGGGTTTAAACCTGTCTTACTGTCAGTATATTGTGTTTGAATTTCAGAACTGTTCATATACATCTCTCCCTCTAGTAAACTTACAGCAATGAGTTAAGAAAGAACTGTTTGGGCTATAGAGAAATGCTGCCAACTACTGTAACAGGAAAACATTACAGCTCCATTTTGCCCCAAAAATAATATTTTCTTGCTGTGGGTAAATAACTGTTGCAGTTCTTCTGGGAGCAACAATCATGGCCCTCTCTTTCTCCAAAGGCAGCATGCAGAACTTCAACCAAGAGAGAAGCTCATTTCCACAACATATGTCCAGACAGCATCAGCCTCTGCTCAGGAGTGAGGGTAGCAGAGGATGAGAAGACTGGCAGAGAGGGACACTCCAAGGAGGCCACTCATGCATATGACAGAAGATAAAAAAGCATTCCCCACCAGCATGGCACTCAGAGGACTTCATCTGGGATCTTCTCTGCTTGGGAACGGGTCTTACTTGGTGTCTTCTCCCTCTACTCCATACCCTGGAACCTGTAATTCTAGAAGTGAGCCAGTGTCTACAGAGACACAGATGGCATGTGGGAATCCAGAGCCCTGGGCTGTGTTTCATGCATTGACATCTTATTTCTGCATTTTGAGGCAAGTCCCTTTGCTTCTGTCATCTCCTTGCCTAGCTTTATTTCATCTGCCACTGAGAAAGGTCACAGGGCCCTGGGCCATAAACTGTGTGTTCAGAGCACCTAGTGAAAAACAGGTTCCTTTAGATGGAATTTTCAAGTATAAAATTAAAATAACTGTAAACCAAGGAAAGTAATATCATTTATCAAACTCAGTTATACCACAAAGAGTAGATAAACAGATATCAAAATCAGAAGTTAGTCCTCCACCTATAATCCAGTTTTAGTTTGTGTGAGTTTTGCCTTGAGGACCTCTTTCCTCACCAATATGCACAGGTCTTGATCTTCCTGCCATTATTGAGGTGTCAACCTGTAGTAACTTCTAAACAGCTACTCAGGTTGGCCTCAAGGCTTTACTCTGCTTCCTGCCCCACTGTTCATTGGTGAGATAACACCTGAGAAACAACGCTGGTGCTTAGAGCAAAAAATCAGGACAAGTGAATCCAGTCTGTTCTGCCACTGACAAGACACAAAGCCATGTTCCTTTTGTTTTTCCTTTTCCTATCTATAGTGGGAGTAATACTGATATCTCTTATGGCAGAGGCACAACTGCTTGTTTGCAGAACCCTTTGAGATGATACAGCACTTCTCAACAAGAGTGCAAAATGCTACTAGTGTTTCTAAAGTGCGTAATGTGGGTCCTAAACTAACTCATCCTAACTTGACACTTTACATATCTGATCCCCTACCACATGTTTACTGTAAAATAAGGTGGGTTTTGGGTCAACGGTTTATCAAATATGCAACTTCAAAAATCTTCTGGATTCCTGCTGTAAGGCCCTGAGTCTTAGGCTGCAGTTTGCTGCTGTAAGCAGCAAAACTTGCTTCAGGTATACCCACCTCCATTCATAGTCTAGGCTGTGCATTCCCATGTATCACTGAACCCTGACCTCCATCATGCTTTTTCTCCTCTGCATCACTTCAGCAAAGTGACAGGATCTCCAGCACAAAGCAGGTCAGGTCTAGGATAGGTGTATTTGAGCAGGTCCTCAGCACTGTCTCCTCTTCAGCATCGTGAGGTGCCATTCAGTGTGCACTGATCCTTATCAGTGACATGGCAGTGACCATGGAGCACTTCCACACAGGTCCTGGGCATAGGGTCTGATTCCCCCCCTCCAGGTCTCCTGGACATACAGAAAATGTGTAGCATGTTCCCAGCAGTCAATGCTGAAGCAGAAAATGCCTTAAATATATATTTGGCCTTGCAGCATGCAATACCAGAGCCACAGCTGTCTGCAGCACCAAGATACGCATGTCCTCTGCTCATCCAGATCTGCCCCATATTGTCTCTGCACCTTACAGCTCAGCCTCTCCAGGGAACACCATGTTTGCTATTACATTTGCACACCAGCCAGCACTTTGCTTCCTGGTCTATGAATGGCATGTCCAGAAATTGGCTGCTATACTGGTGCATTTCAGAGAAGATAATGCTGTCCTTTTCCCTGCTGTTTATTGTAACCCTAATTTCTGAGAAACAAAAGAGATGAATTATGGGAAATTTACTAACAATCAAGCACAGGGTGAGCAGGATGGCTTTACAATATGTACAGTGCTGTGTGTAGGGCTCAACAAAGGCCTGCTATAGTGGGCAGCTCACTCACACCAAGTCTTTAGATTCATACATCAGTGATAAGAGCAACAAACCTTGTCTGCCCTGCAAAGCACAGCCTGAGATCATAAAACTTCCAAACTAGCAGCACAACAACCACATGGGAAGCCTATGACATTAAATATATGAAAAGGATGCCTTAGGACTATAAGAAGGAATTGAGTACCTTCAGCACAGAATGGGTAATTCTCAGGGGACTATTTAAAAATCATTGACTGGGTATGCCTACTAGCATAGCTTTGTCAGTCAACAGAGACATCAAAAGTTTGTACAGATGAAGTTTTCTCAGCTACAGAAGAGCAGAACAAGACTTTCCTTTTTGATCAGTCACCTGATTTTGCCCTTGGGGCAGAAATTCTTCAGAGATCTCTTGGCGTTTTTTTTGTCATTTGATGGGTTTGCTTCTGACATATGAAACCATGTGAGTGGATCTGTATGGCTGAGGCAGGGCAGTAATACCAAATGCAGTTAGGATGTGTGTTGGCAGGGTTTATGTCATGCCAGAGCCATAACATGCAGCATGCTATCTCTACCTGCAGTGCAGCCCCAGGTGCTCTTGCTCCAGGACGCTGGTGGAGAAGCTGGTTGTTCTATCCCTCAGCTGCCTTACACACACAATGCTTAGGACTGTGAACTGCAGTGCCCTGGGGATGCCCGAGAGATACACTTTAGATATAAAGCATCCTGGCCCTTCCTCATGCTGCATTGCTTCCTTCCCTCCACTAGCCTCCTTCATTTCCATGCTGTGGTGTCTCCTGTCCCTTTCTCCTTACCAACAGCTGCCCCTCAGCCCCCAAACCTAGTTGGAGCAGTGAAGGAGACAGGGTTGTCAGCATAATGCAGAAGAACGGTGGCAACAAAGGAAAGAGGCTACAATAAGGTAAACACTCTGCACCCTCTAGCCTTCTTATTACTATTGGGACATAAGTTACTGTTCCAGCCAATTCGTCTTAGTCCTAGCTACACACTGTGTGAAGACAGAGCCTGAACACAGCAGAGAAACCTCTAATACATAGTGTGCACAGGGGTAATGCTAGTTATGTGGGTAGAGTTCATTGAACAAATGTAGATGTTTAAACAGTAGGTGTCCATTTGTGAGTTAGTCACGTTGGGATACTGCTTTAAGTCAGAGAGAAATAGACACTTTTGGCATATGATAGAAATTTATGCTCAGTTGAGCTAAATTGTGCCTTGTGAGCTCCTGCTTCTGCCCACTGACAACACGTGGAGTCAGGCACAACTAGCTCACGCATAAACGTCTGTACGACACACACCAAATGACAGGCAAGATCAATCACATTTTGTACAGCTCAGTTTTGACACAGGCATGTTACATGTTATGGGGCTGCTAGAAGGGAGCTTCATAGGGTGCCTGGTGGGGCACACTCTGGCACGTAACTGCAGAGGCCAGGGAGCCAGACTCAGAAGAACAGAGAGATGCAGTGACAGACACAGCAAAACCCTTTGGGAACATGGCTGCTGGAGCAACCATGACTTCATTAGACTTGCTCAAGATGCCCTCTAACCTAGACCTTTCACCTCATTTAATGGTTTCTTGGCCTCAATCCCTTATAATTCTGAAATGAAAAAAAAAATCTCTTTTGACTCCTGTTTTCAAGACAGGGCTGTTTGATTTGGAACGCTGCATTGAAGTCTGTGCTACTGATTGATTTCAGGTTTATTATATTTTCCCCTTTGAAACATGCTACAGTAAAAAAACCCCTACTTTGTCGTTTTTCATGTAGCCCCCTCCCCCCCCCCCTTTTTTTTTTTTTCCAATCTTAGCAAATGCTCAGTCTTTTCCACTTCAATAGCTTGAAATTCTCCCCTGGGAGCCCTAAGCTCTTTAAATATTTTTAGGTTGCCAGATTTCTTATGTTCTCTCTCCAGGAAGCCAATTTTGTTTCTAAGCTCTTGAGAGTAGTCCAGCTTCATCTTTTGCGCACTCACTGCATCACAATAAAATGCTGCCTAATTGCTGCCTCAGCTGAGTCCCAAAGGTGCTAGAGTTTGTCTCTAGGCTACAGTTGTGGACAATAAACTCTTCTCAGACTGGAGTTAAGCCTTTTTATTATTTAAATCTGAGTCACGGTAAAATTAGTTTACTAGCAAGTTACCCACAAAGATCTAGTATGGAAAGAAACTCCCACATATTGTTTTCCAACACAATGAGGGAACGATCAGCTACAAAGATTTGCAAGTGGCTTGTAATACAAGATGTACATAGAAACACCAACATTTAATTTAGCCAAAAAGACACGAGAACATTTCCGTGAGCCTAGAAGTTACTCTCAGACCTTGTCTGCTTGGTGTTCTTTACCTTCAAACTGAAACTGGTGGTATGAAAACTTCCCTTTTTCCTCTAGCTTATCCTTAGCCTGAAATACCTATGAAAGAGGAAAGGCAGCTGAAGATAACCAATGCCAGATGTGCAAGAGCTTTCTGTTCTCAGTCTAGTACAGCAGTGAGAGGATTTAGTGAGCATTTTGCTAGAAAATAACTAAGAATATAGTAAAACTGGGTGGCTGCACCCTCACCAAGCTTGGGAAGACCTGTGTAACAAAGGACAAATGGACAATATAGGGAGTGAGAATGAATACCTACTCGTTCCCTTATCAGGACCATATTCAGTATCCTCAGTAGCAGAAGAAGACATCTGTACATAGCATTTTCTCCCTTTGTGTTCCTCTTTGTAATCTGTATAGTGCTTATATTTACACTGTACAATGTGGCTTCTGATAAAAGCACATATTTCATGGAAGTTATAGTAAAAAGACTCATTGATCATTTTTTTTAGACTCTGATTCCTCAAGGCAATGATTTTTTTGGGGTGCATTTGGTGCTGTGTGCCCAAATACAGTCTTATGCAAAAATGAAGCTGGAAGAGACCACTAGATTTTCTCAAAATGGTTAGACTGTTCTTTAATTAAAAAGGTCAGACATCATAGTAGAGTCTTGACATAGTCTTTGTGGCAGTGCCTTTGTGGTTGCACACTTGCAACCTGCAACACTCACGAGCAAGGACGGCACACATCCAGGCCAGGGCGAGCAGATCCAAACGGCTCTTCATATGGCTGCTTTTGTCAGCACAGAGTGCATGCGGTCAGATGCATCTATCTGCAGTGACTGCAAGGAGACTGTTAACCACACGCACACACCCACACTGCGCAGAGACCCCCTCCTGTTGCTGGGGTCTCTTGTTCCTCATTTATTGAGAGCAAAATGGCAGACATGGCGTGGACTGCCTTCATTACTAACGGTGACGCAGAAGACAGGAAGGATGCACAGGTGTGAAGTTGATTTTGGCAGGCAGTGGCTAGAAAAGCTAGGACACAATTTCAGCCCTATTCAGATCAATGGGAATTTTGCCACTGATGTCAGAGGGATGAAGACTTCGCTCCACATGTCTGTCTGTAATCTGAGAACATGTATTCTACAAGTCCTGGAGACTCAGTGAAAACAGGACCCCACAGAGTTCATCTCAGATTCACTGCAGAAATAAAACTACGTGGATCCTTTGTGCCCCTTTCAGTTATCTGTAAAACAAGTATGATAATGCTTTGAGTGCTAAACAATACAAGGTGTGTAGGAAGACACAGTATCTTTTATTAGGCCAACTGAAATAGTTGGGGAAAAACAGACAAGCTTTCAGGCTTATCTGAAATGCTTTGAGATGCTCTGATGAAAGGTGTTTTAGCTGTGCAAGTGATCATTAAATTACATTCCTCCTCTCTCTGGAAATCATTTAGTGATATTTCAAAGGAAAGATGCTGCACAGAAATAGCTGATTTCTATTGCAAGTGCTGTCTTGAGCTAAATATCTTCCTTCTCTCTTGTTACGAACTAATCTAAAGAAAAATATGTTTTAAATTAGCATGTTAAGAACAATTTTGTGGTAAAATGTATAGTTCTATGAAATGTTCTGTTAAGCATAACCACAAGATCCTTAAGCATATTTCAGTACACAAACAAAATGGCTGTATTTTTGTTTAACACTTTGTGGAAATTATGAAGTTATCACTGTGAAGAAATTAGTCAGCATGGAACATCGGTAGAAATGGCAAGTGAAGGGGAAAAAAAGGCAGATATGAGCAAAAAAATACATCACACTTGTAAACATTGACTAACAGGCCCCCAGACTGTCACTACTGAGTGTGGACATCATGCATTCGAAAGCTATGAACTGGTTAGCACCCATAAAAGACTGACAGAAATAACCAAACTTAACCCTCTCCAGGAAGGACAAAATGAGCTGGGAATGCTCACTTGAAATTAGCCAGGAATGAGAGGCCAACACCATTATGGTATCACAGCTGTGAGTGCAGCAAGATAGATCAGTGCCGTCATGGAGGCAGTGGAACACTGAGGGTACTGTGGGCCATGAAGAGTTACATGAGGGAAGGTTTAACTCTACATAAATCCTAATAGTATCACTTTACTAGTATTTTAGTTCAGTGTCAAGACACAAATGATGTCAAGAATGGAGAAAACTGGGGGCAGAGGAATCATTAAATATGTGAAAAGTACTTGCAAAGAAGGATGAAATATATTTGTTTTTCTATTAGAAAAAGAAGAAATGGCGATAATTTGCAGCAAAGAAGACTGTCATTAAACCACTAGACAACTGCCCAGGATGAAGGAAAATTAAATATTGGTATAGACTGCCTAGAGAAATGGTGAAACTTTCATCACTGGAACATGTGAAAAATGGCTTAAATAAATATCATCAAAAGTTTCACTATTGATGATCATTCGCTGAAGCGAAGAGTAGACTTGGAGATTCATCTGAGAAAGGTTACAGTGTGTGTCCAGGTCTTCCTGCCCGGAAGATGTTGTTGAAGATTTTCTGTTTGTGTGAGATTTTGAGATGCACTCCCTTGAAAATATTTGTCTAATAGCAGAGGGGCCATTCATCTCCTGAAGTTCCTGTTCCTCTCTCTGCTGATCACAGGTGCAGTCACAGACGACTGCTTGGTATGGACACCTACTTATTCAATCCGCAAAGTCAGATGAGAGAATTGCCATCCTTAATGACAAATTTTGTCCTTTCTAATATATTTCTAGATATAACACTCAAATCTTCATTACTCATTCCAACTATAATTACCTGTTGTGCACATATGAGGTGGTACCCATAACACATAATCATAATGTTATTTACTGCCCTGCATTAGTCATTTTATCACATTATACTTAGATGCCATATGGTGTGATGGAGAATGCAATGAATGTTTCCTATGCAGTGAGTAGAAAGCTCCTAGACAACAATTAATATAATCTATTCCACTTTTGAATTGCTTTGCACTGCTACTAAGAATATCACTGAAGTTTAGGGTATCTCAGGAAGGAAAATTCTATTTTTAGATCTAAGACCCAGCCAAAGCTCTGCTGAGTTGCAGGTAGTGCTACTAGCTAGGAATGTAAGCAGCTTTATTTCAGCAGTATATATGAAAGAATAAGGTGCTTCTGATTTATGGTATCAACGACTTCTGTTTTGAAAATCTGTGTACAATAACGCATGTGCTCAGCTAATCTGTGTGTTTATATTGTACTCATCCTACCACAGGACTAGAACTTGGCACTTATGTCACGTCTACACTATTTCCCATACCGAGGTCATGGGAGGAAGCCTGAGCACCCAGCTGTCCACTCAACTGTCCCCTCTGCTTAATTGTTAGCTTTGTCCTCAGGGACCTGTTCAGGTATATCCCATGCATTCAAGGTAAGACATGGATATTTAGTAGTTCACTCTTGGGATTCCCCACAAACAATAAGGCCAGAACCATTATATTTGGCTCTCTCAGACACATGTTGTCTTTCAACACTATTCTCGCAGGCTCTACACTCTTGAGAGTGCAGAGTAGGGACCCCACAAGGTACATGTCAGATCCAGGATATAGGGCTATTGCTACAGAGCAATCCGTAGTAGCCCTAAGTATCTTGGGTGTGAGTCAGCACGCAACACTGAGCCTTGGGATGGAAAATTGCTCCCTCTCTTCTGTGGTTATGCACTTTGGAGTGCGGATACACACTTGCAAATAATGGCACAGGTTGTCTGCCCATATCAGCCAGCACTGCACTGAACAGGTAGAAATGTCGGAAGAACTGTCTCAGTAGGAGGAGGATTTTTTGGTATATCAGCAAAACAGAAACCCAGAATAACAATCATAAAGGTGACAAGGAGAAACAGCACAGGATCACCTTCCCCTTCCTGCGAAATCCATAGAACATTATTCTCTTGTGCTCTTGGAACACCTTCTTTTAAATAACCCTTGTTCTTCTTTTGTAATCTGTAATTATGCAAACCTCAGTCTTATATCTTCTTATGCATGAGTACCCTCATCATACATGTATTTATCTATTGTAAAAGGATGCAAAGAGTTAACGCTGATTTTGACTGGGATAAAGTTAATTTTCTTCACAGTAGCTGGTATGGGGCTGTGTTTTGGATTTCTGCTGGAAACAGTAATAGCACGGGGATGTTTTTGTTACTAACAAGCAGGGCTTATAGCATCAAATTCTCTTCTGCCTCTCACACCAGACTGCCAGAGAGTGGGGCTGGGGGTGCACGTAGAGCTGGGAGGGGACACAGCAAGGATAGCTGACCCCAGCTGACCCATACCATGTGGAGTCATGCTCAGCATATAAAGCTGGGGGAAGAAGGAGCAATGGGGGATGTTCAGAGTGATGACGTTTATCTTCCCAAGTAAACATTAAGCATCATAGAGCCTGGCTTCCCTGGGAGATGGCTGAACACCTGCGTGTCTGTGGGAAGTGGTGAATGAATTCCTTAATTCTCTTTGCTTGCTTGTGTGGCTTTTGCATTACCTATTAAACTGTCTTTATCTCAGCCCATGAGTTTTCTCACATTTATCCTTCTGATTCTCCCAACTCACTGGGCAAGGAGTGAGCAAGCAGCTGTGTGGGGCTGAGCTGCCTACTGGGGTTAAATCACAACAGGCTTATTTTGTAACTTCATTACATTTTAAAATGCATTGAATGTGAAAATTAAATGCAACACTTCCCCTATCCCTTTTTTTTTTTTTCTTTTAAGACCCTATCAAAAATTATTTGAATGAGGAAATGCATGCAGGAAGACAACAGCATATATAGGCTTAGCTCAAGCTTAGAATATAGAAGTTTATCTTCAGCTGTGCTTCCTTGTGGATTTTAGCTTCTTCCTTACTTGATTCTTTAGGAATGCTTTCATTCTTACTTTCACAGAGAAGGAGCGGAAAGAGGTAAGTAACTTTAGGTAAAAGAAGCAATTAGGTATAGGTCAAGTTGTGGAAGGTCACAGATAAATATAATTAAACAATCTCTTCACAGGTTATTAAGATGCCTACCTGATGACTACTGAACTTTAAAAAGCAGCACAAGATGCCACGCAAAACTTAGTAACTATTAAAAACTACTAATAGTTCTCTCACCTCATTGAGTTTGTGGTTAGCATTCCTAATATATGCTTGTTTTTAAAGAATACTGTTTTATAACAGGATAGTTAAATGCCAGGGACTGGAAGCATCCTGTTGGTGGGCACCAGTGGCATCAAGTCTCTCTGAACTGGAATGATGTTTAATAATCGGAAAAGGAAGCTTTAGTGACATATTAGCAGCTGTGCCTGGGTGGTTTTAGAGGTTGGCACACAAGGCAGTTGAACCTCGGTTGTTGTAACTAGCAGTGCTCTATGTACAAGGAGCAGCCACGCAGCCTGGAGGTGGGATTCAGCTGCCCAAAGGCAGGTATTTCATATCTAACATGACAATCTCTTACGGCTCACATAAAGCATAATCTAAAAGGCATTACCAGATTTTCCATTGATATTGAAAAGAATTTAAGACAACTGGCTTATGAGCACACGCCTGTGCTGTAAACCATTAAAGCTGGGTACAGTGCATCCAGCGTGTCTGTTGAAACATTAGCAGCCCTTGGCTGATGGGTGGGGAGCTTCTTAAGCTACTCAGACTTGATTGCAGCTGCTCTATGTTAGTGGCAACACCATGCTTCTAGGCTTATTTATAAAGTTTAGCATACCTTTTCGTGGTACATTTAAAAATGCTATCAATAATTTTGTTTAAATTACGGCCATTTTTTACATGGATAACAGATACGTGGCTAGGCTATATCTTTCTTACAATGAGGCAAATCATAATAAACTTCTATGACATTTTTGAAACTATAACAGTATAAAAATCATGTGTTTGAACAGAATGATGCTTAGATACAAGACTCTGTCTCCTTAACTTACATCCCAAAATTAAACACATCTTTTCCTTGGTGGCACACTTGGCAAATAGGTCCTCAAGTTCAACAACACATTTCTGTCCCTTGCTAAAGCTCAAGCCCTTCCTCAGACATGTGTGACCTGTTTACAAGGTCATGCAATAAACAAAATCAGAGACATGACCTAGGTTAAAAGTTACACCTTCTTTTGCAGAGTTCCTTTTAACCCAGATGATTTCACCAACCTAGTTGGCAGTGCCACCACATCAACAGCTGTACTAGCACAAGCAAAAGAGCAAATACATAAAGTAGAAAGCAAGAACAAGTGCTGAGGGGTGGAGACCAGTTAAATCAGTTTAGTTGCCAAGGAAAAGATGCAAAGAATAGCACAGAATGGCATTCAAAGTTGAAGAGGCTCCTCTAGATGATAATTCAGAGCAGAAGCCTAACTAACAGTATGAACTGCTCTCTGGAGGAGCCTCCCTCATTCCTTCAACTATGCAAGGCATCTAGGGAGACAACCCTCCTAATTTAGGCATCTAAGTTAGATGTTTAAATGTAGGCAGTGAATATTCCCCATGAGAATGTGAATGGGATGTTATAATAGTTTAAAACATGTTTAACTGAAGCTGTGATACCAATGTCTGTTCTTTTATGAGATGTCTGTTCTTTGTGCCACCAATCCTCTACTGACACAATCATGTTTCTCATTTATTAGATAAATGAACAACATTAACAAAATGCACATTTTTCAACTACGGTCCAAATTTTGAAGTTAAAAAAAGATTCCCAATTTTACTCTCAAAATACAAACCAGATAAAGTTGTTCACATGGAAACCACTGCAAGTTCCCTGTAGTAGTCATGTTACGGGATCAAAAAGGAAAAAGTGATTCTTCACAATGATCACCAGCATATATTTAACTTTCTTGCTCTCCTCAAACACTTCTTTTTAAGTTTTCAATTAGGAACTTTGATCTCTAGTTACATCTTGCTATATACTACATTGCTCCTGCCTATTCAGGAATTTTTACATATTCAGTGATGGGGGTTTAAGAAGTTATCGATAAATGGCAGAGGTTGTGAAGTTGTTCTTTCAATGCACATGCATGGCTTACCTCCTGCCCTGCAAAATCCTGATACTTAGGCACATGCCAGAACACAAGTTTTCAGTGCATCTTTCTCCAGTGTAACTACCCTCATTGCCATTGATCACAGCACTATTCAAAGGACTATTTGAGATAGTCCTGGAAGGACTACTGATATGTTAAAGAACGTACCTATCTTCTGTCCTGGATGAATACGTTTACAGGAGTGGATTGTTAAAACCAATTTATTTTCTAATATGTCACACTGCAGAACTGGAACTAACATGCCTAAGAAATCAAAAAGGCTGGGCAAGCCATTAATATGTATTAGACTGTGCTTTGTTTATTCTAGTGGTTTGGGTATCTAAACAGTGTGTGCAAAAAGCTGCCCAACAGCTCCCTTATTTGAATCTGCCACTGTTAAAGTCAGAAAAATATCTACAGGGGAATGAGAATAATATATACCAGCATGACTTAAAATTAATGGCTGCACCTGAGCTAACAGGCTCAGCTGATATAACTGGTTCAAACCATCAAAGCCCAGTATCCTATGGTTTTGTATCCATTTCCACTTAACCCTCATCCCTTCAATAAAGCTGCCTATGGATAACACATGGTATTGCAACTGTGCACAGAAGTAGGTGCTGCAGGAAGCTCTATATGGGGAGTCGTCTGTCATTTTACATAGGCAGACGGGGCAGCTTGCCTTGTGCTCAGCAGAGGCACCAGCTGTGTCCATTTTTTATTACCATGCTACTTACTACAAAACTAAAAGGAACTCTGTTAGACCTCCGTTCTTTTGTAAATGCAGTGGAAACTGGCCAGTGAGGTTCAAAATTATTGCAACGGGACAGACAGACATTTCTGCAACTCCAAAAGTGTCACATCTTTAGGAAAACAGCTTAAAATTCACACTGTATCATGAAAGAGTTGTACTGCCTAACAAAAGCGCATCACGAGAGATTTTCTCTCAGCTGTCAACCCCAGCAGACAAAGTAAGGGAACTCAGCCACTTGAAACTATCTAGTGCTCTGCCACAGGACCGAGATGCTGTGAATAAACTTTCTTTCCCTGTTCAGATTTTCACTTAACCATGGCTGACACACAGCTCCCTGGGCCTGACTCTAGTTTCTCTGACGTTTCTGTCCAAGTCCTCCTCTCTCTTTGTTTTGACTACTGTAGGCTACTTTCTTATTCCTTCTCCAAAGTGTAATACTCCAACATATGCAAAATGCTTCTGCATGTTGAGTATACACAGAAAAGAAACATGATATCCTAATTCCTGTTAATTCTTCTAATTTCTGCCTGCAGACTCAAAGCAGAACGGGTGGGGTTTTTTTCAATGTACTGTGGGCTTGCTTCAACACATTTCAAGTATCTGTCTTGTCTTCCACCTCTGTTTTCCATTAATGTGACACTGGCTTGTTCTTCATCATTTTAATCAACCTACTCAAAACTGCCATGACAGCTTTCCCTCTCTATGTCTATAACAATACAACAAACATATTGAGTGGGACTCCTCTCACCTATCTTCAGGCATCTAAAGTGCAAATGCTTATATTTATGCTGATCAGCTAGGTCTGCTATTCTAGCAGACTGGAAAAAAAATTAAACATATTCAGGCTACAGTACATGTCGGTCAAAGCAGGAATTGTATCCCCAAAATTTTCAGTCTCTCTCTCAAGAAGAAAGCTAACTCAGAATAAGATATCTACAAGACAGTTGTCTACATTGACCAGATAAATAAAAACACCCTTCTCCATTCCTACTTTCACTTTCTGGCTTAATTGAAATACCATTTGAGAATCAACTCCTTTCCCTTAAACTGTTCTCTATTAACAATTCCCAGCACTTTGAGATGTGCCTTGTGGGAAAGATGTTGACTAAATCTTTCTGTATTGCCAGTCCACAATTTCTCAATATTCAGACTTTGAGGTTCTTTCCTAGGAGAGGATGTGGATGTGTCATACTGATAAATACCATAACATAAAAATATCTATGCAGAACTATTACTATGTGTGTATGAAAATTAACAGTCTACTGATGCCTTTACTGACTTGTGCATAACTTCCATTGAAAGGTTAATGCCCATGAATATGTAACATGCGCCGCCTTTTCCCTGTTGCTTCCCTATTGTTTTTCACTTTCCATTATTACAGCATTTCTCCACACAGCCGGTAAGACCTTTGGTAAAGAGTTATGTTTGCATGTGAGCATTAAAGATTATTATGAAGGCACAATAATTCCTGTAGTCTAGTTAAATATAATTGCAAGGGGAAGGCAAGACAAATGCAAAGGGCAGTTCATAATTCAAAGGCTTCTCACATGTTTTCAACCTTCTCCTGCAGAACTTTGTGTGTGGGAGGTTACAAATGAAGCTCTCTGTTACTTTGTGCTAAAAGCCTGCCCTCTAGTCGATGGAATTTATGTAATGATAACCAAATCAATTCAGAAACCAGTTTTGTTAATCTGACACAGACCCTAGGAGTGGATAGCTTTAAACTTCTCTGATGGCGTCTGCAATTACTCTAGCTGAAGAGACACTTCTGAACCAAACCTAATGTTCATGGCAAAAGAGTTACATTAATTTATATCAGCTTCTGATTGAACTGACTAGAATAAATCAGAGTGAGAGGGCACACAATCAGCTCTGCTGGCAGATTTGCAGATTGCTGGAAAGGAGCATGATAAATCTCTGGGGTTTGGCTTTGAGTAATGCTCTCCTCCACCACCACTGCTGGATCCTGCCTAACCACAGTTGCTGACACCCACCAGAATCACGTCTTATCCAGAGCTGCTAGGTTTATAGCCTCTATTAAAAAAACAAAACAAAGCAAAAAGATGTAGGCCATGAAAATATACTCATAGTAGAAGCTTCAGTGACTTGAGGTGTCATACCCCCTCCCAGCAATTTCTTACCTTCTCTTTGCCTGAGATTACTGCCTCACAGAAGTCAATGGAATGAAACACATGCACTAGTCCCAGCTGCTTCAATACAAGGTCCAGTTAACTTAAACTCCTCACAAACATGACTTTAATGCCATATTTTGTATTAAACTCGATTAGAAACATTAGTGTTTTTCAGTCCTGGGACTGTTGTGGAGACAGGAACCTTCAGTAAGGAGGCGGAATAAATAGGGAAGCACTATTTTTTGCAGAACTCCAGCCAGATTTGATGGACTGCAGCAGTAGGAAAGACTATAAAACTTCCTGCTCACAGCTGTCATTCTTCTGCCTTATTATCAGGTTTATGAACTTCTGATTATCTGTCTGGACTAGATGATCTCCTGAGGTCCCTTCCAACCTGAATTATCCTATGATCCTTACATATATCTAGTGTGCATGGCTAGGAGCCTGGAGACATGGTTCTCTTCCTCCTGACCCAGTCACTTAGCATATCTTTGCAAACTGTGCAGACCCACGCATACCAAAATTTCCCTCTGAAACATCCAGCTAGGTTGACACTGGTATTGCTCTGGTGTTGAGCAACTGCTTTTCAAAGGGAGATCAGCGGTAGTATGGGTACCCTCTGCCACGAGGAAGCAGCCCCACTGGCCTCAAGGGTTACTAAAAAGAGGGATGGGGGATAAAAATCACCAGCCAACCAACCCAGAGATTGTGATCAAATAACCAATCCTCTCTGTGTCACAATTTCTTAGCTGGGGGATACAATCCTCACATGAAGTGGTTATTGTGTTGCCTAATGTGATGAGGTACACAGTCTAGTGCAAAGGGATATTGGCAGTGCTGGGAACAGGCTGCTTATCATCTGCTCTCCCTGAGAAAGGCTGAACTCTGTAAGGTCTGCACAGCGTCTATGCTTTTGGGAATGTGAAAAACCAGCAGGAATTGATGTCATGGGCAGGCAAGTTCGAAAAAATCTGGAAAAGGGGGAAGCCAGAGTTGCAGCTGTTATGAATTTATCACGATTTTGGCCCCAGTTCTAAAATAGTCACAAAGACATAAGAATCTCCACATGATTTTGAGGGAAGCAAGATCTGTAGATACACGAGTGACACATTCACACATGCTGTATTGTTTAAGAGGCATACTGAGCTTTTAGTTTCAATCCCTGCTCTTTCACTTGTGTCAGTTAACATTTCTGAGAACCTTATTGTGAGATACAACCTCATGCTGCTACCTTATAGTAACTACAACAGACATTTTCCAGAGAAATCACACATTGCTATCGGGAGCATTCACAAGATGATCATCCCTGGGACACTCTCAGAGCTGTCACAAGACAGTTCCAGCAGCAAGGACTTGCTGCAGTGGTGCAGCTGCACAGAAACACAGCTCAGATCCGCTAGGATCTCAGTGGGCTGTTCCTGCCTTGACATCTACTCTGCCCTCCTTATGCCAGCAGTAGCTCTGCAGGCTCAGCTAATTAAGGAACTTCATCCAGCTGAACTTGGGAAATTTTTTGGAGGGGCATAACTGGCTGTCCACCAGACAGATCCCAGGCTTGCCTTGCCAGATGGCAACATTAGTGTTATTGCAGTGTAAATAACAAACAGGAAGGCATGGCCATGATCAGAGAGGAATGCAGAACTGCCCTTTTTGGTGGTAATACAGACATAAACTGGCTTGCATTAACTGTGAAATTACATCCTTAGAAAGGTTTATAACTGCACGGCTCCCCTTGCAGGAGACCAGGCTGCTCACGTTAACTGTGAGCTGCACACTTCAGGGGTACCAGGTAACACGGATTCTCAGCAAACACAGACTGGGTGCTGCCACCCTGTGAGGCTGGCTGTGATCACCAAGGTAGCACTTTGGTGCAGAAACAGGGCAAATCCCCTCTTCCTTTACTGTACTATAAAAGCAATTAAACCACTATAAGCAAAGATGGTGTCCAGCGCCCTTCTGCATGTCCATGCAGGACAAACACACGTTGGCTGCTTCCTCAGCCAAGGTGAAGGCAGGTGAGGTTTGCGTTCACAGTGAATGAGCTCAGAGTGTGAATGAGCTCAGAGCGTGAATTCAGAGCTCTTCTTGGTGGTACCGAGCAATAGAACAAGAGGCAACGGGCAGAAATTGATGCACGGGAAGTTCCACCTTGTGCGGGTGACCGAGCACGGGACGGATTGAACAGAGAGGCGGTGGAGTCTCCCTCACTGGAGATATCCCAGAACCATTTGGATGCAATCCTGTGCCATGTGCTCCGGGATGGCCGGGCCTGAGCAGGGAGGCTAGACATCACCCCCGGCGGTCCCTTCCAGCCTGGCCCACCCTGCGGCTCTGTGTGTTCGGCCGCTCGGACCCGAGCAGGGCGCTGCGCAGCGCCGGGCCGGGGCTCGGCATCCATCCCAGGCGATTTGCTCGGGGCACTCGCTCCGCCGCCCGGGATGCTCAAGAGCGGAGCCCTGCCGAGGGCTGCCGAAGGGGTTTTCCTGCGGGAACAGCCCGGCAGGAGCACCCCTTTCTCCGGCGCCAGGCCCAGGCTGGTGTGCCCCTCAGGGCCGGGGCCGGGCTGGCGGCGCCCTCCCCTCCCCTCCCCGCGCGCGCCGCCGCCGCCGCCATGGCAACCGCCCGTGGCCGCGCGCGCACCCCCCACCCCTCCCGCCGCCCCGGCCCCGGGCTGACAGAGCGGCGGCGCCGCGCCCCCTCCCCGCGCCGCTCCGCTCTGCTCCGCACCGCTCCGCCCGCGGACACGCACCCCCGGCTCTCCAGGTAACGGCGGGGCCCGGCGGTGGCGGCGTGTCCCCTCACGGCCCCCCTCGGGCCGCGCCGCGCTGAGGGAGGCGGCGGGCATGGGGGGCAACCGGCCGTGGGGGTTGGCGGGGGGGGGTGGCCCCCCCGTTCGCTGCCGCGGAGCATATCGGGAAGTGTAGTCCGCGCCTCCCTCCCGCGGGCTGGGGACTGCCGGGAGAGGCCGCGGCGGGGTTTGATCTTGGGGGGGGGTGGTGTATTTTTTGTTGTGGTTTTATTTATTATTTTTTTAATATAATTCATTTATTATTTCTTTAATCTAATTTGGGGGGGGTGTTTTTTGCCTTTTGTTGTAAAAAACCCCCAAAAATCCCCCCCCCCAAAAAAAGGCGGGGGGGGG
>JAWWEU010000001.1:48615468-48733998 GCA_035583155.1 Acropternis orthonyx | reverse complement strand
TGGGCTCTGCGGCGGAGACCCCAGTGAGGAGTGGGGGGCTGGCTGTGAGCGGGGGCACTGAGGGGGAAGCGCCTGTGCCGCCGCCGAGGGGATGGAGGGGATGGAGGGAGGGGCCGTCTATGGGGGGTGGGCGCAGGGGCGGCGCGGGGAGGGAGGGAGGGAAGGATGCGACTGCGGAGGGGAGGTGCCGTGCAGGGTGCGTGGGTGCGGGAGAAACCCGGGCGGGTGCGTGCGGCTCGGGGGGAGGGTGGGTTGAGTGGCGTGTGGATGCCCGTGGAGGATTCCACTGGAGGTTGAGCAAAGAAGGAACACCGGGAAAGGGGCGCAGCTATCCCCATGGGTGGGTGGAAGGGGGGAGAGGTGCTGGAGGAGGAGTGGCAGAGCAGATGGGAGGGAGGGCTGTGCAGAAGGCAGAGCAGACCGGAGGCCGGGGAATGGGTACGGAGGAGGCAGTGGTCAGGGGGAGGCCTGGAGAGTTCCCCCAGGGAGCTGAGTTTCCAGTCTCATGTGTCCTGCAGCCACGCTTAGGCTCTGTTGATCTTGCTGCACTAGGTAGTCTAGCCACAGTGTTACTTTT
This sequence comes from Acropternis orthonyx, assembly GCA_035583155.1. Classification (NCBI taxonomy): domain Eukaryota; kingdom Metazoa; phylum Chordata; class Aves; order Passeriformes; family Rhinocryptidae; genus Acropternis; species Acropternis orthonyx. The sequence continues at coordinate 48,733,421 of JAWWEU010000001.1, read as the reverse complement.
TTTAAAAAAAAATTTGCTACATTTCTATTCCCCCCTCCCCCCCCCCATTACTGTCAGGATGTCAGTATTTGCATTTGTCCCTCTCCTCTCTCCGTTTCCTCAGTTGACAGTTCTAGTGTTACTCTTTATCTTGTATTCTCCAACTGCCATGAGGGGGAATAAAATTACAGTTTCTGTCAATATCATACTCAAAATATACATATTTATGATTGGTATATCAGAGGATGTTATTTTTTCTTCCTGAAAAATCTGTATCTTTAAAAGCATCAGTGCATTAGTACTCCCTTGTATGTGCATATTGAATGTCTACTCCTAATACAGTTTCACATGTCATAAAGATGGGTTTCTTTGATTTTTTATTGAAGTTGCAGACTGTTGAGTGGTTTCTTTTTTTCCTTTTCTTCTTCACTTTCCCCCATCCCCTAGCTACATCCTAGGCAGGCTTAGGCTTCTTGCAGCTCTTGGTACTTGCCAGCCGACAGAAGTGAACATTGCAGCTACAACATACTTCTAGGGTGCTTTGCTCTTGGATACTTTGGGCTTTTGAGCAGGTAATGGAGAGAAATGGATCCTGCCCTGAGCCAATCACAATCTCAAGACAGAAAAGCAAATGGAAGACAAGGAAACAGCAACAGGCCTTTATCTAGTTTTCTGTGTAAATAAGTATTAAAAAAAAAAAAGCAGCTGATTATTCCAGGGCTGAGCTGAGAATCTGAAGACTTGATGTCTATAGAACTAAGGGCAATATGCATATTAATGTATATGTAAAATAATATATACTATTCCTTAGAACAATTCTAAAAACCAAGATTTTAATTAAGAAATACACATTCTTAGTCCTCAAGACCCAATTCTTTGGAATTCAGGTGGGAGTTCAAAAGGTTGAAAATTATTTAGGCCAAAATTCTGACCTTATGAGTCAGGGTTATAAACACATGTGTGAGTCCATTAAAACTGCAGTTATTCATGGAAAGTTTGTCTGGGTTGCAGATTGGCTGCACTGGGAATGGAGCAGCAGCAGAACAGAGTCTTTGTGGAGCTGACTACAGTCTGGCACGGCTGCAGCACGGAGGGAACATGAGTATTCTTTATCCAGGGCCAGGTGCAGGAGCACTTTAACTACCTTCCTTGGCACAGAGCCTGACCTAATAAACGCTTTGAACCCAAGCTGGCTCTGCACAGTCCCATCTTGCGAGTCTTTGGTGGCATGTTTGCTCTACCAGAAGTGCTTACCCACATGATATGCAGAGAGGCAAGTGGCTCCACAAAGGGCCTGAGGGATTATTGACTTGTACCGAGTTCCACTTTGTTGAGCTCCAGACAGCCCTGCAGAATCTTTCAGGTATCTGGGCCCTGCATTCTGTCAGAGGAGGCTGGTCCCACCTAAACACAGGCTTGGGCTTGATGTGGTACTAATGCCAGAAGCACTGGAGGCTGAGCTGGAGAAGAAAGAGATGTGTGGACCCAGCCTGGGTGCAGCAGGGCTAAGATGGAGCACAAGTTAGCAAGTCTCTCACTGCCTGAACTGCGTGTGTGTGTGTGGAATTACACTCCTCAGAGTGCCCCACAGCAGTTCTGTTACCCAGCCAGGCTGATGAATACCTCATTACTCCAAGTAATGGTGATGTGACTGACCATTTGGATATGCCTGAAGCTGGAGCATGAGGTGCTTGGAGAAGGATACAGTTTGCAGTCAGTTTTAGGAATAGCACAGCTGTCTGTGATTCTTCTCTTTCTAGTTCTTCAGAAAATTGTAGTTCAAAGGCGCTGCAAATGGCCGTTTCATTCTGCAGGATGGAGGTTCACCAAACTAATTAAATCTCTAATTTAAATATCTAAATTAATCTCTAATTAAAACATTGACCAACTGTTTAGTGGTTTCTTATGTGTTTGCTTTTAACTTGTGGTGAATGTCTCCATTTGAAGATTTTTTTTCACTTGCATTTAAAATTCCTGTTTCTCTGTTTCAAGTTAGCTTTCAGAAGATTTCACACAAAAGCAGTCTCAGTCTTGTATGCATGCTTCTTCTCCTTCCCATTCACATTTCCCATTAACTCCACATCTGCTATTGCCAAACAGTTTCAGTGCAAAGAAGCCAAAGAACAGCAGAAAGCAGTTAACTGACTCAAGAGACTCCTCAGTGCTGGGTTTCCTGGACCCCGGTGTGTGTGTGTTTATGTTTTATCTGGCTTGTGTGCTGTTTTGAAGAAGTACAGGACATGAACACTCCAATGACATTACCTGCTGCAACCCCCTGCGCTGCTGCTGCACTGCTGCTGCGCTGCTGCTGCAGCAGTTGTAGCCATTTCTCTCACTTCTGATGCACACAGCAGAAGGAAAAAAAGAGCACTGTCACAGCACGCTTCTCATATTTGATTCATTTAAATGTAGTTTAAATCCAATTCTGCTGGAATGTGAGTTACGTATATACTTACAGATATATTTTTAACAGGAGTTGTGATCCTGTGAGGTCAGGATCGTCACCTTCAACACCAATCCATGGGACCACAGCTGCATGTTTAAACAAAGCCATGTTAACCAGGAAGGATGGATTTGGCTGTGGAACTCAGCAAGCCTTTTGTTTGTTTGTATTTTGTCTGACAGTGATCAGTTAAAATGTTGGTTTTGTCATGCAAACATAATGCCTGGTAACTGTCTGCAGCATCAGCGATTGCTTCTGAACAGGGATAGTTAATTACTAGAAATGAAGACCAGTTGTTCTGCACCGAAGTTCAAAATAAAATCTTTATAACAAAGCAGGAGAGACTTACTTAAATATTTTTTTCATGATTGCATTTTTTAGTAACTTATTCTTAAAAATCAAATCAAATACATCAAGCACATGAAAAAAAATACAGTCTGTATTTCAGTCAGAAATGGGCTTCTGTAGGCTTCTAGTAGGAATAGCATGCCATGCAGGGAAAAAATACTCTTTTCTTCCTCAGACAATGTTCCAGTTAGCGTTCCTGTTATGCTTTCTCAGGTAAGGCATTGTCATATAGTTACATGTCTCTATTTTAACAATTAACTTTAAAGAGAAAACTGAAAATAGGATCATTGTACTATTTTAAGCAAAGACATAATCAAGGGAGAGGAAGCTGTTTGAAACTGGTCAAAGCTGGCTTACAAAGCCAATATGGCCCTAAACTAAGAAGGGCAGGTTTCAAGGAAAAGCTTCCAAGCAGTAAGAGGAATTTGAGGGAAGAAAATCTTCAGTTTATTGCTTAGACTCTGGTAATGGAAATGGGTGCACACAAAAGGTGGATAAGTCCAGAAATCTAAACCTCTTAACACTGGAGTTCGCTTCCTTGCTTTGCTCTGTGTGGCAATTGACTTGTTCTGGGGCTGTGTAGTGGCAGAGGGTCATCCTGACTCTGTATTGTAGAAGTGGAAAACGTATAGTCATACCTCAGCACTGTATTCCAGAAGATGGTGCCTAACAGTGTGACTGTCTTGTGACACTAGCTGAGTCTCTTAAGTTGCATTTTGGGATGCCTGACATCATGCTGCACAGCTGATTTACAGAAAGTGAGACACAGAATTGGTCACCAATCTTCATCCATGCATGTCCAGGCCTTTCCAGATGTTCAGCTGTCCAGTCAGCAGTACCGCAGAGCTGCTATGATGTGAGAGCATATATCCAGCAATTTCAGGGAGCTGTGGAACACTTTTGTTTTGCCTGGGTAAAATTTTGATCAGAGAAAGACACATGTCCAGAAGAATCCAGGTATGCTCTAGCCCTATCGGTGAAGAATTAACATCTGATTTGAAGAAAAGTGATTAGCAGACATTAAATAAAGGTTGATGAGACTATTGAAACAATGAGAGTAAAACATAAATGAGTAACAGCTCATTTAATGAGAGTCATCTATCCTGTGCAAGAGTCGAGTGCCTGTGGAGAAAATAGAATGCCGTTGTGTTACTGATTGTGTCAAAACACATGCATAAAAAAACCATGTAAAGATGGCAGAGCTGTCTTCTGTTTTGGCACTTGCAGAGTGAATGTTTGGGATCAAACAGTAGAAAAATCCCTGCTACAGACTCCCTCTATAGTGGAGGGCATTTGCTGCCTCTGGTGGCACTGTGGTGAGATAGTGCTGAGGGAGATGGGCTGAAGGAGGTCAGTCACCCCATATTCATTCCCAGTGATGCTGCATGCAAGTTTGGGATAGTATGCTAAGCAAGCTGTCCCCCTTTGCCTATCATTCGCACAGTCACTGTATCTGCCTGTGGATATGTTTGTGTGTGTATAATGCTTTAATGTTAAAATAGGGACTGTCTGTTGGATCTTGCTCAATTGTGCATTGCTTTAGTTCTGGGAGAAAAATTCTTTTCTGACCCCAGATAGGGATCAGTTCAGCTTATGCTCCAAAGAATAGAGATTAATATCCCCTCAGACCTTTTAGCCTGGCTGCTGCAGGGTTTTTAACAAGCGGGCTTAAGACCCCATGTGTGGCAGCTATGCTGACATGAATGTCTGTAATGTCTCTTTGTGTCAATGATCCGTGAACTAAGGAATCTCCAAGGATACCTTGACATGCAGTGGAGCTGTTACGGTCTAGTGCAGGAAAGAAGCACGCAATGGTAGAATGAAAAGCTGGTGTCACAAGTAATGTGTAAGTTGTTTTAAATGTACTTGACAACAATTGTCCCTGGCTGTGTATTTACTTAAAAGATGTATCTATGGTGTAGTAGGAAAACCAAATATTTAAACAAAACCTCAAGTAACAAACAACAAAATGCACTATTTATGATTTCTGTTTCATTGGATGTTTCTGATGTTGTATGACCTCTATAATATAATGTAGAACATGTAATCAAAAATGAGTACATAACATGAAAAAGTCCCCATCTAGTTCTAGTTAGTTTTTGCTCCCCACCCCTGACACTGGAGAGTGGGATGTCTAGAAAACAATGCAGGAAGGAATTCCTTCCTAAAAATTATTTTCCCTGCATTTTGGATATTTTTTTTTAATTTGCTTTGGTTATTCTGAAGTAACATTACCATCACTGGTGTGTGTAAGAGGTTTGTACTTTATTTAAACCATTTTTAGCCATTAGTTTAAATAGATGTAATTTTTGCAGTACAGTCTCAGAGAACTGCCTAGGATTCCAGGGAAGCACTGATTTAGGACTGACGTCTACATTTGCTGTTTCAAACATGACGCAGTTACATGGGTGATGCTATATTCACCTTCAACTATATGACCTGCTTTGGTATCTAGGGTAGGTGGTATGTAAAAACTGAAGTGCCTGAATCCAAGAAGGATCCAGAGGCTTTTGTCAGCCTAGCTGTGGAGGTACTGACCACTCAGTAGGTACATAGGTGTACATCTACCAGCCTCCCTCTATACTCCAAGTTTCAGTGCCTGTTCTAGTTTATAAGCTCGCCAGTGTGACACACCAGGCATCAAACTCTTGCTTAAGCTTCAGCATCACCAGCATGAGTCTAGAAGCCCCAAACTCTTGGAAAAAATGGGAGAGCATGGTTTGGTTTGTTCCTGGAGTTTTAAGACCATGTAAATTTTTCTGCCTCCTGCTTCCCAGTTCCCTTGTCTAACCACTCTGCTGAAGTTGGCACATGTTTGCGTGGCTCCTGTACCTTGCCTCCTCCCCATGGATTGGCCCACAGCTTCCGTCAGACACAGAGACAAGGAGATTGTCTTCTCTGGGTGAGCAGGGGACTCTTCTGGAATTACGGGGACTTGGATATGATTGTCAGCCCTCTTAAGGCAAAAAGAAGTTAAACATGCCCATAGGGTGGAAACTAGCTGTAATAAAGAGACACAAGAGGTTGTAAAGTATGTGTACTGTTTAATGGAATTCTAGGAATTGAATGCAGCAGTTCTTTAGAAATTATTTACTCTCTCTTTTTCACTGCATGTGGGGAAAACCTCCACAGATTTGAGGATTGTTTTCCTTATGGTGACAGGCTGGTTGTGTAGCAGATCCTAACTGGATGTGTTCAAAGACAGGTTAATGGATTCTGCCCCAGGTGATGTTTTGTTCATTTATAAGTTGACTCATCAGATCTGAATGGGTTGTAATTTATATTCAGTTCCTATCTTTTTATGCATTTCTAGTGTAATGCAAGTGACATCACTTTTTTTCCTATTAGTTATCATCTTCTGTATTTAAAAATAAATGGTCTTAATTGCCTGAGAGCTAAAGCGGTCTAGTAATATGTCCTGCCTATGTCAGGATACATCAACATTGTGAAAACAAAATTAGGGTTGTCGCCCTTTCCACCTTAGGCTTTCTCCTGCCCAGAAGGTTTTAACAGCCAGTGGAAATGACATGTAAGCTGAAATGTGCAGCACAGCAGGAGGACAAGTTAAGTCCCAGTATGTCCTGCTGTGCTTGGTGAAGTGTCAGCCATGTTCTCTCCATCAAAGTCTTCAGGCACATGGGAGCTGTGTGACCTGTGGGTTTAAGTGAGCGTGGCAGGTTTCCATGGCTTAGTTGCAGGGAGCAGGAGTGACAAGGTGGTGGAGCAGACCTGATGTGCAGCTGCAGGCAGTGGTAAGGACCATCAGTTTGGCACCACTGGGAGGTGTGTTTGCTGTAGGCAGTGTTCAGAGAGGGCAGAATGAAAGTTGTGGAGATATCTATTTAAATTGTCAGAGGTTTGAATTTTACTAGGCACAAGAGAATACAAAGGCATAAGACACATCCTCCTTAATCCATCTTGATCTTGCTTTGTTTATAAAATCTACTAACAATTTTATAACCCACTAGGATGTAAAAGTTTGTTTCTCCCTGTACTGGCTTCTGTCTGCTACCACCTGTTTCTTCTGTGTGTACCCATGTACCACAGGCTGTCTTCAGCTGTGCAGCCTGAACTGTGTGCTGTGCCAGGCTATGTCTGGTTGTATCCTTCCTTCTCTGTTGTTTCTCCACCTCCTTGGTCTTGCCAAACCCTCAATGCAGCAAATGGACAACCCTCCCGGGCTGGCCTCCTCCCTCTTTGTCAATGCAACTCTGCATTGCATAGCTAGGAATTGCAATTTTTATTTTTGATTTCCAGAGGTTTATATCTGGGTAAATGTCAGGGAACCCACCATTCTGAGTCAGAGACCAAGGGAAAGGAACTGATGCTCTTTTAGTGCAGTCAGGACTAGAATTTGGGTAGCATGAGATTCAGATAAAAGGGCAGGCAGTGCTTCAATCTTGAACCTTAAATACAAACCTAGCTGTACAATACAGCTTACTTCTGAATGTGTGGGTTATTGCTTTTTTTTGCTTTACGTTGCTTTCTTGAATGGTTGCTGGAAAAAACTGGGCTATGGGTTTGCCTTAAATTCATGCTGCAATTTACTACTTGTATAAAAAAGTTAGTAGAATCTGTAAATCTTAAATTGTTTTGAGGACTATGGGAAGGTTGTACTTTGGGAATCACTGTTCTAAGGAATCTTAAATTTGGATTGCTAACTCTGCCATAAATCCCAAAGTGACATGTTAAATTTAATGAAAAAATTCAAGTCAGCATGTGGATGTTGGAGTACTTTGAAAGAATATATGAACAGAATGAGGCTCTCAGCTTTGTCTGTAGTAGAGCAGTCATTCAACCATATCATAATCTTATTAGGGTGAGGGCTCTTGAAAGTGCTAAGCACAGACTTCCCTGATGCTGGTTGGCACATTTAGGCACATATGTCATGCACTAGTATAAAAAGCAATTTAATGCCTTGTGTGATTTGTGATTCAAGGGTTGATGGCTGCTAGTATATTGTGGTGATCTACAAATTAAAGTTTGGTTTGTTGGGTTCAGAGTGGGCAAGGCATTTAATTTTCTTGCACTAATTTAACAGAATTGGGGCCAAAGGCAGCAAAGAAGTTGTGGTTTTGATCACTATAGAAGAGTTAGGATTCATGACCTGAAACCTTAGGCTAGTAAAGAGAAACTCCAGAGTTAAATGGATGTAGAAGAGTGGGACTGGATGAGAATGGGGGGCAGAAAGACACAATTCAGCTATGAGAGAAAAAAACAAAACTAAAGTGTCACTATCTGAATTATTCTACAGCACGTAAAATTAATTTTTCTTATTATGTTCTCTTTTAGATTTCTGAGTGAAGATGAATTTAGCAGAGATTTGTGATAATGCCAAAAAAGGAAGAGAATATGCACTCCTTGGGAATTATGACTCTTCTATGGTATATTACCAGGGTGTCATCCAGCAAATCCAGAGACATTGCCAGTCAATCAGAGATCCAGCAATTAAGGGCAAATGGCAACAGGTAGGGTGAAATAAGGTTGCTTTTATTCTATTACTTGATATTTGAAAACCCCACTATACTTTCCAAGCCTTTTACGATGTAGAGGACTTTTATGTCAGTGAAGTTTGCAACATTTCTTTTAAAATACTTTGTTTATATTTTTGGGAAAATAATTTTTGTAGCATTTTCCAAAGGAATTCTGTTGTTCTAATTGAATCAACGTTTTTGTTGTTTTTGTTTAGGATATCTGTGTGATTCCCAGTCTGTTTGTGTGTGCATACTGTCTGTGGCTGCACACTTTGGAAAAACTGAGGGCTTCCTTTTACCGTTTTATCATTTTGCCATCTAATGTCCACTAAACTAAGATGGGAGCGGGTGGGTTAACATCACTAGAATGGTTGTCTAAATAGCAGTTAACTAAAAGACTGCAGTCTGCAAATTTGGATCAGGTTTCTAAAACTCCAAGTAATACTCTTAGCCTGAGTCTTGCACATATCTATCTCCCTGCTAAACAGAGTACTGTTGAAGCCAAGGAAATAATCTGCAGGTGAAATGTAAGAACCACTATGCACCCCCATGTAGCACTTTCAGCATTTAAGTCTTCCTTATATTTTTGGTTCCATTTTTCATGGTACAAAATGTGTTTAAAAAAAACCCCCAAAAAGGCAGAAAACCATATAAAGGTGTTTTCCAGAATAAAGAATTCATGTTGCATAAATACTGTGTTTTGAAACAATAAACTGGCTTCTATAAAAGATAACATTTTGCAGTAGGTAACTGAAGAGATGATTTCAAGAAGAGCTTTTCTAAATTTCATAAGTTTAAATTATATCACTTAAAAACAGAAGCAAATTTTCCTTTTTACTGCAGTAGGTGATTTGGTTATGGTTTTGTGCTTGAAACATCTGACACTAACGAAGAGTATTTTGTGTACTGATAGGTACAACGTTGTTACCAATCACTTTGTAATAACAGTACTATTCATTAGTGTTTATCATAGAACTGTAGAAGTCTGTCTGTTTATGAAGAGCTTGTCTGCAAAGCATGTGCATGCACAAGCAACAGTGATAGTACCTCCCTTTCCTGGTAATGTAGTAAGCTGAATGTTGTATTGGAGATATTCACATTCAAGTACTTGTATTCGAGCTCTTCCCCACCCCAGGACATGCTGATACAAGGTGTTCATGCCCAGTGTGTGTCCTTAGTTCCTGCCAAACTTGTAGCAGGCGTAAAGGTAAAGCGTGAGGCCTTCCTCATTCTGCAGCTGCATCACTGCATTGTCTTCACATCTAGTATTTAGAGTTTTTCTGATCACATTGGTTCTTCCATTACACATTAAACAGCTCTTATCTTGTGAAGGACACTTCAAATCTTGTGCTATTGTGTGTTGTTTGAACTGCTGCAGAGAAGCCTGTGTACCATGGAATTCGTGCTGCACTTTGGAAACAAGCCTCAAGTACAAAGGGACCATTAACAAAGTTCCCAGGATTATTCTCTGGGGAAGGCAGCTGGCTCTCTAGCAGAGGATCTGAAGTTGGCACCTTAGAAATTATCCCTTTTAGGTAAAAGAAGAATGGCCCCTGACCATGTCCCATAAATGCTTTAGAGAACTGACCCCAGAAAGATCAGCAGCAGGTGGGGTAGTGTCTATCATGCTGTGCACTCATGTTAATTCTGAAACTTCCCAACACAGCAGTGGCAGATGAGCTTTGTCTGAATATTGCTTTGCCATTACTGGTGCCAGTCTTGGCTCAGGGACAAACACCAAAGAGTAAGAAGCGTGATGGGAAAAAAAAGAAAGGCTTCATCCCTCGGCTGTTTGCCTTCTCATTCATTTATAGGAACAAAATGATACAACCCTGAGAGCAAACGATGCAGCCCTGGAACCACTTCTCCATACCTGCACCTGAATGGTTTGGTGAGACCTATAGAGGTAGATCTCTTTTCTTAACCAATCTTCATAAATAATTGTACTTTCTCACTTCTTGAGACAGACTAAGAGGGAGTCTGATGATATGGATGTTAGCACTACTTTCCAGCTCCAGGAGCAGCTGCATCCAAACTGTCAGTCACATTCAGTAGCTGTCTTGACAGACAACCTGTTCTGAAAACAAATTAACCCAAATGCTGGATCATAAGAAACATTCATTCACACTAGTAAAATAATATCTAGATATTGGTTTTAGATCATTCTCATTAAAGAGAATTCCACACACATTTTGTAAATGTAGCACAATTCAGGTCTAACACACTTGTGCAGAAGCTAAAGGTTCCTATACCTATGTGCTACTTTTAAGTGGCTTGAGAAGCAAAGTGACTCTTAGGTCATAGTTAAGGGGATTAATGCAGTTGATTTTTTTACCTGAAATTGTCTCCTCTAGCATATGGAACTAGTCTGTTCTTTAAGTTCTTCAGTTTCTCCATCATCTGAGGAATCCAAAGAGCATAATACCACTTTTTGGAGGTGGAGTTTAGCAATCATGAACAGACACTGGGTGGGTAGGGCTTTTACTTCTGGGAGTGGTCCACAGCATGAATGTCCATGTAGATAAGTGCTTGAAGGAGACAATTGTTACTTAAACCAGTTCTTCTCTGGGATGTACTCTCTGTATACACATTCACAAACTGGAACCTTCTGAAGGATTCCTGGGACACTGACTGGCAGTATGAAGTGTGCCCTTCCTTTCTGTGTGTTTGTGTGCAGTACACTAACAGCGTGTTTGTCCCACTGCTACTTCTGAGGCAGTGAACTAAATTTTGGGTGTTTGTGTACATGTTCCCTCATAAAACAGAAATGTACATATGAGGAACATCTCAAAGAATAGTTCTAACCATGGCTCTGCAGCTGACCGACTCACACTTCGTACATGCACCTTCCTGTTTGGGTCTCTTCTCTACAGTGGGTGCTCCATCCTGAATAGGTACCTCAGGTCTGTTAATTTTTTCAGCTGTTTATTGAGCAATGCTGAAGCAGAGCTGAACCAGAAGTAGGTGGGATTTTGAGTAAGATTCCCAAACGCTCTTGGATCTACCTCCCTTTCCTTAGGTATCATTGTTTTCAAATTTCAACAGGTTGATCTGGACAGAATGATATTCTGTGCAAGTATTTGGTGGATTGTATTTCATATCACGAAGTCAGACAGCTTCAACTTTGCAAATGGGCACCTTGATGACAAGGATTCCTTTTGGATGGTTCTTATAGTTAGGATGAAGAGGAACATATTAACATCTGCTCCCCTGGGAACAACTGACTGGCTCAGTTACACTTGATGCAATATTGCTTCTGGGAATTCAAAATCTGTGCTGACCAGCGGGGAGGGATTTTGTTATTAGTCTGGCACAACCTGCAAAACTTCACCAGGGCAAAAGATGCATGCTGAAGGGTCCACCAAAGCAGAGATGTGACAGCATAAGAATTCCTCTGATCTCTTGGAAAATTCACTGCCACTGATAATCTGTTAACTAGCTTGTTTGGGGGATATCTTGAGACCCTTACTTGTTTTGCATCCAAGGAGTTCCCAGCTTGCTCTTGGGTGGACCGAGTGTAGCTCTATTCTTATTCTCACTCCTAGGCCTCCTGAGCATATTTGAAAAAGTTACTTTCTTGTGCTTTGAGATTTGGCTACCAGGTGGGCATATTCATCCCTGTAAATGCAGGCTGGTACTGGAAAGATTCAAAACCAGAAGCAACTCGTCCTTATCAACACTAAAAGGTAGGTTTACTCTCACGACTGCTTCTGTGAACTTTACTTGTGTTGACATTCTCCCTGTTTATTCTGAGAGAGTTTCTTGGCTGCTGCAGTCTTTTTACTAGACAGCTGGCTTGTAGGAAAGAGCTACTTCAGTGACAGTTCAGCAGCTGCAGAATGACAGCAGAGCGTGCCCCCGGGAGATAGTACTGGCTTGCGACAAGGCCAGCGGCTGTCGAGCAAAACCTGCTGTGTGTAATAACCATGTGCTCTGTGTTGCACAATAGCTGAGAGCACAGGAGATTCAGTCATTCTCCGAGCGCTCTGAGAAGCCAGCAAGGCACCCTTATTGACCGTGGTCACTGGTGCAGGTGATTAGGTCCACTGTCCACTTAAAGAATGATTTTTACTTTTTATTATTTTAATCACATTTCAGTCAATCTATGCTGATGTTGTTTTTGTTTCGTGTCTATTTTGTTAGCATTTAGTAGGTTATTTCATGATTAATTAAGGAATATTCTGTGGGTAACTTGTGAATAGCTGTGATTATAGGAGTTATACCTTTACTCCATGGGATCAGACTGCATTACAGGGCATCTGTTTTGGATATGGTTTAGGGAATTGTTATTTTCACTTTTTGAAAAATGGAGCTTGAAAACTAACACCAATTGCAGGAAGTAGTTTCAGGTTTGGGAAACACTTTTGTAGAAACTTAATTGGTTTTGTTTCAGCATAATAGAATAAAAAAAATCCCACACATTACTTGTATTTACCAAGGTACAAATACCCTTGCTCATAGCTATGGGAAATTGTGTAGAAGTTCAAGCTCTAGCATAGCAAATAAAAGCTGGTGATGTCAAAGATACAACAGTTGCCTGGTGGTGAAATACAGAAATTCTCCCTGAAATGGGTTTTGGAAGTACAACTAAGAAAGAGAGAACGCAACTCTTGGTCATTGTTTTTATACCTGTACATTAGGATGTGTTTTCTTCTTGGTTACTGTAAATCCTTGGGGCTGGAATGTCAAAACAAAGCTGTGGGGCCATCCCCTGAGCTGAAAGGCTTTTTGTTGGGCTTTCCAACATCACCCAGTGCCCACAATGCTGCTTCTGTGGCGGAGGTGATGTGGCTGGTAGGGGCAGCTGGTGTACCAGAGCATGGCTCTGTAGAGCAGACAGTTTCACATCTACCCAGCTAATATCCTACCATGCCCAGAGAGGCCAAACTCTTCTCCACCTCATCTTCCCTCAAGTCTGCACCAGCTTCTCTCCCTCCTCTGCCCCCTGCCATTTTTTTTCCCTGGGATTCATGTGATCATGGGATAGTGTGCAAGTGCAGCTTGCTAACCCAGCAGAAGTGTCCTGTATTTTATTTCTACCCTCCTAGGCCAACTTTTTGCCATTTTATCAAGCTGTTTTACTGTATTGAGATGCCAGAATTGAATCCAGAACAGCAGCAACAGAGTGCCGTTGGGGAGAAAAAGTGAAGTGAGTTCTTCCTATTTGGCAGTTGTGAGCTGCTAACTTGGCCCATGCTACGTCCTGAAACTGCTTAAACATAAATAACCTAAAAGCTTGCTTCAGGTTCCCTGCAACCTGAGCTGGAGCACTCTGAGGGATCTGGCACCTAAGGGTGTGTGTGATGGGGGACAAAGAGACTGGGTAAGTCCAGACGAGTGATTTTTCCTGTTTACAGCCTTCCTAGGTTGCTTCAGAGTAGCACTGATCATTCAAAGCTGCTGCTTTCTACTCTGTAACTACAGCACAGCCTTTCTTGGCTCATGTCTGCATTGTTTCTCAACTGCAAGAAAGTTGTTCTGCACCTGTTTTGTCTGACTCAGTTTCTTTAAGGCCTCTAGGAGGTTTTTGCTGCTTTTGCTTTCTGGTCCAGTCATTTGAGAACATTGAGGTTTCTTTGTTGGTTGATTTACCAGGTACTGACTAGGCAATAGGGTGTGCATTTCAGAGTTTGATCTTCTCAGGTCTGGCTAAGAGACAGATAGCAGATGTTAGTCAGTTTTCATCTTCCAAGGCATCAAAGAGTCACTTTCCCTCAGTTTTCGGATACCATCCTCCTTGCTGGTTCAGTGAGCTGAACGACAGCACTCCGACCATTGGTGCTAGAAAGTTGTTTTCCACCAAATTTTCTGCATGCATTGAAAGGCTGACAGAAGGACTCCTGTCAGTACTCCTGTAGCACTAGAGTAGTAAGGGGCGGTCTCTAGTGGAGCAGTGCCCTGGAGGATTTATGTTGTGTCATTCCTTTCTACCTCACAGCAGCTGTTTGGCTGGATTTATTTTTGGACAGGAGGGATGTGTGTTAGACAGTTTGAAGGAACTAAGTTAGTAATCAATCACATTTTTAACTCAGCTGGAAGCTCTTGCACTGGGGAATGCATTTTCTAATAGTGTGATGAGAAAGCAAAGAGAGCAAAGCAGGGTAGGAGCAATCCTGCCTGAGCTGGATGTCTTGTGTCTTTTAAAAGATAGAATTACTCTATGTGAAATGGGTAAGAAGGCTGCTTTGCCTGTGAAATGATTATGTTCTTCCTGTACCTAGGGCTCCTTTTGTACAGATGTATGTAGAGCTTTCGATAAAGTAAATGCAGTGTTGCAAGAACTTTGCAGGGCCTTAGGTGTTTAGCCTTGTCTTTGCCCCTCTCAATATTGGTATCTTGCTGATTGCTGTCATGTAGAATCTTTAAGTTGGAAGGAACTCATAAGGATCATCAAGTCCAATTCCTTGTTCCTCACAGGACTACCTAAAACTTAGCCATAGGACTAAGAGCATTGTGTAGACACTTCTTGAACTCTGCTGGACTTGGTTTCATGACAACTTTCCTAGGGAGCCTGTTGCAGTGAATGACCATCCTCTCAGTGAAGAACCTTTTCCTAATGTCCAGTCTGAACGTCCCTTGACACAATCTCATTCCATCTCCTCATGTTCTATCTCTGGTCCCCAGAGAGAGGAGATCAGCAGCTCCCTTGCTGCTGCTGCCCACCTTGAGGAGATTGTAGACTGTTTTGAGGTCACTCCTCAGCCTTCTCTTCTCCAAGCTGAACAAGCCAAGTGACCTCAGCTGCTCTTCGTAAGTCTTGCCCTTGAGACCTTTCACCATCTTAGTTGTTCTCCTTTGGATGCACTCTAATAGTCTGAAGTCTTTATACTGCAGCACCCAGAACAGCACACAGTATTCAAGGTGGGGTCACTCCAGTGCAGAGTAGAGGAGGACAATCACCTCCTTTGACTGGCTGGCGATGCTTTGCCTGATGGACTCCAGAACATGGCTGGCCCTCCTATCTGCCAGGGCACTGCCAACTCATTCAATTTGCCATCAACCCAAACCCCCCTATCTCTTTCCATGAGGCTGCTTTCCAGCCTCTTATCCCTCAGCTCGCACTGGTTGATCCAGGATTACCTTGTCCCATGTGGAGGATACTGCACTTGCAGGGGAACCTGAATGGTTGATAATTACCCAGCCCTCTAGTCTATCCAGATCCTTCTGTAAGGCCTCTCTAGCCTGGAAGGAGTCCACAGCTCCTCCTAGCTTAGTGTCACCAGCAAAGTTACTTAGTGTACATTCAATTTCTTTGTCCGGACCATTTATAAAAACACTGAAGAGATCTGACCCTAAGATTGAGCGCTGGAGAACCTCACTGGTGACTGGCCACCAGCCTGGTGTGACCCTACTAACTACAACCCTTTGAGCTCAACTTGTCAACCAGTTGCTCACCCAATGTATTATGGACTTGTCTAGGTGTGCTGGACATTTTGTCCAGGATAATGTGAGAATATTAAGAGCTTTGTTAAAATCACAAACCAACATATCTACTGGCTTTCCTTGGTCAACTAAGTGGCTGCTGGAGTTGTGAAAGCAGGAGAGGAGAGAGGCAGGCAGTCATCCCTCCACAAAGAACATGTGACAAAAATCCTGGTAAATTTTCTTTAGGAAGATCCATATAGAAAGACAGCTGAGAAATTCTAGAGTAAAAATCTGTGATTAGAAAGAATCAGTTCAAGAAGGATATATCATATGCCTTAAGTAGGTGATGGGAGCCTTTTTGCATTTCCACTGGTTATTTGATGTCAAAATGGGGAGACATTTTTCATTAATATTAATATTGGCATGTCTCTGTACTGAACCTCGAAATACATTCCCCATCCATGTTCTTTTATTGAGTATATGTAATAATTCCCTTTCCAATTGATGCAAATTAGGACTAAACCTCCAGCCTAGATAAAGCGTTTTAAACCAGAGAAGAATTTCTTTGTGCTGCTGAAATCTCCTAATCTGTCCTTTCATTGGGAAAATTCCTGGAAAATATTACGGAGCAGAACAATAAATTGCTGTGGGACGTACCTGGTAGCGTTTTAGGACTGTAGCTTACAAAGAGAGGTGATATGTGTTTGTTACTGAGTGCTGTTGATTTAATCATTTGGTCTTTTGTACACCTTACCTTACCGAACAGTAAGCACAGTAACAGTACACAGCACCAAACAGTAAGTCAGGTAGCACTTTTTGCCTTGAAGTTGTCCCACAAAAAGTGGGGGTCTGCTGCTGCTGTTTTGAATATGTAGAATGGGACAGGTGAGGAGAGATGCCGTTCTGAGAGGGGAGATGGGAGTGTAAGAGAAATGGGCAGAGGAGGTAAATTTCAGGCTGGAAGAGGTGTGCTTCTAAAAGTGTGCCGATTAGACAGAGCACACTGCATGTGCCAAACACAATTCATTTCCAAGGACACGGGGAGAAGGGAAGATCTCAGGCTACTGTCCACATCTTTTCTCCAGTACACACCATTAGGAAGAACAGCCATAAGCTGTGATGCTGTTTATATGAGTTTCCTGATTTGCCACTGTTATAACCTCAGCAGATAGGCTGGATTTGCAGACCTCTATTCTCCTGATCCTCGTGATTACCAAGAATCTACACAGCAGGGAGAGTCTGGATTTTCAGGCAACATTGTTGACATCTGTTGATACTGTCCTCAGTTGCCACCTTCTGTTTGCTACAAAGTGAAGTCTGGTCGCAGAATTCCCAGGCAGTATTTTTCCTAGCTCTTTTTCACATGGATGCATGACATGAGCACAGCTGGGTGTCTGGTGTCTTTCCTTGGCTTTCTTGTAAACTGACTTCAGATCCTGGCTTTGGATTCAGCCTTTCAGGGTACGCTAGCTTGGTAGCGTGCCTGGTGGCAGCCTGGAAATATCCTCATTATAGTGTTTCTTCTTCAGAACTTCGAGAGCCTTTGTGCCTTCCCAGTGATTGGAAATGTTCAGGATGTCTCTGAAGATCCACCTCTGAGCCTGTAACAGGCAAGATTCACATTGGCCTAAGGCAGTCCTTGCTGCAGAGTGCCAGTACTGATTTCCAGGTGTGCACAGCAATGCATAAATTCATTTTAGCTGTGCATCAACACTTCAGCAAAGAGGTGACATCTGGGTGTTATGACCCTTGAGTGGGGAAAAACTAAAGTAATTATGGAGGTTGATCTCCCAGGATAGAAGGCATCACTGAGTGATAGGTGGAAGATTGCTAAGATGCAATACAAGTGCACTGAGGTGAGTCGTAGCACATCCTAAGCTAATGCACTGAAATCTCGTGCTTCTGAGCAAGAATATACAGTGCAGTTTTGGGCTTCTGGTGTATACTAAAAACCAGTGACCTTAACATCCAAAACTTGAGCTTGTAACAAGACATATCACTTAAAACACAGCAGATTTCTATACAGATTTTACTTTTCCTAGGCTTCATGGAAGAAAACTGAAATGACCAAATATCAAGTAAATAATCTTGACATTATTTCAGTGCTTCTAATTCCCTGATTAATGCCAATAGAAACTTCCATAATAAAATTCAGCTGAATAATTCTGCAACATGATTTCTTTCTGAGACATTATTTCTTGTCATTTTTATTTTACTTACTTTACTTATCAAGGGCAGTCCCGTGGCATAATGGAAACCACTCTGGACTCTGAATCCCAAGGGCCCGAGTTCGAGTCTCAGTGGGACCGTCCTCTGGGCAGTTAAATGCCTCCCTGCCATCCGATCCCATCAGATCTTGGATGCTCAGCAGGGTCAGCCCCGGTTAGTACTGGGTTCTGTAGACAGTCCCGAGGATTTCACTGTCACTGTCCAAGCTCGCTCGGCTGTGGCAAATGGACCTTAGGACTTAAACGGTGGGGCCAGTTCTGCGCACTCTGTGCCTCACCTGAAAAAAAATAATCCACTTTGCAGGCTGGAAGGGCACACCCACATGGGGAGAGCCCTTCCCAAGATCTTTGTTCGCGAAGTCTGACCATACATACATATACATACTTTACTTATCATTTGAACTTATGCTATAGAGTGTTTAAGTTCCCATTTTCTGCTCTGATCTTTGCAATCTACCCAAGAATTGACTTGTGCTTTGACTGTATGGTGCCCCTCACAGAATTAATTTTGTAATATTATATTTTAGTGGTTTATAACTAGGGCCTTGGAGACTGTAATAAGACAAGATATTTTATGCCAAAATAGTAGCAAATATATTATAGATTTGCCAACAGCACCCTTATTAGTTTAAAAATGTGTGCATACATGTCAACATGCAAACATAAATCTAATCAGCATGTCTTATGGAAGAGTGATCGCTGCATTTGCAATCATGTCTGGTTGTGATAGCAGGAAAATGAACTCAACAGAGATTCAATTGTTTATGCTGTTGTTAAAGATCTACTGTCAGCCCGATAGGTCCGAGGTTTGTGAGTAGAAAGGCTTGGGAGTCCCTGCCTTTGAGGGTAGCATATGTTTTTGAGGTACTTTCTATGTTTGTTTGCTTCTTTTTGAAGTTTGAATTATAAAAAAATTTCAATGTATGTATTTCTCAAGGTCCGACAAGAGTTAGTTGAAGAATATGAACAAGTTAAAAGCATTGTCAGCACTTTAGAGAGTTTTAAAATGGACAGACCTCCAGACATCTCTGTATCCTGTCAAGACGAGCCTTTCAGGGATCCAGCTGTTTGGCCACCTCCTGTTCCAGCTGAACACAGGTAATGAGAGGCTCAAGCAGAGTGGGTGGAATAAAGTTGGGTCACCATAATTTTATGTTCTTTTTTAAATGCTTTTGTAATATGAAAATCACATTTAATTTACCCTTTAGTAATTTGTAATAAAGAATAAATCTAATTCATTGGGGAAAAGGTATTTAAAGTACAGTCAGATTTATTGCTGACATTCTAAAGCGAATCACTCCTTTATTCTGGTAGGAGGGACTAAGTGTCTGGAACTAGAGTCTGCTACAGATATAAGTGGGCTTTAGGTGACAGTTCTCATGTACAGGGAGAAAACTTTTCTATTTCAGTTTATTTAAGCAGATGAATTAATTGGTGGCTGAAGAGTCTATAAGGAGCTGGAACTGAAGGATTTTGAAGGACATAGTGGTTAGAAATCACTCCTTAGCTACAGGTAATATGACCTGTGTTTAATCCATTGGTTAGTTTAATTGCTAAACATGTTCAATTATACATGGTATTTCTCTTCTGTAATCATATTTAAGGCAACTTCAGTTAGCTAATAGATTTCTTAAAATAGATGCTTGTGCATTTTCTAAAATCCCTATTTTCACCCTAATAGAGCTTGACAAAGGTTAGTGGAAACAACAGATCCAGTTTACAGACAAAATAACCTTTTTCATGCCAACATTTCTCTAACATAAGAGCAAAGAATTTTAATGTGTACATACTCACTTAAGCAAAGGAGTAAAGTAAAATGAGAGATCTTAATTAATGGAAAGAAATGCCAAGTTTATTTATAACTTTCTGTGCTTTATGATTATCAAACAGATTTTTGCTTTTCAAAACCCCTAAGAATGTAAGTGTAAAATAATATTAATGCTGATTACTTTTCTTAGTGGTAGAAATGACTATCAGAATTTTTGTGGTAATGTTATATAAGGTCAAGATGTATTTATTTATTCTTGTATCTTTCTTAGAGGTAGAGGTCCAATAATTCATCTGCTTTTTTTAAGCTGAAATTTAAATCTTGAGCAAATAGGGAACGAAAATTAACCACTGTTCTATGCTGTTAAGTTTGAAGAAAATGCATGCAAAGCAAAATGTTGCAGTTGTATCCATCAGTGCATTTAAGAATGTACTATTTTTAAGCCATATTCCAGGAAAATGTTTTTTGAGTTAACAAATTTTGAGTTTCTCAAAACAAGATTTAATAGTCGACACTTACAAAATTTGGGTGACATTCCTGGCCATTTATTTTAGTTATGTATTTCAAATCCAATCCCTAGAGCAAAATGACTGGGACACCTCATCTTAATACCAAATTCTTTCTCCTTGTGCTGCTGCTGAGTTCTCTTTGACATTGTCGGTGATGTACACAAATATAGGTGGTTGCAGTTTGGCTCTGTTTGCTTTTGCTTTCGAGGCAATTTTTATGTTTTGACATTTTCACAGAGGGGAATGAAGTCAGAGGTAGGAGGATTGTTTTAAAATCCTCACTCCTTTGTTTTGGGGCCTGTCAATGCTGTTAGACAACCTTCTTCTTTTTTTTTTTCCTTTTACCAGGAAAGTCATCTGGTTGTGTAGAACTTGGGAATGTGAATGTAGCCTAATATAGTCTCTGGTTTGGAGTCAGAGGAAACTACAATTTCACGACTTCTACTAAATTGTTTCCTCTTTTGTTACATGGGTGTTGGTTTGTTGTAAGATTGGTTAGGATTACTGATCTAATAGTGTTGTTCATTTTTCCTTTTATATTATTTTCTTACTTTGGGTGTCAGACAGAACCAGAAATATGTTGCTGGATTTTCAGATATAGGCAGATGAGACCTAGGGGCCTGGCAGCTTTAGTAATGAGGCCCAAGGGAATTAATGAAATACTAGAATTTTGCCTTGTTAATGTTGCTCTTTTTTTTTTTTTTTTTTTTTGCTGTTTTTAGCATGTTTTTGTTGTGCTTGCTTGTTAGGGCTCCACCTCAGATAAAACGTCCCAACCGAGAAGGAAAATCTTTGAGGAAGGACTCCCCAGGACTGCAGCCCCGTGGGCCTGCGGGCAGAGCACACGCGGTATCCAAGGCTGAGAAGTCTACAGGCAGCCGGGAAAGGGAATCCAGAGCCAGAGGAAGAGATGACAAGGTAAGAATGGGAAAGAGCTTGGCAGGGAAGCGCTATGATGCAGCAGGTGGCAAAGGGAAGCACTCTTACTTTTAGTCATTTAATACAGGTAATAACAAAGAGCCACAATTAGCCCGTGTAGGAAAACTTAGTGCTTTCCTTTTTCTCCGTGATCAAAGCATGTATCATGGGGATATTTATTAATAATGACACAACATTAAGAAAAGTTCTGTCATATTTGCTTTGTCTTAGTGTGAGATATTTTTATGGGGGGGAAGCATAGTGTCTTGTTGCTGGGGGTTTCCTTACCTCTGAGTTTGAACATGGACTTGACTCTAACCTGCAAGTGTCAATCAGGCATAAAGTCCCTTCTCCTCCTTTTCCCCCACTTTTTTTTTTTCCCCCATAAAGGAGTCCAATTCAGGTCTTTTATAAAGATATTCATGAAAATAATTGCAAAAGTGAGGCCAGTGCCCATGTCTAGACTTTCAGCATTATAAATGGAGTTCCACAGTAGCACTGCCTCTGCCATATCATAATAAAATTTAGGTGTGCCTAGAAGTTCAAGACAGTCCTATAAGTGCATTGATGCTAGCCAAATCTGTGCCACATTAATTGAAGTTATATATTTGAAAAGGATATGAAGGAGATGTATTAAAAGCAAACTCTTAGCAGTGTTCATTTTCTTTGGTTTATGAAAAGGATTTTGTATTTATTACAGTGTTTAGGAAGAAGCTTCTTGGAACAGCTTTGTTTTAAAATAAAAATAATTAATTAAATTAGAGTAAGTTCATGATTCTTTCTTCTGAAGACCCATGCAAAAGAAGCAGTGCTGAAGTGAAATAAAAGGAGAAACAGTGATTCACTATGAAGTTGTGATGTCAGAGACAGGACTGTTTTGTGGCTGGAAAAAATGTGCAAGTCACTGTTTTTGAAGCATTTGTGTTTTTAAATTTAACTGTGGATTCAGTGCCAGGAACCCAAGGACTCTGTGGAATAAGTTAAACAAGCTGAGAGTGTACTGAAATAGCTGACAGACAAAGATACAAGACAGGCCTTCCTATGGTGGCATACAGTATTGTTATGGGTCGGATGAATAAGAAAATATTTAGGCCAGTTTTCTTCCACATTAGTTTGGTTGGTCTCTTTGCAACCTTTCTACTACAGGTTATTTCTTGACAGTGCAGGAAGAACTCAAAGATAGGCTTTTTCCATTATGTTTTCTGATACACAGGTAAAGTATTAAGTAATCCCAGCCCTTATTACCATTAGTAAAGGAGGGCCAGGCCCATTTTCAGCATTGCCTCTGAGTGACCGTACAGATCAAGCATTTTTGAAATCTCTCTAGCCCAGATCAGTAAGATTTAAACAAGTGTGCATGCTGCAAGCTATAAAAAACTCGTGAAGATCTGTGAAATTATTTAAAGTTTTGCCAGCTATATGGGAAATTGGAGTCACGGTGTGTGACAGGTTCACCAGATGTGCTTGTGTAAGGCAGCCTTCAAAGTCTTAGCTCTAATGAGGGTGAACTCTGCTCTCCAGGCTTTCCGGTGATGAGCATTACAGGGCTTTACTATAAGGAGCCTACAACATGACTTGTATAATACTTGTCTCTGGGAATAATATGATTAGCAACACTACTGCTGTGAGGTGGAGGAAGAATCATAAAGGTGTTCCCTTTTATATGATACATTTTAAACACCGCACTTATATGAATAAATTGGTCACTAGGTGGCAGAAGTAAAATATGTCTACACAAGAAATTCCAATACATGTGCTCTTGTATTCCCCTTTGTCTAGCTACTTGGTGGTTATTCTACTTCCTTTGTCTGAAGTATGTAAGTGAAATCACGCCAGGTTACAAATTCTTATGTGTTATATAATGATTCTTGTAAGGGATCCATGATTTGCCTTTGAAGAAGTTTTTGAATGAAAGAGCAACTAGCCAGGTGTGGGAAGTGAAAGAAGTTAATGCAGCTTTCTATATTTTACACATAGGCATGAAAATAAGTTTAACTTTCCTTCAGTTTTATCCTTTCTTAGTTTACAAGCATTTGTTCTTCGGTTTCTGAATTTAAAGCGTGAAGAAGCTTACCTCTGTAACTTAGTATCAAAGAGATTTGGTAACTCTTCATGTTCAGGTAAAAATAATAGGGAAAAACTGAAGCTTCAAATGAAGTAACCAGGTATCTTGTCTCATACTAAACGCTTCAGCTCTGTAGTTTTTGGGTTTGAGTGCTTGGCTAGGACTACTTAGAACATGTAATGAGCTATCTATTTCCTAATATGTTGGCTGTGGTGTAATAGGCTATATGCTGCCCTGCCTATAAAATGACAATGTAATGCTTTTTTTTTCCCCCCAAGGTAAATATAGGTATAGTATGTACGTTTTAAAAGTGTTTTGCCTCACTTGAGGCAAATGCCTTCTTTCACTATATCTCCTCCTCAGACCATAACATCTTTTTATTCTGACAGTAGCCACCTTGGGATAAGGAATTTTAATGTGACAATGCCAGTAAAATGAGCTTTTGTAGTGCTGTAGAAAATAATGTTGAACTACAACTTACCAGATGGTGTCTATCCATTAAACCCTTATATTTACTTGTTCTTTTTTCTTAAACACTGCTTTCAAGTGCTTCTTCCTTCTTAGTTCCACTGGAAATTATTAGGCTTATTCTCAGGGTACCTTCTGCTGGAGCATTACCAAGAGTTTTAACTTCTGTTTACTTCAACTTAAAGAGACAGCATGAATGCTACCAGTATGTCTTTTAGAAATTGCATAATGACATATCTAAGCACTAGAATACTTTTTCAGGAATAGTCTTTAGATTATTTTAGATTGTCAGTGAATAAGAACAGTAAATATTGTGAAGGATATGAAATAGTCAAAGGGCTGTGCTGCCATATCAATGAAGTGAATAGTAAAATCAAAGAAGTTAGGAATTAAAAAATTACATTTTTTTTGCTTGATTATTCTCACTTGCATCACCAGATGTGAGATGAGGTAGTTGCATTTATGTGAAAGCATAGACCTCCATGCATGGGGACTGGAAGGCTGCATAATCTCCATCTGAAAACACTGAAAGAACTGGTAGGTGAAATTGCAGATTTACAGTAAAATTTACTTGGTCTGCTGTTGTCTCACGTGAATGGTGAGTTGTGTTGACAGTGCCTGTATTGAGAAGGGGAAAGGAAAAGTGATCCAGGCAACTGGAGTTGTTAATTTTATCTAAACAGTGTACTAAGTTTTACAACATTTGCAGAAGAGGCAAATGAGGCTGTTGCTCAGGAAGAATTGGGTGACTGTGCTGGAGTCATGGAAATGGGATAATGTTCAGTGGTGCAGAGAAGCAGGCTGTGTACTTGGAGACTATAACAAGAATTTCTGCTGGGAGCTCAGCAATAGAGAAGAAAGATTTGGATGTATCAGCAGAAATTGGATCAGGCTGAAATTCCATTTGGCACATCATCTTTTCCTGGTGGTGATGGGAAGGGCGACTGCCAGAGCAAGGAACAGCCATGTGCCACCTTTGGCTTTGGCAGCAAGTGATGGAGAGTGCATGTGGCAGTTGTTGTTCGGCATGTGTGTGTAGTGGGAAGAACCTGCAGGAAAGCAAGATGTCTTCAGGGCCCAGTTCTGGTAATTTTAAATAACCTCAGGGTTTTCCTGTATGATTGATCTGTCCGGGGTTGACTGTAAGGGGGGCAGTATGGTATCACTATGGATATGAAATCCTAGGCCCAGTCTGTTGAGGTGTTACCAACAGAGAGGAGAGATACCCGTTCCATTATAGGAGGCTCTGGTTAGACAACAGGTGGAGTATTTTGTGTACAACCATGCTCAAGAAAGATGTGTTAACACTAGAAGGGAGAGGAAAAAAAAGGGGTTGCCAAAGTGAACAGGCAATTGTGTTCAGCTTGTGTTCCAAAAGGAGACTTATTTGGTTTGGTCAGTGAAGAGAAAGCACACACATGATGCAAGTGTGTCAGGATGGTAGACACAAGGAGAGAACTGCTGAAACTAACGCACAAACTTAGTAAAAGAGTAGAAATAACATCAATTTTGGAAATAAGATTTTTGTTCCAGGGGATTAGTGCAGGTCTGACAGCTCTTCCTGATGGAAAGCCCAGCAAATTTCCAAATGTGTTTCAAACAGAACTGGTTGCCTAAGATTAGGTGATGGGATTGCCAAAGGGGACTGGGTGGAAGCAGTCTTTTGCAGTCCTGGATACCTGTCTGTTGGCATACCTTCTTAGAGAGAAGCCATCACAGCAACTTTATTTAAAGCTGTTTTGGGAAAGTAATACTGGAGGAAGAGATGAGGCTATGACTGAAAAAATTGTGCTTACACCTGCTGCCTGGATTCAGGTGACATTTTTAAAAAAATCATTATTTCTACTCTGTGCTCACTTGCCTGCTGACTGAGGTTGCAGGTTGGACCAATTTGGGACCAGCATTAATAATCTTATTATATGTGAAAACTGCAATGACTTTAAATCTTAGTTTAATTCCAGAACTGGGAGGGGCAGGGGGGAGAGGGAAGGAAGTATTCAGTGTCACTACAATGACAACCGAGGAGATGCTGAGAGCACTTCTCCCCACTGGCTGCCCTTCTCCTGCGCTCTGCCAGCAAGGGCAGAAAAACAGTGGCCCTGGGAAAGGGCAGTGGGGTGCGGAATGGGAGGGCTGGGATGGGGATGGGGGCCGTGGGTTAGTTACATTTGGATTCCATTTTACCTCTCTTCAAATCTTGCAAACTCTACAGGGCTGGTTTCTCCATTTCCTTTATACACCCAACCATTACATTTTTTTACACCAGCTTTTTGTTAAAGCACAACTTTCAGCTTCAGTTTCATTGTAAAAAGCTGATCTAGGACTACTAAACAACACAAGAGTTCACTTGGAAGCAAGAAACAAAAGTAGTGGGAAAATACACTGTCATGCACAGAGACAGTGGGCAAACAGCAACTGGGAGGGGTGCAATCACTACCTTTTTATTTTTCCACTTCGAGGTTGTTTGTGTGTCTCCAGCTGCCTCTCAGCCCTCCTTTGCCTAGGATGCTTTTGCCCAGCCAGCTGGGATTCTTTAACTTGCTGCTGATAGTGTTTAGAAGCTGAGTTAAGAGTCCTAAAGTAGCTCCCTACTCAGTTCCCTTCGTTAAAACAGCGCAGCTGCTCTTCAGGCATCCCAAATGCTGCTGTTGCACTGCGAGGGGAGAGCAATTTCCTTCTGAACTGAGAGAGGAGGAGTGTGAGCCCTGATACTTCAAAGGGAAATTGTTACTTCACCCCCATAAGCATAATGGTGCTGTGGAAATGTTAACCAGAAACTCTGGGCCGTTTGGGGCGGAGGCGGAATGTGGCTTGGTCACTGAATGAACATTGCCATGCTGCAGAAGTGACTGTGTAGTCTAAGAAGTCTGGATGACCTGGGAGCTTTTTAGGGCTTTTGGTGCAGCCCTTAAATAAATACGACCTTTTGAAAGCATTTTAACTGTTTATGGAGTTGGCCTGTAATTAAGAGGCGAGATATAGATAATTTGTAGCTGAGGAAAGGACATATTGCTGAGCAGGAAGACTTTACTGAAAAGAGGGCAGAGAATCTCTGTTTTCCTCCATCAAAGACAATGGGTGTAAAAGTTTCCATGTTCCTTTTCAGTGATGATGAGCAATGATGGTGTCAGTTGTTTTACCTCTGGCAGGTAGTGTGGCAAGTGCAGCATCTTCAAAATATGCTTTGGATGCTCTGGTCTTCAGCTAGAAGTTAATGTAGCATTAAGTCGTGAAACAGCCACCTTTGTGAGGCTATTCCTGCATTCATGCCGTCAGCTGACCAAGAAGTGTGTCAGTTGTCTAAAGAGTTAAGAGAGTCTGCTTTGTGCTTTAAAACCAACCAACCTACCCACCATGAAACGTAATGAGCTCTGATGGGGTTTTGTCACTGTGAGCTGCAGCTATGGAAGAAACATGATGCTGTTGTGGTGGAAGCAACCACAGGTGTTTGGGTACTCTTTGTAGAGCATAGGTTATGAACACATTGGTTTTGGAAGCCATAGTGGTGCTGAGATAGCTGTGTTCACAGAATCGCAGAATGGGGCAGCTTAGATGGGACCACATTAGGTCGTCTGGTCCAACCTCCCTGCTCAAGCAGGGTTTTCCTAGAGCACAACATCCTAGTGCTAAAGCTTTGATGTTTTCCTGTGGCTTCTACAGAAGCGAACTAGACAGTCTTGTTTACCTATTGCTAGTAAAGGTATATGTAAAGACTAATGTCCTTAAGAGCCTGTATGACTTTCACTTCTAGGGAAAGAAAATGCCCCAGGAATTTGGTGAAGCAGAAATTCCAAAATTTGATGGAGCAGGATATGACAAAGACCTGATCGAAGCTCTTGAAAGAGACATTGTATCAAGGAATCCAAGCATTCATTGGTATGAAGATTTTCTCAATTCAAGTGGGTTTGCTGGTGTGGAAAAGGAAAGGAATTACCAATCCTCTAACTCTTAAACAGGGAGACAACATAGTCTTCTACAGATAGGCAAAACAAGGTCTCTTGCTTAAACAGTTTATTAATTTAATTACAGTTAAGCTTTTGTTGCTAATTGATATTATGTGCAGTGCGTCCATTACTGACACTGTTGAAATGAACATACGCTCTAGAGGTCTTTAAAGATACTACTTTGGTGTTCACATTGTCCAAAATAATTTTTAATTAAGCAGCTCTGGGTAACTTGAGTTGAAAAAGACTTTTTCCCTGTCTTCCAAAAGTGGATTCAATTTTAGGTCACAGTATTATACGAGTGCTCTCATGAGGCATATACTTGCATGCTAAAAGAGATAGTGGTACTAAGTGAAAAGCTTTTCTATTTTTCTTGTGTAAAAATAGAATAAATATTGTTGCACAGGAATCTTTTACAAGCTTCTTTGCCTTGCACAGGGATGACATCGCAGATTTGGAAGAAGCCAAGAAATTATTAAGAGAAGCTGTTGTTCTTCCAATGTGGATGCCTGATTTTTTCAAAGGGATCAGAAGACCTTGGAAGGTGGGAATTTATTTGGTGTTTTAGTAAATGGCAAGCTGTAGCTATGTGTGTCTGCTGCTGTAACCTGTGGATGCCTGTAAGAGAAGACTAAAAAGGTAAATGGGAAAGATTAAGAATTTGTTCATTAAATTATCTCATAACAATTCATGTGAAATGCACTGAAAGGAACACCTGGAAGTCTATGTGACCTTTACAGTAAACAATATTTTTTTCTGTATTTACTCAGTTATAGCTTGTTGATATTATAATACTTCCTATGTGTCAATCTGTACATGTGAGTGTGTAGGGTATATTGACTGAAGCAGGAATGCTTAATACATCTCTGTGTAGGATTATGGTGTCTTATGACTACCCAGAAGAACTCAGTCCTTGGACTGTTATGTTCCTAATGTGCCAAGTATCTCTTGCTCAGACTGCAGACTGCAGGCTGGATGGTTCCAGGAAGCAAAGAGAGAGGGGTCTGATTTGATGATTTAGCTTTGCAGTTGCATTTGCACCTGGACATAGTTGCTGCTGGAGTGAGAGAAATTCAGACTAGGAGAATGAGTTACAAGTGGGGCAACAGGAAAGAGATGGGACTGAGCTGGCCTAGCCCCCAATCTGGGCTAAAAAGAAGGATGAGGGAGGAAGCTGCTGAGCATTTCTGTAAACAACAAACAACATTATCTTGCTTCTGATGTGGGATGGATTGACACTTGTTTGGGGAATAACTAGTCCTTTTTGGATACTGAGAAGGATTACTGGGGAAAAGAGACTGTTGCAAATGATTATTCAGAGTCTGCAGGGCAGTGGCATATATAGGGAATGCTGTGTGTGTAAGTAGTTTCTGTGGTTTAGTACACTGGTTCAGCAGCATATGCCAATCTTGCTTTACTAACACTTGCCCTGTCTTTTCCTGGTTTGTCCTTGTGCTTCCCTGCCTTATGATTGGATCAGACTCAGCAAGAGCTGGGAGATTGCTGCTTGAGGGCTGTTCATGGAGGTTTCAGTGAGTTGCAGGGAGGCAGCCCAAATGTAGAGTCGGTGCAAACTTGGCCCAGGCTATAGGGCCTTTGGAGTTTAGAGTGCTTGTAGTCAGTACCAGTGGCCTTGAGGTTAAGCTTAAGGTTAACTGAGCTGTCATCTTGGACAGAGCCTAGATATCATGGGTTACATGTATAGGGTGAGATTTTAGTGTATTTTGAACAGCTGAATCTCTCTCTTTTCTTCTTGGCTTAGAGAAAGTTGATCCATACCCTTATTATAGACTATGGGTTCCCTGTCTGTCCAGTCTTCAAAAGTCTTTTAAGGGAGTAAAGAGCTGCTATGCTTTTTTTTCACCTGTTAGCATGCTTAGGGGATGTAGTGGCCATCTGTCTTTAAGGCAGGTATCTCAGCAGACTGCAGGAAATGTGAAAAGTGCCACTGGCCTTGTCTCCAAGTGTTGTGGCAGTGGATAAAGGAACAATAGCCTGGTCTTTTAAAGAGTTACAGTCTCCATCTCTTTGTGTGAGATTATCTTTTCCTACTGAGCAGTGTCACCTCTGAAAATCAGATGGTTGTAGACATGGAAAAAAAAAATCTAAGATTATTTCCTCTCTTCAGTCT
Organism: Acropternis orthonyx; assembly: GCA_035583155.1. Classification (NCBI taxonomy): domain Eukaryota; kingdom Metazoa; phylum Chordata; class Aves; order Passeriformes; family Rhinocryptidae; genus Acropternis; species Acropternis orthonyx. The sequence goes on along the minus strand of JAWWEU010000001.1, from coordinate 48,703,781 downwards.
GAAATGCAAATTGATTTCTGACAAGTCCATGAAGAGTCTTCATTGTTAGCCTTTTCCCTGGTGACTTGTGAAGCTGTAACTCTCATGAATTTATTTTTCACACAGAACAGAATGCATTTTCCCTACTGTTGACCTCTGACTGTGCTATAAGGATGAGAAGTATTGAAGGGAAGGCTGTTCCTTGCAGTAATCAGTGTAGCAGCAGGCATTTGTTGAGCCTAGGAATTCAGGATAATAATTCAGAGGAAAAAGGCAGCCAAAGCTGGTTTTGGATGTTCAGACTCTCCTGAGAACAATTCCCAAGACAGCCCTCACAGTTTGTGCCTGTATTCAGAGGATGGTGCCTTGTCTGAGAGAGCCAGCTGTTTCCCTGAGTCAACACAGGTGCTGTGTAGTTGCAGCCATGGGTTTCTGAGTGTCCACGGGTTTGCTCTTTCTTTTTCTTTGAACTGTTTTGTGCCAAGAAAGCCTGGTTGCTCGCTGTGCTTCCCACTGCTCTGCTAGTGATTGTTACAACAACAAGAAGTAACCCTGCAGTGATTTCATCAAAACACTTACTCCCTGCGGTGCCTTTCAGCTTCTTATTGGAATACTTTGGATTAACAGAGCCTTAGAGGAAGAATAAAGAAGTCTTTGTGTTTGTCAAGGATTTTAAATAGTGAGTAAGTGGCAGCCTCCTAGTTTGCAGAAAGAGCAACTTGATCCTATGTGTTTCTGTTTTTCAACCACGCACGTCTTGTTTTGCTGAAAACTGGGAGTTCTTTATTTCTTTTTTTTTTTTTTTTTTTTTTTTTTTTTTTTTTTTTTTTCCAAATAGATATTTCTATTGTCTCTATCCCCAGAGAACTTGGTTTTCCCCTGGCTTTGCACCTGGTGTGGCTGCTGTGCATCTGTGCTATGCACGTATACAATGCCACCAGTATCACGTGCAAGGTATTGCTCCCGGTAATACTTACGCAGGAGGGGCAAAGCGATGGGCTTCAACTTTGGCACGTGTAACTGAAGCCAGAATTTGACCTTCCATAATAAGGGAGGATCGAACCAATATCCAAAAAATGCTGTTAATCCTTTGTACACCAGCTCCTGCAGTAAACACAGTTTGCTGAACACATGGATCGAGTGTGATTTGAATTGAGGTGAAGCTTGTTTTAAGATGTTAAAACACATTTGAAACTCAGAGAGAACAGTAGGTCATCTCTGACCTGCATATCACAGGCTGAGTAATTTTCAGCCAGTCACTAAAGGGTTGTATTTGCAATATTATTATAATATCAGCATAACTGTGCAGCATCTCAAATCTGAGTGTCTGAATGTTCACAGAGAGAAGAATCCATTTACTTTTTATGCTTGCTGCTCTGGAGCTTAGGAAACCTTGGGCAGCCTGAGGAATGACATTGGATTGTTAGCTGTATAGATGGCATGTGAACATGCCTAACTTAATTTACCGATGAATGTATGTTGAGCTTGCATTAGCTAAGTGTTAAATGGCAATAAAGGTATTAAGAGTTAATGGAAAATGGAGTACAGAGAGCCTATTGCTTTTGAATAGTACATTTTTGAATAATCGCATTCCCGGTTGATTTGTTTTTATAGATCTCTTCTGTGTTATTCTTTGTGCTTTTTGAAGTAAATTTTTGTAAGGAACAGATGAAATCTAATTTGCTATATGGCTTGCATTTAACAGATATTTTATTGCTGTGGCATTTTATGTAAGCTATTAATTGCAAAGCACATTATGATGTGCAATTCTAACTCTAGCTAATTTGATTACCCTTGCAATACAGTACAATTTTAGTAAACTCTTGTTAGCATGTAATAAGATCTTGCAGTTCAGAAGAAAAAAAAACAAACAAGCATCTTGAGCACATTTTCTCTGATTTACTTAAAATCACAGGGCCCTATTCTAATGCTGTGCAGACATGGAACAGTGTGTTGTCCTTCCCCAGCATGGCTGCTGAAAGGATTGGAAAGGCTACCTATAAAGATGTCTGTATTTAGAAATATTATCAAGAGTGATTAACCCATCTCAGTGCTACAATCTTAACATGGGTTTTGAGAGCAGTGTGTGTCTAGCCAGAAACCATCTTGTGTAATGAGGGATAAATGTGCTGAGCTGCAGAGATGTGTGCTCCTTTCTCTTTCAGAGACCACAGATGGGGTGACAGTCTGATGACACAGATACTAACCTGGGACTTAACAACTGGAGTTCAGTTTTCTAGTTTAAAGCTTTCTGAATAATCACTGAAGTTCATGTTAGGGTTTTGTGGGACTGAATGGTAGGCCACATGAGCCACAGTTGTTTATCTGTAAAATAGGAATAGCATGCCATCCAGTCATCCAACAGCATGATGAAGATGGTGTTTCATCCAGGAATTGCTAAGATGTGGTAGTATGGCCATAGGAGTACTGAGATGGGGAGATTAAACAAGATAGCAGTAAATGATCTCGTGCATACTTAAATGTAAAAATCGACCAGATTAATACATACATAGTGTCAGGATTTTTTGGAAAAATGTTTTTTTCTGCAGAAAAATATTCAACTGAGGGAACACAACTTACTGCAAAAATATTTTGGTTTCTGTGATATTTTCTTTGTGAAGGGGCCTTTGTTCCCAAAGGAGAATTTACTGTCTTCGTCTACCTGTGCAGCCCCTCATGAGCTGGGAAAGGCCTCAGTTCAAGTCCAGGGTCTGTCTGATTGAGAGCAAGGCTTTAAATCTCTTGTCTGCTTCCTAGGTGTTAGGTATAGCAACAGTTGCTGACTTCTGTGGTTCTGACTCCAGTGGAGCAGTAAGAAGAAATGACAGAACATTTCCACACTGTTCTTGAAATCAGGATTCTTGTCTTTTGTCTTCCACTGATGATGATTATACTATTAAACAATTCAAATTCAGATCTTGGCTCATATTGAGATGTAGCGTAGTGTACCAACAGCAAAGTTTTTTTATTTGTTGTTCATTACCTTTGTTGTAACTTTTCAGGGTGTGCTGATGGTTGGTCCTCCTGGCACTGGCAAAACAATGCTAGCAAAAGCTGTTGCTACAGAATGTGGAACAACATTCTTCAATGTGTCTTCCTCTACACTGACGTCTAAATACAGAGGCGAGTCTGAGAAGCTGGTCCGCCTCTTGTTTGAAATGGTATGTCCTCGATGATGTGATCAGGGGATCACTAAGGTGAGAAAGGACATCAGTCTTGGTTTCCTGCCCTTCCAGTAGCATGTTGGAAGCATGGAGTTAATTGAACTGTCACCCCCTCAACCAATTAAAAAATATAATCTCCGTGTTTCCACATATGGTATGTTGTTGAGGATTAAGAAGGAAATGGTTTGTTGCCCATGTTGAGGATTGCGTTTTCCAGACTAAATACAGAGTTGTGACCTTGACAGACATTCAGTGCTTATCTGGTTGTAGGATAACAATCCCATAGAAAGTAAGTTTGAAATTGGAAAGGATTTGGAACTGTTATTCTAGAAGCAATATGTATTTTAGTTCCGTTTCTGTTCTGAATGGTGGTCACAATCCTGTCAGTGAAGCTGTGGGTGCCGTGCGTCATGTGGAGTATGTGAAGAACGTGCTGATGTGGACCTATAATGAAGAGTCATTCACCTCTTTGGGATCTTGACTGAACTGTGTAATACTCTCAGTTAAAACCTGTCTCTGTGGAGATTGGCTGAGCCTCCTTCTGTCCCTTATGCTTACCCTTTACCAGCACAAAACATGGACATGAAAACTACCTGTATTGTGATTGTGTTCCTTTTCCCCTTTGCAAAATCATTTGCTGAGGAAAGCCAACCAACACTGAAAGACCCCTAACCTAAAGAGTACAATTTAGTGTGTATAAACTTCAGCATATGACAGTTTATAAATCAGAATCTTGAATTCTTGTGGTAGGCAGGGAAGATATGTATGTAGTATGTGTAGCAGGATGGGGTTGTGGCCTGATGAGGGCCTGTGCTTGCTGCTGCAGCCTTAATAGTGATGTTTTCATTTGAACAAAGGCACGGTTTTATGCTCCAACAACGATCTTCATTGATGAGATAGATTCCATCTGCAGCCGCAGAGGCACATCCGATGAACACGAGGCCAGTCGCAGAGTCAAGTCAGAGCTGCTTGTGCAAATGGACGGTAACAAGTGCTTAGATCTGGGTTTGGGACTGGGGTGCTGGTTTTTTACAGGTGGGAGTATAAGAACTTGAGCCATCTGGAAAACCTAGCTTATTGCATAGGGGAAAAATAGTGCAGAACTTGAGACTAGTGTATTTTTGCAATGTTCAAAGGCAGATAACTGAAAAGGGTGTTATGCTTTATGTTTTCTAAACTGGCTATTTTAATGGTCAATTGAAAACTCATGTTAAAGAGACACAGACTCAAGGAGGAGGAGATAATGGAGATTTGTGCAGTTAATGCAGGGATTTTATTTGAATTCAGTTTAAACAAATTTTTCGCCTTTGCTAGAGTCTCCAACTGTGGAACCCCATTGTGAGATCTGACTTTGCTGTAGTCTGTGGTGGCAGCTAATATTACCCTTTTAAGTCATATTTAGTACCTGTTTCGTACAGGTACATGCAACAAGGATGACCGCCTGAGGAATACTGTATGGTGTAGTGGTTTGATAACCACCTTTATATTGCAGCTATTGTTTAACTCCTGTTTAAACTATTCTCAAGTGTGCAGGTTCATTGTGGTAAACTCAGGGTAGGAAACTTTTTGCCCCAAATTGTTAATTTCTTTGCCGTCCTCATTTGGTAAGCTGAGGAATGATTCCTGTTTTTGCTATGACCAGATTTGACAGAGATAGCACCGTCAGTGGGACTAGTAGAGCTACACTTACATAATGGCTGTGTTATTAGTACTGTCAAAGAAAACCCTCCCCTGACTCAGCAGAAGAATGAACTGTCCCTCTCTTTGTGATAATGATGGTCTTTTGTCACCTAAGCTGTGGGAAGTTTGGAAAGGGACACTAGGATTATACAGAGCTGTTACTTAACTTTGTCCAGACTTTTACAGTGTTTGTGCAGTGTTTCTTAGCAAGCATTTCAGTCAATAAGGACTTTGGAGTGAAATTGCTCTGAACTATTGTGCTTGCAGGGGTAGGTGGTGCTCTGGAAAGTGATGACCCTTCCAAGATGGTTATGGTATTATCTGCTACAAATTTTCCCTGGGATATCGACGAAGCCCTCCGACGGAGGCTGGAGAAGAGGATTTATATACCTTTGCCCACAGGTATGTTTGAAATGACCATTTTCCTTTCAAGTAGTCTTTGCAAGACAAATTTAGGATTACTGCAGAACTGTTGGGTTTGTGAGGAATCTTGATAGTTTTGTGATGAGCAGTGAAATTCAGGGGTTAACCATTTGTCTGGGTTGCTTTATTTTGAAAGAGAGTGAGAGAAAGAAAAATATACTCCTTGCTTGGGGACTTAAAAACAAAGAGTTGCAGCATTTCATTGCAAGTCATTGTTGGGTTCATAGATTTTGAAAGAGAGTTAGTTTTAATGAGCCTGGAATTATTTTAATGTTTGTCAGTCCTTGAGTGATCATCAAAGGCAGCCTTTGGACATGTTCACAAACATTGCAAATGCACTCCATGCCCTCGCAGACAAATGGAAAGAAGTGGATCCATGAATTTTCACTTACAGGCTGTTTGTTGCAAATCACTGCTTGCTCACCTTTATTACTGTTGCTTTGAGTCATTCAGAATGCAGCAGACTGATTGATTTCCCGCCCTTGTATTGTCTTTCCTAGCTGTCATTCACCTGTCCTATTAATTTTGAGATTCCTATCACTTGAAGTCTGCATAGCTTCTTTTCTTCTTGGTACAGCGGATGCCTCATCTCCCTGCATAAGCATTCAAGACAAGAAGATGCGTGTTCGTAGTGACATCGGTTGCAATGGAGTTTAGCAGGTCTAAGGACACTTAATAGTTATACAGCTTGTCTTTGCAGCTTACAGGCAGTAACAGCTCCTTGCAGAATGCCTGTCTTTATGACCAATTAGTTTAGAATCCTATCAGCTCTTCTTCTTGTTTCTAATGAAACCAGATTGTTTTTTGACACAGTGTATTATACCCTGGACAACATAAGAGATGTGATTCGGTTTTACTTCCAATCTTAGGTTCTATTGCATTTTATTCTGTAAATAAGAATGTCATCCTGTTCTGGGCAGGTCTGAATGATGCATTTATAATTGTGCTGTGTGATTTGATGTGGTCAGGCATTTTAATTGAAAAAGTGATATGATATGTCATAGATACACCTGTATATTGTGGAATTTGATGCACGTATATATTCTGTAGTGTTTCATTTTCAAAATACTGCAAAGGCTTGCTTAACCTCATAGCAATGACTAGAAGATGTTCTCTGATGCAGGACACCCTCTGCAGATATGCAGTATGTACATTGTGCCCTGTAAATAATAACTCCCTGTTTTATAGTTAGTGCCAGTTGTATGTGATGGATAGCTCTATGCTCTTGACAGTTCTGCAAAGCACACAAAACCAGAAGCTTTAGGCATGCTTTCTGTTTTCTTTTATATTTCCCTCCCCTGCCCAAAAATTAAAAAGAAATAATAATTAGGGACATCAATAAATAAAACATAATGTATTTTATTGGACATTTCCTTAAAAATTTAGCCTTTCCTACTGCTACTTCTTCTGTTGTGGTTGCCCTTTTTTCTAGGTCATAAAAATTGGTCACTTGGGGAATAAAGATGCTGAGCTGATCTATTTTTGCTGTACAGTAAAAGCCAGGAAACCATTCATCCTCTTCTTTTACCACCCTTGTGCAGAGTAACACTGAGACCTAAGCTGTCAAGTATGAATTCCCTCTTATAGGTTTAGGCTGCTTGACATATGTACCCAAATGCACATATGCACATGCCCTCTGCAAGAAAAATGGTTAATTGGCTGCATAAATGCTCATTTACACAGCTGGTTATCACTGTGTGCACAATGGCTGGGTATGAAAGTGGGATACCAGGACATTTGTATTGTAAATATATTAATATGTGTTTACTGTATTAATGTATTTGTCTTCTATCAGGCTTCAGCAGCTTTCTTGGGTCCCAGCAGAGTAAAGTGCTTAAACATATGCTTAAAGTTCAACTTATTCTTAAGGGGTTTGTGCTGTCTGAAGCTCTCTTAATAGAATCATTGTGGTTCTAATGACACTGTATGAATAATATGCAATCAAACCCTTGAAGAGTGAGTGAATTCAAGGGAGTGTGAGAAGAAGCAGACATTTGTGGGATTGTTCTTTTGTGCTCCTGGGTATTATGTGGCCAAATGCTTTATCACCTGAGACATAACAGATATTTTTAATGACATATGACTTTGGCAAATGTCTCTAGACCATGCTGGTTTAATCTGTAGATTTTACTGTATTTGATTGCACACTTTACTATGTCTTGGTCTCTCTCTTTTCTTTTCTTACATTGAACTCTTTTGTTTGTACTTTTCAATGAAGAATTTAAGTTGTGTTTATAACTTTTTTTAACAAAACTCTTGCAAGTTTTCAAACAAGCATTTTTATGTTCTAGCAAAAGGCAGAGCAGAACTACTTAAGATTAATCTTCGTGAAGTAGAACTGGATCCTGATATCAGTCTTGAGGAAATTGCTGAGAAGATTGAAGGCTATTCTGGTGCTGACATCACTAATGTTTGCAGGTATCTCATTCCCCTTAATTTGTAACTAAAACTGCATGGAAAGTCATCATTTGCATTATATGATAAAAGCAATACCCCCAACAGCTGAAGCCATGCTAACAGGTGTTTGAGGCCCAAATCTATTTACTGGAACCATGTATTACTGTCATGTGGAGTGATCTAAAGACCATGGAGTCTTTCTGTGACGTGTGGTTTTCTTGGATCTGAAGAGAAAAAAATTATCTGAGCAAATTTCATGTTACTGTTGGCTGCATTTACTGTAGTTGTCTGCATTTGTTAATGTCGTGCAAAACAGGCTTGGATTTTTATTTTTTTAAAATCACATTAGTTTAAGAGCTGGAATTTTGTGATGCAAAAAATTCCTTTCACAGAATACTTCTCTGGGGCTTCTGTATGCTCTATGTTTGGACAGCCCTCAGTACAGCACAGTCTTGGTGCCTGCCTGAGTCTTCTAGGTGCAAGGGTGATACAGATAGTTTATAGCATTGGTATTTAATTTATTTCCATCCTGTTCCCACATTTTGTTTCATTTTTGACAAATGAGTCTTTTCTGGTGAAGGATAGATATTTGAAGTAAATTATCAGAAGGAAGTCTATGTCCCTTAAAAGCCAGGTCAAGAGAAACTGATCCTGTAAGACCATGGCTTGGGAATTTTTTTTTCTTCCCCTGCTGCTTTTCTGAAAATGTGAAATCACTCTATGCTTTTGAAAACTTGATGTGTGTCACAAAGTAGTGAAATTACCTGTTCTCCCTAAGGCCTGTGTTTTCCCTTGCTGGGAAAAACCTGGGGAAAGAGAAAATGTAATTTCAGACTGCCTCTGGGCCATGGTGGGAAGAAATGAGCAGTGTTCTCCACACCAGTGGGCTGTGCTGGCAGCATTCAAGCTGGGGAGCAGTCACAGAGCAGGCAGAGCATGAGAAGCCACAGGCACCTGTTGCTGTGTCTGATGCCTCCTGCTCTGCCCTTCACAGATTCAGGTGCTGTGGGTGAGCAGGCACTCTGAACACTTGGGTCCTTTGTGGCTACGCTGTGGGGAGAAGATTGAAAGCTAAAAGGAATGGGCTGTAAAAATCCAGGCTACTTTAAAAAAAAAAAGTCTTTGAATGCAGTTCGTCTCCCACTCTGCCCTTTCCTGCTCTGAAGTTGAAAAATTTCATCTCTATGAATCATTGTAAAAGGTTTTCAGTTTTATAGTTTTAATTATCTCTGCACATTTACCATATGTTTAAATGGGTTCTGGTGCCAATGCATTCTTTATGTTGAATTAATGTAGTGATGTGGGAACATGGAAGCTAAGAAAGATGTGAACCACATCTTCTATGGTAAATAGATGCTGTCTTAAGTGTTTCTGCCACTGGTTTCTAGCAAGAGAATACAATCAAAATTCATAGGCTTTACAGCACATGCTGCTAGCAATTAGCTCCCATACATTGTCCTGTATTTCCAGGGATGCATCTTTAATGGCAATGAGACGACGTATTAATGGCTTAACTCCAGAAGAGATTCGTGCACTTTCTAAAGAGGAGCTTCAGATGCCGGTTACCAAGGGGGACTTTGAGCTGGCTCTGAAGAAGATCTCCAAATCTGTTTCTGCTGCAGACCTGGAGAAGTATGAGAAATGGATGGCAGAGTTTGGATCTGCTTAATTTCAGTGACAGTTTTCCTTTGCTGGAGTTTTATGGCTTTTGTTGTTCTCACTTGCAAAATGAGTTAGAAATCTTTTTAAAGGTTTAATAAAAGGTCTGCCTCTGCCCTCATCCCACCCCCTTCTGGTGACAGGATCTTTTAAACTATTTGCCTTTACAGAGAATGAACACAATAATGAGCTGATATTGTAAAAGATATTTTATCTCTGAAACACTTAAATAAGACAAACAGGAAGGGAAAAATCATAATTGTGAAGTTAATCTTTTTATTTTTCAAATGAGGAGCAGTGTTACTTAACTTCCTCATAGTCATCTTTAATGGCTGGAATCAATAAATCAGCTGGGGGATGTGACTCCAGAGAAACAGACAAGGGCTCGCTGTACCCCCTGCTATTAAGGGCTGCATTTTTGTTGAGCTGTTTCTGCCTCCCTTGAATGTGGCATCCAAGTTACTATTCTCTCTCTCTGTGCTTGGATATTCAGAGCAAAGCCTATGGATTAATTGGCATTACACAAAGGAAATGAGGATCAGTTTTCCATCCAGACATGGGTTTGGGTCTCCTCTCATGTACACCTGTTTGGAACAGATGTCACTTCACACTGTATCAGTTTTACCTGTGATGACTTCTGATGGAAATGAGAGCAAAAGAAAAAGGCATTGATTGCTCTCAGTCTGGTTTATGCTTGATATCTGAACATAGTTTGAGCCTGTTTGACCAGTAGGCACTTTGACTTAGGTTATAACTTGCACTTTTATGCTTATGTATCATCCTATGCTTTGTCTGTGCTACCTAAATGTGATTGTTGTTATTATTATTATTATTATTATTATTATTTTAATACTAAGAGTTTAATACAATAAAGACACTAATATCAAGACTGTATTTAAAACTCAAGACTGTCCTTAAACATGTGGCTGTGAACTTCCACTTCTGATTAGATATGAACTCCTTTCTAGCTTTACTAGGCAATGGGACTTGTACATGTCTGTATTGTAGACCAGTTCATGTCTTATTTTTTTTAATGAAAATTCCTTAAAAATGTATAAAGATTACTGATTTAGTAATATTTAGAAAATAATCTATGATCTCATTTACGTTCCTCGCTGTTTTTTCCTTTCCCTCATACAAGTAAGGAATGAGAAGGGTTGAGTTATAAATTCTAGCATGAGAAATTTTCTCTAGAGTCCTGTCACACTGACTATATGAGCTTTTCACAGACTTAGGCTGTGGTAGGAATGTGAAGGAGTAGTGAAATGAACAAATTTACAGAGGAATATGCAAGCTCTCACATTTTTGGTGAATTTATGAGCTAGGCCTGAAGTATCTTGGCAGATGTGAATTGCAGTGCAGTTTTGTAGGTATTCTGCCCTTCAGCTCTCTGCTGAGACTCCCAGTGACATAGACAGATGGGATGAACTGGAGTAAGAAACAGGTAGCACCTCCTCTTGAATGTGAGTATATCCTTATTTGCTTCTTTTTGCTAGTTCTTGGAAGTTCCCAATAATGTCATATATTCAGCACACTGGTCTCTTGGACCATGACATGTGAGCCAGTAAGGCAAAAACCTTAGATCACATACTTACCTATTTTGCTCAGGGAAGTGGTGGAATCACCATCCCTGGAAGTGTTTCAAAGACATATAGATGTGGCACTTGGGGACATGGCTTAGTGGTAAACATGTCAGTGCTGGGTTAACAGTTGGACTCAATGACCTTAAAGGTCTTTTCCAACCTTTATGATTCTGTGATTCCTTCCAGGGAATAACTGGGCCTTTATAGAGCTAAAGCTTTGACAACATCGCTGTGGTCTGTCATTTGTTCCTTATTGAAGCTGTAGGCTGAAACAGTTTTTCTTGTTTGTTTGTTTAACTGCAGTAGAAATTAGTAAAGCTACACAAATCTTTTGTGGCCAATGCCAGATTAGCACTACAGGGTCTCTCAATAGAGAGGCCATTGCTGCCCAAAGAGCTTAGTCTATACAATCAAGATGTAGAAGGGAATAGACATGAAAGCCAGTAACCAACTCTATTCAGCTGCCCTGATTAGTAGGGTCTAAGTACCAGTTTGCTCAGTTTCACATTACAAGCAGCAGTGACCTTCCTACTGATGAAAGCACAGCGCTTGGCAAGAATGTTGGTCCCTAGCTCTTTGATGAACCTTCTACCTTAAGGCATTAAACTTCCCTCTTGGGCTGTCAAGCAAAATTCACTGTACTGAATATTCCCTTTAGTAGAAGTTATTGAGGTGCTACAGTCTTTTTCTCTGAAGGTCGTGGTTTCTACTCCAGATATGTTTTTACTGAACAAGCCCATTCATCTTTTACAGCTGCAGAACAGAAAAGTGAAAGTTTTCAGGCAGTGGATGTTTATGATGGTTGTGCCCTAACATTACACCCATGACTTGGGCCCTGCTAGATTAGGCACCCCAGGAGACGAAGACCATCCTTTCCCTGCTGAGACCTTCCAGAATAGGGATCTGACCCTGTGTGCTGACTCTTACATCTTTACCAACTCATGCTGGCACACTCACCTAGGTGGGCTTGGAGATTGGGTGGTTATTAACTTGAGGGGAGCCAGCAGTGGGGTGCAGCAAGGAGCAACTGGTCTCACTTGTGGGAACCCTTGGATAAGGATGTTGCATTCCTCAGAGAGCAATGTTCAAGCACATCACAGCCTGCTGTGACAACGTGTTCAGTCTGTGTCTGTATGTGTATGGAGATCATGCGCACACGTGTGGATGCATATATATATATATACACACGCACACACAATGTGTAGTGCTTCAGTAGTTGTACCTAAATTACATAGAAAAACATGTTTTAAAGTTGTGTTTACGTGTTTTCTAAACATCTGTGAAGGCCCTCATGGATGGCACTGTTAATTTTTGTACAATATGCAATCTGCTTGTATGAAGTAATAAATGTACATGTAGAATCTGTCTGTCTTGCTTGAGTGGGCCTATGAGTGCTTTGCTGATAACTGTTTCCAAAGGCTGCCATACAATGCAGATCTCTTCAGCATGTCATGGTGCTGTTGGACTCACCAAAGTCCTGGATGGAGAACAGTTAAAGCAGAGGCTGGGTTTTTTTGTATAACACTGTCAGCAGTGCTTTCTCTCTTAAACTTGTCTTTTTTTGCCACAAACTATAAAGTAGGGAATACTCCAATGCCCAGCACACGCAAAGAGGGTAGGGGAAAGGAGTGCAGAGGCCTCAGCAGATGTTCAGTGTTAGCACCTGATTCAGACCTCACAAAGCCGGGCAGGCTTTTTTATTACTTGTCCCTGGGCTGGAAGTATAATCAGTCTCTGGAGAAGCTGTATCATCAGCTGCCTGCTAACCAGGAGACTTTCAAGAGCAAAACTTCTATTAGGAAGGAGCTTTCAAACTTGGAAGGAGACCCCATGTCTTCTGGGACTGAGTGGATTATTTGAATTTTCTCACCAACTTCCTTATGAAAGAATGTGTAGTTTCCAGTGTTTCATAATGCCTCAAACATGAAAGAGCGAGCAAGGGAAGTGCTGATCAGGGGATTTCAGGAGAGGTCAAATCTTTGCATAGAAAGTTCAGCTCACCCCAGTTTAAAAGAGACTGAAATAGCAAAGGTGCACTGACTTGTTCTGATCATGGGAAAGATGAAAGAGCTTGTGTGCTATAAAGAAGTCCTCCATCAAACAAGCAACGACTTCACAATACAACCCAGGCATGAGGAGGTGGAAACAGCAGAAGAAATAGTGAATTTTTTTTCTTTTGTTCTGTTGTTGGAATAAGCCACCCTGAATCAGACTGTGGATTGAGATTGCTTTCAGATCTGTAGTGACAGATAAGTACATGATGAACGTGCAGGTGATACTGTGCTGCTGGGGAGCAAGCAGGGAGCCTGGGACTGCCAGATCTGCACGCTGGTGTATAGTGAGTGTTAGCACTGTGGTGGCAGCCACGCCCAGTCTAAATGAGCTGCCCACCCAACAGCACTGTAGGTGCTGAGTAGAGCCAAGCCAGGCAGGGGCAGTCTCGGTAGCCCTCTGATGGAAGAAGGCAGAGTGTGTAAAGCCACCCATGCTATTGACAGCAAAGGCAGAGACATGCTGCAGTTCAGAGAATGTGGCACACGGTTTTTTCACTGTTCACATTGCATGTTTCATGAGAGTGCTTTTCAAAAGCTCAGCTGTGGCTGTCGGTGCCTCAGTCGCCTGTATTCAGAGCCCAGCTGCCACACAAGCCATAGCTCACAGAGCTGCAGCAGCAAGCGATGCTCCTGTATGCCACAGCACAGGGACATGTGACCCACTCTGCCTTCTAAGCCAGCCTGGCTTTGTATGCTGCTTGTGACTTGTTCTTTTGACCCACTTACTGCATACATGGTGGTTCAGTACCTGTAATAGAGGAGCTTCTTTTGTACAATTCAGAGCTGTCTTTTGATCAGCTAAAGCACCATGCTTCTACACATGTTTGCACCTAGGTGTCTTGGAAAGACTCAGGCAATTTTCCTCTTTTCAGAAGACCCCAACGAGCACTAAAAGCTGGTGGGGTGAAATGTTTTGGCTAGCTTGGTTGCCCAATGCAAGAAAACTTACCTCAACAGCCAAGGAGGTGCCACAAGGAAAGTTCTGGCTTTGTTATGAAGTGACAAAGTATGGGGACATTCCCATTCCTTACTGCACAGGCAGAGTTAGGGTTGTATCATGTCCAAGCTCTGTTTTCTGGCTTTTGTGTATTTGTGATCTCTTTCTTGTAATAGGAACATTTTTCTTTGAGTTAGGGGGAAGCCATGGCTTATTTCTTCAATGTCTGGGTTAGGATGTGAGAGATCCTATGATTTGGTTGGTATCTGAAGCTGCTGGGCCCATTCCCAGCATGCTTACTTTTGGAGAAAAGCATTGTGCATCCTTTCTGACTGTCTGGTTGTATGGTAAGCAGTGTAGCTTTGTGGAAAGTCACTTAAATATAATATTTAGAATATTTGTTTGACAAAGAGAGAAATTCTTACTGCCAGTTTGAAGCTGTATTGCTCTCATTTATAAGCAGCCCCTTCCATATGTTGTTCAACTGATGTAAAAGAAACTGTCTTGGAAGTAAGAGTTTTTTGAACTTGACTTTGGAGAGAAAGAAAGGTAGAAAAATATTTGCCTAGAGGAAGATACCAGAGTACCCAAGACACTGAGAGCTGAAGTTTCTTTTTGTGGCTTTCCTTTTTGTCTAGCAGTTGCACTGCTGGGTTGTACTTTCTGGTTCCAATTTATTTTGAAATAATTACCATTGTTTATCCATCTCTCAGTCAGCCTTTGCAGATGATTTGGTTCCACAGAGCCCTCTTTTGCTTAGTGGTTGGTATTCATGCACAGCATGTTGTGTGACATCTAATTGAATGGGCTGATTGCATGAGATCTTCCTTGTGAAGTAAAGGTCACCCAAATGGTGAAGGTGAGAGGAACCACACTGCATACCAATTGGACTTGCAGTAACAGAATCCATAGCAACTCTACACAGGGCTTATAAATACAACTGGGAAGAAAAAGGGAGTAACCTTAGGGAGATGCTGACAGCACTGCAATATGCATGTTGATAAAAATGGGGACCTTTGCGTGTTCATCAGTGAGAACATGTGCAAGTGGCTCTGTGAACAAAGGAAGCCAACTGCAGGCACTGCCAACAGGTTCCATTACCCAGCCTTGCTGCTTAAAAACATGGCAATGTCCAGGGCAGCTTTGTTACTGCTGCTACAAAAGCTGCTTTTTAGACAATCAAATGGGACTTCGTAATAGCTTGCTGCCTAAGTTGAAATCTCTTCAAACTTCGGCTTGTGCTCGGACTGGAGTGTGTTTGGAGGGCTAGAAGAATAAGGGAATGTTAATAGTGATGTGTTTCTCTAGGTTCCTGAGGCTTTGTTGTGCTGGGTGCCATTCAGGTGTGCAAGAAGAGATGCTGCAAATGCTTCTGGGGAGTTGAGATGGTAGAAGGATGAGGAGAGAGGTGGAAGGTCCTGGAGTCAGCGGAGGAGACAAAACTGTCCCTCTCACTCCCAGTTCCTGACCCTAAAGCAGACAGTAGTAGCTTTCAGTTGCTTTTGATTTGCAGCCCCCTAGTATTTTTTTGTTCTGAGGCTGAGAATCTCTGTCTTGTGAATTAAAGAGAGCAACTTTTTTTTTCTTAAATACCCTCTGCAGACCCTTAATAGGTGTTCCTGTGGTCTCCAGATGGTTGTTTGAAAAGCATTGGGCCATGCTTTCAGGCTAAGCTTGCCTGAATTTCTTATGAAAGGGAGTCTATAATGGATGCTGTTGATTTTATTTTCTTATTGTTCATTTGCTCAGAAAGATGAAGCTCAGTGAATGTGAGGTGCTTCTGGGGAGTTTATTTACAGTGTGTTTTTTTTCTGTGCAGATTACCATTTCATCAGCATATGGCACAGACATTTAAAATAAATATTTGGCTTTCCTTAATTTATGCTTGTGTAGAAAGGTCCCTGAGTATGCATATCTATCCCTCTGTTGTATCTAATTAGACATTTCTACCGTGGTGCTGAGGGACCAGTCCCCTTCCCCCTCACCGAGGAGCCAAGAATTGTGATTCGTGTGCTCCTGCCCTTGATGGATTCACATGCCTGGGCTCAGGGGGAGCGAGGCAGGCACTTGGCCCCTTCTCTGATGGGGCTGCCAGCCACACAGATGCCACTGCCAGGTCATCCTCCGTCTCTAGACCATGAGAATTTAGATTAATTTAAACTGGGAACTGCCCAGCTTGAGCAAATGCTTGGCACCCTGTCCAGGATCACTTCCTTCACCCGCCAATGCAGCTGTGCTTTTGCAAAACACAACTCTGAGTAAAGAGTGTGCGAGCAAAAACCATCAGCTCGAGAGATGCTTGTGGAGGAGGGAGTGGGACAGGATGCTGGGCTGCCACCCTGTGTGCCCACCTGTGCTGGGCAAGGGAAATCAGTGGGGAGGAGAGGAGCAGCACTCCCCTAGGCATGCAACATGGATGTGGATGGGAGAAGAGCAGGAAACTTATTTTAAAACAGAGGAACAAATGAAAAGCGAATAATTTTTAAGATGGAGTGGAGCCTGCGGCAGCCAGTGACCCAGGAGGCCTTTTCCAGCTCTGTGGCATGTGCAGATGTTTTGTGTTCTCACAGATGATTTGGAACTCGTTTCCAATCTAAGGAAGTTCACACTTGATTTATATCCATCTGATCTTGTGCTAATGTCATCGTCTAACAAATATTTCTTACTCCCTGATATTTATCCTACATCCCTGAATGAATGAATTAATAGAATCACCATATAAAGCAAGACCTTGTCCTTTGTTGTACTGTATGTATTCCTTCAGTCTCTTGAGCTGGATCCTCTTCAGCACCCTTTCTTTACAACTGAGCCTGCTGTTTATTTTTAACACAGATCACTAGAAGTGGACTTGGTGGGTCCATAAGCTGCATACAGCAATTTACCCAGTAAGGCAAAGAAGAAAAGAAATTACTGTCATGGTATGTTACTGTAATCAAGGAAATAAACTGAGTATTTGGTTTTATGATCTACAGGAGGGCAGGAGACAGGTATATTATTATTGCACAGCAAGCAGCGCTCACTGGGTAACTGAGACATTGGTAGGCATTGGGATACACAGGGAAGTGGGGAAAGATGCAGGAGTTCTCCAGGCAGTGCTGAGAGAAGAGATTTGGGTATTTTGTTTTAAGACGATGCAGTGAGGTGCACCCACACAGTTTGACACCACAGCATTTCTGGGTATGTTTGTACGCTGCACAGACAAAGAGGAACAAAGATCTGGGACCAGCAAACACACTCCACAGGTAGCACAGTCACCAATAACCAGGGGTGAATGTGAGTGTGGAGTGAGAGGAGGGCTCGCAACTACCTTCTGCCAGTCTCCCTGCCTCTGCCTTCTTTCTGTGTGTCCACAGAGCCCAGGCACTCACACTCAGGTCCCCACAGCTGTGAGCACCCAGTTACTCTGTGCAGAACCCTGCTGGTACAGGATTCTCTAGTGCATGCTCCTTGCTCTTGAGCTGTCCAGAAGCAAAACCAAACTGCAGCCTCCCAAAAGGAGCTGTTAAGCACTTGGCACCAGAAACCCTATTATGGAAAAAATGAACTTGCTTAGACTGAGTCTGTTCAAGAAATTCCCATCGTATCTGGTGGCTGTTACAGCCAAGGTGGGAATAAAGCCACTGCCCTTCTGCTCCCTGGTGATGGGGCTGTTTTGTGGTTTTTCTGTCATGTTGCTCTGCTGGGGCTGTGTGTGAGTGTACCAGCAGCCTGCAGTGGCTGTCTGTAGACCACAGCTTTTCTGCAGAGGGTTTGGGGGCCCCAGGAATGTGAAGGCTTTCTCTCCCATTAGATACCCAGCAGCTCTACTTCTCAAAGACTTCTTCCAACTAGAGGTATTTTATACCTTGTTTCAGCTCTTAGTCCTTCTGATAGAAGTTGACTGCAGGCTGCCTGGCCAGTATTTTCCTCTAATGGTGCAGAGTAGTTTTAGGAAGACAAAAAAATTCTGGGACACTTAAGAAAAAATGCCTGGACAGATTTGGTAAAGGACAGGAACAAGCTTGAGTCTGAACCCACCTGACAGAGCCCATCATACAGCTTCCCAAGGGGGAGTCACACTTTCTTGAGATAGTGTTGAACATAATCAGAGAAGGACTGTGGGACAGGATAAGGAAGAGATTGGTGATAGGAATTCCTGCTGCAGGAGCAGTTGCTGGGATGATGATGCAGCTGCCCAAGTAAGGATCCTTGGCTGCATTAAGGGCATTGGCTTGGAGCTCCTCTTGCCCAACTGCAGATACATGTGTCTGAGCTGGTCACCCAGAATCCCTGTAGAATGGGTGGAGAGAAAATGGCAAACTTAAGATGATGAGAGTTCTCTGACACATCTGAGATGCCTTCTCCAGGATCAGATGAACAGTGCCTCCAGAGTGCAATTTGTTACACAGGGAGTCAAGGAGAAGCAGTTTAACTATGAACTTCGGGTGGGAAGAACCTCAGTGAGTTGGTCTATCTCCTCAGTGCCCCTTGCCCTCAGTGTCCCACCAGAATTGCAGCCTGGCAATTACCTACCTTCAGATGTCCCACGGTCCCTCAATGTCTTGGGTGCAGATACGCACCCTTGACACCCTGGTATCAAAGTCAATCCCAAGCTCAGTCTCAAAGCAGTTCTCCTTTGCAGACACCTAAACTCTCTCCTTGCTCCTTGGAAGGCTCCTGGTTTTAGTTGTTCCTGAACAAAGGTTGGTCCAGCCTGGCCATATGGGACCAGCACACTCAAAGTTGTGAGACTGAGTTGGAAGCATGGAAATGTTGAGACTGTGCATCATCATGCTGGCCCCTCCTGGCAAACACCATGAGCAGGAGGAGATGGGACAGCACAGGGACTTTTTTCCAGGAGAGCTGTAGGTACTGGTCTAGTCAGGCAGGATCTGCCAGGAGACAGCAGAGGCGATCCTTCCTTTAGCAGGAGAGAGGAAGGAAGGAATTTGGGAGTTACCAGGGACCTAAAGAAGGCCAAACATACAGAATTCAGACTGTTATAAAGATGCTTCCTTTCATAATTTCTGCCCAGCAGTTGCCTGTGGATCTGCTGTGAAGATACACTGTCCAGTGGAAGGTGTGCAATACATCCTGGCTTTTGCTGTGCTTCTGAGTGATTTCAAACATGTAACATGGGCATGGTCTGGTGAGGGTCAGCAAGTCGCTTTCTGATAGTACTAGGCTAGGAGAGGTAGTAAGAGATGGATGCTGCCCATGAGTGCTCCTTCCTTAATAAAACCTACCAACAAATCTGAGCTCAGGACGGGAGGAAAAGGGAGAAGGGAGTCGGAAAGAGGTATTTCTTTGCCCTGTGCTTTATGTTATAAATCTGCCCTGTATAGCTTCTTCTGGTTGCCTGTGGGGCTGGGAAGCCTTTTTTCTCTCTTTGATACAAAAATTTGTCTCCTTCATCTCAAGCTGTGAAGTTTTGTCAGGATATAGACAGACTGCACTTGTGCTCCAACCAGCATAAAAATCACTTGGGTTCTTGTGTTCTCATTCAAACTGGTGCACTTGATGTGATGCATGAAAACAGCCAGCACCCCCATTCTTCAGGGTGGGGTCAAGCTCCTGTCTGTGTAGATTTACCCTGCGCAGGGCTGAGAGCGCTTCTGGGAAAGGTGATTGGTAGTACTGTTACTTACACCAAGTGCACTAAAGGGAGATAATGTGTGTCTTCTGATGGTGCTCTGTGCTCTAAGACAACAGACTCGTAGTTTGTATGGCTTTGGTGGTTAAGTCATGGTTTCCCATAGCTGTGAGTTTTACCAAACCAAAATGATCAAACCAAAACCTTAGATCTGGATTGTAGAAGACCTCAAATGGCCTCACCTTCTCCTCCTGGTATAGATGGTAGTGCTTTGCAGCTGGGGTAAGGGAATTCACCGCAGATCTCACCCTGCTGCTGCAGTGTGTTGGTTGCCCTCTTGTCTCAGATTTTTGTCTCTTAGGAGAGGTTTGAAGCTGATCCAAGAAGAGAGCTTGAAGCAGTGGGAGCCCCCAGGGAGGAGTGCCCATCCTGTGTCTCTCAAGCCCATGCCATGGATGAGATGGCCAAGAGTCCATTGCCTGCTGTGCAGCACTGGGGCTGTGTCTGCTACTTGCCACACTCTTTGAGCAGAAAGGGGAAAACAAAGAAAATGCCGTCACTGCCGGATAACAGGCAGTTGGAGGCATGAGGCAGATGAAAGAATGTCACTGCCAGGAATCAGAAATATTTCAGAGTCTCCTCCTGGACTACATGCTTCTTGCCAGGTTGCTTGCCCCCACCCATCTTCCCTTCGGTGGGAGAAGGCACAAACCCATAAAACTCACTCCTCTCAAGAAAGGGGAACAGGGGTGTTGCTATGGACATTGATCTTCTATGGGCTCAGCATCTCCTCAGAGACCTGTGTTGTGTGAGGTGCTGGACAGGCATACAGAAATGACAACTCCAGCCTGAACAAGAAACCAGGGATACCAGTAAGACAAGCCAAGTTGGGCAAAGGAGGAGGCAAGGGTAGTGGCAGGAGATGCACCATGGAGGCAGCCAGGGTGTCCTGATGGTTTGTGACTGTCCCTGATGTTCACTAGGAGACCTGTAGATGGTGTTTTCCAAGAGGCTGAGAGCAAACACAGCCTTTGCTGAAGGAAGCTGTCCAGACCACTGGATGCTGTCCAGATCATGGGGTGGCTTGTAGTTTGGCCGGCCAGCTCCCAGACTCAGCTGGGGCCCTGTGGGGCATGGACAGGGGGAAGGGCTTTGCCTGTTCTTTGTGAAGACAAGGCTGGGACCATTTGCATTTGCACCCAAAGAGAGACAGCAATGCTTCTCCTGTCTTGGCTTCCTGAAGGATTTCTGCTCTGATCAGGATTTCCCAGTTGCTGTTTCTACACGGCACAAAGCTGGACTGTTTGTGTCCCCAGGAAGCTCTGTTCTTCACATTAAGTTTTACCTTGACACAACTGCATTTTTGTCTTAAGAATGCATTTAGGATGCCATGAAACAAATGTTTCACTATCTCCTCCAGTCTCTCAGCACTCATTTACATTTCAGCCTTATTTTTCATTTAAGTCTCAGAGTTTTCCATGTAGTTTTCCTATAAACAGAGGAACTGCAGGTACTGAGTGTGCAGTACACACTTGCTCAGCCAGCACAAATCCCTCAGAGAGGATTTTATACGCCATGTACATGGAAATTATAACCCCTTTGATTTAGGGTTCCTTGGGATGTGGTGCTCCTACTGGATTGATAAATACTGAAATTTCTTAAGCAGTGCAGAGACTGCAGAGGACAAGAGCTCAGCTGGAAGGGATTCAGAGTCCTGCTGAGCTTTGAATTCTTGAAGACCGCTTGACTCCTCGAGCCAACAGAAACCTCCCAAATGCAGTCATCTGCAGAATTCTGTCCTTTAAGAGAGCAAGAAATTATTGGGCAAAGAAAGGGTTCAAACTGCTTTCAAGACTCACAAGACCTTTGAGGAAGTTTTAAGAGCTAGAATATCTCAATAGTTGCTTTACATGCCCAGCAGCTTTCTATTTGTGCATCTAGAAGCTATAACTCGGGGCTGGATGCAGTTCCCATCCTTGGGGCTGGGTTCAGGGCATGCAGCTCTTGCTCATAGCAGCTTCAGCTTTAAAGCCACTGCAAAGTTTGTGTACAAAGTGCTGACTGCAAGCATTCATCATGAGTAAACTAAGAGCAATGTGATGTGCCAGGCTTGTTTAGAAACTGCAGATGATTTACAAAGTGAGCTTAATTGGAAGTTTCTCTTTGCGGCTTTCTGACGTGTTATTTTTCTGATGCAGACGTGTAGGAGCCTTTGAAAAGGTCCATGTTTACTAATGAGAAGTTGCATAATTGGGGATATATTTATTAACTGGACATGTGCAGGATGGGGAAATGCCTTGAGCAACAAAAGCAGTGCAGGGAAGGGTGTCTCAGGGCATCACCAGCTGACCAGGGGGGACCAGCATACTGCTCTCTGGGTGGAAGAAAGAGCTTCTTGTCCTCATTCCCTGGGCATCTATCCCCAGTTGTGGCACTGCAGTCAGAGAACATGGGGCATCTGACGGCCTTCAGAGAAAGGCAGTAAAAAGCAGAAGATATGCAAAGAAACACAGTCTGTGGAAGAAGGTGCTCAGAATGAGGACACTTCCAGTGCCAACTACCCTCTGGGGGGAGAAACTTTTTCTAATATCCAACCTAAACCTTCCCTGACACAACTTCAGGCCATTCCCTCGGGTCCTGTCACTGGTCACCACAGAGAAGAGATCAGTACCTGCCCCTCCTCTGCCCCTTACGAGGAAGTTGTAACTGCAGTGAGGTCTCCCCTCAGTCTCCTCCAGGCTGAACATACCAAGCGATCTCAGCCACTCCTCACACGGCTTCCCCTCCAAGCCAGTCACCACCTTTGCTGCCCTCCTTTGGACTCTCTCTAACAACTTACTATTTTTCTTATATTGTGGCACCCAAAACTGCCCACAATATCCAAGGTGAGGCCGCCCCAGTGCAGAGCAGAGTGGGACAATCCCCTCCCTTGCCTGGCTGGCGATGCTGTGCCTGATGCCCCCCAGGACAGGGTTGGCCCTCCTGGCTGCCAGGGCACTGCTGACTCAGATTCACCTTGCCATCCACCAGAACCCACAGGTCCCTTTCCATGGCACTGCTTTCCAGCATCTCATTCCCCAGTCTCTATGAACATCCAGGGTTGCCCCATCCCAGGTGCAGCCTCACAGCATGCATCCTCATACCCCAGTTCTCCCTCCCCAAATCCCCTCTAGCCTTAAAAGTGATCACTTAGCTTATGTATAGTTTATTAACACCTTAGGAACTGAGTTGCCTGCCCCTCCTGACGCCCCCAAGGATTTTCTCCAAGAACATGATGGGCAACAGGAAAAAAGGGAATATGAAACAAAATGTGGAATTCTGGTTTTGTAAAGCTGTATTCTGTTGCCTCACAAGTTGCACACACTCACTTCGATTTCCATTCCCTAGGAATCCCTGCCTCTGTCCTGTGGAATATCCTGTCCATGTTGAATTAACATCCAAACTTGTCTTGAACACCTCAAAAAGTGCAACACCCATCACTCTGCAATTTTCTCTAGAAGGTTAATGTCCTTGTGGTTAAAAAGTGTGCCTGATTTCTAATTCAGCTTGGGGTGTTCTCCAGTGCCCATCACTGTCTATCTGTGTGCCTTTCTCAGACTAAATTTTTAGTACCCCCTTAGCATCCCGTATTTTCTCTCCACATGTCCTTATGCACATCACATCACATCAAATCACTTCTCAGTTTTCTTTCTGACAAGTTGCAGATGCTGACCTCTAGAAGTCTCTCCCTGTAAGTGGTTTTCTTCAGCTCTCAAACCATTTTTTATGTATCTTTTCTTTACCCGCTCCAATTTTTTGATGTCCTCTTTTAAATATGTCACCTCAGCAGGACACAGCATTCTGGTGTCAATCTGACTGAGGACATACGTAGAGATAAAATTGCCTTCTATTCCACTTCACAGTCCTGTTGCTTATGCAACAGTGAAGGACCAAATTAGCTCATTCTGCTGCAGCAGACAAAAAAAATAGGTCCCATGTTTGAGAACCAGAAGGCCAGATAGTGGTATTAAAAAGAGAAAAATGGAGCCAACATGAAAGCCAAATTACAAACCGGGGCAGAATTAATAGCTCACTGTGATACTAGCCTGAACACACTAGTTGAAAGAAAATGCTGAGAAAACAGTTTCTTCCACTTCAGAGGCTATTGCTGCTGTCAAGGCTCCTGTGTGGTGAGCAGAAGGTGCACTGGGCACCCGGAGATGTGCCAGGGCAGCCACAGGGAGACTGAGTGACTCTGGTATTGCACAGCTGCCCTTGTAGACCCTTGCTAAATTGTGCCCCCAGGCTCTGCGGAGATGTGAGGCAAGCTCAGATCTTTCCCAGGGTCAGCTCACAGCTGGGTATGGATAGATCAGCCCTGCAAACTCTCTGGTGCCCTCGGGGCTTCCCATACAGGAAGGCACCCTCTATGCTCTCTGTCTTCTACAAGCAAAGTCTTTCACAGGCAGAAAGGTTTTTCTCAGGTTCCTTAATTCCCATGCCTAGTGACACTTGCTGAATGCAGAGTAACTGTGTCATTTGCGGATACATTTTCAGTATACATTCTCAGCATAAGCCTTATCTTCCTATATTAGAGACAGTGACCTGACCCCAAATTGCTCTAAAATCTCTGAGGGATTCCCCAAGGCAGCTCAAGGGTAGCATGCCCTGTGCCCAGTGGTGAAGTCTCCTGGTCTTTGAAGGCTTTTGGTTAGATAGTTCCTTAGTCTCCTTCATCCTAATTTCTGTTTCTGTAAAATAGGTGTAACAGTCTTGGAGACTGCTAAGATGCTCATAACCCATCCTAAGGTTTTTAGTTTGTGCTGTGGCAAACCCTGTTGCACTGCTTCTGCTCTCAGAACAAGGGTGACAAGGGGTCTCCTTCTCCCTTGCTAACCTGCTGGTTTTGGATTTTGACCTCTGGTTCTTGTGTGCTCCGGGAAGCTGGGCACTGGGAACACTGTCAATCCTGTGCTTGCTGTGTGTGCTTCTCGTTGGACCCATGTGGAAGGGTGTCCTTTCCTCAGGGGAGGAATGAAAGTCAGGGAGAGGATCACTATTACAGAGAGACAAGTGATGGGGGACTGATGTAGTGGAAAGAGCCTGATGAAGGGTCACCAAGATGGCTGGAGTATATACTAAGGTACAAGGAGATGGTGAGAGACCTGAGCTTATTCTATCACAGGAGAAGGCAAAGGAGAGATCCAGTTTTTGCCTACAACTACTTTATGGGAGGTAATAGGGAATATACGAATCCAGAGCTTTATAGAACATGCATGGTGGAAGGACAAGAGACAGCACAGAAAATTCTGTTTAGATATGGACATCAGGTTGGCACCACGAGAGTGGTCAAACACTGGTACAGGTTGCCCAGAGAGGTGGTAGTGTCTCTGTCCTAGAGGTATTCAAATTGTGGCCCTGATCAGCTTGCTGTAACTGGACCTGCTCAGAGCGGGGCTGGTACCTGATAAATTCCAGAGGTCCCTTCTGACCTCAGTTATTCTGTCATTCTCTGATACATTTGAAGTAACCTGTAGGGCAATGGCAGCAAGGTGACAACAGCCATGATCCCTTGAAATCCAGGCTATGAAGATGGCTTATTGGTGTAGGAATAGGATAAAATTTCATTTTCCTGCAGCACCACTTTTATTAAAGGAAGCAGTGTGATCTTAGCCCATTGAGCAGCATTTCACCTTGGACAAGGTCAATGCACAAAGAAGCCGAAGGAAAGCTGTGTTGGTAATAACTCTTTGACCAGAGATGGCCCAGCTGCCCTACAAGCACTGCCAGGAGCTCTTGTAGAGGCAGCAGCTGCACCAAGGTCCTGGAGACAGACCTGGACACTGGGAATTCTGTATATGTAACATCTTGGCCTGTGATTCTAGTTAATACTCAGGTGATTGACAGTGATGAAGACAAGACCAGTGAGCATCCTTATGCAAAATTGGGATGATGTGAGAGACTCGATGAGGTGGAAGTCATCTCATCTCACTTCGGCTCATGGAGGCAAGGTGTCCAGGCCAGCTGACTGACTGGGCTCACCCACTCATCAGAGGTAGGGAGTGTGCTTCCCTTGGAGAATTCAGCTCATCCTAAGATGTGTGTATAAGATTGATGGGTTGATAGTGTTGATAATGGAATTTGGAGTTTACTGTTTTTCCTTATTGGTTACAAAATGGGAGTCTAATCTACAGATTAGAGAAGCAACCAGTTTAGACTTGGCCAGTGGAAAATACCCATTTTTGGTGTTTGATTACAGGTGTACTTTAAGAAGCCACATGGCTCAATATCTCTGGGAAGGGACCACATCCCTGTGAGCACGAAGCTCAGCACCAAGGCAACCTCTTGCCTTCATGGGATCAGGAATCAGAGTTTTATATGACTAGCGCTAGAGAGGAAAGTCCAGTTCCTGATGCAACGTGCCACTATCCTCAACTTCTGCTCCTTCAGAGTCCATTTTTTCATACTGGGGAGCAGAAGAGTTATGCCTCCT
The DNA here is from genome assembly GCA_035583155.1 of Acropternis orthonyx. NCBI lineage: Eukaryota > Metazoa > Chordata > Aves > Passeriformes > Rhinocryptidae > Acropternis > Acropternis orthonyx. The sequence continues at coordinate 48,677,861 of JAWWEU010000001.1, read as the reverse complement.
GCTGGAAAAATGTGTTCACCTTTGGTGGAAAAGCAACACTTCAGCTTGATTTGCCCTGGCCAGGCTACCAAAGGCACCCATGTGCCTCATTCTGTCCCCATTCCTTCTTCCGTTCTTTGATTTCAGATGCCTCCCCAATGCCCTCACATCTCTCCAAAATGGCATTCATCATTTTATTTGCTGACTATGTCCTGCGCTGGCAGTGGCTCCTTCTTCCTCTCCAAGCCCAACTACCACATTATGTACTCCAGAGGCTGCCTCACAAGACTTCAGAAAGGCTTTCCCTGCTATTTAAGGAGAGAAGATATTTCTTTTTGATTCTCAAAGGCGGTCTGTGTTTTGATCAAGAAAACAACTAATTTGGCATATCAGTGCAATAAGACTGAGAATAAAGCCCAGAATCTTGATCTACATCTAAAAAAGATGTGCTCTGTGAGCACAAACATGATGTTCTGTATCTGGAAATCCCAAAAGAACATTTTGGAGGATACCTACAAGTGTACAGACAAACCACTGTGCAGAGAGTAGGCTGTTTCCGGAGAAGGCTCTGTCTCCCTCAGTACTCCTAGCAAAGCAGCAGTGCTGGTGACCCTGACACCCAGCAGGCTTTCATTCATTGTAAACGGCATTGATGGAAAAGCAGACTTGAGCTTGCTCCACAGGTTACATTAAATGAAATGTTACACACAGAAATTGTTCCACTGTTGCAAAGCTCTTCCTGGATTTTAAATTTATGATTATGCACTTTCAGTCCTGCATAATGTCATGGAGAATGACAGCATTTCATCTCTCATTAAGTTTCTCACATCTTTGCAAAAAGTCAGTCTTTCATTTTTAGGTCATAGAGTTGGTGCCAGTGTCCTCTGCCCATGAGACTGCTTGAAGGAGGACAGATGTTACTTCATTTAGTTCAGCTACTAGACTATCTTCACCAAGTTTTCCTATTCCCCTCCATGCTCCTCCTGAATTGCTACTCAACAGCACTTCAGCCCTTCAGCCTCTGCTCCATACTGATCTCCTAACTGAGAGGCAAGACTGGAGAACTGTGTGTGTCTTACTCCAGACAGCAAACTGCCAGCCAGCCCTGTCAGCAGCATGTCTGTGTGTCTGGCAGGTCCTGAAGCCACAGGTCACACAGGGACCACTGACTGCCAGAGCCTCCGAACTGCTCTGGAGGCAGTGTCTCAAAAGCAGAGCCTAATGAAAAATCTCTCTTTTTGCTGCCATAGAAACTGAACAGACTTAACAGCTTGTAACTTCTCTCATCTTGAACAGCTCAGCATCTGAAGTGACTTGGCCTATGAAGATATTTGCATTAAGTAGCACCCAATAGCTGAAGAAATGGGATTAAAGAAAAAAGATAAGAATGTCCCAAAGCTCCTTTGAAAGCCACTGGGCAAAGGGGAAGCTTTTGAGAAGCAGAGGTATCTATCTGGGATGAGAATCAAGGGAGCAGAGAGGCCAAGGAGAGAGCGTTGACCGCTACGGACATGGAAGAAGCTCAGCAGGATTGCTCCAAGCTTTGCTGTGATGGGTAGTGTTCCTTCTGGACTACATTTCCCATCCAGCACTTCATTTCTGCTCCAGATAGTCGTGCCAGTGTGAAGCTGCATTTCCTGGGGAGCAGTGGTTGTTGCTGGAGTCCCATGTCAGGAAGAGCCTATGGGATGCCATCTCCACCATTCCCACCACCTGTGAGAAGATCAGGCCATCCACAGCGAGGGAGGGCTTTTGCAGGGAGTCAGCAGCTTTGTGAGCTGAAATGTCCTGTCATTCAGCTCAACCCGCTGCTGCTTATGCTTTCAGAGGAAAAAAAAAATCTACAGATTAATGTCCCCCGTTTTAACAAGTTTTGATCAACCTGTGTAAGGAGTTAAGCAGATTGTGAAAAATAAACTGTATGGATTAGAAACACCCCTTTAAAACCAAGAAAACCATGGCAACACCAGAGTTTTACCATGGAGTGCAAGTCAATCACAGGCAAGTGTCAGATGAGGTTTGTGTCCGAACCATTTTCTTCTCTCATCAAACAGCTGGGGAACTCCAGCAAATACCACGGGGTGACTGTATTTAGGGCCTGGGATCTCAGGGGTGAGATCCCAGCCCTTAAGTGAGAATGTGTCCTGAAAATGTGTGAATTTGTGCATTTTTTGCACCATGCTCTCATGGCTGTGGTGCAAAGCTGATGCTGTGATGGTTTCGTGATCCAGCTGCCCAGAGAAAAGCTGGAAGAATTGAGGGGTCAGGGAAGAGGAAGGGAAATGAAGTCTCCAAGGACAGAAAGAACAATGACACTTCACTTACTGCCAACCATCCTGGAAAATATGACATTTCCTTCAATTCAGAGAAACCAGGTGAAGCTCCTAGCATCAAGACCTTTCTAGCCAAACTCTGCTGATGTTGGCCTTTCTAGCTTCAAGGACATGGAGCATGAATGAGGAACACCCCTCCTGGTTACCAAAGCTCCCTGTATGGCAGGGCACAGGCATTTGGGTTTTATCAGTGAGGAGATCCTGTACATGGACACAACTTCCCGAACAAGCCTTAGTGGTCATGGTGATGGTTCCTTGCTGTGGTGGTGGTTGTATCTGCAGCTTCCTGTCAGGAGCTCTTGCAATCCAGCAGCTTAGGCTGATGTGGTTGGTGGCTGCTGAGTGGAGAGCAGAGCTCCAGGTGTCTGGCAGCAATGGCCACACACCTGCCACAGAGGGGGGACCTTGCCTGCAGACCTCATCCCGTGTCTTGCACTCGCTGCTGTCCATGCCAGGCTGCAATCCTCTCCAGTCTGCTTCTTCAACCTCAGTTCGTGGCCACACAGAAGAAAATGGCACCAAAACGAACTGTTCAGCATCAGGTGCTCCACCACAATGTATTTTCTCCTGTTATCTCCTTGCCTTTTCCAATCCCAATGCAGCTACAGAGTGCGAAGGGAGGACACAGAAGCTGCCACTTAGCTCTGGTTAAGAGCTAAGGTGCACCCACAGGCAGTGCTTAGTTTGAAGAGTCATGTCACCTCCCTCCAGTGTTTGCAGTTACATCACCTCCCTCTCTATGCTGGTGAGTCAGTGGGGAGCACCAAGAAGGCCCAGATCACTGCTGGATGTTGAGCTCTGTGGTGGTCAGCAGGAAGCGGGGACATGTCCTGGTTTATTGGTGACATGCCACTCACCCACAAGGCACCATTCCCTAGCAGTGAGGTAGAGGTAATTGCATCCCCTTCTTCCAGTCTTCTCACTGGATGCTTTGAGGACCAGCATGGGTCAGCATGGGAGGCTCAGGGCCAGGGAGACCCCTGAGCCTGGTTAGTGCCTGACCACCCCTGTGTTATGGGACATGAAACCTGGTCATCATGTCACCATGCTGGGAATACTACAGCACCACTGGGAAGGATGTGGTGGTAGAAGCAGCAGGGGAAGACAGAAGGAAGTCTAAAGGCACTTAGGGCCAACACTGTGCAGCACTGGTGGTTGCCTTAGAGTGCTCCTGGTGGTCCCTGGTCTTGGTGGACTGCGCTGGGAGAAGGCTGCCTACCAAAAAAGTGTGGTGAGCAGGTACCTGTAACACCAAGGATGGCTTGGAGAAGGCCTGCCATGGCGCTGGCATGAGCACAATGTTTGCAGATCATGGATACTGCTGTATTTTTAGCTTCAAGAGCTCTCACAGTGAGATTGCTGGCAATGCTGGACTAATCTCCAACATTCACTGCAGCTCTTGCAGGATCCTGCAACAGCTTAACTTCCCCTGGGGAGACTAGAAAACAATGAGTTGTTGTTTTGTATGTTTACTGTAGTAGTAAATTAGATGAGGAACTCAGCATTTAGTTGTGAATCTCAAAAAGCCTGATATAATCCATGAACCCTGACATCTTCCCAATGATATTTTGCAACCCTGTGGTACAGGCTGGTCAGAGTTGAACTCTTTGATCCCAACACATCTTTCTCATAACCAGGGATGATGCTCTGCTCTCTGCAGCAAAGCTTTCAGAAATAAACCTCCCCACTGTGCCCTGCTGGCAACAGACCCTACTTCTCTCTGTCTCTTCCCACTCCACTGTGACTCTTTGCAGCAGGTACTGCTCAGGGCTCAGAGACATGTGGCCCATTGAAGGCTGGGATGGATGAGCTCTCTGGCTGGCAGTACCCCTGAGCACTGCTGCAGCCCAGCACACTGATGACAGCCTGCAGAGCAGTCCAGAGGCTATGGCTGTGCTGGGTACAGGCAAGGCTCTGGGCATCCCGATCTGGCCCTTTTAGTTTTCCTGTTTGCCTCTCCTGGGTTTGCCCTGCCGTGCACTGAGTGGGCTTGGCCAGGCAGTCGTGGACTGGATCCAGAGGCTGTTTCCTGACAAAGCAATGTCATTCATTTGGCTGAAGAAGTCACCCCACGTGCCCAGCTGGGTGCCTCCTGCCAACGCAGTGGCATCACTGTATGTGAGTCCCGTCTTTTTGCCAAAGACCATAAACCAGAGTGGGGCTGTTTTGGGTGGGACAGCCCAGGGCACCTTTGACAGAGTCACAACTTACTGTAGGTGTCATCTTTCCCCCTTGCAGGTACTACCCTGCCTGCTTGCAAGTGTGTGGTCAGAAGCAGCAAACCCCACAAGCACCTTGGCATGTAGCCATCATCTTTGCCCCATTCCCTCCCTGGCTTCTCACACCAAATTAGGCAGCATCCTGCAGTAGGTGCCAGGGACTCAGCTGTGATACCCCGGCTCAATACCACAGCTCCTGGACCTGCTTCAGCTGTTGTTGTGTTGAAGTTTTTTTTTTTTTTTTTTTTTTTGTTTGGCTTGGCTTGGCTTATTTTTTGTTTGTTGGTTTGGTTTCTTAATTTTTTTTAAATGTTGTGTTTAGGTTTTTTAATGTTTTTTTTTTGTTTTAGTTGCACCTTGAAATTGTTGGCAATCTCCCACTGGCTCAGCATACCTGTAACACAACATCCTGCCCACAGGCAACTCCCAAACAGACTCTCTATTCTGAAGGGAAAGGATTTAATTCTGAATAAAAAAGTTTTGGACTAAAACCATTTTTACTTTACCTAATCAGCCAGCTGCTCTGCAATGGTTTCTTCAGAGGTGGTTATTTCAGCCAGGTTTTCAATGCAGATACTGGATGCACATGCAGTTTACTGAATAACGATGCTGGCACAATGAAATGGTCTCCTCTGAAACATCTGGGCTTTGCACAACAAATTATTCACATACATGGGATATCCCAAGACAGTGTCTCCCAAGTGAATGTCTCCCAAGACTTAGATATTTGGGAGACTCTACCTTCTTTCTGGGCTGGGCTAGGAGTGCAACCATAAGTGGTTTTGTTATTGCTGGACAGTGTCTTTGTCTTGGATCAAATATTACGGGTTTGGGACTGCTTTTTGGCATAGCAATAGCACTTCATAAAGAGGAAACAGATGACAGTTGTTTTCCTGTGTTAGCTTTGGCATGGGTCAATCTTTCTCAGAAAATAGCCTCTTAAATTAAGCTAACAAGGTTTCAGACTAGACAGGCTGTCACAGCATGGAGTGGAAGGGAGGAAGAAGGTGTGTCCTATTGGCCACGCTCAGCTATGGAGAGGGCTGTGTACCAAACCGCTACACAAATGTACCAAAATTATATGCAGAGTAAGTCCAAGTTGTCCCTGCCAAGACCCGCCCATGGCATTTGCCCCAAAACTCCTGCACTGGCATGATCGTGTAGGACAGGTTGTGAATGCTCTGCTGCCTTAGGGCAGAGACCCTACAGGGATCCAAAAGAAAGTGGGCAATTCCCCAGAAGGGGATGGGAGGTGACCTGTGGTCAAATGCTACCCAAACACATGTTCCTGCATCTCTGGGCTAGGATCTGGCTTCATCCCATCCAGGGGAAGTGCAGGTGCAGAGCCGAAACCTGTAGCTCATCAGATGTTTGCCATGGCATGGCTACTGCCTGAGAAAAGGTCCAGCTGAAGAACCACAGCCCTGATAGAGGTGAGGATGCAATATGACATGCTGGACCTCACACACACATGCTTGTTTTTGGAGTCTTCAGGATACAGGACATGGCAATTCTATCTTCATCAGTGACTGGAAGATGCCCTGGGCTGTTCTCTGGCTCTGTGGCAGGTAGATTTGGGTGATCCCCCACCTGTGTGATTGAGCTTTCTGTCCCCCAAAACAGGGTGGTCGTATTCAAACTACATGCTGGGAAAAGTCCTTGCCCTGCACTCCCTGAGCATCCCCTGGAAGGATTTGAAAGAATCATGGTCAACATGAATAAGCCATGGTGGACCACTGAGGTCTATCTGGCCCCAGGGAATGCTGCCTACCATGCTCACAATGATAACAGGGATGTAGCCAATGAGTACCCAGCTGACAGGATATGTGAGGGGATATTCCAGTTTTCTGTGTGGCGTTGATGCATTTAACTTGTTTCTGTGAAAACCATGAGGACCACTAATGATCCTATGATTCCACATGCAATTTTTGTCTCAGAAAACACTACTGACTGCTGCTTTCTCAGCAACACTCTTTTCCAGCAGGCGGCAAGGGATAGGCAGTTGGAGGAGCTGAGGCTTCAAGTGTGTTAATTTGTGACAAATTATTTAGGGAAATGAGGTAGACTGCACTGGACAAGTGACAGTGCCAATGAACTGCCTGTTTCTCTACCCTATGTCACCAGCAGATCTTTTTCTCTGAATGCCTGGGAAGGGCTGCCCCATTCAAGGTGTCCCCACATCACTGGCCTGCATCTCATGCTTATGTAAAATCCAGATAGACACCCAAAATGCTCAAGCAAAAACCTGCAGTGAGCATAACAAAGCCTGAGATCTGCTATGTTCTGCACCCATCAGTTCTGTAGCCAAGTAAATAGCTCCAAGGCACTGGTGACTTTAACACTGCTTTTTCATGGTTGAAAAGCTGTTCTATTTATTGAACATTTGTTTTGCACTTGAGCTAAAAACTTCCTTTTCTCACCTTCTGCTGGAGACAAACACACCTCTGGCATGTAACCAGGAGCCAGCTGCTTCTCTGGGGGAGAAGAGCTTGATGACTGGTGGAGATTTGCTCTTTGCTCAGCCCATGGGCTGTGATGTCCATGCAGAAGCAGCTTGGTTCCTTGGGAGTAGAGTCCCTCTAACACCACAAAGGTCTTTAATTCAGGGTCCTATGGCAATTGCACAAACAGAAAAGCTCAAGGACAGTGAAATAAATATATGTTAGTTGGCAACAGTGGACAGGTGCTCAAGTGAGGTGCTCAGTGGTCATGTGATGGCCAAGGGAGCATCAGTGGCTACTTTGGTTTTGGTGTGAGGATGTGTAAGAAGCCTCCAAGAGGCTTACAGCATTTCATCTGACCTCTGCATCCTCCCTAGGGATTGTTTGGTAAGTGCCTGGTGATGAGTTTTGGTGTTTCTCTAAAAGTGTGCTGACTTTTGGGATCTCCAGTTGCCCCAGCTGCACTTCAGCAGTCTTCCCAGTTCAGCAGCACTTGCCTCACAGCATCCATGAGCAGACCTCTGGGCTCAGCCACACCAGCAGGGGCTTTACCTGAGTTGAGTGTGTTCCCTTGGGCAAACTCCAGCTGCACAGACCTCTATTAGTGGATTTGGGGGTGTGGGAAATGGAGACAGGCACAGCAGTCGCTTAGGGCTGGGGCATGTCTTTTCACCAGCCAAGGGGCTCATCCTCAGTGGGCCCATCTGCCAAGGAGGTATCCCATGTCCCTTTCTGGTTTATTCTCTGAGTAACTGCAATGTGTGTGATAAATTTTGACTGCACTACTCAGCAGAAGCCAACCCCTGTTGCCATCCCCAGAAATCCTTGTCCCAAAATATGAGGTGATGGGCAGAAACAGAAACTGGAGGCTCTATCTGAATATCAGGAAACACTTTTGCACTGTGAGGGTGTCCAAGCACTGGCATTCATTGTCCTGTGAGTTGTAGAATCTGTATTTTTGATAAGTGATTTGTAAATAGTTAATTTACTTATAATTGTCTACACATGAGAACAGCCTTGATTTCTCAAGTTAGTTCCAGAATATACAAAGTAACAAAATATATGATCACATTACAATGTCCACATTTAATTCTAAACTATAAAAAACTTAACAGTTTTAAGTACTACAAAAGAAAACAGGAACCAGTTGAAGTGGAAAAAGAAATCAGAATGCAACTAGTCATGCTTTCATTGCTGAAAATGTTCCTGATTGTCCTGTCATATACCCTACACTGGGCAGCACTTTGAAAGCATCACATTTTACTGACTTTACTATGTTGGTCAAGAATAGTTACAGCTACAGCATCGATTTGCCCTGTAAAATCTTGGAATTTTTTTTTGCATAATTCCAAGTCATCATTTAGGGAAATACTTGCTTAAAGGAAACCTGCTAACCAGCTGTATGTGCCAGGAAAATTTCATTGTGTATACAATAGGCTGCATTTTATTCCTAAAACGTCTGTTTATTGAAAAGCATTTAGAGAACCTGAGTTGAATAGGAATTTGTGTTTCAGTCCACAAATAGTGTCAGGTAAATGAAGGCTGAGGATGTTGTGTGTTGAATCATAGTATCATAAATCATTAAGGTTGGAAAAGACCTATAAGATCATCAAGTCCAGCCAATAACCCAGCACTGCCATCTTCACCACAAAACCGTGTTCCCAAGTGCCACATGCACACATTTTTTGAATGCTTCAATGTCTATGGCTGTGGGGAGCCTCCAGAGAGGCTCCCTTGGGACCATGAGAGCTGCCTGTGGGACCATGGTGCAGTGCAGCTTTTTTCCTTAGGTCAAGGGCTTTGTTGAAAGCTGCAGAAATCTCTGTTTAAATGGCTGTGGAGGGAGGGGACGAGGGTGTGACATGGCCTGGTCCCATCCCTGTCTGGGTCTGTCACTGTAAAAGGTAGGAGAAGAAACAGCAGAGCAGCCACCATGGGCAACCCCTGCCTAGGGTTCTGCCAGGTTCTCGATGCCTTAACTTGCTGTCAGTGTCCTTGCAGAAGTTAGCAAATCTCTGGCACTGCTGCTGAAGAGAGGAGTGCACCATGCTCCTTGTGCTGTGATGCACCTGGACTTGCTTGTGGCCATACTGTCCTGCCACAGCCTGGACCAGCAACATGTGTGTGACATGCCTCTGGTCCCACTGGTGTGCATGATGCCTCTGGGATGAGCAGCATTTCCTTCCCCTGGATTTCCTTAGGAGCATGGAGGAGAACCAATGCAATGAGCTGCAGGTGTGTTTTCTACCCTGGAGATGTAAAACTGCTATGGTGGTTGTCTAATTAATTGTCATAGTTAATTATTTTTCTCAGTTTATTCATGCTTCAAGGGACCTCTTCCCTGCTGACTTTTCACTTTTGAAACAATGGCTGTCTCCACCAGCCTTCATCAGCACTCTGTGTTGCAGATGGAAACATGATGGTTGTGGTTGCTGTTTGCTGTATGATTGCTTCCAAAGTCAAACCCTCTGGGGAATTATCCCATATGCAGATAAAGTGTGGTGAAAGCCAGGATGTAAATCCTGAAATGGACTTCAGGAAATAGAAAGAAAACATCTGTGGCAGAACATCTTGCCTTTGTTAAGGTAACAAAATTACTGCTGAAGCCAGCAGGAGTTTCCAGTTCAAGTTTGTTTGCTGCACACAGATGTTGATCATCTAACAAATTGTCTGGGTCCCAGGTATGGGGATAAAACGGCTATAAATTATTTCTGGGCTAAGGTTTCTGTCACTGACCCTCTTTACTGGTGTTTATGTAAGAGCAGAGCCTCCTCTGATCTATTTACTGAAGAATGACTTGCAGAAAACGCATCTCTAACAAGGTTGTGCCCTTTCTTATGGCTCTGTGATACAGGGGGTGATCCTGTCCCGGCTCACCACTTCATTTATATGTGACAGTGAGTGTTTGGAAGGGCGGAACAATGGGGCAACATCCCCTGCCGGGGGTTGAGTGTCACCACAAGAGGGAAGGTGAATGGTCTTCAAACAATTTTTAGCACAGGCTGCATGGACTTTTTCTAGTAAGTGTTCAAACCATTCCCATGAGGGCCAGGATGAGGACAGCAACCCTGCTGCCCTGCCACCCACCCTTGGTTCTGGGCCCCCACACAGACACGTCTGTGACATCTGCCCAATCCATTGTTCCCTGCAGACAGGTAGTAGTTTCAGCAGGGGCGTCTTAAGGACCAAATCGAGTCTTTGCCGGGCAGCTGGACCGTGCTGAGCCTCCAGCACCTCCAGATGATGGGACGGACCGCAGCATTTCTGTCGCTCGGATCCCCAAGATACCCGGCAAGGGAGGACAGGCGGGCTCCGCAGCGCACAGAGGCCCTGAGGGTGGGGAGCGAGGGCAGAAGATGGCTTGTGCCACCATCACCCGCGTTCCTTCGGATGCCGATGCGCGAACTGGCCGCTCCCGGCGCGACATTCCCGGGTTAGGCAGGATGCAGCTGCCCTCTGCCGGCCTCCTGCCGCACAGCTCCCCGCTCCCTCGCCTGGAAAACACGGCATCGGCGGGGCTGTGGCCCTCCGCAGCGAGCACGGCTCCCTGGGAGGGAGTCAGGCTTCCACGCAGTGCCACAGCTGCCTGGGGAAGTGTTCGGAGTTGGTGTTTCTGCCTGGCTTTCCCCGGGCTCAGGCACCCATCGTACGATGGACGGGGAAGTGAAATTGGAAGTGTAAATGCTGGGCGCCTGCGTTGCATGGAAAGCGTGAGACGATGGATGTGCTTGGTGGTGATTTTCAGACGCTTCTGTATTTTCTGATGTTCCTATGTCATCCCCAGCTGTTTCTGCTCCTGGCAGAGGAGATCTGGCAGAGGGCTGGTTCAGTCAGATACAAGTCCAAAGTCCCTGGAATAGAATTTTAAAAGCACGTTTCAATACTAGTTTTGCAAGCAAAACTCTTCTATTGTCATGGAGGACAATTGGTGGTGTCACTCTGGTGCACAGCGTTGCATTGAAGGTGAGCAGCAGAGAAAGCAGGAGGGATGAATTCCCTCACACTTAACCCCTGTTGGCATTTTGGGGTCTGGAGGGTCAGTGCTGCACAACAACAGCCACTGTGGGCACGTAGCAGAGCATCCAGCCCAGGTGTGACCACACAGATGACAATACTGTTGACTCCTGTGGTCAGCATTCAAAGCAGCCAGCTGAGTTGGCAGAGTTGGTTGTGATAGCTCACACACATTGCTTTGGTGCTCCAGAACCTGGATTTATTTACTCCCTGTGACCAAGAAACACTAGGACCAAGTCCCAGCTCCATCTGTATTTTTACAAGCTTCCTGAAGACCACTAGGTCTTCTCACGGGTTTTCTCAATGATGCTGTGGGCAGTGCTCTATCCATCCTTGCCAACATGTGAACACAGAGGGGGGACAACTGTGACTACAAACTGAGTTTTGAAGTTGCATGGCTATTTAGCTTCACCTGACACAAGGATCCAGTGTTACTCCAGGTTTTCTGTAAAGCCTCTTTCCATACAAATGTCAGAGAGGGGCTGGAGTGAGATACCAGGTGAAAGATAACTGGCTTTTTAATGCCCAGACGGGTATGATCTCCAGCTCTGCACAATGCCAGGCAATGGCTGTACAGGGATAGCTCTGAAAATGTAGTTTTTGCTTATCATAAAACTAGTCAAACCAGGAAGGCCAGGCACAGCAAAAGGCAGCCCCTGCCATTTGTGCCTGTGGGCCGTGGAGGAGCAGAGGAGCAGAAGCACTGCTGAGCCATGGTGAGGTGTTCGACCCCAGCATCCCATGGACAGTTCAGGTACACTATGGCATGTGGTGGCACCTCTGTGCGGGCAACTTTCTTCTACTGAACTTTATTTTCCTTCTGCTTTCTCTCCATTGTAGTCATCAGTGAGCTCAGGTCTCACTGAAGCTTCCCAGGTGTCCCAGCCTGCTCCAGTGGGTGTTGGGTGGGCAACACCGTGACATCTCCTCTAAATTCGTGTCATCCTCAAGGGAAAGCCCTCACCCTGGTGGTGCCTGCAGAGCATTGACAGCAGGAAGAGAGGGAATGGGGAGTGCAGTCTGGGGATACTAAGCAGGAAGAGTATTTCTTTTGCTCAACTTGGAATTAAAAATGATGATTTGAAGTGGAACTATGCCCCTCACGCTTTCTAATTTAATGTGATTGATGATAATTTGGTTGGAGAACTACAATTCTCACAAATACCTTAGTGTCATTTGGAGGAATGGAAAAAGCATTATGTTGATTTGAGCTGCAGAATTACCAGTGGCCACTGAAATATACCAATAAAAATAACACTTCCAGAATGGTTTGAGATTGGAATACTAAATGCAACAGTGGTGGCTGTTTTCAGGAAATTGTAGATAGAGTGATTCATTGCTAAGTGTTTTAAACATAACTAAGCAATATGGCAGAGTTTTAATTAAAAGTGCCTAGAAGTAATTAATTATTTTAGCAATTCAAGCAGGAGCTGAAAATGAAGTTTCACCCTTTTGTAAAGCAGGACACTGTTAAGGGATGGTATTTTTTTCTGGAGAATTTAAGTGTTATTCTGGGTCAGCAGTGGCAAAAAGACAAGGATGGGATTATTGTTTTCCCCAAGATGAGACAGCAAGTGAGCATGGAGCCTGGAAGTGAATGATGTCCCCACTCCAACCCCTGGGCTTTGAGGCTAGAGTGTTCTGGCAATTTCAAGAGGTGCTACAGAACCAGGATTTCTCACCCAGCTCTGCTCTCTCAAAGCCTTGCTCTTTAGGCTTTTTACTGGTCCTAGTGGCTATGGGTAGCACTGTGGATTCCACTGTGTGCATAATTACCAACACAGATGCCTGTGCCAATGTAGCAAACTACAAGACAGATAGCACATGACAACCTCTAATTGCATCGCCAGCCTGGGCACCAGCAAAGAGGGTTTCTTGCAATTGGTGCAGGTATGGCTGCTGGAGAGGGAGGCAGTGGGGACAGAAGTGTGAGGAAGGTTTTGCTGTCCATTAGTGGGGCTTGGTCCCCAGTGGTTTTTTTTTCATTTTCTAATTAGTTTTTTTGTTTTGAAGAGGATCAAAAGGAGAGTTGGGTGAGAGATGGCAAACTGCTCACTGAGTAGGCACATGCTCAAGTTTCACTGCTGCAACACAGCTAGTCCTGCATAAGCCTCAACCTTTGGGGGCAGTGGGAGCAGCTGAATGGCTACAACAGCAAATAAAAGTGATCCAGGCTCACCCCTTCACTCAGAAACTTGTGAAATGTTGCAGTTCCTCTGCCAGGCAGTGGGATGTAGAGCAGAGAGCTGTTCCCCTCCTGCCATGGAATCCGCACTCTGAGCCCCAAGATGTGTGTGCTGCTCCCCACCCCTAGCAAGGGCGAGTGGCAAGTGGGGAACTGGCCCAGCCTGGTGGGAGTAATCCAGCTGGCAGGAGCATCACAGCCTGCAGGATTCTCTGGGGTAACTGTATTCCCACTCTCCCATCCACCAGGAGCCTGGAGGTGCCCTGAAGGGAGGGAAGCGTTCCCAGGGAATTTTGTTTGGGGCTGGAGGAGTCACTGCTGCAGGACTCTCCCTGCTCCCACTCTGTCTCAGCCAGCTGATGGTGCAGGCAAAGATCTCTGTGGACATGCTTGGCTCATCCTGCTGTGTCAGGGAAATTTTTTCAGACATTGAGCCTACATTTCTGCTTTCTTAATCTCATTCTTAATGTTCTTTGCTTAAGCCCTTGGGGCAGTAAATAGGAGGCAGTTTAGCAGGAATAGCTAAGTAGCTGTAATGAGATTTCTGCTCAGGACCATCTTGCCTCACTGTTCATCTGCGTCATGCCACTTCTGCTTGAGTCAGCGTCCCCTGGAGACGTGCCGCTTGCTGAGGTCTTCCCCCAGGATTTATTTTTAGTTCTTTCAAATCACGACCAATTAGCTTTACGTGGCTCTCCCTCCTTTCCCGTGTTTCACCTGTGGCTGACTGTACGTTCTTCAGCTCCTAGGAAAAACTGGAGACCATAGGTCTTTCCCACCTCAAGTTTTTCCATTCTTAGTTACAGCTACTTCTCACAGTGAGGCTGTTTCCTGCAACATTCTTGAGTGTAGGAATAGGGTTGGTGTTGTACTTGCTTTGACATCAACTTCTCACAGACATGGAGGAGCTTTTGTAGGACTTGTGCTTCCTTTCTGCTATGAGTGATTCTTTCCTCTTTCTTTCCAAGGTTTACAAATTCCTTTGAATGTTCTGCAGTTACAATTTTCAGTTGACTATTTACTTTTCACTTTTGCCGTGCCTTATTCTTTGCCTTATTCTTTCTTACTTTGCAGTTAGTTTCTCTAAACTGTTGCTCAGCTCCTCCTCCCGTTTCACACCTCTTTTTCCTCCCAGGAGTCACTCACTGGGGTGGGATAGCAGCTACAAAGGTCCACACAGAGTATGGAAGCTTCTCTGACCCCTAAAATGCCACTCTAATGAGGGCTAACATCCCAGTGCCCCCTGTTTCACCCAACTGATGGGAAATTTGCCTCCAGAGTCTGCTGCAAACAGCCCCTACTTATCCTGATGGTCCTCTGGTGCTGTATTCCTGCAGCCCTTCTTGCCCTCGGATGCTCCCCAAAGCCCTTCTGCTGTACCTCAAGGCATTCAAAGCACATGCTTAGCACCCATTGCTAGGAGAAGACACAGTTCTGGCAAGCTGTGATGTGGTCCTCCTATTATTTCAGACCCTTGGAACTGGATAACCATGGGAAAACAACAACTACACTTAATGACTGTAGGGGCACAGTGCGGGATTCCAAGCCTGGGCCAGCTCTAAGAGGCCAGGCCACCTTCCAGCAGGCTGGGCACAAGCCACTGTGTGCCCACAGGGGTGGGGATGCTGTCCCTGGCACAGGGAGAACATTGAAGTGGCTGCCATCAGATGGAGAGGTGCCTGCATCGCATAGCCACAGAGCTCAGTCCTTCTAAGCAACACCAGCAGTAAGGGCTTGAGCAGCTTGGGAGCAGAGTCATCTTGGACTGCAGGGTGCTCTGATGTGCTGCTCCAGTTGTCTGAGCTCACCTGGACCAGCTTCTCTGGCAAAGGATCCTCCAGGTAGCCACAGCTCCCGGTGCTGAGAGACTGGTCTGGCAACATAGCAGCAGGGATGTTTGCTCTGTGGGCAGCAATGAATAGTAATGGGTGCAGTGTCATCCACTTCTCCTCTGGCACCGGCTGGCCTCCTGCTGACCTGCAAGCTAAAGGGAGCCTGCCCATCACCTGAGCACCAAGCACCTGGCTGTCAGGGAGCTGTCTCCACACAGTACTCAGCATTTTTTATTCAACATGTTCCCTGCTGTTGCAGGAGGTTTTGATGCAGCAGTGTGCTTTAGCACAATCTAGCTTTAAATTTATTTTTCCCTATAGTTCTGAATTTCGTTATAAGATGCTGGAAGCTTTTTTTGTCCTGTGGTGTGCAGGGAGATGTGAACAGAGTCTGTTGCCCATGAGTGTATGGTCTCTTCCGGATGTTGTTCCTTGCAGGTCTGTGCCTTTGCCAGTGTGTGTTTCAGCCTCAGCCCAGCCTCCTCCCATAATGTTTATCACCTCTGAAAACACCCACAGCATTTGAACCAGTCTGTTTGGGAGGTAATTGATATTATCAGATGTGTGTGTCAGAAGGAATTTGTCCCTAGAGCAATTAGGTTGCTTGCTTGTCTTTCATGGGATCTCTCTTGATTTATATAAATTGCAGTAAATATAGGCTTGGCCTCCTGTTAGTCAGGCTGTGACTGGCCTGACTGGAGCGATGAAAAGCTCCTGGGTTTAATGTCTCTGCATATTTTCTCATAGGTGAATTCCTATACTTGCTGCATGCACATGTTTCACAGATGGTCACCAGTGGCCCTCTGTGAGCCCTGCAAGCAGCGGCTGCACACTGAAACACAGAGCAAAGCATCTTCACATCACCCCTGAGCCGTCGTATTGGTCCAAAATGGGCATGTTTGTTTCAAATTCCTCCTTGGAGCACCTGGCATGAGATACCCCTCTTTGGCTCTTCCTGCTGTGTTACAAACTGATGTTCAAATAATAAGTGATACAAAATTAAGTACTTCCTATGACTGCTACGGAAGAAGGTTGTGCGTATCACACACAAACAGGCCCTGACCCAGGCATTTCAGGGTTTGACCAAGCCTGTTGATGTGCTTCAGATTTAGCATGTGTGTTAAGTGCTTCCTGGGTCAAATCCCAAGGAAATGCGTGACAGTCCTGGGAGACAAAACAGCCATGGGATGTGCTGGGGCAGCAACTGGAGTAGAAAGCCACCCCAGCATGAGTGCTTACTGCAGCTCACATTTAAATGATCAAAATAGCTCCTGTGGGTCTTGGGTCTGGAGACCCTCCCCTTGCAAAGCCTCTGCTCTGGGGACCGGGAAAGTCACATGTCCAGTCATGAAGTAGGGTAATTAATTTGTCTTCCAAACCAGGGTAATACATTTCTCCTCCAGGGAGTGGTTCTGGAAGAGCTGAAGTTGTGCCAAGCCAGAGCTGTCCCTGCCTGACAAAGCTAGTTTGCTCTCACCAACAAGACCTCAGACCTGCTTCATCCTTTCACAAGTAACCAAGTCCACCTTAATCTTTCTGCCCTTGTGCTGCTTCCTGATAGTGACATCCATCTCTTGCCCTGGTCAGGGTCACCTTGCGTTGGAGATACCACTTGTGGGTACTTAAAGAGGCTTTCAGGTCTGGTTCTGCCACTGCAGTGGTTTGAAGAAGCGTAAACCAACCGAAAAATGGCAGTGCTCAGGATGTAGCTGACGATGCTGGGACAGCTCATGGGTGTGCATCATCTCCCAGGACAACTTCCACCCCAGCAGCAATCACGGTGAGACACCTCCTGTCTTTAGCTGCATTCTTCCATTGTGCCCTCCCTTGCTTCCCCTGTCCCCTGTCCCACATGGAACAGCTCACACCCACCACCCTGGGTGGGTGTGTTTCCCAGGACCAGGAGCTTTCTCATGACCTATTTGCAGTAGGGAGGGGACTTTGGCATTTTCACTCTTGTGCCCTTCCTCCTTGTCTGCCTGCAGCCAGCTGTGGGCACTCACCACCAAAAGCCATGCCATTGCCACCAACTTATACCCAGCTGATACACACATGTGCCCTTTGCTTACCTTCTTGCACCAGAAAATATTTCCATTTAAGCTGTATAGCAAACATGATCACAGAGAGTTTTTGCAGCACAGCTGGCAGGCACAAATAACTTCCTGAACTGAGATGCCACCTTTACCCAGGATGAGGAATTATAGCTTGCCCAAAAAGAGAACTCTTGACCATGGTCAAGTGATGCTGTAGGTGCCTTAGTGAGCATTGCTGTGGATGGTGCTCATGTGTCTTACTGCCTCTGAGAATAATTTTAAGCATCCTAAAATGCCTAAGAGGTTACGTAAATAAATATTCTAGGCAATATCGCTACCTCACCTGTTAACACAACTGTTAAGCAACAAACAGCTGGTGAGTAAAGAGAGGAAGATGCCTGATTGCTGTAGGGACCTAAAGGACAGAGGAGCCAGGGAGAAAACTGTTTTTTCTGGCTGTGCCCAGAGGCAATTCTCTGATCTTCATTTCCAGATTTCATGCATTCCTCTAAGGTGAAGGTCCTGGGTCAGGTGCTGTTTGCTCCGGGGCCAGCTAGTGACTGAAGAGCAAATTCCTGGATTTCTTGTTGTGACTACTACGTGTGGGTATGTACTATTTGGTGTTTAATCAAACAGAAACATGCATAAATATGATATGATTATAGTAATAATGATAAAATCCAAACCCAAAAAAACCCCCAAGAATGCAAGAAGACATCAAATTACTCTGAAATTAGTCAGACTGTCAAAAATTAGAAAAATGCTAGATGTCAGTGGAACCATAATTCCCACCCATCTCTGGGTCACATATGCTGACAGCCTGTAATTGCCTCATGACACACCACTTTGTTCTCAGGGCTGGGGTGAGGGTTTTTGGGAAGAGGGAGGTGGCAGGAGAGGAGAAGCGAGCTGAGCATGTTTGGCATGGCTAGCTGATAACCCTAGATCTCAGCTCCAGCCTGGCATCCTCTCCTGCACCAGCCATGGGTCTTGTCTGGGACTTTCATCTCCTTTCCTTACCCCCTTTCTGCCTTTACCATCCACTTCCAGTGCCTGGCTTGGTTGTGTGCCTCCAGATATTCCCTGCACAGGCTTTATAATGGTTAATTTCCCCACAGGTGCTTCTGCAATTCTGTCAGTGTGGCAGCAGCCTGCAGCCAGTGCTGATGTGGTCTCTGTCCTCTTACAGCACAGGCAAACCTCCCCTCTTACTTTTGCAGCAGAGGGGCTGGGGTCAGTCTGCCCATCTCATCTGCAATGATGAGGACAGGATATTTTCAGGGTGCAGAGCATGTTTTGTTACAGCTGTTCGTGCCTAGCCTGCCTCAAAGTCAGGTATCCTGCTTGCTGCTCACTGGGTGTCTGGGAGATGGGGAGGTCAGGTCTCCTGTGGGTTGATGGGCTGGTGGCATCACTTAGAAACATCACAAGTTCAGCAAGGTCAGAGCCACATTGTCTGACAGGGTAATCACCTTCTTCAACCTGTCACTTCAGCAAGTCACTGTCCCTCTTCCCCTTTCAGTCCCCTTCTTTCCTTCCCAACTACATCACACAGTAATCCTTCAGGCAGCAGCCTTTCCTGTGCAGAGACCAGACCTGTTCCCAGAGTATTGTCTCTTCTGTCACAGATGGAGAATATGTCCCAGCTGATCTCCAGTATGTGTCCATGTAACTAGTTTTCCTAATGCACAGGTTAAGTGAAAGCTTCATGAGCAACATTACTTGGATTCTGCTGAAGTACAGATAAGCAAGAAGGATAATGTGTATCCCCTAGACCAGCTATTTGTTATATCATGTACCATGTTGGTAGAAACATGTTCTGAAGGATGAAAATAGTGGTTTAAAGTGCCGACCTGTCAGTTTTTCTGAGTACTTTGATTACTTCTCACTTTTTGTTTGCACAGCACTGTTTAAATTCAGCTCCCCTTCAATTCTTAAACAGCAAAAAACTGCAAACAAGCCCCACTTGTAGGGAGACTCAACCCTTTAAAATGTTCTTTAAAAGTATGGCTACTGTGGGGGAAAGACCATGGGTTTCCTTCCAAGCAATGATGCTGACCTTCATCAGTCCTCCCAAAGCAAGGAGAAACACTGAGGCATCTTTCCCATGCCCAGATCTTCCATGGTGGTGATTTCATGGTACACTGCAGCAAACCACCAATTTAGTAGGAGAATTATCTGCTGTGTAATGACATCTTCCAGCCTGGTGACAGGACTACTTCTGAGCTTTCTTGTAGTGGTATAAAAGCCACAGACAGGTCGTTTGGATGTAGCTTTTTCAGAGCTTTTTGAGTCTGCAGAAAGACAGCAGACTTTGTCTGCCAGAGCCTTAGTTAGTCCTGGTAGTTGGATGCGTGGAGAACCTGGTGTGAGCCTGGTGGACACAGGCACTGTGTGGTTGCAAATATATGTAGGATAAATATGAAATTACTGTGTAGTGGGGACAAGTGCATACAATTTAAAGAAAACAGTGTTGATATCTTCCTACCCTTGGGTCAGACCCAAGGAACCCCTGTCACTCAGGGTGCTCCAGCTTCTTCTGATGGTCCAGCCAGCCTCTGCTGCTGGCTCTGCAGTCATGGATGAAAGGCTACTTGGATCTTCAGGCTTCCCCTAGAAACAACCCTGGCCCTTTTTCTCTGAAGAAAATCCTCTCTCCGACCCTTCTGCAAGAGTTATTGATTCTCAGCTTATTCAGGGAACAATTTTTGATATTCCTGCAGTCATCCCCTGATCTGATGGCAAGCAGTACCCTTAGCAACTTTTTCAGTGCCTAACCAAGGGATAAACACCTTCTGCAAGATGCTCACTCCTCTTAATGTGTCAATGTTGAAAGCCTCAGTGCAGCAATACCACAATCCAATGTGAAGGATCCTCATGAGTCAAATGCTGTGACCACTCTGATGCAAAATATTCAGGATAAACTCACTGACGGGACTCTGCTCAGTACAGCCATCCACAGACAGCCATCCACTGTGCCCCTCTGAGTGACCCTGAACCATGCTGACCTGACACTAATAGCAATGGACTGTGGAGCCTCTTCAGAAATGCAGCTTTTGGATGAATGAGTAAACTGGCAGCCGTTCTCTATTTGCAGTCTTTGAGACATTGCTGGGGCTGGACTGAGCCCAGCCAAGACAGTAATTGCCCATAGGATGACAGGGATATTGGGGTGGCTGACCTCCAACCCCAGGGTCTGAGGGATGCCAGCTCATCTATCTGGGGAGCGGGAGCTATGCTAATCCGTCTCACCCTGCCCAAGATGTGCAAAAGAGGTATTCAGGTGTTAAAAACAGCTTGTGGATGCTCTGAATGTCCTGTGCCACATATGTCGACACCTGTAATGTTTTTTAAATTTATTCCCTGTGATCTCTGCTGTAAACACTGGAGCAGCCAGCCCTGCCTTGTGCCTGAAAGCGTGCAATGAGTATGCAATGTAGTTCCACTGGCTGCACACTCTCAGCCATGGGGTGTGTATCTTGGATCTGCACATCCCCCAACCATGGCTCTGGCCTGGGTTCAGTTCACCAGCATGTTGATTTTTTTGCTGTTGTTGTTGCTCTGAGCAGGCACATCTTAAACATTTCAATGCGAAGAAAATGAGGATCAATATGAGAAATTAAATTTTTTGGGATTTCCCTGCCCCGGATCCAAGCAGTGGTTGAAAGGGAAGCAGTGGAGGCTCACTGCTGCTGCCACTTCTGCCACTGCTCTCCACGGAGGAACTGCAAGCGATCCCCACATGAAGCATCCCTGAAACTCGCTTCCAAAAGCAGGAGCAGCCTGACCATCCTCCTTGCTGCAAGAAGCCCTTTCCTGGAGAGGCAGGTGAGGATGGAGTTATGAGGAAAAGTGAGGCAGTGGTTCCCTGCAATGGCAGCCTTTTGCCATGCAGCAAAAGCCATGGCAAGTGTGTACCAAGGAGACCTGGTGTATTCCCCATGCACGCTTTATTTCTTGAAATTAAAATCTTAACAATAACTCTTTCTGCTGTGGTGGACATCCTTGCTAGACCCACAGCAGCACTGCTATGCCTGGAGTGTGGTGATCTGGTGGTCCACCACTCGTGGTGGAGACAACTCCTCTTCCTCAGTGGTGAAGCAGGCCAATGGGAGGCCACTTTGTCCTGCCAGGGCTTCAGTTTAAGGAAATAGACTTAGTCCATTAAAAACAGTGAGGTGGCAAGCCCAGGGGCAGAGCGACACAGCATTCCCAGAGCATGGAGAGCAGCTGTCACTGCTGTTTGCTCTGCTGCTGCCATCCTACCACGTGAGATCAGCCAGGACTGGTGCCAGGGCCCAGCTCCAGTGACACTGGAGCATCACATCCACTAATCAACTTTCCTTACAGCTCCCTGTGGTGGGGATCAGCACTGCAAATGAGCTGGGGCCACCCATGGGGTGAGGGGAGCAGGGTCACCACAGCTGGGTGCAGGTTCAGCAGGGCACTCCTTAGCAGGGAGCTGTTGGCAGCTCTGGGCTTGCAGAGGGAGACCAGGACTTTAGAGCCTGGTGCCCCAGGTGGTACGGCCACAGATTTCTGCTGCCTCACTCCTCTGCTACCACAGCCACATAATCCCTTCCCAAGGGAGCCAGGAAAGATCTTGCAGTGGGTGCTTGGTGTATCACATCTTCCCTGAGCTCCATCTGGTCTGGATATCAGAGGCAGGGGAGCTTAGTCTGCAGGTCCCTGTGCAGTGTCCCATTGTTACCCCAAATGCTCTGTTCCTGATGGGACAACTAAGGGGTAACTGGTAAAACATGAGCATTTTTTCTTCTTGTATTGTTATGTTTTTGCAGGGTGTGACTGCCTTACACTGTGTGACTGCCTTGCACTGTGTGCTGTGCAGGGCAAATAGGTGTTTTCTGTGGCTGCAGAAGCATATTGGGGTTGGCCCTGCTATGTCCATCTGTGTTGCTGCCTGCAGCCACCTCTGGCATAGGAGGCCTTTGACAGCACTCCCACAGCCTAGCTGGACCAGTGAGTGCCCAGTCCAGCTCACAGGGAATGGGAGGAGCTGAGGCCATCCTGGTGGATGGGGAATCATCCTCCTGCCTTGGCTTTTGTGACTTGTCCTGCTTGGGCACATGCCACATGCCAGGGTGCACAGCCAAAAGCAGGGCTTGGACCCCAATCCCTGCCTGCTGCTAAGGCAGCTGAGAAAGCACATGCTGCAGTAAACCTGGAATGTGACAGTGCCTTGCTTGGCACTGGTGATGGAGATTCCCCACCTGCCTCACCGTGACCAACACTCATTAGGGTGTCCCCCACTCATCCTCCCTGCCCACTGCAGCAGCTCCAGCCCCAGAGCTTGGGCTGGGGGTGACTTTTGCTGGCATAGCTTGAGGAGGGGACCTGGGGGCCAAGAGCAGTATGCAGGGGAAACACCATCCAAACCTCTCAGGATTAGATTCCTGCAACCCCAGCCAGGGTAGGGGCAACACTCAGCCCTGGGACATGGCAGTGATGGTGGGCCCAGTAAAACTTCTCATCTTCCAGAAACAGCTGCTTGTCCCTGTCACATCCTGGCTTTATGCCAGGAAGGGGAGGTCATCCTGGCACCCACAGAGGTGCACACCCTCTGGCCATGAGCATTTTAAGGAGCAAAGGGCCAATGGCCCCTTTTCCCAAGCTGCCTTTGCAACTTTGATGGTGTGCATGACAGAACCAAATTTCAATTTTTGCAGGTACTGAATCCCACGATGCCTTTAATACAGTCCACATCACCTGGTAAAATGATATCACCTCCAATGGGTAACAGCTGTGGCAGTGGTGGGGTGATGTGCCCTGTGTCTGCTCCTCTTGACAGAGGCACTAATTAAGCCATTTATCAGGGACACAGCCTTACTTCAGGTCTGATAAGTAAAGTAGGTAACTTTGCTTCCAGGGTGGTGTGGCAGGTGGCACAGGGACAGAGCTGGTGTGATTGTCCCTTCCTTGGGCCATACATGCAAATACTTAAAACTGGGCAATCTTGAGTACTTAGTGTAGCCCCGAGGCATTCCTTATTTGGAACAAACATTTATGTCTGAAAAGAAAATCTTTCTTCTGATAGTTTTCCCTTTTTTAGCAGCAAACCCTCAGCTATTCCCAGGGGCCTTGGAAAAGCTAATCCTAGGTTTCACGAACCATCTCCCACACATATCAGTGATTGGAACCCTGGGTAGTTGGGGGGGGGGGGAGGGGCTTATATCCTTGTCCTTTCACTTTTCGCCTGCCAGGAGAAAATCCCAGACCCAGGAAACACCTCTTGCCAAGTAAGGGAACAGTATCAGATAGATGCTGAGAACTTCTTCTAAAGGAGGAGGGCTTAAAGCTGTGCCTGGGCGATGCATAGTACTGCCCCACACATCCTGAGAGCTGGTCATTTTATTCAAAAATACCTTACTAGTTCAATGCAAAGGCCAGGCTAATCACCAGCCTGCCACAAAGCCAAGAAAAGGTAATATTCACCCTGTGGTCTGTTCTGACTTCCCTCAGGCTGCCTTGGAGCATCTGTGACACTTGCATCCCCCACTGAAATGCTGATTTGTTTCTGTCAGGCACCCAGAGCTGGTTCTTTGGTGCCCAGCTGACTCATAAGTCACTGTTTAATTTGGTGTGGGACATGATGGCACAATGCACCATGGGACCAGGGTGACCCAACTCTGCTGAAGCTGCATACCTGATGCAGAGCATGCAGCACCTTCCTGCTGGAAGGGTAAAATGCATGAGAGGACAAAAAAAAAACCAAAAAAACCCACAAAACAAACCCAAACAAAACCAAACAAAAAAACCCAACCAACCAACCAAACAAAAAACAGCCAAAGAAAGCAACCTGGAACCCTTCAGTATCTGTCTGTTCTCCTGGCATCACCCAGTTCTGGGGTATCCCATGCCAAACCAAATCCCACATGAATGTATGGTGGACTCTCACCTCCATCCAGTGTGTTTTTGGAAAGTACATGGTGAGTTTACTGGGGAGAGAGGAGGCATGCTGTGGTCTGTGCCCACACAACATGGTGCTGCTGGTCCCACATGGTTTCACCTCTACTGTCATCAAGCTCAGAGCCATTGCCCCCATCACTTTCCTGACTCACCTGCCCAAACCACCTCCTCCTGCCCTGCTCATTGCAGTGTGAGGGTGTGCATTTAGCACAGGTGTGATGCTAATAACAAGGTGTAGGGCAACATAAACAGGAAATCCTGCCACAAGACACCTCTAGCACTTAATCAGGCTTTCAGAGTGAACCATCACCCAAAGAGATGGAGCAACCCCATATCCTCTTGTAATAATGGGTGGGAACATTGCTGTCAGGGTGACAGAGTACTGTGCCTGACCTGGCTACTCTGCCTTTGGCAGCTCTACCCTCCTGAAAGCCAATGTGAGCAGGAGTCAGATGCCTGGCTTATCCAAAGGAGAAAGGTTGACTTGCCAAAACTATTTAGCCTGTTCAGGGCAGAGTAATAGATGCTTGTCTGAATTGTGTCTACTATTAGTGGACCCATTCCAGAATGGTAGGAGAAGTGATGAAAAAAAGTGCTTCCATTTTAGTACCTAATTAAATGGGCTAACGTAGCCAGGGACTGCTGCTGTGGAACTGAATCCAAAACCTAAAAGAAAGAGCAGTAGCTATAGCCTGAAGCCTTAACAATGAAAGAGTGACGGAGCAAAAACATCTGTCCCTTGGAAGAAGGTCAGAAAAGGCTGATAGTCCTCTTCCAAATGGAGAAAAACCTCTCCAGACTGGGAAATAAAACTGTTCTCATTGGACCTGTGCCCCTCAGTCCTTGACAAGCTGGCCAGTGCAGTGGCAGATGCTCTGCCTGCTGCTACGGTTCAGGCATATGGCTGTGTGTGGGCTGCAGTGATCCCGGGTTAGCACAGAGCCAGGGAGACGCTGTGCTGCTACAAGAGTGGCTGGTAAACCTCAGACCAGCCCCAACCCTTTTTGTGGTGTTTTTGGTTTATCAAATCATCAGCTGGGCTGACAGCTCCCCAGTGTCTTCATGGCTTTGCCTGCAAATCTGGCTTGATTCCTGGCCTTGAAACAGGCTGGGAACACACCATGCATGGAGATTTGCAGTTCTCAGCACATTTATCAGGGAAAACCAGGCCTTTTCCATTAAAGTTTGGGTCATCACACAGCCTCCCCCATGATATTATGCTTGCATTAATGATTATATTTACATGGGTTTCTTGATGTCTCACTGACACCAGCTTTTTGTCAGCTTTCCCCAGCCCAGACAGCATCCTGCCTTACCTGGAAGGCTGTTTTTACTGGATTTGTACAAACCTGGTTGCCAGGTTGCCTTTGCCCTGCTGCTGCATTTGGCTGAGATTGGCCAATAAGGTAAAAAATTACTTTGCAGAGGAGCAGAGAGTCAGGAAGATGCCCATGTGTGTGCATGCTCACAGGGAAGAAGGCTGGAAGCTCAGAGTGTGGTGACAGGGTGCCAAGATCCAAGGGTGCCAGAATGCTGGGGTGTGTCTGCCAGTGCAGGCAGGGCCAGGCCAGGGGGTCTCTGCAGCAGTGACCCCGAAGGGTGTGGGCAGAGAGCTCATCCCATCTGGTTTTATATCCAGAACTGTGCAGTCAAATCAAGTGGGAAAAAATTGCCTCAACAGGTGTGTTTGACAGAAAAATGGTTTTGTTTTTTTCCCCGACAGGTTCCTCAGGCAAATCTGGAAGAACCCAGAAAGGATGAGTTGGGTGCAGTTTGCACTTAAAGTGGGCAGTCATCTCTCCAGTGACGGTGTCTCATTTCTCTATTTGGGCATGGCTGCCAGGCAGAGCAATAAATCTTTCAGATGGAAGTACTTAACGTGGACCTAAATTCACCTCCGTTTCTGAAACCCTCTCAGCTGCACACCAGCAGTTCCTAATGCTGCTCCCAGCCTGCTTATCCAAGTGCAGAGCCTTTCCAGGCTGCTGAAATCTGCCTGCCTTGGGTTGTACTTATTCCTGTTACTTTGGGATGAGATAGAGATAGAGTGAATCTTCCTATGGGAGGCTGTACTGGTTTATTTATCAGAGGAGGTCATTCTGCATGCTGCAGTAGCTGGGCTGTGCTTGTCTCCACAAGACATTTGTAGGATGCATTTGACCCACAGATGAACACAGAGCAGCCCCAGCACAGCTCCCCTGTCATGGAGGATCAGAGTGGCCCCTGAGCTGCTCCAGAAAGGATCATAGAATTATAGAATCACAGAATGGTTTGGGTTGGAAGGGCCTGTAAAGATCATCTAGCTCCAACTCTCCTGCCAAGAGGAGGGACACCTTCCACTAGACCAGGCTGCTCAGAGCTCCATCCAATCTGGCTTTAAACACTTCCAAGGATGGGGCATCCAGGGGTGGGGCATCCAGGGATGGGGCATCCACAACTTCTCTGGGCAACCTGTGCCTGTGCCTCACCACCCTCACAGTACAGAATTTTTTCATGATATCTAATCTAGACCTATCCTCTTTCAGTTTGATGATGGAAAGCAATTGAGTGCTGGGAAATATATGTGAGTATTTATTCCTAAATAATCCATGGCATGCCAATTGTGGTATTTTGGGCCCTTGGAGCTGCAGTTTGTCAGGCATCTCCTCTCCTGACCTCCAGGCTGCCAGGATAATGGCTTGGCTTCTCTCCTCTTATCTCAGATGATGCTATCACAGTTCCTCCCATGCCTGCAGACACAGCTCATGTGGTAAAATCTCCCTTTGGGAGAAGCTGCCCTTCCAGCCTGGCTGCCAGTTAGCCTGGTATGATCCTTCATCTCAAATCACGGTGGAAAGGGGTCAGGAATAAATGCTTCTCTACTTTTTAAAGCATCTTTCATCCAAAAAAGCCTGTACAGTATCCTGCCCTTTGATTTGCATAGGAGAGCTGGCAAAGGAAGATTAGAGCTTAAACCCCTCAGCAAAAAGCACAGTGCTGGACTTTGTAAATTTGAATTGTTCCTACCTCCATCTCTGGTGTGAGCTCGGGCAAGCTCCTCACTCTGGCATCACTCTGGGGAAAGGTGACAAGAGCAGGTGGTTCCCTGTCAGTAGGGATTTGTCTTCTTCCTAGTATCCATCTTTTGCTGAGTGGAGATAGACTGAGTGTGTGAGAGCTGCATGCTCAGGAAGCTGACACTGGACAGGGGTTGGCTACCCAAGTCATTGCTTGTTTTGCCACAGAAACAAGTTCCTGATCACAGGTAGGCATGTCCCTGTGTGCACACTGACACGTCCTCACATGTGCACTCCTTCCCTGGTAGCACTTGGATTTTTTCCCTACACACTGGAATTTTGCTGAGCGTAAATGGCCCTGGCAGAGGGAGCCTTAGTAGTGTCATCCCCAGGGGACCCAGAGCTGGCCACTGGAGCCGAGGAGGGAGGAGCAGAGGTACAGCTTTCTTCTGGCCAACAAGATGAGTCATTTGGGCCCTTCCACTCTCTTTACCACTGAAAATAAGGTGTTAGGTAAGCCTTCTAATACCCATCTTAAAATGCAAGTCTGCTGTTAAAAAGGAGATGGCAGGTTTACTATATGTACTTCTTACTGCTATTTTCCTGTGCACCATAGTTGTTCTGTGTACATGTCCATAACAAGCAGGTAAA
Source organism: Acropternis orthonyx (assembly GCA_035583155.1). Taxonomy (NCBI): domain Eukaryota; kingdom Metazoa; phylum Chordata; class Aves; order Passeriformes; family Rhinocryptidae; genus Acropternis; species Acropternis orthonyx. Next base: position 48,650,251 of record JAWWEU010000001.1, on the reverse strand, counting down.
AAATGGAATATAATTTTGGTTCCCTGAGCATATGGTGTACAAGGCAGGCACTGGGTGGGGGGAAAGGTGGACAGATTCACTCATTACCTGTCTACTGATCACTAAAGCCTCCTCAGATGCTGAGGCAATAATCAAACATCCCAAGTAGTTGGGCTGAGTGGCTTTTCTGTGCCATAGAATTTTAGAGAGCAGCCAGCCATTTGGGGTCAATAGTCCTCCTGTAACACACAGGTAAGACCCTGGACCAAGGGCTTACTCCTTGATTATAAAGGTCTTAGCATCCCAAAGGATTTGGGTGAAGGCCTGATGATGGCAGGGCTGTGCCTGGAGTGAAGCCACAGCCTGTGCCTTGTGAAACCAACTCTCCTGGCCCTGCCCCAGCAGTCTGACCAGGGGCTGTGCCAGCAGTCCAGGCTGCAGCTGATAGCAGCAGAACACAAGACATGGTCACCTTGTCCTGAGGGCTGCCAGCCACTGTAGAGAAACCTCCTGGGGAAGGATCTCTGTACATACATATATATACACACACATGTATATATACTATGCAATGTGTGAATATTTCTCAGGTTTCTCCCCAGAGCATGACTTCGGAGAGGTGTGGGTTGCCTTACCTTGGTCATGGCTTTGTTCTCTGTTTGACAGGGGTAAAAATAGTAAAAGAGAAAGAAAGGGAGCATGTGGGAATGGTCTGCTTTTCACAGCACATCTCCCTCAGCACAGAGGCTGGAGGCAAACCCTACCAGTGTGAAGAGACCAGGACCACGAGGTTACATCTAAGGTGACACCTTTGCAACAGACACTATCACAGGGGAGCTGCCACAGCCTTGGATCTGTAGGTGGCAGTGCCCTGTGTTCCTCCCACCCTCCTGTGCCCAGCCAGGGCTGTCAGGATGTGCCTCCTCACCCTTAAGGTTGGGTCATCACACAGGAGAGGAGCGGAAACGTTTTGCTCCCCACCCCTCCATGACTCACAGGGCACCTGCTCTGCCTGAGCTGTCATAACCATTCCGACATGCACTGCTCTCTGGCCCATTCCTTGGGCAGGTGACCCCTTGGCACATCCCTGGTTCTCCAATGACCCTTGAAGAGCATCCTCTCTGGCATGGGACAGTGGTTTGTGGACCACTGCGGTGTAATGCCCTGTGCCAGCCCTTGTCCCTGAGCTCCATTAGAATGCTCTGTGATCAGCTATGAGAGCTGGCACTAACTGTAAGGCACAGAAACAGGGCATGGATGTTGCAGAGATACCTCTCTAATTGCACTGAAAACTACCCCTCCAAATTCATGATCACCCTCTGACCTGTCCAGACAATGATGATGCTATTTTTGTCTCATCTGGATCTGGGCTGCAGGATGCCATATGAATACAGCTTGTCACCATGATAGCTCTCTTCCTTCCTTATCTCTCATCACCGCTGATGCTCATGTGCAAGAGAGTGACTCCTTTCCTGTGACAGAGAAGTGCCATACCTAAAGGAGTAGTTTCAGGCACCCCATGAGAGACACATCTTGGCAGCTGAGTTACCCTTTGTTGCGCTATGTTCCTTACACCCACTGTTTTGTCTCTCTGGCGTCACACAGAAGAGACTTCCAAGTTCCATTTTAGTTTTCTCTGCTACCCTTGAGGAGGTTTGGTGCCCAAAATCCCATGGCAGTTTGCAGGAGCTGAGCAGAAGAAGAGGAAGCAGAGGAAAGCTCCTGGCAGCAGAGACCAGCCAAAGGGAACTGCCACTGTTCAAGATTTCACAGGAGCTATAGACACCAAGAGGAGTATGTCTCAGTGTCCATGGCTCCAGCTGCTGCTTCGGGTGGTCTCTGGACTGTTTGGCTGTGATCACCATCACAGGGGCTCTGTGTGAAGTAACTGTGTCACAGGACAGCCGAACTCACCCCCTTGCCATCTGCAATTTCCATAGGGCTCCATGATGTGAGATCTGTTGGGACGTGGTGCTGGGATTCGCTGACCCCAACCTCCTCGACACTTTAAAACACCAACTTACTCCCAGGCCTGCCTCATTCACACGGTGGTAAAGAGCTGCAGGCATTCACACCATGCCTATGCCAACACCTTCAGGCTGCCAGAGCACGTGGTGTTAAGAGAATCTCTGATCAGTGGGACAGACAGGACTCCCTGGGTTTGCACTTGGCAGGAGGCTTCATGGAGCTCTGGGACTTCTTTCAGCAAGCCAAAACTGCCGCGGTGCCCTGATAAAAAAACGCTTATCTAGAACAAACATGCATTGCCGGTGGGAACCTGTTATTTGAAAGCTGACAGGTGAATTCTGTGTCCCATCAGGGACCATCTGTCCCCGAGTGGTTGGTGTAACCCTCTGCCATTTCCTTAGCTGGTTCAACGGAAATGAACCCATGTATGTACCTCTGTCTAACCAGGGTCAGATGTGCCCAAATGGGTGCTTTTAATCTAATGATGATGGGGCCACAGGCTGATATTGTCTACCCTGGGGGAGAGCACCTTATCCCTGCAAAATGGTATATGCTCTGCTTGATAAACCCTTGGGTTTCCAAAGAGATGATAGCAGCCAGAAACACCACTTCCTAGAGAAATCAGGGGTCAACAACCTTTGGGGGGAGAGGGAGACTTTAATCTGAATCACATACCTGAGAGCTTTCAAGAAAGAAAAGGAGTTTAAAGGCTGCTGTGAGTGGAATTTCCACCCTGTGCAGGCAGCCCAAGGACCTGGGGCACACAGAAGCACCAGGGGAGTTTGCAGCAAAGCAATGGGAATAAAACAGCTTCTTAGCAGGGGGCTGTGCCTCTGGGTCCCCTGGCAAAAAGACCTCATGGAGAGTGGGTGTTGGGCTTTTTATCTGCACTGTGTTTGTAGTGATAAGGCTTTGGTTCTTGAGAATACACAAGAACAAGTGTGGAAATCAAAAGAGGGCTTTAATTCAGCTCCAGGCAGAAGGAAATAAAATGGCCACCCTGCCATCCAGAGGGAGCATTAGCTGCCTTAAACCAGGCAGCTTCAGATCTCTGCTTTCACACACTAAAGCAAAATCCGTACTTGGTGTGTGTGCATTGGGGGGGCAGAAGAGTCCCGTGTAAAATTGAAAACTAGTAAGGAAAATAAAGGGGGGAAAACCTTGTGTTAGGTTTAGAATAAACAGTGTTCAGCTGTGTTTTGCAGTTGTGTTATTCTCAGGCACAACCAGCAGCAGACTCATCAGACTGAATCATTTCAGAGCTGTGTGTAAGCCTGCTGCTTTATTTTTTATTGCCATCAGAATTTAAACAGAAACAACTGTTTCTCTTCACTCTTCTTTTCAATTTTCTCATAATTTATTATGTATATGATAGAATTGCAGTCATAAAATAATTTCAGTGGGAAGGAATCCAAGGCATGACCAACTCCAAAGCTAGGCCAGGTACTCAGGTTTTTGGTTATGAGTATTTCCAGGGATGGAGATCCCAGCTCCTCACTGGGCAATCCGTACCAGTGTTTGACCACCTTCATGGCAAGATACTTTCCTTATAATGAACCAGAATTTTCCTTGTTGCAACTTGTGACTGTTGCCCTGGTCATTTCAGAGTGCACCTGTGGGAAGAAACTGCCATTTAGGCAATGGACAACAGCACTAGGTCCCCTCACAGACAGCATTAGGACCTACATACTCTCCCCCCTACCATTTTGGGAGCTAAAAGCCCTGTTGCGCAAAGCACCTTTGAGGCACTCCCTCCTCTTACTTCAAACTGCTCCATTGCCACCACCTTCACTGTCACTCTGACACTGCTGGAAACCTGGCTGGGCTTGGGCAGCTGTGGCTTGTGCTGGCTGAGGGGGTACAGCCTTTACAAGCAGTTGGTAGATATCCTGACCAACCAGCTCACAAACTTTTTGTCTTTTCCTTCTTCCTCAAGCTACAACAAACTCATGCCCACCGATGTGGCTTCTTGCTGATGGCTGATCTCCCATGCAACCTGCTTTCCCATTACAGCTTGGACCAAAATGGCAGAGAGGGAATCAGAAAAAGCTGAGAACATTTTGATACCTGCTTGGTTACACGAAAACATGAGTATGTCAAACCTGTACCTCATATCACCACCTTCCCTTGCTTGCTGGGTCCCTCACATCACCCCAAAGATGGTGCATGCTTGCCAGCGCTGCTCACTAAGTCACTGGAGTGCCTTCTGACCACATGTGCTCCTTCATGTAAAGGGGGGAAATGAGGCTGCCTTGATGTCATGTGCTGTGCAAGGCACATGTGACTCATGCCTGACTGCCCTCTAGTAATGGCATCAGAATGCCCAAAGGGTGTTCCTGTGCTGGCCCTCTAATTCCTGTGCCTTGCTCTCAGGGTGGCCAGGTTTCCAGCACTGTTTGCAGGCTGCTGGTTTGAGGTGGATGCTGTTAAGACAGCCCCTGGATGTACTGGTGTCATTGCTGGACTGCATGTGGTTGCCATAGAAATGTAGGACACATAGATCTGACTGATAATCATCTCTTTTCCCACCCTTTTTTCTTTTACGTTAAGCAAAGGAAAGTGTGCAGCCACACATGATTTTGAGGAGCTGGGCTGGGACATCTTGGCAGTCAAGTGGTGGTTTCAGATACTGAAGCTACAAGCAGCCATGTGTTTACTGACAGGCAAGGGTAATGCTGAGGGAACAGACCTGGTTCAGAATGGGTGATGAACAGAAGCTGGAGGAGGCTTCTGCTCAGCTAGGACCTTATACTGCTGCTGCTGGCACGAGGTGGGAGGGATCTCAGATGCTGGTTTTGCTGTGCACAATCTCTCCATCCCCAAAATACATGATCTCATAGCTGCAGAAATATTCCTTTCATAAATAATGATCCATTATGTGTCCACAAAGCTCTGCCAGCTATTTCATGTCAAATACTGTTTGCACTTTACAGCATCCTATGATATGGTCTTTAACTATATAAACTTGATTTCCTCCTGTGGGTCCTGGATATAAACAGTAAAAGGCCTCATTCACCCTCAGAATTACCAGCAGCTTGGCTTGTGGTACGTGCCCCAGTGCCTCTGATTTTTAAGCAATCTTGCTAGTGTTACTCTTGCCACAATTGTGTTTATGATATGCCATCTCCTTTTGCTTTGAAAGGGTGCAAATAGCCAGAGAGCAAAGAAATAACTGTTCAAAGATTTTATAAAAGACCATAACAGAAGCGTTTAAGAGAGTGTTGAAGTGTTAAGAGTTTAAAGAAATTGGACTTCCCAGCACAGCCAGAATTATCTTCTCCTTTAGTTTCACAATGTCCTCCCACAACGGATGCCTCACCAAACCCGGTGGTTGGCTGCAGTGTGAGCTGCAGCCAAAATATCCAAGACGAGAAAGAGGAAGGCCTTTGCCTTTTTGGAAACTTTGCTTTTTCTCACAGAAGCCCAGAAGCCACTCTCTGCTCACCTCAGTGAGCCCTCCCTCATGTGAGTGCTGCCATTAATGTCAGAGGAAATGAGTGCATGCCCAACGGCATGGGAAAGCCTTGCACAACCAGGCCTAAATATAAACCGGACATGAAAGATAACGTCTCTAGTAAATATAATTGCGATAGCTTGGGGCCCCAGCCAGCTCATGTTAATGTCAGGGGGTGTTGGGTATCCTGCTTTCCCCTCAAATCAAATTCAGCCTGTGGCTGAAACACAGGGTGTTTTCTGAAGTAAAAGCATTCTTAAGATAGTTCCTATTAACTGGTGTTTCAAAAATGCTGTGACATAAGAAGATGAGCAGCGAGACTCCTCCTCATGTTCAGCAGCCAGGACTGTGTTCCTCCCTGTACAGTGGCCAGGATTTTACTGCACTGGTGATTGCCAGCTGGTGGGATGCTGGTGGATGGACACCACACATACACCCAGCATGCTGGGCCCCATCAGAGGGCAGAAATTTGAGTAATTACTTCTCTAAGAGCCAGACTTCCAGAGCATATAATTGAGCTCAAATTACATTGCTCATCAACAGGTGATCAGCTGGTCCACTGGTCCACTGGATTTGCTAAGAGTCATAGTTGATGCTTTCCTGTGCCTGTGTTTTGTTCTTTGGCACATTCCAGAATTTAAGGTCAAGGTGGAGAGCAATGAACCGTCCATCCTGCGTGCCAAAGCCTGGCTTCATACTCCAGCCTCATAATATCTTTGGGTTGGAGGGTTCAAATACACACCATGTGTAAGATTGCTCTGGCACATCCCTTTTCTGACACTCCTCCAGAAGGAGATATGGTTTCCCAGAGAGATTTCTGGGCAACCCAGCTGCTGGTCTGGCACAGTAAGGGGATTTTTTGCAATACAAATGTGTGCAGTGATGATGCTTGAGCTTTCTTGCATGGCACTTGAAGGGTATAAACCAACTTGAATTTATACTTTAAGGGTATAAACCAACAGCAGCAGTGGATATGATCTAATACTGGAGATGCTGTGCCTCTGAGGACATACTGATGCTCTCCCCTGCTGCTGGTGACTGCAGGAGATGCCTCACACCTTGTGAGACATAGGGAAATGTCCAGGCTCTTAAAAAAATACCTCAACATTAACACAGTGTGTCAGTTTGTGCCTTGATTTTCAGAGGGTTTACAGGACCTTTCACACTGGTTTCAGTGCGAGAAATATCACCCTGCAGGGTGGTGGTTTGCAGGAAAGGCAGCATGGCTTGCCCGCACACACAGGCAAAGTTTCAAAGGCAATGGAGATCAAAGGAAAAGGCTTCGGACAAAGGCACAGCACAGAGTACTAGACACGTTAATAATTTAGAAACAGCGAACTGTAAGAATAGACAAATGCAGGTGTTGAAGGAGACACAGGGGTTCCTCCATGAGTACAGCTCAAGGCAGGAGACTGAGCATCTATGCAGTGCCAAGGGATCTTGCTGCCTGGCTTTCCCTACTGGCTCACCAAGGGAGGTGACAGACTGTCCTCCTTTTCCAGAGGGTCTGGAAGCACAACACATACAGCTGACCAAGTCTTTTGGAATAAAATCCTCTGATTTTTGCTGGATGTGTATGCAGAGCCTTTGGAAAGTTGTGAGTGCACAGATTATGGCCTGCTGGCTTTCATTTTGTGCATGAGTGATCTGACCTGAGTATGCTGAGTGCACACAGCTGATAAAAAGAATTTTTGGGGTGATGTTTAAAAATTGTTAATAAACATTGTTAGGGAGGGGATTATTTTCTTTCAAAATAAAGGATTTTTCATCAAACTTTAATTACTTTGTGCCACAGATCTTTCTTAAACTGAAAATAATGAACTTCAGCATGAATTGTCTTCTAAGGTGACTAACAGGATATTGGAAAACTCACTTGGTGATTTTTAGGGATGAGTAAGAGACAGTGTAAAGAAAGAGCCTGTCAGAAAAGTGCTTGTAATCATTCAGAGCTGGCTGTATGAAGAGATGAAAATGGGAATCTGAAATTGAGCTCCTTTATAAACCCATCTCACAATATTAAGGTATAAATTTTAGAGGTAGCCCACATAATGGCTTTGAGTTTCAAGTCACAGGTAAGATTCATTTTTAATGGCACTATTTTTGCTGTGGTGCTTCTGACAAATGGTCAGAGAAAGGTCAGTCTCAACAGTGCATAAAATTAGAAACATCTGCCTAATAAAGCTAAAGGCAGGATCCACTTCCTGAACCTGTAAGGGCCAGAGTGGCCCTCAGTGTGCAGCACAGCTCATGTTGCCCAGTGCTGTGGGGATGGCTGTCAGTGGCACCACAGAGCCTCTCCAGGTCCTTGTGCCCCAGCCCTCACCCTTACCAGGTGTGCACACCCATAGCTCCCCTGGGCAACCTGTACCAGCATCTCACCAACCTCACTGAAGAAGTGTGTGGCCTCCTTGGACCTGAGCTGGGACTCACTGTACCCATACAGTCTTAGACAGTTGTTATTTTTTAACTCAAGCACCAAGAGCACACTGGTGTTTCTGAAACAGTCTGGTGGAGATTCTGCCTTAGCTGCAAGGCTTGCACACTGGGAGTGTGCCATCAGTCCTGGGCTGAGCACAGGGTGCCAGGAGTGACCACGGTGCTCTGTGCATTGCCATGCCAAGCACAGGATCATGTCCTGGGAAAGAAGACCAGGCTGGGGATGAGGAAGGAAAATGCTTACTCAGCACCTACTCTTGTCAGGCCTTATAGTTTCAGAGTTTCTTAAGGCATGTGCCTACACCCACACCTATTTATATATATATACATACTCCTATGGATTTCAAATCCAAGGTTTAAGTGCAAAGGCTTGTAAAAACTTTAAAGGATTTAAAGACTCCTACTAGGAGTGATGCTGATGTTGAATAAGAGAGAGAATAAAGTTTTGCCCTGGCTGGGGGAGCAAAAATGCAAAAGACCCATTGTGGGGAAGCCTGGTGTCATCTTTTTGTCCATTTCCAGACTTCACTACTGCACACAAATCAGTGTGGCTGTGAGATGGGGGCACTCAGGCTCTTTGCCACCATGGTCCCTGATGTCATCTGCTTATGGGCTGTCCCTCACTGCACAGCACAGTGACAATCCTGCTACTTCACACTACTAAAATAAAAATAACATGAAATAACAGAAAACTGGGGTCAGTAGCTACTGATTCGAAGTGAATGGAAAGGGAACAAGTTCAGAGAGGGCTGATATCAGGTAATACAGCCAAGAGCTGATGCTTCAGGAAGTATTCACCAGGGAATGTGTGTTTTTTTTCCTCTCTTCTTTTCTTTTTCTCTGCATCTTTTATATTGATCTGCAAGAGAAGAGAGTTCTGTGGCTGTGATGTCTGAGAGCTGGTGGTATCTCATGCCTTTGTCTGCAGCCCCTGTCTCTGTAATTGTTTCTGGCTTCCTCTGTACTGCATCTTGGGCTTTCTCTGGGAGGCCTTTCAGCTGTCTGAGATTAAAGGTTCTTCTTCATCAGCCTCTCACCTGAGCTTCCTGCTTCCACTACTAACCAACAATTTTCTCAGCATCCTGAATCAATTCAGTATTTCCATCAGAGGTCAGGTGTCTGAGCTGGAAAGAGCCACTGGTGGTGAGACTGTCCACCTCTCCTTTCAACCCCAGGCCTCCTCCTCTCCCACATGGGAAACTCATTCAATTCTCCATGTCCTCCTCCAGCACAAGGAGCTGGAGTGATGCCACAGACCTGCATCTCCCTCATTTCAATGGTGAAACAGCACAGCCCCCACTTGCATTTTCATTTTTCTGGGGAAATTTGTGGGTGTTTCCATATCAGTATTTGTGTGCTCAGAGCTGACAAAAGGGAAAGCCTTACCCTGCTCTTCACTCCTTTTGCCCTCCTGTCTGACCCTCTGTGTTCGGGGGTGTGGGCCCATGACAGATGGCTGTTCAGTTTGGAACAGCATTCAAGCCTTCAGGTGCCAGCATTTCCCAGCCAGAGTGGTAACTGGACGCAGAGATTAGCTCTGGCTCACCTCCATGTTTAAATGAACTTCCCCTAATTAGGGAAATTGCCTGTGCTTACACTTCACACAGATCCTCCCTGCAATTACGTTCATAAACCTCTTGTTCACTGCTGCACACAAGCTCAGTGTGAGGTGATGATAATCCCCACATCCCTGGCTGCTTCCACCTCTGCTGCAGTGGCCACATCAGTGCCCAGGGTTTATGCCCTTTCAACCCCTCTTTGCTCACTGGGTCACCTATTCAGCTGGAGATGTGCAGGTTCCTGTTCCTCCATCTCTCAATGGTTACCCTGACACCACCAAAACCATAACCCACACCTAAACTTTTATTATCCACCCCTCCCTGCTCAAATCTCATTGATATCTCTACAAGACCAACTCATGATGAAACTTTCCCTACTGCCTTTTGTTAAACATGTAAAACTTTTAGGACACTTATGAAAGAGCTACTTTAGGGGGTTATGTGTGTACATATTATATTGCCACATTTTTTCTCAAACCAGACATTTAGAATATAGTGAAGACTGTGCGCTGTGATACAAATTAAGTCTGGGGGAAAAAAAAAAGAAAACCAAACAAATTAAGCTTGTTAAGCTTTACAGTAAACTGCTGCAAGGCTGAAGCATGACATAAAAGCTGAGGTTTTCAAAGGCCCCTGAGGGAAGTAAATGTGTGACTGACACTGAATTTAATTTGCTTTATGCTGAAGGAGGCAGCTTTGGAGAAATGCCCATATGCATACTGATTCCTTCAATAGATGTTTTACCAGGTTTAGCAAAAATTAAGAGCTCCAGAGCAGCCAGAGAATCCTTGTGGTGGATAATGAGCAGCATCCAGAGAAGGACTGCCTCTGCCCTGGTACACAGGAAGGACTTTATGAGCACCACACTTGTCTTTTAATAGAGATATTACCTTTTCTCAGAAGATACAATGGGAATTTATCAATGTACACAGACGAGAAAACATTTTCAGAACAGAAAAAACCCACCCCAACCTTCAAAAACTTGCAGGTGAAATCTGTGTAAAAACAGGAAATGAATTTTCTGTTAATAGTTCTTAAGGTTAACAAACCCAGAAGAGCCAGAGGGTGAGAACACTGCCCAGTTCTGACACTTGCCCTCCAAAATGCTTTTTATTTCATGTCATTTTTTAATTGAATGGATTTCTCTTTTTCTGTTCTTTGTGTTGCAGGCAATGCTTTGGATGGCATAAAGAGGCATCGAGCCAAAATGAGCTGGAATTGAAAGAGAACTGAGGGAAAAGCAGAGCTTGGCTGGTTTGAGAATATTTCTTTATAATGTGGAAAGAGACAAACCAAACAGGCAGAGTTCCCTCCAAAGGAAAAGACACCAAAACCTATTTTAAGTCCTGGTTTCAAAGCCTGGTTCCTTATCTAAGCAGCAGGGTGTGTCATCATAAGTACAGTCACAGAGAGAGAAATGGAATAATAAGAGTGAAAATGTATTTAGTGCTTTTAATATAAAGTTGTCAATCTGATTTATTTCATCTTGAATTCCAGCATCTGGAGCTTTAGTTGAGGACCAAGATGCTGCAGTTGTGCAGCTTTAGCAGCACTGCAACTTTTCATTACAGCTTTTTCTTTCACTCTTATATGTGGGGGAAGAAAGCTTGAAACTCCAAGTCCTGAAGATCAGGCTTCAAAAAGCTTGTGAACAATGTCTAGCTTCTGTGGTTTTAAAAGCCTCAATGTTTACAAGCAGGATGAAGATTTTGGGGGTAATGAGACTGGCTTCTGGGCCTGGCCAACATGTGACATGCACTGTAACTAAATAGAAAAATAAAAATAAGAGATTGCCATGTACGTGATTCTTGTTTTTCAAATAGCAGGATTTTATCTCAACTTCGTAACGAGAAGGAAAAGGCCAAATGCTGAGAGTTGACACCCGCCTTTCCCTAGATTTGTCCCAAAAGCAGGAGGATATGAATGTGCTGGAGGAGTCTCTTAAGCCTGGGAATAAGGTTCAGCTTCCTTGCAGAAAGACAGGGAACGGGGCATCTGTCCTGCCTTTGTGAGCAGCTGCTGTTTTGGGTGCTGCATATCAACCAAAGGATCTCTCCTATGTAGTGATGTCTATCTGCAACCAGGCAGGACTTGTGAAACACCACACAAGGTCCTTGTCTCCCCTTCTAGTACTTCTGCCTGAGTTTGCTTTGTGATTTGGTCTTTGATTGGTGGTAGAACTTAATTTCATTCTAAGTTTCTGTGGGAATTAATCCAGTTCCTCCAAGCACCAGCTATTTGCTGAGAAATAACCATGTCCTGGGTTAGAGTAACTCTGGGGCCAGTGATCTGATCACCAGTCCTCCCTGTTGCTTTGCATTACACACAAAGAATGGGCATTACAATGTCAATATACTCGGTACACTTTTTGAACCCACTGAGTAAACATGTGCTGAGAGTGTGCCGCAGGTAAGGCTTGCTTGCCAAGGGCTACTGTCTCCTTCCGTAGATGTGTTTAGTGAGTACATGGTTTTGTTTAAACAGGAAAACACATTAAGAGGCACTTCATCTTTGAGTGTTCCTGTCTCTGCTGCCTCCATTCCTAGCTGGGGTGTTTAGTACACATTAAGTGCAACGTGCTTGTGGGACCCTCTGATTAAAATAGCATCAGGCCAAGAGCACTGGAGTAACCAGAGTGATTCCTTAACTAAGAAAAGGCCAGTTATGTTCAGTTTTTTATTATGTTTCATGTCCATTGTTCAATAGTCTGTATGCTTCCCATAGAGTCTCCAATGGCCACAACAATGGAAGCTGAAATAAAATCCACAGCCACCATTTTCAAGCATGGTTCCTGGCCTTAGGGTTGCGTTTCCTTAGCTTGCACCATGCAAAAGCTTCCTTCAGCCTCAGATGAACATCTGGGTTTCTCGTGCAGCCAGGATTAGTGCCCAGCCAGTGAGCCAGCACTTTCTCCATGCCTGTTTTTCTGTGCTAACCATGGACAGGCACAGGATGGCTTACAGAAGAGGGGTGATGCTGCATTAAGTGAATTCCAGCCGAGGTTGCTCTATTTTCACATGCTGAAGTTGAGAGGAGCCAAGGTGCTTGGCCTCTGTGAAAGAGCTCAAGAACAAATCTGGTGCCCTTAAAGTGTGTTGTGTCATCCATTCAGGCACTCATCCTGACTAAATTTGCAGTGTAGAAGCTAGTTTTATTCTCCTATGCTGAATGGGGTGATACAGATTTACAGCAGTGCAAGTCTTGCCCAAATGTGAAAATTTACACATGAAGTTGTTCCAGAGGAATTACACCTAAAGCAGTCCTTGACTATTACTCCAAAACCAAAACCAAAATGTCATTCTTCCATGATGTCCTGAAACAGATACTTTGGCTGAATGCAAGAAGGTATCTCTCTACCTTACTGAATTTGAGTCCACAAACAGCAGATTCACAGTCCCACAAGCATCTTGGTCTGCAAAGATGGCAGCAGAGCTGCTTTCTATGGCCTGCTGAGCAGGTCCTCAGAAAGGGTTCTGTCTGTTTCACCTTCACCCCCAGAAGCCCCCCTGCACTTAGCCCAGCGATCACTGATGGTCTGGACTCACTTTGCACTAAGCAAAACCTTTCCAAGAGCTCCCACTGTGAGAGGCATGGAGAGGGTCCCTCACAATACCCTTTGAATTTAGCTACTGGGGATGAGACACAGATCTTATCTTTAAAAAAGAAAAAAAAGCTAAGAAAAAAAAACCAGCCACAGACTCTTTCTAACATCTTTTTCTTTTCCTCTCATGAGCCTGTTCTGCTATAATTTTCTCAAACAATCAGGTTTTCCCATATCCATCTGATACCCTTTCACTCACACCAAGATACTTCTCACCTGCAATCATGTTTTTTTTCCTAGTAATAAAAAAAAAGTCCCTGCAGTGGAAAAGAGAGGTTATTTTGCCTCCTTCTCAGGAGATGAGGTTGTCGAAGTGGGTTTCCATTAGACACACTATACCAAGCACTGAGGATAACAACTGCTTTTTTTGGTCCCACAGCTTCTTCCCAGCAGGCTGGGTTGCAGGTGCCAGAGACCTCCTCCCTCAGTCCAAGGCTGATCTGGTTCCTTACGGGACATTAGGGACACAGCAGTTTTAGACACTTGCCAGAAACCTAAGTTGTGCCTCAACACTTCCTCTAACTGATCACAACACATAAAGGCAGATTGAACTAAACTTGGGGGGAAAAAAGGGCACCAGACCCAGAGATAAGCATGCCAGTATTTACACCAAAATAAATACTTGGAATAACTTAACAGAGCTTATCCTGGAGAAGATGTAGAACAATTTGCTGAGTACATTTTCAAGAGGAGATAGAGTGGGCCAACAAAATCCATATTTTGGGAGAAGTGTAGGGAAATGCCTTGGAAATAAGGAAGGCCATATTTGCCTGTCCTGGAAAGATAAATATTTTATTGGTTGTTGTTGTCAGCACCTCACTGGAAAGACTGCCCAGAGGCCCATTTGCCAATCATACTGATCAAGTTACAGTATTACAAGGTCCAATCTGTGAGAAAACCAAGCAATGAAGGCAATACTGTCTGTATGTCTGTGCAGGTTGAGGCAGTGCTCTGGTACTGCACAAACACTGCTGTTAGTTACAAAAGCAAAGTGCCTCACAAAGGACCAGTACTTGGCAAACCAGTTGACCAAGGATATGGAGGCTTCTGTAAGAAGAAAGGTGATGTTTGTGGTATACCCAAAGAAAAGCCAAGAGGAGCTGTCACTGCCTTCTGAAAATGCCTGAGAGGGTAGGAAAAGCTATTTAAGGTAAATTCTGGCATCAGGAAAAATAGTTATACTCTGTCTCCACAGCAGCTCGGGATGCAGAGGGAATATGTCTCACCACTGAAGTGTGAAGTCCATGAGCTCCCCAGGGCAGTTGGGGAGGCTGGAAAACCTTCAGTGAGCCGGAGGCTGGAAATCCTTCAGTGAGCCGCAGCCTGGAACTGCCAGGCAGGGGCTGGCACATTATCACAGTGCTCCCTCCAACGAGGCAATTGTGGAGCAGAGCAACGTCTGCTTACAGCACTGAACAACCGGCCATTGTCCTGGGATTGGCAGTCTGCAGGGATCCCCAAGATAAGCTGCTAGCTGAAACCAGATCCTGCACACTGAGAATGCCTACAACGTCCATCAGTCAATAAAATCAATTGATCTCCTTTTCACTGAAGGGAAAAAACACAGAAGGATTACGCCTGGGAATTGCACCCCAGTCACATCTCTGCCCTAAGAAGAAAGGAGTCTCCTGGGTGAAAATAATGTGGCACAGTCAGGGCTGACCAGTTTGTAACACTGGAAGCCATGCTGGTCTCATTAATGAGGAGGAGCAAGTGGGGACAAAGCTCAGAAGAAGCAGCAACCAGTGACATTTCATCTGGCAAACCCCAGCGAGCCATAAAGACCCTGAAGGTGTTGAGTGTATGGGTAGAGAAACAGCAGCAGGAATGCAGCAAGGACCCAGAGACTCCACAGACCAGCCTGGAGCCTTGGGTGGGGCTGGTGGCCACCTCCAGGCCAGCAGTCTCCTAGGGAAAGGAATCTCCTGCCAACCCACAAGAGCTTTCCTCTAACTTTCTTCAGTTTGAATCTGGTTTTATACTGACAACTGGTATAAAGGTCTGGTAGTCTGCAGTCAAATCCTGACCCTAGGATTTCTGGTGCCCCAGATACAGCTGTTGGAGGAGTCTGCAGTGACCCCATTTATTCCGTGGTTATCAGCAGCAAGAATGGCATATCCATGTTAATTCAGCTACATCCATCTCTGCTGATAATTTTTATCTCTGGAGGAATCTAAATATTCATTTCTCCTTCCCATTCATGAGGGGTTTCTTAGAGCTGAGATAGCCCGTGGCATGATTGCTGGTAGAAAGAAAAAAGTCCCAGGGAGGTTGGCCATGCCAGGGTTTTCCACCCTCCACCTGTTTTGCATGACAGGATTTGGTTGGTTTTTGACTGTATGGTGGTGCTGGGGTTTGCTCCAGCCTTTGAGGGCTGCTCTAGCCTGCAGGGAGCATGGCAGCACCTGCAGGGAGATAGGCAGGTCTGCTGGGAAAGAGCCTGCCAGAGCTGCAGGAGTTCACCTGCTGGAACCCACCACCAGGTTCTGCGTAGGTGGAAGGAGCCTCCAGGTCTTGGGACAGCCAGTGCCTCCTCCAAGCACAGTGTGCTGCACACCAGGGCCTGGGTTAGACTGGATAACACCATTTACAGTGTACCAGCAGAAGATGTTCATGAAGTGGTGCAAGAGTCACTATTTGCATCCAGAGTGATTATACACAATACCACTAGATACAGTTATAAAATGATGTATTGGGTCTGCATGGCTGTGGGGGAGGGCTACAGGGGTGACTTCTCCGAGGAAGTGCCAGAAGCTTCCCCTATGCCTGACAGAGCCAGTGCTGGTGAGGTCCAAGATGGACCTGCCACTGGCCAAGGCTGAGCCCATCAGTGAGAGTGGTAGTGCCTCTAGGGTAGCAGATTTAAGAAGTGGTGGAAAAAAGCTGTACAGTAGCAATTGCAGCCAGAGGGGAGTGAGAATATGTAAAAAGAACAGCCCTGAAGACACCAAGGTCAGTGAAGAAAGAGGGAGAGGAGATGCTCCAGGTGTCAGAGCAGAGATTCCCCTGCAGCCTGTGGTGCAGACCATGGTGAGGTAGCTGTGCCCCTGTAACCCATGAAGGTCCATGGGGGAGCAGATATCCATCTGCAGCCCATGGAGGACCCTACACCAGAGCAGGTGGATACCTGAAGGAGACTGTGACCCTGTGGAAAGCCCATGCTGGCAGTAGGACCTCTGGACCCATGGAGAGAGTAGCCCACACTACAACAGGCTTGCTGGCAGGACTTGTGACCCCATGAGGGACCCACAGTGGTGCAGTCCATTCCTGAGGAACTGCATCCCATGGAAGGGATCCAGGCTGGAGCAGTTTGCGAAGAACTGCAGCCCATGCAAACAACTTGTATTGGATAAGGTCGTGGAGGACCATCTCCCATAGGTGGGACCCCACACTGGAGCAGGGAAGGAGTGTGAAGTGTCCTCTCCCTGAGGAGGAAGGAGTGACAGAGACAATGTGTGATGAACTGACTGCAAACATCATTCTCTGTCCCTCCGTGTTGCTGGAGAGGAGGAGGTAGAGAATTTGGGAATGAAGTTGAGCCTGGGAAGAAGGTGTTTGAAGGTTTGAAATTATTTCTCATTATCTTGCTCTGATTTGATTGGTAATAAATTCAGCTAATTTCCCCAAGTCAAGCCTGTTTTGTCCATGACAGTAATTGGTGAGTAATCTCTCCCTGTCCTTTTCTCAACCCATAAGCCTTTTGTCATAATTTCTCTCCCCTGTCCAGCTGAGGAGGGAAGTGACAGAGTGGCTTTGGTGGACCTGGTGTCCAGCCAGGGTCAACCCACCACAAACAAACAAAATATTGTGTCTTCTTTTAAATGAGCTCAGAATCATCCAGAAAATGGGCAAGATGAGGGCAGATAACACGCACAGGAAACTACTATTAATCAAGAGGGAACAAGAGTCCTTTCAAATATTCATTTAGACAAACTAAGAGGAGGATGACAAAGGAGAAAATAACCAATGTAACACTGAGGAATTAAATTCATGGGAACTAAATAATAACCAGGATCTGAATTTTTTTCAACAACCAACTTATATCTATCAAGGAAATATGGCTTGGCTTCTGAGACATGATGAAGTAGGTCATCAGGATTTGAGGGTTTAAGTTTCTGGAGCTCCTGAATCCAGAGTCATATTTGTCAGGTCTCTGATGCCACAACAAGGAGTTATTTGACAGATGGAGCTGTACAAAACAAAACATTTCAAGGAGAGTGAGATTATAAGGGGCTTGCCTTGCTCAGTCGTGGCTGACAGACATTGCAAAAGACCTCACCACCAGTTTATTATTAGTGGGATTGCAGCAGTCCTAGGCACTGTGTCAAATGTGTGGCGAGAGCCTGGAGGTTTTGAAATCTGAGCAGACCAACACAGAGCACAGAGGTGAAGAGCCTTGCCCAGGGTCAGAGTGCAGTTTAGAAGGGCAATGAGCTCAGATCCCCTTGGCACCGCATGTTCCCATTGCATATACAGTTAGGCAGGGCTGCCTTAGGGCTGTTACATACTGTGTACCTTTTTGGCCTGGTTACTGCAGACTTAAGCTTTGACTTCTAGCAGCACCATGCTTCCTTCTGGTACCTAAGCAGGAGGTTCTTCCTTTCACTTCTTCTTTCCTCAGCTGCACACAGCCTTGGAGCAAACAGCCAAGAGCGGCAAGTTCCTCTTTGCAGCTTCCTCAGCTGAGTTATGCAAGCAATTAAACGGTTTGTTCCGCCACCCCCTCACCTCCCCCCCACCCCTCCCCTGACCCCATTTTCCGTCTTGTGACTTTATGCAGAGTATCTTCCCATCAAAATTAACAACCACCTATACTGATAGTGGTCTCTGGAGCTGCTGATCTGCCCTCTTAGCTCCAGTGCTGCATATATGGTGCTGGAGCAGTCTGGTTGTCACTACGCTCCAGTCCTCAACACAGCTCTTTGCAGAAGTCACAACCGAGATGCTGATGTTTCACGGGCAGCTTAAGTGGTTGTCTTCACCAAGCACTCAAGCCGTAGGTGGCTGCCCTGGAAGAAGCTGTCTCCACCAGACACACTCCCTCTCACTCTTCTGAGCAGCTATTCAAGCTGCTAGGCAGAAGCCTGTTGTCATTAATCAAAGCCATACAAATGAGAAAGGGCAGTAAAAAATTGTTCGAGGATATTTTAAAACAGAAACTGTTTTTTATGCTTCCTCTTGAGATCAACCAGCCTCTGCCCAGGAATAAAAAACCTCTTTTCTCTTCCATTTCCTTTGTTCCACTCTGGTCCCAGAAGGATGCTAGCAAGGGTAGAACCAGGCACTCAGGTCCCAGGGCTCAGGGAGCTCGGGATAATCAAGTTCTCTCAAAACCATTGTGAAAAGCAGCAGACTGGTGGACAAAGGCACACATTGCCCTGCTGGGAGAGCTCAGGCACTCAGCACAGCATGTGGGAATCGTTTGGTGGGTGCCTGCCCTCTGTCCTGTTCTGGAGTCCTGTGTTGGTGCCTCGTGCTCCAGACCCCGTGCTGTTATATGCAGGTGATTTATGTCCCAGGGCAAGAGCACGGTGACACTGCAGCCACTGGCTGCACAGGGCTGCCTCCTCCCAGGCTCCGCCACCCCCCTCTTTCCTTCCCCCTCATTCAGTTCTGTGGTGTTCAGCACAAAGCACTCCTTCAAGGTGAAGGTCACTTCCAAGAAATGTGGAAGAAAGACCCAAGATTTTTTTCAGCAGCCCCCATAAATGGTGCCCTCTATATAACCCCCTCAAGAGTTCCTAGTCTTGCCTGAGGGCCAGCAGCTTGGCTACAGATTTTCTCTATACACTTTACCATCCAATTTTTCTTGCAGAACTGTTTGCTGTGAATAAGAAGCTGCAACATGCTTACTGTGCCAGAGTGTGCCTCACTCCTCAGCTACGGCTCTCAGTTCATTGAACAGCCTTCAGGAAGACTCTAAGTGCCAAGGTGCACTGCAAATACGGTCAAACCTTCCCTAACTCTGGAATTACTCTATTTGCCTCCCCAAGACCACCCGTTCCACCTCCCCCCTGTTTTTGTCAACACAGCCTGGTCAAAACATTTGAGTGAGAGAGGCACAACCAAGCTCCTCCCAGGGCAAGATGAGAGACAAAGCAGGTGTATGTTTAGTGCCAGCTCTGACCCCAGCTCCATGCTTGGGTCTGGTCAAATAACGCACAGGTTGATGCACATGAACTTCTAGGCAGCACTGGCTGCCTCTGGCCAAAATGATCTTGTACACATGGTTCCTGTGGTCTTTGGGATACTGAGGGAAAAGGTGTGCCCATGGTAACTGTGGGACAGCAGGGGTCCGGCACAGACATTCTGCCCACCTTCCCTTCCCAGCAAGGCTGGTGCAGCTGTGCAGGAATAAGGGGGTTTATGGCCCTTGTGACCATCTCAAAGATGTTCCTCATCTGCTTGGACATGTCTTGTAAGGGCAGGGAAAGGGCTGTGTGGCTGTTGAAATAGCTTCCCTCTGCTAAGACAGCCAGACACAGGAGAGGGAAAGGGGAGTATGCTGAGGAGTGGCAGCAGACCTGGCAGGGCAGGAAGATCGTAACTTCCAGTCCCTGCTTCTGGGCTTGTTTCTGAGTTTCTCTTTGTATCATTCCTTGTGGGCCCCTGCATTACCAAGGGGGACCTCATCTGCTACCGATGCAAAGTCGTGTACTGGGGGCTCACAGAGAGCCTGGGACTGAGGGAGATATTTGGGCCACGTCCCCACAGTGGAATTGCCTGAGAAGAGAGAGCATCCTCCTGCCCAGGATCTCCCCTTGTTCACGAAACCCAGATGCACGGTATACCCTTTTACACCTTGTGACAGCAAGTCTACAGACCTCTGCTTCCCAAAGGGTTGGTCATTCCCATCGGGATGACCCGTGACACAGCGGTTCAGCATCCCATTCCTTCGCCTGGCACGGGGACAACCACCCAGAGCCACGGATGCACACCCCAGCGTTAAAAACAATCACAGTGATACCAAAGGCTGTGCAATACGAGGGGAGCCGGCTTTCTGTCGCCAGCAGGTGGCATCGCCACTTTCAAAGCCCTGGCCAGGGAAAACAAGAAAAACGTCTGCTTTTCTGTTTTTTTTTTTGTTTTTTTTTTTCCCTCCCTGTTTGTTTAATTATTGTTTTTTTCCTCAGGTGCGGGTGAGCCCAGAGATGAGAGACACTTGCTGGGTAAATTTATAAAATAAATTTTTAAAAACCGATTTTCTCTAAAGGCCTGTTACACACACTTAATGAAGGAATGCTGCCCCATTTATTCCTGGGAAATAAAGCGTTAGATGTGCAATATGCCCAGCATCCTTATATCCTCCTAACCTGAGGAGCTGAGGGTACTTAGTGCCTTGGATTGCTGAGGGTACTTAGTGCCAAGAGGACCTAGGACCACATTTCTTAAGCAGCATCTCTGAGTGCCTGTGAGGTGACAGAGGACCACGCTGGATGTTGATCCCAACCTGCTCACCAGCCAGCTCCTACATTTCACTCTGCAAAGCACTGACCAGGGAAGACAGGCTGTGCCTCCAAAAGCTGAGTCAGTGAGCCAGCAAAATATTTCTGACTAAGCACTTTGCCATTGTGGAAATCAAGCACAAAGCATCAATGACTTTGCATTTATTAGGTAGAAGTACTGAAGTAGCTACAAGCTACAGCCTTAAAATAACCAATTACTCCCTCTCAAAAGAAACATCCTTACTAAGCTCAGGTGATAAAGATTTCAATGCCTCCCTTCCCACAGCAAGGCAGATTTGTCTGTGAGAAGTGTAAGCCAATATATCCTGTCATCTCCACTTACATGCTGCTTCTACCACGTCAAAGGGTCAAGTATGTTATGTTTTGCATGTACCATTAATGATTAACTGTTGTCTGTAGAGGAACAAGTTTTACTCTTGGCTTTTAAAAAAATAGACCTTGAAAGATGAAATGGAAAACCAGCCTTGGGTTGGTTCCAGTGGGTATTTGTGACCACAGCATTGATGGTACAGAAGATTAGAAGGCATTTGGAATCTCAGATTTTTTTTTTTTTTTTTTTTTTTTTTGTTTGTTTTGGTTTTGGTTTTGGTTTTTTTTTGTTTGTTTTTGTTTTGTTTTGTTTTGTTTTTTTCCCCTTTTTTTTCTTTTTTGCCTGATCTGTTCCTGGTAGCTTTGAAAATGGTTAGAAAAGCACAAGAGAAAAAACAGGCTTGTGGCTGTGGCATGTAAGTTCCTGGTCTGGTTGCCAATTCTGCATGACCTTGAATGGGTCACTAAGAGAGGAAAGAACTTCTGTTTCTAGAGTTTTGCAAGTTTAAGTCCAACTCCCAGAAACAGAAAACCTGAGTCAGTCATCCCCTGAGCTCTGGGGCCAGGCCCTACAAATACCCCAGGCTTCCCTGAAGGTGGTTGCATAGGTTCTCCTTGCAACTGATGGAGGGTGAATCATCCCATCTATTTTGGGATTAGATGAAATGCTCTTCAGATGAACATACTAAAAAGAACATTTAAAAAAGAGGTTCTCAATTTGGCTTAGCTGTCTAATTTTGATGTGGCTGAAGGTGACTAGGATGAGTACTAGCCTTAACTTTCTCAGAATCTTGGCTTTGAATTGGGAATAACTATCATTTCTGCTGTCTTATTCCTTTACATGTTAAAGTACTCACAGAAAGAACAAATTCCTACACTATCAGGGAACTTGTTTCCAGCTGGACAACAGACCAGGGAAGGCCAGCCTGCCTCAGGGGAGCTGGGGAGCTCCTGGCACCTGTGCTCAGGGATACTCCAGCATGCTCAGGTGCATAGACATGCAGAGCTCTCTAGACATCTCTGGTGGCATGAAGCCTTTTGGTATGTACCTTGGGGGATCGCAGAGGTTTGCATGGATAGGTGGTTATATCGCTGGTAGGAGAGCAGCTACACTGGCTTGTAGGCACATACCTCAGCTGGGTGAGATCTGACAGCTTACTCGTGACTCTTGTCTTGGTGGCAAGGATTGGGCAGCACATTCACCAGCAGCCCATGAGCTTGCTGTGCTGGGACTGAGGGTGCCTATGGAGAAGGCTGACTGCTGCACACAGCTCTGCCATGGCCATGGAAAGCCCCTCCCATCAAAAGGACCACAAAAATAACCACCTCCCAAGAGAATCATATAATAGTTTTGGTTGGAAGTGATCTTTAAAGGTCCTCTAGTGCAAACCTCCCTGCAATGAGCAGGCACATCTTCAACTAGATAAAGTTGCTCAGAGTGCCATCCAACCTGACCTTGAATGGTTCCAGGGATGGGACATCTACTGCTTCCAGAGGCAAGTGGTCCCACCTCTCCACAGCTCAGCTTTCACGTAACAACTATCTCCTGATGATAAAGGAAAATAAAAATAGTTATGACTAAATTATTTTTTAAAGACACCCTCTGGTCATTGGGGGAGAGATGGAAGCATGAATAGAGCGTCACAGATCAGTCAGTTGCTGTGCACAGAGACTGTATTGATGACATGTTAAAAATATCCATATGGCTGTAAGCCAGTAACCATTTTGTGTCTAAAATGGGATTTAATTTCCTTTTCCTTTCTTTTGTGTTGTTGGTTTTGGTTTTGGGTTTCTTTTTTTGTTTGTTTCAATTTTTCTCAAGGACCCTATCCACGATTCATTAAGTTGGCATTTACACTTCATTTGTTGTGAGCCAGGGAAGGTTTTTTATCTGCTAAGACACTTACATCAACATTTTAAATAGTATAAGGACAGACTTGCAGGTAGAATTCTGGTTCACTGCTTCAGAGCTCATTGTACTGGTGCACAGAAAACCCGGTGCATGGCCTCTCCCTCCCTTCCCTGGTCTGTCCTGGGGAAGAACAAAGGGTTAAAACCCATATAATCCAAAAAAGGACAGGTTGGAAGAAGTTTCTGGAGTTTACCTGGTGTGACTTTCCCTTGAAAACAGAGTCTTAGATTAGATTTTCTAACACGCCATAACCATCATAGTCATTCACTGCATCATCTCCTATTTTCCAATGTGTCTTTTGAACTGGGGACACCAAAACCGGACCAGGTCCATGAACTCTGTAGAGGAGTGTAAGAGTCCTATGCCCTGCTCTGACAGCTATGCCCTCACTGGTCCAACCCAGGAGAGGGCTTGCTTTTGCTGCTGTAGGAGCTTGGTGCTGGCTCAAATTTTGGAAGTTGCATTTCTGCTGCTCAGAAACCATTAAGGAGGCTGATTTCAGTGACAGGTACACGTTAGTATGAGTGGATTTGTTTCAGAGCAAATGTGCTGAATAATTGATATACCCTGGATACAGCACTATAGCACAATCTGTGCTGGATGCAACAAAAGTGTTGTGAAAGAAGCAGAGGAATATAAAGACCATTGGCCCAGGAGCTGCAAGTATTTAAAATCATCACCCAAGGAGTTAAACCTTCCCTTCACAGCAGACAGATGTATTTCAGCATAAAAATAGAGTGCATTCCTCAAAATGGTTATAATAATCAGAAAGCTTTTATCAAAGGTCCTCAATTAGTCTTTTGCAAAATCTCAAGACATTGTGTGCAGAAAGCAGGTAGATCTTCTCTGGCATAATGGTGGCCCTTTCTGAGATGTGACAGTGAACTCCCTAATTAATCTTCGAAATGTCAGAGCCTGCTGGAAGTAATTGGGCCTGACAGTTCAAGGGCTAATTAACTTTAAACCTTGTATTTTCTCTTGCTTCCTCCACAATTCAAGGTCACTTATTTACCTTCTTTTTATACAATTTTTATTGTTCTGTAGTGTGTCTTGTTCATCTTTTCTTGCTCATCTTGTTCTTCTTTTTCTGGACATGAAGATGAAGATTGAAGGTATTAAGTCAGGTGTGTTGCATCTAATAAATCCTCATGGAGTTTTCTACTTCACAAGAAATTTCTGCAAGCAGAGGGCTGGTCCCCAGGGAGCAGCTCATTGTGGGAGATGCTGGCTACAGCCTCCTGAGGTATCAGCAGTGTCCAGGAGCAGGGCGCAGGCAGTGTTCCTGGGGCTGGACATCCTGCAGAGTGGAGCCAGAGTCATTCATCACCATCGCTGTCCCAGTGAGGCAGCAGGGAGCAGTTTTACAGGCCCCATAGTGCTGCAGTTTCACTGCTCAGCTTTATGTGAGCAGCATTACGTGTGCTACAACCTGCTGTCTCGGCAGTCTCCGCTGGCCTCCTGCATCAGGTCTCCTGGGGCTGGTGTCCCATTTGTCTTTCTCTCTCTGTAGTCTCATTTGACCCTTGGCTGAAAAAAGATGAAGGACTTTTGCAGCAGAGGATCCAAATCCGATCTCCTGCTGCCCGTACCCACGTTGAATGACCTTGTGGCTATTACTAGAAATGCATGAAAAGCCTTTTCTTTGGTTGACAGGCTCAGTCTCTGGTCACGCATGGATACAGAGCACCTCTTTGTGAGAGCAGTGTGTGGATAAACTCCTGAGGTGACCACTGCATCTCTTTGGTTTCCATATGGAAAATTTACTGGGACAAGTGAGGCAAGGAGCTGTTTGGGAGGCACTCTCTGCAGGCATAGCTGAGCTGGGAGCTGTGGGGCTGCCTCCAGGGTCTCTGGCAGCAGGAGCCTGGAAGTGGGAGCAGGGTCCTGTGCCAGCTCCTGACCTCTGCTGGCTCTGAATGGGTCTCCTCCAGGGCACAAGGACAGGCAACATCATCCCTCCACTACTTCTTGCTGCTGGCAATGAAAGCCACAATTGTCAAATGATTTGAGTCTCTTTCTGACTCGGGAAAACTATGCTGATTACATTTGCCCTCAGTGTAAAAGAACAGGAAGAATAGGAAGAAAAACCTACTAAATGGCAAACAATTTGGGGGAAAGAGAGGGTTTTCATTTGCCCAGGTCTGTTCACAACAAGGCTGCAGTTCTGGGTGACTGGAGTTAAATCACAGCCATGGCCATCTCCCATTCATCCATTAGCTTCAGGCACACACAGCTCATACCTGAGCAGAAGAATCATCTGCTCCAGAGATCAGGGGCTGGAAAAGCTGTATCTGATTTCCTAACTCTTTTTTTTAAACCCTCATTTCCTCTCAGCTAGTCTTTCTTACAGCTGCCGCAGAACCCTCTCCAGACAATACCTAATCTGTCTGTCACAGGCATATCAAGATGTCCCTTGAGTGTGGTACCTAGTGATGACTGACAACTGTCATTAAGCACTACTCTGCAAACGACAAGCCTCATTTTGTTAACAGGATTGCCTAGATTCAGCCTGAAACCTCAGAAGGGGAAAAAAAATTGCCATATGTTCACACAGGATTTATATAATGTCTCCTTTTACAATCTCTGTAATTAAAACAACATTAAGAAGATATGATAATACTAACCATACATTTCATATATATTTCTCTTGATTTGCTTTTAAGTGTTCTATCAAAGAAAAGAATGTTTGATCTGATTCAGGCTGTTTTCTTTGACTAAATGTTATCCAAGCCACTGCAAGTTGCCTGAAACAATAAAACAGAGGTGAAATATCAATGGAGAAGAGGTTTCTGAAAAGTTGCTCAATCTTATGGTAAAGGGGTGGTGGTAGTGGTGGAAAGCAAATATAACAAATCAGAGAGCAAATGACAGCATGAATCCTTTCCATACAGACACTGTAATATTTCCTCTACAGTTATGTCTTTTTTTTTCTTCTTTTTGTTCACACTCTTCTAGTAAGACTGTATGAAAGCACTATTAATTTCAGTTTTTCCTGGTCACCTTCCCATCCTATGTTGAATGATGCTGTGCTGAAAACACACCAACTGAAATCCTACCTGCTATGAATTAAACTACTTATTCAAGTTAGAGAAGTCAGGGGTTCATCAGACACAGGAATCCAATGTCAGAAGTAATAAGTCTTTTGTTAAGGCTTGAAAGGATGCAGAAGTGTAAGGAAATCACCTCCGCCAGCTTTCTTTCCTCAGCATTGCAAAGCATATGGTGACATGTCAGAAGCTGGTGATGCTGAAAGAGGAGCAATGACTTTGAGCAAAGAGGTTTTTGCCTCTGTTTGTATGGCTGAAGCTTACATTTATCCTTTCTTTGGTCTGAACCCCCTTCACTCCCTTGCCCTGGCTACCCTGTCTGCCTCTGGCAGCCAGGACAGCCTGGAACTTCTTTGTGTCCTCAGGACATTGTTTTTCTGCCTCATGGCTGTGTTCTTTGCCTCTGTGCACTGGCTGTACCACACGCAAAGATAAGTCAAGCAAGGACCACTTCTCTGCAAAGGTGTTGCTACCAGGGTGGGATGCTGCTGGAATAAAAAAGTAATTTGTTTTCCTGATTGAGGTTCAGCTCTGAAAAAGGCAAGGAGTCACTCCAAAACCTGTAGGTGCTTCTGGCAGCTGAGAGTACTACACCAGGAATTTCATAGGCCTTTAGGATCAGAGCATGGTGCTAATAACACCAAGATTGCAAGTTCGATCCCCATAGAGGCCTTTCACTTAACAGCTGGACTTGATGATCCTTGTGGGTCCCTTCCAACTCAGAATATTCTGTGAATCTGTGATTTTCTTCCTGACCCTGCGTGAAATACTCCTCATATTAAACCAGCATTCACCTTTGGGTTTAGCTCAATTATTCATCTGAAAGTAGTTGTTTCTCCCCTTCCTGTCACTAATGTATTCAGAGGAATTAGGGGAAAGGTGACGGTATCTGGGCTCATGACTATAAATGTGAAGCCTGGAACACTAGTAAGTCCATCCATATACAGATACCCATGCTTCAAGATGGCTGCAATAGAACTCATGTGCTATGGAAATAACCAGGGAGGAGATCAGCTACTTGTGATCACACCGCCAGCAAGCATTGTGTCTACAGGGAGCTGTTTCTGGGTACTCCTACTTCTTCTTTCTTCGGTCTTCATCAACCCATGACTTCTGTTGCATCCACAAGCAGAAACAGGATTTTGATTGTGCTTTCAAAGCTGGACCAGACCAATAGCATGCAGCAGTGAGTGGGAGTGGTAATATTTACACTGTCCAATGGTGCCTTCTTTGTTTTATAGAGCATCCCTGAAGGAGTGTAGGAATGGCAATGGACCTTCTGCTGCTGTCTCCAGAGAGAGGAATTGTTTTGCAGATACTTACATTTTGGCTAAAGGAAATGCCAGCATCGCCTGTAGTGCTGTGCACTCACTTTCTAGAAAGAGGCTCAGACACCAGTCTTTTCCTGATGCCAACACAGATTTGTCCTTTCGTCTCTCTTCCTGCGCTCCAAGGACAAGTCGGAAGGTAACCAGAGAAGGCTTCCTCCTCTCCAAGCCAGAAGGCATTCAGGGACAGTGCTGGGAGCCAAAGGCAGCATGTGGCTTCTCTGGGTGTGAGATGTGGAGTTCAACATTGGGAAGAAAATCCTCATGGGTTCCTGTGTCTGGGTCTTATTACAAAATTAAGTGATTGCATTTTCTGCTGTCTGTGTGTTTGGATTTTTAAAAGGCACAAGCACTTTCTGGTTTCAAAGTGGCAATCAGTAAATACACTGGTACCAGAAGTGGCTTTTGAGTGTTTCTTATGGTCTTTATTTTCAAGTGAAGTATTTTAGTTCCTGTACAAGGAGACACTGCCAGCTTTCAATATACAGGATATTCAAGCTACCTGGGGCACTCTGCCACTGCCTTCCCCCTGACTTCGCTATGTATAGGTGAGATTACTATTTTCCTAATGTTCAAGTAAAAGCTCATTGGTAGTGTGAGCATTCCCAGTGATTAACACTGGAAAGGTTAGGCATGGATCGTTTGTTGAGATATCACTGTGCTCTAGCAACAGGGATATCTCACTTCACTACTGTGTGCAAAGTGGTTTGTTGTTCTTAGAGCAGTAAAGTGTTTTGTTGTTTGAATATTATGAAGGTTGTGTAATTCAGGTGTGCCGGTCAAAATCACTTGAGCACTCTGTTATTCTCCAGCCAAGACTCCTCACTGCTCAGTGTGCAGCTGGAGGAGGCATTTTTCTTTTTTTGCATTATCAGCAGAGCAGGAATGCTCTGGCAGCAGGAATACCACAGTACCACATCTCAGCTGAGAGGCAACCACTCCTTGAAATTGATCTGGCATGACATGAAGTGCTTGGATTTTTGGAAAAGGAACAATAAACTCTCTTGGGGGACCCACAGCCACTCAGTCTGTTTTAAGATTAAAAATTTAAGGTTGGGATTCCCATCCACTAAATTTAGCTTTTCAGGAGTCAGGCATCTTAATCTAAGCCAGCCATGCTGGCTGCCTGTCTGGTCAGAGGAGAGATGTGTTGCCAAAATATGGTTCACCCCTCTGAAGATCACTGCCAGAGCATATAGGATGATTTGTCCTCTGCTCCTATGTTTGCAGTTCATTTGAATCTTACGGTAAATACCAACCTTTCAGATGGGTTTGAGGGAAATCTACTCCTAAATGTACAAAGCTGTGGTAGAAGCCTTCTCTCTGAATGGGGGAACCAATATTTTTTATCATGCAACTATGTTGTTGGGGTGGGTTTTTTCAACCAGCATGCTTGAAACTAACGCAAAACCTGTTAAGAAACTAACAGATGGGGTTTTCTTCTGGCTTAGTTCGTTTTTTTCTAATGTGTGTTAGTATTTTCCAAGGGAAGTGTTTGATCTGAGACAGGCTTGTGTGTCAGAAAAGTATGTACTGATCCCTCGGAACACAGAATTCTGGTTCACCCTCAGGGAAGAGAGGTTGGTCACAGAGCTGAGAGAAGGAGGGTAAAAGAATAGGGCTCTTGGCATGTCGTCTTCCATTTCGCTCATCAAACAAGTCTACCCAATACTTAATTTGGTAGATTAACAAAAGAAGCTATCCCTGCAGAGCTGCAAACAAGCTTCATTATGTCACTTGCCAACAAGTCTCTACAGGACCTAATTTAACAAATTCATTTGCTCACAAAAGTGCTTGAAGAACAACAAACCTGTCCTGTACAAGGACAAAGAAACTCTCTATTCCTATACTTTTCAAGTTGAAGTAATCATAACAGTAACTGTATCCTTCTGTGCTTTATTTGTACATGTATATCTGATCCTGTACAATGAGTGAGAGTATCCATAAAACTTCCCTGGGGCCTCAGAGTGCTTTGGACTCTTTAACTAAAACACCCCAAATGTCCTTCACTAGAAGACCCCTCCAAATATGCCAAATAATTCTACAACCACCCATTTCTGCAAAATGCCCAGAGGGCCAAGTACCAGGTAAAAGAACTCATAACCAAGGGAAATCAGGAAAAAGAAACAACTGGCTATACTTCTGCATACACACATAAACTTTTATAAATAGGTATTTTGATATATGTATTTTTCTATGTTCACCTCTCTGATTAGTCCTTTTCTTTGGCTTCTCCAAGAGCTGCTGCTCCCCAGTAGGAGGAAGTGGATGTCCAGATTCTCTTAGGAGGATTTATCTGATCAATACATGACAGGAGCATCCATCACATAATGCTTCCTCTTACACAAATTCCCTGCTAGTAAGCCAAGGTCAGAAATGTGAAAAGACTGTCCCCATGGGACTTCTGACAGATCTAGTCACCTCCTGTGTGAGAAAAAGGCAAGAGGTGTTTCAGAGTCCTTGTTCTTCACAGCTGCAAAGCCAGCATTCAGTCTGAAAATGAGGGAGAAGAATCAGAGCTGCACCTAGACCTGCTCCACTACAGACCTTACAAGCAGAAACCACGCTGAAATATCTAAGATGGACTTAAGCAAATCGCTTGATTGTGACATTTAGAACAGACCATCTGAACAGTTTGCTAATTTCCTGAATTTATTTGCCATAGCAGGTGCTTAAGCCTGATTTTCAAGGTCATGGTGTGCATGACCGGATGGCTGCCTTATGGTCACAGGGAGAGGATGTCTTCTCCCCACCCTCAGACAGTAGCAGTCAGCCCCATGCACAGAGTACACAGTACAGACTTTCCCAGGAGACAATAGATTCCTATGGGATTGTCCCTATGTGGCACAGGCCAATAAAGTGCTGCAGGCTGTGCTTAGTTTACACACGTAAATAGGCTTGGATTAGTGATGTTCTTGGGATTAAGCATGTGCAAAAATACTTTGCCAGAAGAAAGAAAAGGAAGAGTATGAGAATGGACGTCAGTGACAAGGAGACAGAGGCACATTCTGCTAGCAGCTGAATGCTAGCAAAATATTCAGAACAGATCAGACGCATGCTGCCCAAATTATTCAGCTACTTGTTTACCAACCTGTAAAACACTGAATCAAATCCTGTTAAACTAACTGGAAAATATTGTTTAAATTGGAAAGCCACTCTTACCTTTTTAAATTTATTTTTTCTAACAATTTCCAAGTCTACAGAGATCTTTTCTCTCTTGTCACTTTATTTGCTTATTTATATTTGCTAGAATGTAAATCCATTTTAAGAAATCACCTGTCTTTAGTTAGAGGGTTGAATAAAAGGCTTAAATACCAAGAAGTCAGCACATTCATTTATTTGCCAACATTCCCTGATACAGCAATCCTGTGATGCATTGCTTGGATGGTTATTGTGGAGAAGGAATGGCATTGCAGTCAGTGAAATGGAACTGAATCTAACAATGCATGCCGGCAGCTAAAAAATAAAAATAAAAAATTGCTTTGCAGAAGAATTTATAACCAAACTGTTTAAATTGTTACTTCAAACCAGTACAGGTGTAACCCACCTCCTTGTTACTCTTCATACATGTTGCTACAGGCTGTTGTTTATTTAAGGGTTTGACTGTATGAAAGGAGAAACAAATGTGGAAAAGAAAAAAAAACTCAACTTGCTACTGTTCATACAAAAATTCAAGTTCTACAAAATATTGCCAATGGTTTAGAAAATACAGAAATGCAACAGTGGCTCATGGGTTCTTGTATATTTTCAGCAGGGCACACACTGCTGCCATGGCTCCCCAAGCAGAGGAGGGACAGTCTGGTGCTGATGAGACTATGACAAACACATAATGCTCAACTTTGCAGTGATCTTTCAACCCTCTACCTGTAGTAGTACCTGGGCAGTACATAAGGACTAAGCCAAAAACCAATGTAAGAACGGGCAGGGTAGTGTTGGTATATGGCTGCATTCTAATGAGAATGTATTGCCTTAGTCCCTGAGTTTATGAATTACTTCATTACAGGGTCCTCTTTATTGCTCTTCTCCATCCTACAGGCTGTGAGCTACTCTAAATTAATACTCTTGCGCTTCCCTGTTCACAGTGTTTTTTTCATGTCTTTTTTAACCTGACTCATATTTGCAACATTCTAGGCTCGGATGTGATTAAGAGTCACCAGATGGTCTTATTTAAACTGGCTTATTTGAGACCAGTTCCTTCCTGAAGAATTTTTTATGGCCAAGTGTAATACATTGCCAGCCTCAGTTGTTAAGAGGCTGAAGAGTAAAATCTATTTTGTGTAGATGAGATTGGTTTTTTTAAGACTGATGTGTGGGTTCTGCCTGTTGGTTACATCTATGCAAGCAAACAGCTAGGAGCCTTGTAAATCCAAAATCAATCTGTGGAGAAGTTTGCCTATATTATTAAATTTGCCAGGATCCTAGAAAGAATTGTAAAGGTCTGATACTCCTGGGAGGTAGAAAAGTCAAAGCAGCATGAGAGCTCTGCTGGATCACTGACAGCCTACAGAAATGTGCTACTTTGAAAATCAGTTGTTTACCAAAAGGTTTGCAGGCATATACTGCCTGCAAAAGCTAAAATGGAAATGCTTTTTTGTTTCATCATGCTACACACAGTAATCAGGAATAGAGGAATTCAGTCTGATGAGAGTTTTCATTCCTTTTCTTTTAGGGGAAAAAAAATAAATCTGAATAGCTTTTTGTTTTTCAGTACTTCCCTTGTTCCACTGCTTTAAAGTACAGCTTTTACCCGCTTTCTTAACTGCCACTTATTCACTCTCTAAAGCACAGGAAAATTAGTTTTTCATACAAAAGGAAAGAGGTGTTTCATAAATAAGGAAAAGCAGGAGTTCACTTTTACTGCCGTCATTTGTCACAGAAAGGGCAGGGAAAGAGAACAAGATCTTTGTTTGGTGGCATTTTTAATACTCTTGAAATACTCTAATATTCTGTGTAACCAGTCTTTATTTAAGAACTACCTCTTGCTGCATCTACAAAGAAATCTGCAGCAGTGAACTAGAAAGCATACATACCTTACATGGCATATTAAAACTATGAAGAAAAAGAGATCTAGACATGTTTTCCCCAACCTTTCATGTTCTCTTCTTGTTCTCTTTCAACAGGCCTTTAACAATCAGCTCCCTCACTGTGTCCTTGATGTTCTACATAAATATCTTTCAGGAAAAATGAAAGTTTTTCAGACCCAATGCAACTCTTACCAGGGTAGTGGGACTCTGCTCCTATAGTTTATTAGCAGCCAGGCTGCGACTCAAGGACCTGATGCTGCAGACTCCAGAGCACATGCTGCGATCACCAGGTAGCCTCATTTAATAGAACCCGCAGCCCATAACCTTCTCACCTTTCTCAGGAGAACATCAAGGCGTTTCAAGTGATGCCATGATTGTAACGCTCCCAAAGCTCCTTCATCATTCATCAGTTTGAAAAATGAGTTAATTAAGTGACAATAGAATTTTTTGTGCTGCAAAGGAAACAAAAGAAGAACATTTTCATGCCTCGAGGTGATTATTATTTAAGCCTTGATCCTGCCAAAGTTTATGCACTTGCTGAAGTATGTAACTAGTTCTGCTTGCTGTTATGTAATTCCTTCAGCCTGTGCCCACTGACTCCAGCCAGGGTGGTACTGCTTTCATGCTGAAAGTCCTGGATAAATGTCTGTAGCCTCCTTAGGGTTGATCTCAGTGCTCTGGAACATGGACAATGCCAGGGTCTGGGTGAGTTGGTGCGGAACAGCCCTGAGCATCAAATCATGCTTAAGTTTCCACCCAAGCAGTGCGAGGAGCTGAAAACACTGTGCTGGTGGGGAGAAGTGAAAGAGATTGGGGGGAGTTCACAAAGGTTATCATCAACTGTATAAAAATTAAGCATCTAAACTAATTGTGTAGGCTTTTTAAATGGTCAATAGAAGAAAGTTAAGCATCTTATCTAAGAGGTCAAGGTGGTGGATGTACCTTGCTCCACCAATGACAGATGGAGGCCTGACAAGTAGCTTAGATAACATATCCAATATTTTTAGAGGACTAGATTTAGATTAGTTGAATCCTATCCTTAGAATTCCAATAAAAGGAATCTGAGAATGTGGTATATGCTTTGGCGCATGGGCAAAAATTGACACTATTGCTCCTCGTTCAGTTGTGCCTGCAGCTCGTGGCTGAGACACCAGCCCACTGCTAATGGCAGACTCAACGTAAGTGAGCAGTGATACTGAGGTCTGACAAATTCTCCTTTAAATTAAAAGAATTTTAATAAATCAATAAAACTAAATTTAATAAAAACTAACAAGGCTCTTTAACAGCAGCTACACATACACAGAACAAAATGAAACATGGTAAAACCTGTCCACTCAGTCTTTCAGACTCTGTTGCTCTCTTGTTGACAGTTAGAGGACTTCTAGTGCTGACTATTTTGGGAGCAGTTGTCTCTAGAACCCAAACACCTACTACTGTCCACATAGGCCTTGGGACTAGAATGAGAAAGGGAGGTTAGAATGAAATGAGGCCCTCTTGGATTTTCATGCTCATGATGAGTGAAAGTGAAAATAGAGAAAAAAAATCAATCTCAACACTGGCAGCATTCAGGACCCAGGTGATTGTGAGCTTGGAAGTAACCCAGAATTCAGGTTCCTATTAATTTTCCCAGCCCCTCACTTATCGTATTGTAAGTCAGGAGTCATTCAGATTACGTCAATGGAGTCAAACTCGTATAAAATTATTGCAAGAAAATGCAGATTAAAGTCTGTTAGAAAAAATTCCTATTATATGCAAGACACCATTCCTCGGAGCTACTTTTTTTCCTGTATTTTCCCATTTAAAACTGAAATAAAGGGGACCATTCAGCAAAACAAAAAGCAGTTATTCAGTGTTTCATATACTGACAACGTTCATCCTCAGGAAGTCTTTGTCGATTGTGCCTCGCATGTATAGTAATAAAGTAAAAGAAACACAAAACTGTGGTGTCTCCATAACCTATGGATGACATGAGACTATTGTCCTGTTATGTTTAAACAATGCACCACCACTCATGGAGAGTCTCCCCTACAACAGAACCAGTTACCAGAGGTCAAGCAATCTCTTTAGCCAAATAAAAATAGCATTTCTAGACACTGCTTCATTCAGATATTGTTTCTAGTCTAAAGACTAATGAATGATAGAAAATAAGGCAAATTAAATATTATATTACATTGACATAGCATATATAAACAACAATTAACTCCTCAGTGCAAATTCCGAGATGGGTTTTTGTTTTCAGTTCAAGTAGCATACAATCAGATTTGTGTGTAATCTCTCTGAGAGCTTCAGCTAATTTAAAAAGTGCTCAGAGAATTAATACATATGTGTACATATAGATTTAGAGCCTATATAAGCATACATTTAAGTATATATAGACATGCATATGCATGTAAATAACAGCCTTAAATTACAGGCATATGAAGGTCCTTAAATCAAAATAAACCTGAATAGATGTAACATAGTATAGATAACAGACATGAAAATCAAAGAAGCAAAAATGATTTTTTACTTCAATTTAGCATTTTTAGTACTAATTTTATAAATAGGAAATGTGGGCTATAATGGGAGCTCACTAATGTTTAGCTGCCCACTAGAGACCCTTGCAGTAAAAAAAAAAAACAAAAACAAAAAAAGAAAAGAAAAAGAAAAAGAAAAAGAAAAAGAAAAAGAAAAAGAAAAAGAAAAAGAAAAAGAAAAAGAAAA